>CM062810.1:278233997-279433997 GCA_031772625.1 Pinus tabuliformis | reverse complement strand
TAACTAGAACTTGTTGTAACTTTAAGAAATCATTAAAAACATGATAACCATGCTGATCAATCAAAATCACCCTCAAGACTAATCCTGAGCATCCCCAACTGGGACTGACATTTTGTCAAACACTTGGCATCAATGCAACCTATAGGTCTAGGATACAATACAAGCCATAAATGACTGAAGAAATTTATGAAACATAACCAAAGGGATCACCTCCAACTACATCATCAATTAGGTCATGCATCCATCCATTTAATAGTTAAAAGTAAATATATGAGATAACTATGACATGAACCAGTCATTCAACCATGCTTATAACCAGCATAAAACCATATAGATATCATAGATATGAAAACCATTAACTCCACATATAAATCAATGCAAAGGTCAGAGAACTTAGCTTTTATTAATCATAGGCAAATCTAACCAGGTTCGGGACCTATATGTACCACCCGGCCATAGACATGGTTGAACCAAATCTCTCTTTCAGCCACTCACCCCCGTGCCATATTCCAAGCATGAATGTGGGATCTCATGAAACAACCAATCCAAGAACAACCAAGGGAGCCCAGAGGCTAAACCAACTCCACCCTCACCAAACCGTGATCACACCAAAACCGGTGCTCCGATCACAACCTAACAGAACTTGGAATACCATCCAAAATTCAACACTATCCTTGAGTAATTTTCCGTCTCCTTGTCTCTCAATATTTACCACAATCCAAACCAGATCACTAGGCCCTAAACCAATATCAATCTCTTAGGATTTACCACAATACAAACCTGGATCACTAGGCCCTAAACTGAGACTTCTCCCTCAGCCTTTACCATGTATCCTGAAAAAATCGGTCAAGGGATTCCTAGGCCTTTGGGAATGGAACTTGACACCACCTCCACCCCCGATTCAGAAATCCATCCAGTAAACCAAATCTCAAAAACTAAAATAAACATCCCAACACCATGGCATCCAGAAAAAGGCTAGGATAGCATGAAAACCATTGTCATAACTCGGCAAGACCATGCCACCAACAGTAAGAGAATCATACACAAACATGCAAATCCATGCATGTCCAAACTAGCTAGGAAATCACACATGCAAAAGGTTACCTGCAATTATTATTGCTGAAGTTGCTTGATCCTACTTTCCTTTCCTTGTTCCTTGCTTTCTTTTCCTTTGCTCCAAACTAGATTGCTCCAAGAAAACTCTAAGTGACCAAGAGAGTGAGAGAGAGAGAGAATAATGAGAGAGCTCCAAACTTGAACTTGAAAAAAGTTTACACTATAAAGACCCACCAACTGATCCTCAGAAGTCTTTTTATGCATGAGGCCTCTATTTTCTTCATTTTCCATTATTTTCCTTCAATTTCCTCCTCACATGTAACCTATGACCTTTTACCTTCCTTTTCTCCTAATTTCCTTTATTTTCATAATAAATGTGCCAATTTTTTTTCTTCCTTTTAATGCCTTTTCCTTTGTCAATTTCCTTATCCAAAACACACATCTAGTGATGCCCACTAGGATATCCTTTCCTAACATTCATATTGGAATACGTGTCCTTTACCCATGGTCTTTACTTTTTCCTTTATTTACATTATTACATGGAATTTTCACCAGGGTTGTTACAATCACATTAAGTCATAAGGGCTAACCCTATAACTGCAATATTGAGCTTTCATAAAATTCAATTGAAATTGTGGTGGAACTAGTTATTCACATCACAACTATACATGAGACCTTCCATTATCACCATACTACCCTTGGGATAAGAATCGATGTTTTCTTGGGTGGGGCATGATGGTATCTCCGTTGGGGCTATAGACGCTTGCTGACACCAAAGCACGGCCAGTGGCAATAGAATTTTATCTAATGTGTAATCCTCCCACTCCTTTCGTTGACGTAACTTCCAATGGGGCATGCTGACATCTCCACCGAGGCTATGAACGCTTGTTGGTAGTGGAGCAACGTCAATGGTATTGGAATAATTCAAGTGCATACTCTTCTCATCTTGTGTATGCTATATTTGTTAAATAAATTAAAAGAATGGCCTCTAATAGGAAGAGAAAACAAGAATCCAAAAATTTCTTCATCTAAGGATAGTGGATCACTCCGTTGGGGATATAGGTGCTCGCTAGCAGTGGAGCGAAATCTGATTATAGAAAATCATGTTATGGATAAAAGAGGGAACTAAAATCCACGATGTCTAATCTCCTTAATTTCAATAAACTAAAAAATGGAAGTCACTCTTATGTATCTTAATTAGCTTCATGGTTTGTGTAATTTCTTAATCATTAACTGTAAGTAGGTATGAATTATTATGGTGTTGGGTGTTCTTATGAAGTGATACATTTATCATTTATGATCATTTGATTCCTAAAGATGAGTCTTGTTCTAGACTCCAAACATAGACAACATAAGAATGAAGACTATGGAATATCTGAATCTAGAATCTCAAATAGCCCAATACACTTAGTATACAAACAAATGTCTTTTATGTATGTAAATAATCATTGAACTTGTTAATCTATATGTACATGGACCTTATATTTATTTCCATTTCATCTTTCTATTGATTGACTGAGCCTTTAAGATTCAAAAGATTTTCTTTTTATTGCTTTTTGTCTTTATAGTTTTTTTTTTCGACTCCATGCCTAATACAAAGGCTTCTAGTCTACGTTCTTGATCCTCCACCGAGGAGCATCATCTACGATTGGAGCCAAATGTTATTGCCAGTTTGACCCCAATTAGATCTTGGCTCCTTTTGTCAGTTTTTCTTTGTGCCTCCTCTCATATTCTCATGATTGAAAATCACTTCTTTGAATTTTCTTGTTTAGCCCGCATTAAATTTGTCATTGTGATAATCTTTGTAACTTATAAGAAAATCACTATTATATTAAATAAAAAATTAAAATATTAATTTTGAATTAATAACTACAACTATAAATCACAATTATTATTATTATAATTTAAAATTAAAAAAAATAAATTAAAAATAAAATTAACCAATAATCAGTCAGCTGGGGTAGTGCAATTGGCAATGGTTAGAAAATGAAGTCTCACCGAACCAGAAGTCTTGGTTTCAAATCCTATGTAATCCCCAAGGAGAAATCTTGGTGCCTATGGGGAGCTAGACAAATTGTAGGTCCCCAGAGATTTACTAGTAGTTACGTGTCAGGCAGGTTGCTAAGTCCTAAAAATAATTTATTAACCAATAATCAAAATAAAATTAATTAAAATACAAAACTGTAATTATTAAAATAAATGTAAAAATTGACTCCGACCTAGGTGAAGAATTTGATTTCGACGTAGGAGGCTGAATTAAATTTGATAGCCAAGATTGAGCCACCAACAGAGGATTGGAGCGATTTGATTCTAGAGCCTGGTTACACCCGCAGTCGCCTCACTTTGTATAAATAGTTTGTTCATCCTTTTTAGCTTATGAAATTTATTGTCACTAAATCAATGACTTGCTCTCTCAATATAGTTGCAAATGCAGATATGGGCCTTAGAGATATTAAAAAATAACTATAATTAATTCAATTCCACCTGCAACACTAGAATGCTCGCCTTGACAACATTGAGTGTCACATTCCCTATTTGCCCCAATCCGAACTGCCAGGCTCAAGTGCAAAAGATCATGCTCCAGTGGAATTGTTAGATGACTAGCTTTGGGAAGTCTTGTTTGATCATTTTTGGCTTATATTTTGATATATATGTCGGGTAACATTTATGTTTCTAATTTTATGTTCAATAGATGGTTTACATACTATAAGTCCTATAAGGCTTGGATAGATAGACTCATACTATTTATGTTTTGGATGGCTTACAATGCGGTTTGATAGCCAACAAACCTAGTTTCCCATTTGACAGGTTGAAGACATTGAACATTTCTTATGTTTGTAACTTGCTTGATTATTGAAATGAATAAATAGAAAAATACTACCAAACTTACAAAAAAAATTATTATAAAAATTCAAAATTTAAATATAATAACACTATTAAACATGAATAAAATAGATTATAATAAAATAAAAGTAAACATTAAATAATTATAAAACACATAAATTAAAATAATTAAAAATTAAATAAATAAACATTTTAACAAATAAGTTAAATAAACCAACTAAAAACTAAACTCATAAATACCAGTCACTCTTTAGAAGAAGAAACATGTCATAAATACCACTCACTCTTTAGAAGAAGAAACATGTCATTTAAGACATGGAATTATGAGAACCAAATTCATAGTTTAATATAAAAGCAAGCTTTCACATGGAGATTCATGAATATTGAAAAAAAAACCATTGTAATACGACTTGCATTAAGCCAATGAGCTTTAATCACAAATTAAAGAACTAGTCATTCCAGGCTCGACAGAGGTATAAAATATGTTTAAGAATGATTTTGAATAAGATTATATATGAAACTTATATATATATATATATATATATATATATATATATAATATATAATTAAGATTTTATTCAAAGTTATATGGTATAAGTTGTTTAGAAACTTATTCAAATCTATGTTAAAGTTAAAATTTGAAATTTATAATTAAATTTTTATTTTAAATTTGAAACTGAATATCTATATATATATATCAGATTTTCTTTATTTTGAATTCATAATTTTGTTTCTAATTAGTCAATGAAGATTGTGTCGGATTATGGGAGGCGTAGTGAGATTTTATGACAGATTTTGTAGAAATGCAAGAATTTAAAAGGGAAAATCACATTCAATTTAATATTTTTTATTTTATCTTGCATTTATAGAAAATAGGTGCACGTTAAATACATATTTAATGACATAATGATTTATATAGTGCAAAATTGTTTACCCAGTGTTACCTAAAGTTAAAATTCAATTTCATTAATAATTTATGTGAGATAATATTATGAAAGGGTAAGTTATATTTTAGTTTCATTTATTATAATGTTTTATATTTGAGAATTAATTTATATCTTTTCTTTTAATTCAAGATTATTATTCAAAGGATTTTAATGTAGAGAATTTGAGTGGGGATTTCTTTAAATAATGAAATATGTATTATATTTAATCAAAATATTTATCAATGTATTTTTTTTGGAAGTTACAAGAATTAAAAATAAAACGAACTTATAGACATTCAAAAAAAGAGGTAGAAGATTGTTCTGGGGATTTTTGGGCAAATTGAAGGATGGTGGTGCATCAGAGATGAAGACTTATTCTTTTTAAGGCCATCATGTACTTGCTACAGTGGTGTTGTTTATTGTGATTGTGAATATTTTATTTAATAATATCTATTTCTTTCTTTTCTTTATGTGTGTTATTTCTATGTGAAGTTTTATTTACTGGTGTATTAGGTTATTGATATAATATGATTATTCAATAATATTGCATGCAATAATGATTTAAATACTTGAATACTTATTATTTAAAGTTTTTAAAATTATATTTGAATTTATTTGTTGCAGAACAAAACTTTAACAATACATGTTATTTAGGGTTTTATTTGCACATAAATTTAAATACCATAAAACCAATCCTCCTATTTTATTTTTTATTGTTAATTTATTTTTCATTTTTCATTTTTCTATTGTACTGGTAATATGTGGTGATTAGTAATGTTTTGACATGATCAGATTGATTAATCTTTAACAATTTAAAATTAGTTTAGTTTTTCATCCAATATTTACTATTTAAGAAAAAAATTAAATCAAATAATTTATTTTTTTGTTGCGGGATGAATAATAATAACACTTGATGTCATATTCTCTCAACTACAACATTTCTATTAAATGCATTTAAACCAGTTTTTCCTAACTTTTGTCTTTTCATTTTTTATTTTTATTTTTACTAATCTTTATGTTTTGTGAGAAATATGATATATTAATTTCAACCTCATTTAGTCAGAATGAAATTTTATTTCTAATAAGTTTTCACATGTTATATTCCTAACACCTCCATTTCTTAAAAATAATTATTTATTTAAAATACCCCTTATTCAACAATTTAGCCTATTTATTTGTTAATTAGAAAATATATTTACATTATTCTACAACGATAGTTCAATTTTGATTATCACCAGGGATTACTCCTTGTGGTGAATGGGAGGCCAACCCTTGTCACCTAGAGTGGGAGGATATAGGATCCTTAGTGGCATGGTCTCAGGATATCCACAATTATCGGGACAATTTGAGCACCAACATAAGGTACGTAACTTACAACTAACCTAACTGTTCATTAGAGGATACCTTTTTTATTGTTGTAATAAAGAGCAGGGCTATTATTATTTCCCAAAATTCCTCCAAAGAAAAATACTACACCAATTAAATCTAGAGAAGACCCATTCTCGACTCATGAAGAAAGTGAATATTTGTAATTTAGGTTATCTCAATTAGAGGAAATTTAACGAAATGGAAGGTTGTATGTTGAAAAAGGTGGATATTTTAGGTTCTCAAGAAAACCTTAAAAGAGAAATAGAAAATAAGATGATTGAAAATAAGGAAGGAATAGAAAATAAAATTAATGAAAATATGAAACAATGTTATGTTTTCGTCGGAGATGGGTTTCGGAAGTCTGCAGGAACCGCAGGAGCGCACGGGCTTAGGGTAGGCACCTATCTGAGGGCTTACCGCAGAAAATAGGCACGGTTTGTCGGTTTTATTCAGTTACCTACCCATCGACCTCACAGTTTCTGTCGCCATCTCACCATTCACCGCGCTACAGTTGGAAGTATGGACGGGCACATGGAGGAACTGGTGGATTATTCTGCGGATCCATTTGAGGACCGCATCATCTTCGAAAATCCATACTTCGCACCCTCGGTCTCAGCCACACTCAGCTCCCCGGTCCCTTCATCGGTTTTCACTAACCCTAGCCCTAACCCTAACTGCCCTCCCTCTGCAGTGATCTCGGGTTTCTCTCCCGGTTTGGAAGCCCCTCCGTTATCTCCCGGCACGGATCAGCTACAGGCTTCACTATCCCCTCAGATTCTGTCTTTTGACCAAGTTCTTCTGCCTCAGGGAAACCCGCCCCCGACTGCGGTCACTCAGGTCACGGCTCCTCTCACCTCCCCCTCCTCGGGGATTCGACCCTCCGGTTGTTCCAGTTCCCCTGCTATTAATGAGAAGCCCGTCAAACTCTCTCCCCCCGAAGGTGTCTCTAGCCCCCTGGTTAACCACCCCTCTGCACCCCGCACAAAGAAAAGGAAGACAAGGTGCATCAAGGCGACCGACAAAGAGATCACAGTCCCGTTTGGAGATCCAGCAGATTTTGGGGGCGCAGCACTCATGGCTCGATCGGTTCTAGTGGGACATGTGAGGGGACGCACCTTCACGGTGAACAGATTGACGAAATGGGTGGAGGAGATTTGGGGCAACCTGCTTAAGAATCTTCCAGAGGTTCACATACTTCCGCATGGTTGGTTTTCCCTACACTTCACCAAGGAGGACTATATCGACCTAGTTCTGGCAAAATATTGGCACATCGAATCTGCACCCGTTCTGCTCAAGCGTTGGAGTCCCCTTTTCGACCCTGAGCGCGAACAGATCGGGGCTGGACCACTGTGGGTTCGACTTCCCGGACTACCTCTTCAATACTGGAGCGAAGAGGCACTTCAAAAAATTGGGAACGCACTGGGCACGTATCTGGATCACGATCGGTCGTACATTGAATCCAAGCAGAGAACCCTAGCTCGAGTCCTGGTTTACCTGGATACTCGGGACGGATTGGAGAAGAATATTACTCTCAAATGGGGGAAATACAGCAGGATTCAGTTACTCAACTACGAAGGCATTCCTTTTCGATGCTACCACTGTCATCAAGTAGGGCATTTAGCAAAGGATTGCCCTTTATTCAAAGGAACTGAAGAATCCCCCAAAATCTCGCCCTCGGTCACTCGGGAGACTACTCCGGTCATCATACGCTCAGCTCAGGGCGCGGCACCCGCACAGGACTCACAGGCGAAGACTGGGCGGATGGGGCAGAGACCATCATCGCCTCCCTTGACAAAGGCAAGGGCGGCCGAGGCTGCAGCGCAAACTTCGGGCACTGGTCAAACCCCTATCTCTTTACCTTACGAATGCTCATCTGCATTACCACCTGCATCTGCATCGGCATCATGCACTATGGCTCATTGTCCCCCATCTGTGCCCCCTCTATGTGATTCCACTGCCCCGCCGACCGTTTCCCAAATCCCTTCCTCGCCATCATTATCTTCCTCTTTGCGGTCGTCTCACACATATTCCCTTCGACCTCGTCCTCTGATTTCGGGAACCTGTGGGGGTTTGGGCATTATCCCCCTGAGTATAGGGCATCAGGTCTCTAGGGGTAGAAAATCAGATCTCTCAAAAGCCATCTGGAGAGCTGGTGCTGAAGTCGCATCTGGAAGGAAATCTACCATTGAAGGGGTCCTTAGAGCAGCGCCCACCCCGCGTCATGGTCCTCCATGAAGTGCCTATCATTTAATTACAGGGGTTTGGCCAGTGAACCCAAAAAACTGGCTATCCGGAGACTATTTGAGACTGAGGTACTAGATATCATATTTCTCCAAGAAACTCTGGGTCTTGCTACAAACATCGCTCAATGCCTAAACACTTTGGCTCCCCGCTGGAAATTCTTGGCCTCGGATGCTATGGGGCGTTCCGGGGGGTTGGCAATTGGATACAACCCCAGGACTATTAGAATTGACTCCTCCTGGGGTGGGCATGGGTTCTTAGGGGCAGATATATTATCGGCAGAACTGGGAGTGGTATTCCGTATCGTGAATGTATACGGACCATGTCAGCACAGAGAGACCTTCTGGAATCGTCTGTTAAATCTATCACTGCTGAATGCGAGCCATACCATTCTGGGTGGAGATCTGAATTTTTCGATGGGGTTCCGTGAATCTTGGGGCTCTATGGCACAAGTGGATTCAATCACTGATTTTATGAGAAATGCCCTAGAACAAGCTGACTTTGTGGATGTCCCCATGCATCAACCCATGCCTACATGGCGTCACAGGAGAGTGGGTGATGCTGCATTGGCTCGCAGACTTGACCGCTTCCTTCTGAAGGGACCTCTGATCCAGGAACTTCACCACTTTAAACAATGGGTGGGATCTGGAGGATTATCGGACCATTCCCCCATACACCTGGAGATCCTTGGGCCAATGCCCAAACCAAAGGCGCCTTTCAAATTCAATCATACTTGGCTCCAAGATCAAGACTTCATCAAGATGGTATCCGATTTTTGGCAGACTCATCCTATCAATAGGGAGGCATCACTGGCCAGAGGGTTCTGTAAGAATCTCACAGAGCTTAAACACATTGTTATAAACTGGTCCAAGGAGAAGAACAAAAAGGATTCGGCTCAGCTCTTAACTGTTGAGGAAGCATTGAACTCACTGCTCGATGATAGGAACCTTGGATTCAGAACGGCAGCGGACAAGACACGTCTGATTGAACTTGAAAATCAGAGGGCCACACTTCTTAGACAAAAAGAGGAATCCCTCAGGCTCCGCAGCAGAGCTATTTGGTTAAAAGCAGGGGATGAAAACTCAAAATTCTTCCACAATTTTGCAAAAGGAAGGAAAGTGGCCAACACTATTTGGAGTCTGCCACAACCAGATGGGGGATTGGCGGATAACTTCAACAAACTCTCCCGGCTGGGTACTGCACACTTCCGAGCCCTATTCAGAAACCCTCTGGGGGCAAATTTGGCTGAAATCATAGAAGTGGCTTCACATTTTCCTCGATTTGTAAATGAGGAAGACTCGGAGGATCTCATGAATCCGGTTACCATGGAGGAATTGGAAAGCACTCTCAAATGGTTCAAAAGAGACAAGAGTCCTGGACCTGACGGATGGACGATAGAATTTTATCTTGCTTTCTTTGAACAGATAGGACAGGATCTGATTGGTGTGATTGAGGAATGCAGGACATCGGGGTCCTTATACCATGCCATAAATTCCACTTTCATTGCCCTTATCCCCAAGAAGGACTCCCCATCATCATTTGATGACTTCCGTCCCATATCTCTCTGTAATGTCCTATACAAAATCATCTCAAAAATCATCGCCAATAGGCTTAAACCCATCCTATCCACTCACATTTCCCCCCAGCAATTCGCTTTCCTTGAGGACAGACAGATTCATGAAGCCATTGGGTCAGCACAGGAGGCCCTGCACTCCATCTGGACCAAACATCTCAAGAGCACTCTCCTGAAAATAGATCTCTCAAAAGCTTTCGACAGGGTCAGCTGGCTGTACATAAAGATGATCCTCATCCATCTGGGGTTCCCAATCTCATTCATCAACTGGATAATGGCCTGTATCATGACCCCTACATTCAGCATTCTGATAAATGGATCTGCCTCACATTTCTTTCACTCTGAAAGAGGACTGAGGCAGGGCTGCCCCCTATCTCCTCTATTGTTTCTCCTGGTCATGGAAGGATTAAGCCGCCTAATCATATCAGCCACGAGGGAAGGGACCCTCAGAGGACTTAAGATCACCGAAGAATGCTACCTCACTCATCTACTATTTGTGGATGATGTTCTCATCCTATTGGATGGAAGCATGAGAGACTCTATGACGTTCTCTCACATACTTGAGCTCTTCTCAAAAGCCACTGGAATGCAGGTCAACAGAGAAAAATCCACTATAACCATGACTCGCACATCGGTTAATGAGGCGCAACATGCCCTTCAGGCTTTCCCTTACAGCATCCACCCGATTGACAGGGGCCTAAAATACCTTGGCTTCTGGTTAAAACCCACATGCCAGAGGATCACTGACTGGACTTGGCTAATATCAAAATTGGAAAAACGCCTCACAAGCTGGAGTTATAGATACATATCCAGGGCTGGTAGGTTGATCCTCATTAAAACAGTACTGGAGGCCACCCCGGTATTCTGGATGGCTCTTGCATGGATCCCCAGACATACACTTGCTCGGCTACAGCAAATCTGTAATCGATACTTGTGGGCCGGAAGTCAAGACAAGCGGATATTTGCATGGATCGGCTGGCAGAAGATCACACTACCAAAGAAGTGGGGTGGATGGGGACTCAAAGATCTCCCACTATTTGCACAAGCACTGGCGGCAAAGATGAGTTGGGCCCTGCTAACTAGTCACAATTTATGGACTCGGATCTCGTACCATAAATACATATGGCCCCTCGGTACTATGGACTGGATTAGGCTGCCCAACTGGAACAGTACCGGGGTATCATCTTTTTGGAAGGCCATAATACACTCAATGCCCATGATCAGAGACAATCTGGCCTGGAGGATCAGAGACGGGGCTCAAGCTAGGATCGGCATCGACCCTTGGGCAGGCAGTGGGGGACGGCATCAACTGCCACGAGAATTAGTTGACCATCTTTTCGCTCACGACATTAAGGTGATTGCTCAAATAGCTGACCAAGAAGCCTCTGATATATTCCACCAGGCTTGGCGAACAGCACAGCAACTGAACCTCCCACCGCAATGGCATCGATCATGGGAATATTACAGGGAGGCTCTGATGGAATCGCACATAAGAATTACTGAGGGGCAAGACGAGCTTATCTGGAGTCAGTCGGAATTCGGTTTTTATACCCCGAAGGCTGGATATACACTCCTTATCAGCCACAAAAAACCGGAAGCTCTGCTGGATTGGTGGCACAACTTATGGAAGTTAACCTCATCCCCGAGATCCAAGCTTTTCTTCTGGTGCGTACTCAGGAACAAGGTACCCACAGGTGATAATTTACAGCGCAGAGCACATCACGGCCCTACCTGGTGTGCTTTATGCAAATCTGAGTCGGAATCTACAGACCACCTGTTCCTACATTGCAGGGTAGCACTAGAATTGTGGGCTGACATTAAAAACACCATTGCTTACAATGGGACCTGGACAGGACAAAATATTTCGGAGGCATGGACGGAATGGACTGCGAGACATAAAGGAACAAAATCGATGAGCCTCCCAGCCATTGTCACTTGGCACATATGGAAGGCGAGGAACCAAATCGTCTTTCATGACAGACCCGCTCACAGGAACCTGATGGGGGCTTGTATCATCGCGGCTTTCAATGAATTGCCAGAACCTCCACCTGCGCATGTTCGTCGCCCCCATTCGCCACCCCACATAGATCAATCCACCCCGTGGGCATTTTTCGATGGTGCAGCAAATCAGCAGAGCTGTGGAGGCGGTATCATCATTCACAAATCAAACCAGCATTACTTCAGAATCAAAGCAGGATTGGGCACTGGGACAAATAATTTTGCCGAACTCATCACTCTCAGACACCTTCTCCATTTCGCAATGAGCCATAATATTACTTGCATAAACATATTTGGGGATTCAAAAACCATCATTAACTGGTTCAACAACATTACAATTTGTCACATTCACACACTCAGCATCATTTTGCATGAGATTCAGGAATTCAAATCTGCATTTAACAACATCTCATGTTCACACATCTACAGGGAACATAACGAGGGTGCGGACAGATTATCCAAGGAGGCCGCGATGATGGACAGAGGAGTATGGGAAGTTACTGAGGTTCATGGACATCAGGAATTCAAATACTACCACCGTCCATATATAGATCCAAGATACCAGCAAGCACCAGAGCAATAACTTTATGTTACTTTTTGATTGATTAACAGTATTATGTAAATAACTTGATATATATAGAACAGCAAGCGAGCCAACATGGCTTTTTTGTAATTATTTTTTTGCAAAGTGAAAGATGACCCTGCGTGGAACATCTTAAGTATGAACTGAAATTCATATTTTATGAAGGCAAATAGGCACACTGTCATACAGTGACCTCAAGCATATTCATAGCGATATCAATGTAATTTTCAAACCATAATGAAAGTTACAGATTTTTTCAGTGGAAAAAAATTAATGAAAATATGGAAGAAATACAAAAAAATATAAATGAAAATAAGGAAGAAATACAAAAATCTATGATTTCCATGGAAAACATTCTCTTAGAGAGGCTTCCCAAAAGGGATGTGGAGATCCAAGGAAATAGCGAACATAAGGAGAAGCAAGTTGAAAGTAAATCTCAAATGAGAAGTATGCTATCACAATTGGAGAGCACAAATTTTGAATCATAGAACCAAAATCAAGAATTTTCATTCCAAGATCCACAACATCAGGGATTCAAGTCAGTACGAAAGAACTACAACATTCCAAAGATTGATATGAGGAAATTTGATGGTAATGATCCCGTAACATGGATATTTTAGATGGATTAATACTTTGATATACACCATGTGGCATCCTTACAAAAGGTGAATAGTGCATCTATGTTCTTAGAAAAAGACCAAAATGTATGTTATCAATGACTTTGTGAAAGAAGAAAAGATTCCATTATATCTTGGTCCATTTTTACAAAGGAATTGATAGCACATTATGGGGATATTAATAATAACACATTATTCAGTAAATTGGTAATCTTTGACAAAAAGGTCCAATTACAAAGCACATTAAACAATTCCAAAAATTGAGTCTTAGAGTAAAGAATATTTCAAAGGATAACTGGTTAGACCTATTTACCATAACTTTAAAGGAAATCATCCGACATGAGGTGCATCTCTTTGAACTTAAATCTATAGAGAATGCTTTTATTTTTGCAAGGAAAGTTGAAAGTAAAAATATGGCCACTAGAAAACTGGTCACTAATAAATATAGAGAAAATCATGATCCCTTTCCTAAATTGACAAGGTTGACTCCTCAACAAGTGGATGAAAGAAGAGAAAAGGGACTATGTTTCAACTATGGAAACAAGTATAGTAAAGGGAATAAATGTAGTGAGAAGAAATTATTCTACATATATTGTGAAGGTGAAGAAGATCAAGAAGGGGAAACTTTACTAGATCTAGATCTATAAGAATCTACTCCAAAAATACCTTATCATGCATTGGCCGACATCAGTACTCCACAAACCATCAATATTGAAGGATATATCAAAAGGAAAATGGTAATAGTGTTGATTGATTCAGGTAGTACACATCACTTCATCAATTACAAATAGGCAAAACTTCTTAATTACTTGTATATTCAACACCTAAATTTCAAGCAATTATTGTAGATGGAGGTACCATAAATTATCCAGGGAAGTGCAATAAGATTAAGTTGAATATGTGAGAGTATTTACTAGTTAGTACCATTGTTTCAATCTTAATTGGTAGTGTTCATGTTTCATTTGGGGTCCAATGGTTACAATCATTGGGAACAATGCCCCTTAATTTACAACATATTTTCATAAAAATTTTCTTAGGAGGTAAGGAAATTGAGCTTAAAGATATCTAATGGAAGCCCAGTAAAGTGATAAGCTCTAATAACATGACAAAATTTCTAAAAAGTCACACCAAGGTGTAGTTTCATAATTATGTTCATTAGATGTTCAAAAATATATCTCCTCTGCTATAGTGGATCTTCACATAATTATCAACAACCAGCTTAAGGTATTTGGAGAAATACGTAAGGGTATTCTACTTGTTTGAGATCATGACCGTGCTATTCATTGGTAGCCTAGAAGTGTACCACATAGCATTAATCCTTACAAATATCCACATGCACAAAAGAGTGAGATTTAGAATATGGTTTAAGAAATGTTAGAGGTAGGCATGATTAAGCCTAGTCATAGTGGTTTCTCTTCACCAATGGTGATGGTTATAAAAAAATTATGGTTCATGGTGTATGTGTATAGACTACATACAACTCAAAAAAATGACAATCAAATATAAGTTTTCTATTCCCGTCATTGATGAATTATTATATGAATTACATGGAGAATTTTTCTTTACTAAGTTGGATATTCGTTTTGAATTACATCAAATTAGAATGAGGTAACAAGACATTCCCAAAACAACTTTTAGAACATATGAAGGTCATTATGAGTTTTTGGTTATGCTATTTGGACTTACAAATTCACCTTCAACATTTCAAAGCTTGATGAACTTTATTTTCAAACCCTTCCTTAGAAAATATGAGCTAGTATTTTTTGATGACATACTAATTTGCAACAAATATTGGGAAGAACATGTTGAAAAGGTTTTGACATTGTTTGAAGAGCAAAAACTATATGAAAATCCTTCCAAGTATGCCTTTGGGGTTCAGGAAGTGGAATTTTGGGTCATATTATATCACATGATGGTGACAAGGTGGATCCTAACAAAATAAAAGCTATGAGGGAGTGGCCAATCCCAAATACCTTGAATAAATGCATAGGATTCTTAGGATTGATATGATATAACTCATTTTTTTTTTAATAATTATGGTAAAATAACTACACTTGCAACAAAATTATTGAATAAGGAAGCATTTTATTAGACTAAAGAAGCAAACAAAGCATTGAAATAATTTAAAGAGGTTATGTGGACAACTCTCTCTTGGTGACATCTACCTTCAAAAAAATATTTATTGTGGAGTGTGATACCTCATGCCATGGCACTGGTGTAGTTTCGATGCAAGAAGGAAGACTCCTTTCCTTGAGAGTATAAAACTTAAAGGAAAGAACTTAAACCCATTTATGAAAAATAAATGTTGGCCATACTATAGGTAGTTAAGAAATGGCATCCATACCTAATAGGAAGACACTTCAAAGTAAAAAGAAACATGATAGTTTGAATTACTTCTTGGAGTAAAGACTATATTTTGAAGAGCAACAAAATTTGGGTTACAATGATCTTGGGTTATGATTTTGAATTCATTTACAAAAATGGGGAAAAGAAATTGTGGTAGATGCATTGTCAAGGAAAGAGGAAGACACAAATGGTTTATTATGTGCTATTTCCATTCCACAATATGATTAGGTGGAAGAAGCAATGATAGAATGGAAGAAAAATGAGAAGATATGCAAGATCATTCAACTATAGGAGGACCCTGATACAATAGAAAAATTTACATGGAAAAATTATTTGTTATGGTATCGAGATCACTTATAATTATGTAAGAATTATCAACTCAAATAGAAGGTCCTATTGGAATTATACACTTACCCTATAGGAGGACATTCAAGGACCTTGAACACATACAATAGGATTAAGAAAGTTTTTTTTGGGGAAGGCCTTAAAGTAGATGTAAAACAATTTGTGGCAGAGTGTGTGGTATGCCAAAAAAATAAAGGAGAGACTATTAAGACCATGAGACTCCTTCAACCATTAACCATACCGAGCTAGTGATGGGAATAAGTTTTAATGGATTTTATTACAAGTTTACCCAAATTTGAAGGAAAGGGTGTCATTATGGTAGTGGTAGATCGAATGACAAAATATGCCCATGTTTCCTATATTTCACATCCTCTTAAAGCAAGTATTATGGTAGAAACATTAATGGAAACAATCCAAAAGTTACATGGAATACTAAAGATTATTGTCAGTGATAGAGATCCAATCTTCACTGGAAATTTTTGGATTGAATTATTTTCTTATTTGGGTAATTGATTGGCTCACAAATCATGTTACCATCCTCAATATGATGGGAAAAATGAGATTATGACTAAATGTTTAGAAGGATATCTATGTTTCTTTGCATTTGATAAATAGAAAAAATGGGTCAAATTCTTTCCCTTGGTAGAATGGTGGTACAACACATCCTTCCATCTTTCATTAAAAAAGACACCATTTATGGCACTTTATTGATATCATCCTCCATCCATCACATCACCCTTGAAAGGGACTATAAAGGCTTAAGCAATATAGGACCACATCCAACACCAACATGAGGTTCTAAACTATTGAAGGACAACCTGGTTATTTCACAATATACAATGAAACAACAAGCATATCAACATCACAGTGAAATGGAATTTGAAGTGGGGGATTGCATGTTTGTGAGGCTACAACCATGTAACAGATGTCCCTTAAGAAGAAAAAGAAGGAAAATAAATTATCTCCAAGGCATTATGGTCCTTATAAGGTGTTGAAAAGGATCAAAAGTGTGGATGATAAATTAGAGTTTCCTCGATCTTCACATGCACATCTAGTCTTCCATATTTCTTGCTTAAAGAAGTTCACCGGTGATAAGATCCCAATCCAAAATCTTCTTCCAAAGATTAATGAAGAAGGAAAAATAATACTAGAACTAGAAACAATTTTGGAAATAAGGGATAAGAAAACAAGAAATTGAGCCATTACTGAGTACGTCATCAAATGGAACAACCTACTAGTGGAAGAAGCAACATGGGAAGATGAGTGTTTCATGCAGAAACACCCACATATAGTCAAGTGTTGAGGAAAAAAAAAATAGAAGGGGAGGGGTATGTTATGCCCTATATAATCCCCATGTTAACCCAAAAACCTCTTATCAATCCCTAGATATTGAGTGATTACATTTCTATTGTTATATTGCTATGTAGGCTAGAACCTCTCATGGTCCAATTTTATTATAACTGTATTCCTTTATCTCCTATATATACACTAAGGATATTTCTCCCTTGAAGTGGACTATAAATATTGGTTTCTTATCATTTTTGAGGCACAAGGATCATAACAATTTTTAACGAAGATAATCAAATTCTAATAATTGTATTATTGATTAGTCTCATGTGTAACACACCTACTTGACTCCTTTATTATAAATGTGATGTACATGTGAAACTTAAGCTAGTGGGCTAGAACATATTAATTAGGTTGGTGAGACAATAATTATTTTTTGGGGTGGTGTGCCTATGTGTTGTGTGTGTATATGTTTTTATATGATATGAGGCTAAAAAACCTGATTTTGTAAATATTTTTAACTTATGCGTGTTAATAAACACATAATGGCTACAAACTGAATCAGACGAAAAAAGTATGGGGCGCCAAGGCTCCATGGGATATTAAAAATGGGTCTGATATGGTATAATAATCATTAAAAAGAGAAAATTCATGTAAATAAATTCCATTAAGTGACTTTATGGAGTTCTAAGTGTTTGAAAAGGATCATGCACATAAAAGAAAAGAGGACGGTACTATGAGGTAAGCGGTGAGAGTGGATACCCAAGATGACAATAAGAAATCTTGGAGACCCAATGCTAAGAACATCCTTATACAACCAAGTTGGGTGCCCTAGAGATGGGAGAACAGCTAGAGGGACTGTAGGTACATAGAAGGGTGTGCACCACTTGGGTGCATGCTAATGGGTGATGTAATCCTAGAGGTTGGAGGCTGCTAGAGTATGATATGAAGGATTGAAGGTTACTTGGATTTGGAGAAAACTATAAATAACCCAATTTATAGAGGGTAATTGGGCATATATATTCCCAACAAATGGTTTAAATAACCCCACAATGAGTTGGGACTGTCATAAGTAGAGTTGGAAATGGGTTGGGGATGTTATAGGTGGTATCAGAGCTATTGGTTATAACACTAGGGCCATATTGGTTGAAAACTCATTATAGGAAAAGTCATACATTGTTGATAAATTATTTGACATAACTCACAAGGAGTGGAGGTGGATGAAATTCTCAATTTGATATGAGATCCACATGAATGATAAATCTAAAGCATCAAATTTTGATTGCGATATAAAAATCTATAGAGTGACATGATAATTTTAGTAAGGGAAATACTAAATTTTCATAGATGGAAAATTTAAAAAATGAGTATTATTGATAGAAAATAAATATGTGATGACATCAACAATGAGGTGGAAGTGATGATGGTCTCCAAAATAGGTAAAACATAAGGCCCATCTAACCACTCCTAGGCACCTAAAGGCTATATTAAACCTACAATTTTGCACTTAATGACACACTTTCCTAGATTATTGAGTTCTTCGGAGAGTCAATAAGGTTCTTCATACTTTATGTGCGTCATGACTATTGTGCAAGATTTTGAAGATATTTTGAATATATTTCTAGGAGATCTAACTAAATATATTCATTGGGATTTCTCCCTACTATAGGAGAGTCTCAACTCAGCTTGTTGAGGGGATTTAACACTCCTTCTTGCTGCTACGAGTTGACCCAGGAAGAAAGATCCCATTTTCTAGGGATTTCTAAAGGGAAATGAATTCCACCTGATGAGGACAGGCTGGGTTACCCTGACTGCCAATACCTCAGGATACTCCAACATAAAATACAACTTCGTTAAGCTTTACCTAATTCTAGAATATTTCAGGAACTAATTAAAATATGAAATGCAATAAGAATGTGAATTTTTCTTCATAAATTTCATGAGAGGGCTTTCTCTCAACTTCTAATCCTTTTTATAAACTCACCCAACTCACACGGGATTCAATATATCAAGTGATGCAATAGGAAGGAAAAAATGGGCTCTCAAAACCCTCATACGTAGCCCTGAAGTATACTTGTTGTAGGCGCTATGAAATATTTTTGTAGCACTGTAAAAATCCTATAGCCCTTGTGAAATATTTTTGTAGCACCCCAAAAAATTGTCTTTTCAAATTTCGGGAAGGTGAAATGACCCACCCTTGTTCCATTCGACCGTCCAATCAATTTTGCACAGTCTTAACTTGGCTCCTAACGTTACACATGACTTCATATGCCTTTCTTTTCCTGGATTGCAAAGTTAACACAAACTTATCAGTCGAGAACCATGCTAACAGGTTTTGGAACACATTCAAATAGGGTACTCTATTTATTTCACAACACTCTATTCATTGTAAGTTATACACAGTCACGAATCCAAAACACAAATAACATTTCCCACATGTTTGGAAATGAACAACCACACAATGGTTGGATCACAATATTCAGATTGTATCTTGATTAAACAATTGTAGACTTCCATAAATCGAAACTTCCTTATGGAACTTGGATCTCTAGACCTCAATTAGAGTTTACTATGATTTCGAACAACAAAAACCTTGACCAACTCTTATTCAAAATATTCGCAATGACGTAGGGTTAAACACAAGGATCTCCAATAGGGTTTACATTGATTTCAACATTCAGAATTTGCGTCAATTCCACAGGACTAACAATCAACCTATAATAAAATATTAAAGATATTCAAGTTCCTTTTATCAATGAATTTCATGTCACTTAGAAATCACAATTCTCAGGAATTCATCCATTCATATTCCATACCAAAACAAACATGACACATATATTTGTAACTAATCGAATTAGTCATTTACATATCCCCAAAGACAAACAAATTCATTAATAATAAACAAATATATAAATTACAAACACACGGGAACATAAACCTATTTCTCATTAATCAAATCGAATATACATTAATTAGGACCAGATATACAATTTGGGCATGTGCAGCCCAAGCCTATCGACCTCTACCTCTTCTCCTAGTGTTATAGCTTCTCCTTTCTTCTCCTTCTCTATGTTTATGTTTCCCCCTCTTCTCAAACATTCTCTCTCTCATTAAAAGGAAATCTACATGGGATAACCAAGAGTTACAAGTGATGATTCATTTCCCCTTCTCAAAAAATAAGGGAAACTGAAATTATATTTACATTAGGAAATATTTCCTCCAACCTATTCTAAAAATAAAGCTCACTTCCTAATGTAAATATCTATAATTTCTTACAAAAATATTTAAATATTTCCCACATCAACATGTCACCATTTCATCACATTGGTAAGCCTTAGTCCAGTCTTCATCAAATTTTATGCTCCATCTATGCACCTACATCACCACCCCTCTAGGAGGCTTCCCCCTACTCAATGTATAAATAAGAGGCTTGAGTAGCCTAGCAGAGAAATGTAAAGAATCATGTGAAGAATAAGAGAAAATTCTAGAATTAGTGTTTTCAAGAAAGTTTTGTAACTCTATTATGTACAAGAAATTTCTCAATTAACGGAAGTGATATTAGATTTCAGCTCCTAGTTT
The DNA here is from genome assembly GCA_031772625.1 of Pinus tabuliformis. Lineage (NCBI taxonomy): Eukaryota > Viridiplantae > Streptophyta > Pinopsida > Pinales > Pinaceae > Pinus > Pinus tabuliformis. Next base: position 279,413,234 of record CM062810.1, on the reverse strand, counting down.
GGATTTCTTTTAAGGGTCTCAATATTCCTTGGGTTTGGGTCCACCCCAAGAACTCCATATCCCTATTGTACTATTTATGTTATGCATCTATTTACTTTTGCACAACATTTATGAAAGTTATCTTTGTTTACAGTATTCATGCATGGTTAACTAGTGATTTTTCATGAACTGTATTTTCTTGCAGGTTATATCAACACTTCATTATGATAGTTGTAGTATTAACATTATTTAAATGGAAAGTTTACTTTCCATTTAGTTCATTTTCTTTGATGCTACTCATTTGATGTCATTATTCACTGTTTACTATTTTCCTACACCCTAGCATGTTTTTCAGCTCAAGGAAACCCACAAGTTTGAGTTTTGCTAGCTTAAAATTGCAACTAGATTTTGTGATGCTTTAAACATGTTTATTTTATAATTTTATAGCTTCTCCTCAACTTCCTTACTCTCCAAACTCACATTTCACAATTTTATCTGCTTGTTGGGATGTCTCCTATAGTGAAACAGGGACTCTTGTGGTAGTTTGTAACCCACTTTCTAAACTCACCCATATTTGCAATAAAATCATGATTTGTATTCATTGATATATTATAACACTCCTAAGACCTTGATAATGAAACTTGGAGGTAGAGAGACCTTGTAGGTTCTTAGATTGATTTCCTTTAGAAATATATAGTTTTTGCAATTCAAGTTTATAGTTTATAGGCTTTCATTTCAGTAGCGTGTTTTTATTTCTTTGAAAGATAGAATAGATGTGTGGAAGTATGCTTTAATTTCATTGTAGATAGTGTAGAAGTGTGTCTCCCTTTATTGCAAGTATCATAGGTTTGTGTGCCATTTTCCTTTCAACAATTTTTTTTTGTGATTGCAAATTTCTTGTAGCATAGATTAGCCAACTTGGTCTCTATACATCTATATTTTGTTTTAGTATTTCCACCTACATAAATTAGAAAGAGAAAGAGATGGTTCCTATTGTACAAACCTTGGGTTTACAATTTAAGTTGATACCCTTGGGAGTTGTAACATTGTTGTTGTAGTACCGAGGGCTATTAAGTGCCATGTCGCAGTGCCATGTGGTGATTGAGTTAGTAGGTGAGGAGGCCAGGTGGCAGTACTTGGTGTGACTGGGAACCATCGGGTGGATGTAATGCACTATAATGTTGTGCCTTTCAATGCATGATATGCACCATAGTTTTTGATCGCAAGTAATGTGATTTGTTGGATCCATCTAGCACTGTTCACCTCATTAAAAAGTTGGCAAGTTGGAGACAAATGTGGGCTATGGACCATTGATATCACTTGATCATAGTTGTAGGATCTATAAGGGGTGAATATTTGTTTATTTCCCCATGGAATTTGGAGTCTAATGTGTGTTGTGGATCGTTGATCTTGATTGATCATGGCTAATGGATCTATCTAGGGTGTACGTATGTTTTATTCCCCACGCAAGTTGGAGCCCAAAGTGAATTATGGGTTGTTTATGAGGGAAGATCACAGTTGTTATATCTATCATATGTGAAAGTCATCATAAACCTTCATGCATGTTTCAATGTGATGTAAGATCTAGGTTGTCAGATAAGTGAAATCACAATTGTTAGATCTGTTGGGTGGATGGCATACCATAAACTTCTGTGCATGTTCTAGCATGATACCAATATGGCCTATTAGATAAAATAAATTTTGGCCATTATATTAGGAGGGTAATTTGTTGTAAACCTTTGTACATGTTTTAGTTCGATGAGAATTTGGGCCATTCATCTACATCAAGATCGACTGTCAGCTTTGGTAGGGGGAATTCACTTTCCATAGTGAAAATTGGAAAATGGACCCCATGTGTAGTTGTATCCACTTAATCAGTTCCATGTGGAAGGACCCATGTGGATTATGGGACCTAAGTTGGTAGCAACATGAAAATGGGAAAGGTTGCATGCATGCCAAGTGTTTGAGGGAGGCTATGCAAGTTATTTTGTCTCTAATGGGAACTAATTAAAACCCAAATTTGTACAAGTAGTACCTTCCAATGAAGTGAAGGTGCATAGGGGAGGTTTGTATGTTTGAATAATGTTACAAAGCATAGTTACATGCAAATATGATTGGTACATGAGAGTAAAACAATTAAATTTTCATTATTTTTTTTTCAATTTTCACTAATTGTTCAAGTCATCTGCTTGCAGGGAATTTTTGAGGCCCTAAACCATGTTTTTAGTTAGTAAAATTTTGGCAAGTACTTAAATAAATAATTATTTGAAACTAAAATAAAATAACTTGGAGAGGTATTTCTAATGACATACTACAATTATGCAATTATGAAACAAAGTTAATATGAAGGAGGTATGACTAAAACAATATAAATAAAAAAATAGGGTAAATAGTCACCTCAAAAGGGTGTAACTCAACAACTAGAGCTTAGATTCGGGATTTGAAGAAGTCAACTGAAAGCTACAAGACTATATAACCCAACCATAAAGATAGATTTGACAATTCGAGTACATAATTGATCAAAAAATTAAAAATAATGTGTTGTGATAGAACAAGGGAAATTCAGGTAAATAGGAGAAAAAAAATAGAGGCCATAACTTCCATCTTGGGAATTGGATTTTGGCACTAGATAGTCAATAGAAAGATATAGAGAATGGGAATATGCATAACAACCTAAAATTATGGACTAAGGTGGGAATTTGCTGAAAATTTCAAAAGAAGGTTATAGGTGGCCTATAAGGCAAGAACAACATGAGAACTAGGAGTATGGGAGATCCTAAGGGATCCTACAGCCAAGAAGAGGAGGTTGAAGCCATAAATATCAACACGGGTAATTATATAATAAATTCAAATGGTCATAGAATGTGTAGGCCAGAAGACAAAGATCTAGAGGAAACCATAAGGAGCCTAAACATGGTGCTCAACTACAAAGCTAATAATGAGGGACTAATAAGGGAACAACTAAAAATTAATACTCATATTATACAGATCCTAAACAAATTACAAATGAGAATGGACCATATATTTTATTCTAGGAAGGAATATGAACATGACTATTGAGTTACAGGGATAGATGCTACAGATTTAAGTCACTCTAGGATTGCTACTGGGAAACATCATCTTTCATGTTATACAAAACTTCACTATTGCGGACAAAGGTGAATTCCCTAGACTTAGTGGCCTAGTATAGAAAAATAGAAGACAAAGAACTTCAAACTTAGAGAAATTAGAGTATTGGAAAGAAGCCTACCTCATATCTGTAGGAAGCCTTCCTTTCCTCCTTGATTGTGAGCTCCAATCATAGCTCCAAACACTATAATTAGAACCTACAAACACAACTAGTTAGAACCTACACACACGACTAAAACAAGAAAAGAAACCATGATCCATGTAGAATAATATAAAACCTCTATTCAAGGGGTTAGACAAGAATTAAAATATATGAGTGAAAAAATAACACATCAAATATAGGAAAACAAGATGTTCTTTGCATTAACAAAAATAGGAGAGAGTACAACCATAAATAGAAGTTTGACTTCGTAGATTTCTCCCTAAGTTGATTTGTCCTTCCTTGTCACAAAGCACACTTCAACACCAACCCTAATCCATGAAAGTAATGTTTCCTTAGGCCTAAACCAACAACATGAGGGTACTATGAATCTCCAAAATCCAACTAAGACCTTATGGGAGGTAGCAAATTTATATAAGTATGGTAGTTTAGGAATTCTTATCCATTTACCAATTTAGGCTTGAGATCCACTTAAGAGTGGAATATGAGCTCAAGGGATAAGAGGTGAGGTCTCCAAGACAAGACCATATGGGTTCAAGCTCTTATCCATGGTAAATAGTTAAAACTACCTTGGAAGCTTCTGGAAGAGGAAGCTTCGAAAATATTTTTTAATTTTCCTGAATTTCTAGAATCACTGCACCTCGAGAAGGGAGAAACAAGTGTTGATTAGCACTGGTGTCTAAGGGTGCAACATGTGTTGAACGCAGGTGGCCAAGAGTGCAGGGAGTGTTGGGGCTAAAAACAGTGTTTTTGAGCAATTTGTCCCAGAAACTCAGACTTTTTGGAGATGATATGCTTAGGGATTTGTGGAGGGATTGTGACAAAGTGTTCAGGGATAACGATTGATTTAGTTTGTATGAATTTTGCGTTGATGTGACAAAATGGCCTATAACAATTTCCCCCTTAAAGCACGAAGTCAGCAACAGTGGCTGAGTACTGGAGTGATTTACCTTGTGACAAGTCCAGATCAAGAAAAACCATTCGATATCATCATTGGTTACAATACATATTTTCATCAAGATATTATTATTGAGGGACACATACACATACTTAGATATTAAGCCATATTACATGTACAATGATCAAGAAGACGCGTCCATTGATGACAAAGTGTGGACCCATGCTCGGATAATCTTTTTTATGATCATAGCTTTCATACTCTATGAACTAGTATGAATCCTAAAAACACAACCTAGATGGATGAAACTAGATCCAGGGTATTTTATCTTGTTCACTCGATCATTCGATAGTATGAGTATAACCATGTGAATAAATGAGATGAAGTTGAACATGGTAGACACCATCTCATTACCAACCAATGATGTAAACCATTAAAATATGCAAGAGAAACCACTGATAATGATAATGGATCTTAAGATATTGTAGTACAATCTATGTGGTGTGAGTAGATGAGCTAAAGTCAAACACCACAAAAAATATTTTGGTCAAAGGCCAATGATGAAAGCTTGTCACAAAAAATGAGGAAACTTGCCATTGATGTATGCAGGTTTCAAGGCACCGAAGGGAGTTTCTAAGTTAACTTCCTAGATAATGAGCTGATTTCGATAGCAAGTGACCTATCGTAGGAGGGCCTTGGTGCATCCCCCATCAACAACACAAACCATGTATCAAGCTATTAGAGACAAAATGAAGATGATGTGTAAATAGTTTAGGAACAATAGACATGAATAAAGGCTCAGGAGTATTGTAGTAGATATTAACTGAATGACTTCTTTTGAACATATGGGCAACACTGAATGGAGTTGGCAGCATTGACCCAAAATAGATTATCGAGGATTTTGATATGGTGTGTGATTAACCAAAGAGGTAAGCAGATTACCCACCCCAATAGTCATGCAAATGAAGTGAAAGAGTGTCATGTTCAATAGCGACTCACTGGCATTAATAGGTGAAAGTGCCATGTTTTCCCAATTTCTCATTCATTTCTGACTAGTAACTCTTTATTTTTTAACAAGCTTGAGGATTATAACATATGCTTGATATGTAAGTTCATCCTTCATATGAATCCCTCTAAATATATTTAACAAACCCTAAGAACGAGTGGTTGGATCCCATCATGTTCGACGAGTCCATCATTGTATGTTGTTTTTACAAGCCCAGTGAGGGTAAAACTAGACATCTTTTTCATGTTTAGAGAGTTTGAAAAAGAGGTGAAAAGGTAAACTCCAAAGGTTCATTTTCATAAAGTTGTCTCTTGAGTCCAAAAGGGCATAAAACAATACTTAGGAGAACCTCTTATCCATGTTCAACTAAGGTATTCCTTTTTCGTAAATAGTCTATCCCAGTCCAGAAAAGGGTTAATGTTATGCTCTTGACCTGCGAGAAGATACTAGAATACCAAATATGTGAAGAAATATAACCCAGAACACAGAAAAATGAGAAATAACAGTATGTGTTTTATTATTCAGAAAGGAAAGCAATGTTCACTTGCCTCTTCAAGGGGGCAACCTCCAATAGAGCAGGGCTCAATTACAAAATAAGACATGATGCTCCTTAATGGGGAGTCTCTATCCTTTATATAGGATTCATACATGCAATACCATGGGTCAGTACCATGGTTATTATTAATACCATATATCTAATACCATGTCCCATTTGCAACTAACTGTGGTCCCTTCTTTAAATGCGGGTCAACCACTTACAATTATTAATATGGGCTTTATTAACTCTTTAACTAACTATAACTATGACTCGACCCTAGTACATAAATAAGGGGGTTAGGGTTGGACCCTAACATGCCCTACCCCATAAAAATAGCCTTGTCCTCAAGGCTAGAGTTGCGGAAAATGCTAAAGAACAGTGGTTGGTTCCCAGGTCGCATCTTCTAGAGAGGTGTCTTTCCACTTGACGAGGACTTCCTTGATGCGTGTCAAGAACATGTTTAGGTTGGAGCCAAATTGAACCTTCTTCATCCAATTCCGATAAACTGGTTTGAATTCTGCAATTGTTCCCCACCACTTTCTTGAGGCATGAGACATGGAAGAAGGGATGGATTTTTGTAGTGGGTGGCAAGGCTAGCTTGTAGGCTACTTCTTCGATGCGCTAAAGTATTTGATACGGTCTATAGAATTTTGGAGATAATTTCTGACAACCCTTGTCTTTGAGTGATGTTTGCTTATATGGTTTCAGCCTCAAGAATACCTGATCCCCTTCTTGAAATGTGCGCTTTGAATGATGTTGGTCTGCCTGTTGCTTCATGTGATTTTGAGCTTGATGGAGATTATCTTTGAGGTGGGCAAGCATGGTTGCACGGTTCTGTAGGAGTTGATCCACTGCTTGTACCTTAGAGCATCCTGGGATATAAGAAGTAGGTGAAGGGGGGAGTTGACCATAAACTGCTTCATATGGAGTCATCTTGGTGGTGGCATGATAGTTAGTATTATACCACCATTCGGCTAGAGGTAACCATTGTACCCATAGATGTTGCTTTTCTGAAGTGAAACACCTGAGGTAGGTCTCCAGACATTTGTTGACTACTTCAATTTGACCATCCGTTTGGGGATGATAGGAAGTACTGAGTTGTAGTTGGGTACCTTGTAGCCTAAAGAGTTCCTGCCAAAAGTTACTGGTGAAGATCGGGTCACAATTAGACATAATGGAAGTGGGCATGCCATGCAATTTAAAAATCTGGTCCATGAAAGATTGAGCCACCAAAGTGAGTGTAAAAGGGTGGGGTAGGGCACAAAAATGAGCATACTTAGACAGTCTGTCCGCAACCACCATGATGACTGACCTATTGCCTGACTTCGGAAGATTAGTAATGAAATCCATAGAAACCTCTGTCAAGATTGAGGCAGGGATGGGCAATGGCTGTAAAGTGCCTGGGGAATTGACTATTTCTCCTTTGTGGCACTGACACACATCACAATCAGCTACAAAAGTAAGAATTTCCTTTTTCATGCCTATCCAAAAGAATGAACGCCGAGTGTGAGCATAAGTCTTCTGAAAGCCTAAATGGCCTGCAGTGGGGGATGAGTGCAACTCTGCCAAAATGCGACTTTTGAGGGTGGATGTTGGTGATATCACTACCTTGTCCTTGTAGCAAATAATTTCATCCTACCAAGAGTAGCCCGCTGTGGAATTTGGATCTGCCTGCAATTTACTAATGAGTTGGGAGAGTGAAGGATGTGAAAACCATTCCTTGCGAGCCTCTTCAATCCACTCTGGAATGGGAAGAGAGATTGCTAGTAGGGTGCTTTCCTCCTCAAATTGGCGTGATAAAGCATCTTCTACGACATTTTTGTGCCCTTTCTTGTAAATTATCTCATAATCATTTCTCAACATTTGGCTAGCCAGTTATTTTGTTGTGGCAAGGATAGGCATTGCTCCAAAAAATATTTAAGGCTTTGATGGTCTGTGTGGATTTGGAAATGTCGCCGCAATAAGTATGGTTGCCAGATATCCATTGCCTGTAAGATGGCCATCATCTCCTTCTTGTTAGTGTCAGTTTTTGAAACCTTCCTCCAGTGATCAAGTGTGCTCTTACAAAGTGATTTTAAGGTCTCAAGGTCAAATTTTGTTATCTCAGTGAGTCTTCAAGCAAAATTTGGTCACTAGGTATTAGGCCTAGGGTTTGTTTTCACTCCTTTCAAAGTTGTCCAAATGTCGGTCCATGTCACCATTCAGATGAGTGTACCATCATTAAGATGTTTTCATCATCATGTCAGGTTCCAATGGGTCATTTTACACCTTGTTCATGCTTCAGTTGTGCCTAGGTAAGGTTCATTTCCCTCTCCTAGGGTTTTGAAGGTAATTTCTCTTGGATGGTCAAATCATCAGCAAAACTTGTATCCTGATGTTCATACACCTTCCCCTATCCTTAATGTACCTTATTAAACACTTCCCATCATTGATATCCCTCAAATTCCTCATTTTCGCACAAACCCTAGTTTCTTGCTACAATTTGACAATTTTCTAGGCTAGGCCTGTGTTTTTCCCTTTTGGACCCCTTCCCCTCACTCAATATTTGAAATTACACTTTCCCCTACTTCCTAACATCCCTCCCTACTTCCAAAAATTTTCTCAAGAATTTAGAAGCCCCTTATCCCCTTCATTTCACTTCATTTCGACAAATCCCCTATTCCACACATCGGGATAGGTTTTACTCCAATGATGTTTCTGAGCAAGAAAAGATGAATTTGGGAAACCTGAGAGAGGTTTTTGTCTAAAATATGCCAAGGAATAAAAACCTCCTTCACATTTAACATAGGTGTCATGGTTTTAGAGAAATGTCAAAACTACAGTTGCCTCAGGAGAATTGATGCACCTCTAAAGTGACCTTGGGGAAATAAAGATTTATCCTAGTTGGGTTGTCCAAATGACTTGTTTGATGCTTCAAATAATAACTATACACAAATATCTTTCCAATGAGCTATCATGAGCTCAATTTGGGGTTGAGGAATACCTTCAAAAGTTGCCTGCAATAGTACTCTGCCTTTAGGCAGCCTCATTTTGCACATTTTGACTAGTCTTGGGAGATTTGATTTTTGACAGGGAAAATGAATCCAAATTGAAAAATTCAAGTTGTGTTGGAAAGTAGACTCAATAAGCTTTCCAAAGAGCTATCCCACGCCCAATTTTGATGCCAGGAAAGCCTCCAAAAGTGGTCTGCAAAAAGGAACTACAACTTGTTCCTTGGCGTGGCGCACCTAGCCAGCGTGGTGCACGCAGCGCAGGTTTTACATTGCAATTTGAATGGGCGCGGCGCACCTGTTGAGTGTATCACACCTGTTAAGCATGGTGCACCTATGTCTTGGCATGGTGCACTTGCTCTCCAAGCTCAAATTTTCCCCAATCAATCTTGCCAAGCTCCAAAACTTTGCCAATACCATTCTACAAGTATGTAAAACATCCCCAAGTGCCATTGCAAGAGATTTGATCATCATTGATGGTGTTTTAATAGGTGCAAGATAAAACCCTAGTTTGCTGCATAGTAATATTGCAAAAAACTATTTAGGGTTTTCAAAGTTGTCATTCTTGTTGTTACTCCCCTGCAATCATTTTCACATTCTTCACACTACATTTCACTCATTCTATTTCCCTTTCCCTCTCTCATTTCCACTCATCCTACCCCCCTATCCCTAAAATCCTAATACCTAAAAAATTTCCACTATTCCCAAACTCTAATTTGCATCTCTAAACCCTATCACTCCTTAAAAACCCTACATCTAGCATCAAATACTCCCCTCATCAGTCCCACTCATCCATGGAGCTGCAAAACATAAGAGAAAACCGACAAGCATCCAAGAGGAGGAAAATCAAGTTGACACCACTAGAGCAAGAAATTGAAGCTGATCGTGAATCTTGGCTTGAGAGGGAAAACATGCACTTGGAAAAGATGCTGGAGAAGGCCAACAAAGAGAAAAATATGTTGAGGCACATGGCCTATCACTATTTGGCGAGAAACAAAGTTTGCAAAGCAAGAATAAGGACTTTGAAGGCCAAGTTGAGGAAAGCTTTGAGGAAGAGAAAAGAGTAAGAAAAGCTTAAGATTTTGGCTGAGGCTTCCTTAGCCCAACATAGTACTTGATGCAGGACACTCAACCCAAATTTCAAGAAATTTGGGATACTTTTTGTCAGTTTTGAATTTTTGGAGCAAAACACAGATTTTTCTGCCTGGTGCGTCGCGCCACCTGGTGCGCGCTTTTGCTAGGGATCTCCTTTGGAGGAAAACTCAGCATTTTTGGATTTCTCAGGTAGAAATATGAATTCTCACAAATGGCCAAGAAATTTTGTTAAGTTTTGAGCTTCCAAAAGGGTCAAAAGCACCTCAAAAATGCCCTTTCTGCCCCTTTCTGGCCACACAGGAAGCAGTGTTGGGAGAACTCATTTTTGGAGAGGCAAATGGACACCCAATTTAGAAATTACACATGTTCTAGAAATTAGTCAGATAGAACTTTCCAAAAAGCCCACTTGGAGCAAATTTGGTGAATGGGAAGGCCTCCAAAATCAGCTACAAAAAGGCGCGACGCACAGGGACAGAGGCACGGTGCACAAGATGGAAAATTGACTTTTTTGCCAAAAAACTCTGTTTTTTCACCTAGTTTTTTCTCAGTTTGAATTTTCTCTGTCTCATGGTAAAAATCCTGATGTAATTTGATGTAACTTCATGGAATTTGATGTAAATATGCTAAAATTTCACTCATGGAGGTAGATACATCATGAAAAGGTAGTTTGAAACTGAATGAATTAGTTTCCTGGGTTTTAGAGGCAAGTTGTTCGACTACCTACTTTTTAGTTCTTAGTTTAGATCTTGTTGAAACAACTCCTAAACCCATGAATTCGACCCATAAATCCTAGCATGAGTTATTTGTTGCCTATATCTAGTAGTTTTTCAGTCATTGGTAAAGGTTGGACTCTTGTGAATGCTTTGAGCATTATTGTACATTCATCTCTGCAGTTTGGCAAAGGAATAGACCAGGGTTTGCAAAATTTTGTGGGATTCTTGTGGAAAATTGATTTGGTATTGTTCTTTCTTTTGTAATACAATTTTACATGTGTTTATGTATGCCATCATCTCTTTCTGTTCAGCGTAACTAAATGAATCAAGGATAAATATAGAATTCATTGATGTTGTAATGCTCTACCTAGGGTTTGTTTAGTTTACTATGTTTTCAGCAGTTTGAAGAGGATCCCTGAGACTTTCATGCCCTCTCCAACTCCTCACCAATATTAAGACTCTCCATCTCACTTATTTCAAAGTACTAAACCATTTGTCTACCTCGCCCCACAGAAACCTCTGCAAGACTATGTCCATTTGTCGGACCCAAATCTGCCTTTCACATTTGAGCCAACAAACCAACATTAAACTCAATCAAACTCCTATGAGCATATACCTAGCCTAAAATTTGTCTTTACATCAGTCATCTCAAACCTCATTGATCATATTTTTTTGAGATTGACAAGGAGAGAGCCCTCTCCCGACCTGGTAGGGATAGTTACCAGGTTAAGTGTGGTTTGATGTTACCCTAGATCCTGCCTTTCTCAGCCAGAGGTAGATTTAGGCCATAACATTTCTCATAGGTATATTGTCCCAAATTTGTTCCACTTAGTTGTTGGCTAGTGAAGGCCAAGGGTCGACCTTTTTGCATTAAGATAGCCCCAATCCCTGTACCTGAAGCATCACATTCAATCACAAAAGATTTGGTGAAGTCGGGTAGTGCCAATACGAGAGTGGAACACATGGCATGTTTGAGAGCTATAATTGTAGGTTTTAACCCCGTACAGAAATTACCTGCATACGAATTCTAAAACACATAAAGTAAACAATGCGAGAGCATAACACATAAAACACATATACACAGAGATTTTCTCCTAGATCCCAAAACCGGGACTACCAGTTTGATTTTTCATTATGTTCCTTTCAATGTTACAATACATATTTATACATGCCGAAGCATCCAATACCATGGACCAAAAACCATCACATCCAAAACCATGGACTGAAAACCATCGCATCCAAAACCATTTGCGAAAATCATGCACAAAACCATAGGTGGGTCCGCCCAACCTAACATAGGGTCTAAAACCAAAATTTTCCAGGGCACTGCCCTGGACCCCATAAAGTGGGGTTACAGGTATGCCTCAAACCCCCTATGACCCCCCCCCGCTACACAATCGGTGCAACAAAGGGGGGGCTCTTCCCCCCCTCTAACCCCCATTTAACTACGTGGGCTAGTCGTGGAAAGAATATAACACAACCCAACATTCTCCCACTTGTTTTTTTCTTTCCACAGGGTGCCACAACAGAGCTTAGTCATCTTTCCAGCCCTAAAATGCCCATTGTCTCTCTGCACCAAGAGAACTTCTCAGAGCTCATAGATTTTTTCAATGCATCTGCAGTATTCTTCAAAGTGTCCACCTTTACTAGCAACACCTTTTTGTCTTCTATCATATCCCTCACAAAGTTATATTGAACACCAATGTGCTTTGTCTTTGACTGATATGCAAGGTTCTTTGCCAAGAAAATTGCACTTTGGTTGTCACAGTCTATCCTTATAGCTTCCTCTACTAACCCCATACTTGAACACAATCTCTGCAACCAAACTGCTTCCTTGCTTGCATGAGTGGCTGCCATGTATTCTGCCTCTATAGTTGATAATGCCACTACAGATTGCTTCTTACTCATCCAACTGACTGCACCAAATAGGTTAAACACATACCCACTTGTAGATCTTCTCTGATCCAGATCTCCAGCCCAGTCTGCATCAACAAAGCCATGAATATCCAACACTCTGTCTAATCCTGGTCTTCCTTGGTAGCACAAACCATAATCACTAGTGCCAAGAAAATACCTGAAAAATCGCTTCACTTCTGTCTAATTCTCCTTCACTAGTTTTGACATAAAACTACTCAATAGTCCCACTGCATGTGCAATGTCTAGTCTAGTATAGACCATTGCACACATCGGGCTATCGACTGCACTTGCCTATGGAACACGGGACATGTCATCTTCCTCTTCTTGTGTCATGGGACACTGTTCAGTAGATAACCTCACACCTACAGGAATAGGAACCTTCATCGGTTTACTATCCTAAATATTAAACCTCTACAATATTGTCTCGACATACTTCCTCTGGTTTAACCAGAGCTTCCTCTTGGTCCGATCTCTTTTAATTTCCATGCCCAAAATATAGTTTGCAGCACCAAGATCTTTCATGTTAAATTTGGAGGACAAATGGGTCTTCAAATCCTGGATAATTTCTTTGTCATTTCCAACCAGCAACATATCATCCACATAAAAGACCAGATAAATAACATGGTCACCAATTAATTTAAAATACACACAGTGATCTGCTTTGCTTTTGGTGAAGCCAAGTCCCCATATAAATGTATCAAATTTCTGATACCACATCCTTGGTGACTGTTTTAACCCATACAGAGACTTCTTTAACTTACATACCAGTTCTTTCTTACCCTTCACCGAAAAGGCTTTAGGTTGCTTCATGTAGATCTCCTCTTCTAGATCCTCGTGAAGAAATGTTGTCTTCACATCCATCTGTTCTACCTCAAAATCAAAAGCAGCAACAACAGATAAAAGTAATCTAATAGAAGTTACCTTGGCAACAAGAGAAAAAATATCACCAAAATCAATTCTGGCACCTGGGAATAACCTTTTGCTACCAACCGAGCTTTGTATTTCTCCATCTTTCCTTCTACATTTTTCTTCTTCTTGAACACCCATTTGCTGCCAATGGGTTTCCTTCCAGCCATAAACTCCACCAGATCCCAAGCCTCATTTTTGTACAAAGACGCCATTTCATCAACCATGGCCTCTTTCCAGAGTTTTCCATCCTCTGAATCCACTGCTTCCTTCATAGTTCTGGGATAATCATCAGTAACAAACAAAGCAAAATTTGAATAGAAAGCAAATGGACTATACCTTTCTGGTTGCCTTCTTTCTCGAACTGATCTTCTTACACCCGGAGTTTGTGGCTCTTCATCTTCTGATTGCTCCTCTGCTGTAGAGTCTGATTCTTCCTCCTTTAGCTCAAACTCTATCTTCTCAGGTTCCTTTGGTTGGACTTCATGTTTAATAACATCTTTCACCTCTCTGAAAACCACATCTCAACTGTACACAACCTTCCTTGTTACTGGGTTCCAAAGCTTATAACCCTTTAAACCATCCTTATACCGAATAAAGATGCACTTTTCAGATTTACTATCCAACTTGGTTCGTTTCTCCTTTGGAACATGTACATATGAATCACATCCAAATACCCTTAGATGTGAAAGAGAGGGTTTCTTACCAGTCCATACCTCTTGTGGAGTATTATCCTTCAACGCTAATGAAGGTGACCTATTGACCAGGTAACATGCAGTATCCACCGCCTCTGCCCAGAACTCTTGTCCTAACCCGACACCACTGAGCATGCTTCTTGCTCTTTCCATTAATGTCTTGTTCATTCTTTCTGCAACTCCATTTTTCTGAGGTGTATATGGAGCAGTCTTCTGCCATGATATACCACACTTCTTACATAATTCTTCAAATTCCTTGCTGCAAAACTCTCTACCATTATCTGTCCTCAGCACCTTTATCTTCTTCTCTGTCTAATTTTCCACAAGAGCTTTAAATTCTTTAAACCTGTCAAAGACTTTAGATTTATTCTTAAGGAAATATATTCATGTATTCCTTGAGAAGTCATCTATAAATGATACATAGTACACAGACTTACCCAGTGATGGAACCTTCATAGGTCCAAACACATCACTGTGCACAAGCTCTAATATCTGTTTCGCCTCTTACTACTAGAGGGGAAACTCACCCGATTCTGCTTTCTATATACACAATTTTCACAGAAATCAAAATCCAGAGAGCTATTACTCATACCTTCTACCATACCTTTACCATGAAGTATTTGAAGGCCCTTCTCTCCAATATGTCCAAGCCTTTGATGCCACAGCATGGTCTTCTCTCCAGAGACCACTAGATTTTCTACTCCACTTTTAGGAACCATAGAATTGTTGCACCCATCAACAACCATGCTACCTTGCAGCTTGTGCAGAGTTCCAATCCGAACTCCCCACATTAATACCAGTGCTCCCTGAACCATCTTGCAGGTATCCTTCTTGAACACTGTTTTTACACCTGCATCATCCAACTTGCTAATAGAAATCAGATTTCTGGCTAATGCAGGAATATGCAGAACACCCAGAAGGTTTTAACCCTTCCACCTTGCATCTTCAATTTTACTTTTCCACGACCAATGATTCTAGCCTTCCTGTCATCCCCCAAGAAGACATCACCACCATCATATTTCTCATACTCACAGAACCACTCTTTATGGGGAGTGAAGTGAAAGGATGCACCTGAGTCAATCAACCATGCCTCATGATCTACATGTATACTTGAAGAAGCCAAGTACACATCCCCACCTTCATCTGAGGTGGTTTTCACCTCTGCAGAAGGAGTATCATCATATCCCTTTCCTTTATCAGGAGCTTTAGATTTACAGTCCCTTTTGTAGTGCCCTTCCTTTATGCATTTCCAGCACATCACCTTTACAGGTTTTCCTGGAGATTTAGATCTCCCTCTAGATTTAGATCTCCCACTCGATGAATTATTTTTATTTATGTTCTGGGACTGTCCTTGTATAGACAAGGCATCACCATTCTGGCTCTCCATATTTTTCCATCTCATCTCCTCTGTCAGCAAGGCTGAGACTATTTCATCAAACTGCAAGGCAATTGCATTGCTACCTATTGCAATAACTAGACTATCTCATGAATCTGGTAGAGAACACAACAAACTGATACACTTATCTTCATCTGAAATTTTAATATCAACAAATGCTAACTGACTTACCATAGTATTAAATGCGTTCAGATGCTCTGTCACCGAGTCTCCATCTTTCATCCTCAGGTTATACAGCCTTTTCCGCAGGAACAATTTATTCACCAGAGATTTAGATTGGTACAAAGTCCCTAACTTGTCCCACAAAGCCTTCATCGTAGCTTCCCCTGATACATTCAGCAATACTGAATTTGAGACACAAAATTGTATTGTGATCTTTGCCTTCCGATCGAACTTCTTCCATTCTTCGTCAGACACTCCCATTGGTTTAGTACCCAGATCTATTGCGATCCACTGATATTTATCTACCAACAGATCCTCCATCTTTAGTTTCCACAACTCAAAACTCTGACCATTAAATTTCTCGATCTTTATCTTTCCACTGGTCGCCATCTTCTTTCACCACTAGAATCGATCTCATAGATCTACCACTGAATGGGGTCTACCACAGGCCCGAGTGAAACCCCTTAGCAACAAAGGCTTCCCTTTGAAGCCAAAACAACTCCGATACCAAATGTAGGTTTTAACCCTGTAGAGAAATTACCTACATACTAATTATAAAACACATAAAATAAACAATGCGAGAGCATACCACATAAAACAAATATACACAGAGATTTTCTCCTGGATCCCAAAACTGTGACTACCAGCTTGATTTTTCATTATGTTCCTTTCAATGTTACAATACATATTTATACATGTCGAAGCATCCAATACTATGGACCGAAAGCCATTGTGTCCAAAACCATGGACCAAAAACCATCGTGTCCAAAACCATGTGCAAAAATCATGCACCAAACCATAGGTGGGTCTACCCAACCTAATGTAGGGCCCAAAACCAAAAATTTCCGTGGCACTGCCCCGGACCCCATAAAGTGGGGTTATGGGTACACCTCAAACCCCCTGTGAACCCCCCCTCGCTACACAATTGGTGCAACAAAGGGGGGGCTCCACCCCCCCCCCCCCCCCCCCCCCCCCTCTCTAACCCCCAATTAACTACATGGGCTAGTTGTGGAAAGAATATAACACAACCCAACAATAAATGGTTGTTGTGCTTCATCATTCCAGAGGAATGATTTTTTCTTGAGAAGTGAGTGAGGGGTATAGCAATGTGACCAAAATTGCAGACAAATTTGCGATAGTAGCCTGTGAGACAAAAAAATCCTCTCAAACTCTTCAAGGCCTTTGGTTGAGGCCAATCCTGCATTGCCTGAATCTTTTTGGGATCCACCCTGACACTTTCACGCCCCACAATGTGGCCCAAATACTCAACTTCTTTCATGCCAAAAGAGCACTTGGACAATTTGACAAATAATTTATGCTTCCAAAGAAGTTGCAAGAGCAAGTCTACATGCTGAAGATGTTTTTCCCAGGTGAGGCTGTAGATGAGGATGTCATCAAAGAAAACAAGGACAAATTTTCTGAGATATGGTTTGAGCAGGTGATTCATGAAGCTCTGAAAAGTGGATGGGGCATTACAAAGATCAAATGGCATGACTAGGAATTCATAATGGCCTTCATGAGTTCTGAAAGTAGTCTTTGGAATGTCTACTTCTTTCATGCGAATTTGGTGATAGCCCAAGCGAAGGTTGAGCTTAGTAAAGAATTGAGCCCCATTTAGTTCATCCAGCAAATCATCAACAACCGGGATGGGAAATTTATCTTTAACCATAGCTTGTTGAGGGCCCTAAAGTCTAGACACATACGTCATTCCCCATCTTTCTTGAGCACCATGACCACAGGTGATGAATAAGGACTAATGCTAGGATGAATGACACTGGCTTCTAGGAGTTCCTTGATGATTTTTTCAATTTCATTCTTTTGGGCGAAAGGATATCTATATGGGCGCACATTTGGTGGTTGTTACCCTGGGACCAAAGTAATGTTATGATCATGTTCCCCTCTCGAGGGTGGAAGCTCATGAGGCTTGTCAAAGACTTGCAGATGGTTGTTTAAGACCTGTTGCATCTCAGGATGAATATGAAGAGAAGTGGGCTCGAAGGCCTGGATGGCATTAAGTTGGGCTATAACCCCATGGTGGCCCTTTTTTAATAGCTTTTCCATCCTATGTGAGCTGATGATAGAAGGATCACCTGCCTGGAGTCTGCGGAGGGTATGCATGTGGTCATTCTACTTAAAGCTCATATATAACTCCTAAATATCCATTGTGATTGGGCCAAGTGTACGGAGCCATTCAACACCTAAGACAATGTCACACCCACCCATGTTGATGGAAAACATGTGGGTATTTAGGTGATAATCCCCCATTTGAAGTTTGACATTTTCACAATGGTTATCGCATTTCATTGTCCCCCCATCAGCAATCTCGACCTGGAAATTAGAGATTGCTTTGACAAAATAATGCACTGCTTCGGTGACTATTTGATGGATAAAGTTATGTGTACGGCCACTATCAATCAAGACTACTACAGGGTGATGTTTAATAAAACCTCTGATTTTGAGAGTTTGGGGAGAAGAAATTCCTGCCAAATCATGGAGAGAGATAATTAGTTCCTCTGGTGTAGTTGGGAGCTCATTGTCCGGTTGGTTGTCCTCATCTTCTTCCTCTAGTCCCTAAAATGGTGGGGCTTCCTCAGATGAACTATGATCAGTAGCATCAATTTGAAAGAATTTGGGTTCCTTGCATTTATGCCTAGGGGAGTATTTCTCATCACAGTAGTGACACAATCCTTGCTTTCTTCTTTCTACCATTTTCGCTGGTGACACCTTTTGGACCTTAAGTGTTTGGGTAGTGCTTGGAGCTTGGGTGGGGCATCCCTTGGTTAGGAAATTTGGACAAGTCGACTAGGCCGCTAACGCGCGTTCTACTTCACGAGCTATCGTGCAAGCTGCCAGCCATGTGACTGGGTGGTGCATTCGGACGTGGGCTTGTATGGCGTCTTTGAGACCACTGATAAAACATTCCAAGTAGAATTCATCTGCTAGACCTCCTGTGTGGAAGGCTAATGCTTCAAAGGCTTTAATATATTATTGTATTGTGCCTATCTGTTTGAGCTTAGTAAGACGACCCAAAAAGTTAGATTCATGATCAAAGCGATCAGAAAGGGCTTTTGAGAATATCTACCAAGTCATTGGCCTTGCATAGCATTGTTGATGCCATTGCCACCATTGACATCTTTCTTGGTCCAATTAAAGGCTTCCCACACTTAGCTTAGTCTCATCATCTCTGTTGTGATTCAATGTGAAATATTTCTCCATTTGTGATAGCCATATGGCCAGATGAGAGCCATCAAATTTATGCATGTCCAGCTTGGGTGGTCGAGGGTGGGACTGTTGGTGGTTTCAATAGAAGTGCAGAGAATGGATAGATTTGCCCTCATGGTTTTCATTAAAAGCATATGCCTCTAATTGTAACCCCGACTTGCCCTTTTTTATTGTGTCACTTAAGGACTGGATCTGCTTCGTTAATTCATCCAACTTTTGTTCAAGGGTGTCTATCTTCTCATTGGCCATAGCTTGAGCTCTGGGTTGTACCATGCACATATTCTGTGCACTTGGCGTTACTAGAAAAAAAAATAAAAAATGGGACCACCCGAAAATTTGAAGCTAACAAGCGAATGGTACCACCTTGCTCAGCCCATTGTCCTGATTCTTATGGGCTAAGTCTCTTATAAGACTCCTCGCTTAGGAATACTGTCACACGGAATCTGTCAAGGGTGCGGACACGACTGACCTTCCTAGAAGTCTAAGACATTCTAATGACAAACAAGACAAAATGGAGTGATCTTTCTCTAAATACACCTTTTACAACATGAAAACTACAAGTGTTTAGGCTTACCTTATTCCAAAACGCTGTTGTTGAAGTCCGTTCTTGACGATCCGGATGAGCTCCTCCTTCAAGTCAATTCCTGCAACCACAAACAATCAAACAATTACCAAGCACTTGCATTTCATATAATAAAACATATATTCAACATGCAGACCAAGGAACACATGAAATAACTCATTAACACAAGCTATTGAGAAAAATAAACCAGTTTGTATTAATAACGAAACAAAGAAACTCTTACAACCTGGCCTTGGTGTTGTGCAAGTTCCTCCCAGGGTCCATCAAGGGTTTTCCTCTACTTTGACAAAGCTCACCCTCTCCCAAGTAGAATCAAGTGAAGACAATCTCTCCTCACAAAGGCTCTAATGGAAGACCTAAATCCTGCAGCATTTACCCAAAGAAAATGTATAGCTCCAACCTCTTCTCCTTCTGGCTCAATGCCTTTATTTATAGTGCTGTAAAGAGGTTATTCAGGTCCACTATCAATGGGATCATCCCCCTCTTTGGGTGGGATAGCTCCCTTATTGATGGGATAAGTTCCCCCTTAATAGAGATACATGAACCAACTGGAGGCGCATCCATTTCATCAAACCGACCTCTAGAATGTTCTAGAAGTAACCACAAGTAACTTTTTCAAGATAAAACTCGCGCATTTTGCCTTTTACAGAGGGACGCACCTGTCCCTTAACATACAGAGCGTCCATGGACGCAGATTTTGTGAACATGGTCAGCGTCCCCGCAGGTAAGGCTAGAGAGAACCTGCGACCCCAGAGATAAACATAGTTTTTACAAGACTTTCTCTCTTCTTTGAGTTTGAGATGGATAACAGAGGCATGAGACTTGCCTAAGAGGGTAGCATGACTGTTGATTTGAGCCATACTAACTGTAAGTAGTCAAGGTGACATTTTTTAGTGTAACAGATTGCCCCCTAAAGTGCGAAGCCTGGAATAGAATAGGGTTTTGTAATTCTAGGAAGGGTGAAGCGCTTTATCATTTCAAGGATTGCCTTGTGGATGGCCTGGTTGGAACCTGCAATTTTCAACACAAAATACATGGATAAGATTATATCATCACTGAGGTAGGCATTCCCATACTCAGATTCAAAACTTTAACTAATGGACTAACTATTCTGATACAGGAATGATCTTGCAGTACATCATTTTTATAGACTTTTGTAGACACAGTATGGACGCAGCCATCTGTTTATGATTAGTCTACATAGATAATGAATACAAAACTCCTCGCAGCCTGGATGGTAGAAACTAGATCCAGGGTCTTCACTTCTACTTCCCGAATTGGTACGATTCTAGCCATGTGATTAAATGATTCGATGTCGAACATGGTAGAAACCACTTGATTACCAGTCAATGATGTAAACTGTTAACAAGCGTGAGAGAAACCACCAGTAATGTCAATGGTTCTCAAAGTACCAAGCACAACCCGTGAAATGTGAATAGATGTTTTGATGTCGAACACTTCACGGAATCCTCTGATCGAAAGTCAATGATGTAAACTGACGTCAAAGGCGAGAAACCTGCCATTGATGCATGCAGACTTCAAGGTACTGTCGATTCCTAAGTCATCTTTCTAGATAATGTGTCGATGTCGATAGAAAGCGACCCGTTGCAGGCAAGCCCGCAACACGAAATCATTGTTCAAGTTGAAGAAATGTTGCTGTAAGGACTGACTCAGGGATGGTCAAATGGATGACAAGTATTTTGCAGATGAAAGTTTTTGCTTGCAGACCTCTTGAACACATAACGACACAACAGATGGCTTGGTGACGAATAACTCAAAGTTAACCCCTGGAACCCGGTTAAAGACTTTCAAAGTGATTTGGTCAACTGTGAGGTAAAAGATTTCCCAACCCAGGTGAATGAAAAGTGTCGTGTTCAAGAGCGGTAATAAAGTTTCTTCTGAGACAAAAGGTGACAAATAGGTTCATTCTTCTCTTTTTTCCCCCACCATTTCTGGCAAGTACCTCTTTATTTTTAACAAGCTTGAGGAGGATAACATATGCTTGATTATAAGCTCATCCTTCGGACGAGTCCAACCTAGTTTAAATTCGAACCCTAGGAAGGAGTGGTTCGTTCCTGTTTGTAATTGAACAGGTCCTCTACTGTAAAAGTTTAACGAGCCCAGTATAGGAGAAACTCGGCGTTTTTCATTTTTAGAGAGTCTGAAAAAACTAAAGGAGACTCCACGTTGAACTTTTTCGTATATTTGTGTCCCTCAAGCCCGAAAAAGTATAAAATAATACCTGGGGGAACCGCTTGATCTTGCGACCAAGGAGTACTTTCATAATAGTGTCGTTAACCTGAAAAGTAAAAAGCGATCAAGGACACGTCGTTTTATTTCCTTATCGAGTTCGAAACGACAAAAACCCGGCAATCTTTTCCTGATTTTGCGGTCAGAAAAGAGCTAAAAGGGGACCGTCTTTTAATTCCGTTTTAACGAGTGAAAAAGAAACACTCGGCGATCTTTTCATGTTTTAGGAGTCAGAAAAGGGCTTAAAAGATGACTCTGAAATTTTGTTTGTGAAAAATTACAATTTCCCTCGAAATCCCTTTGTCCTGCACAAAAGCGACACATTACTCATACCTGTTTAAAATAGGCAAAAATACATTCAAAAACATCTTTTCATGGTAAAAAATGAACTAATTCATCCAAAAAACCTATAAAAAGACCTTTTACCATGTCATTTTTACCGTTTCACTGTTGAGGTTGAAAAAGGAGCTTTTGACAAGAAACTTCCCGTGGTCGCTGCGGAAAATCTGACCGTCGGAATCGAACGCCGTCTCATCCAGGTATTTTACACATCCTACTCTGCATTTCTATCCGTTTAGAATCAATTTTTAGGTTTTAGTTTCATTTTTTGGGGGGGTTTTGGTTTTGGAATGCGCCTCTCGGCGGACGCAGGTGCCCTTCGGGTGACCTGCGTCCCCCGACTTTTTCTCATACGGGAAAACGGTCGGAAGACGCAGCCCGCCTTCAGGCCAGCTGCGTCCGGGCGCCCTGTGCTACAAAGCCGGGGTGCGTCCTCCGAGAAACGCGCATTTCAAAACCCCAACTCTCTCAAAAAACCACCAAAAATTCCCAAATTAATTTCTAATTGCTATTTTTGATATGCAGGGCATTAATCATGTTAGACTGGAGAGAAAGAGAGCATGTAGAGGAAGATGAAGCTGCAATAAATCATCAACCTTCCCTGGATGCCCTAAGAGCATGCGGATTATACAAATATTGGACCATACCGGGCATGAGGGGCCAGGTAAGATTCTTGGAATGGCTGGTTGAGCGATGGAACGTACAAGAACAATGCTTTTACATAGGAGGGCACCAGCTCGAGATAGAGCCCTCGGATGTATACTTTCTCACTGGCTTGCCAAACAGAGGTGAGCAACTCAGTCTTGCGGGGACTAGGCCGGGTGGCCAATCCCTTGATAGTCTCCGCGAGATTGGTGCACACCTGGGGCTCACCATTCAAAAGGCATAGAGATAAAACACATCACTCTACCGGAACTCAAAGTCATAGCGTTCACGGTTACCAGAATTTGCGGCGCGGCCGCTTTACACATTGCTTCCGGATCCCAAATGCGGATGGCAATTGACTGTTACCAAGGCACCATTTTCAACTGGTGTGAAGCTGTGTCGGCTCATATGAAGAGCCAACTGACCAAGGCAAAGAACGGACGACTAAAGACTTTTGGATATGGGCCTATAGTCGTGAGCTTTGCCTTGGAGAGAATTCCAATGCTGATCCCTCAGCAACTCACTGTTGATATCTTGGGTCCTCAGCAGCCAAAGCTGATACGATGGGTTGCGGTGATGGCCCGGCATCCTGACGAGGGCGCGACAGTAGTTCGATTCTCAGATAGTTATTTTGACTGGTTAGAGGGCCAGCTTTTTGTGATACAGGACTTTCCGTATGCCGGAATGGATTTCAGAGGTGATCCGGACATGGTTCTTCCACAGGGAGAACAATGGGACGACAGAGGTACTTTTTATTTTCACAAGTTTTCTAGTTATGTATTTTTTGTATTTTTTATATATATCGTCTCAAAACTAATAGTAAATCTTTCAAAATGCAGATGTTGGTCCACAGCGTCCAGCCAACCTCCGGCCTTATGATAGACTACATCCAGCTGCACCGGTACCGGCCCCACAGGATGCGACAGCAGAAGTACTAGCTGAGTTGGAGCATGATCTAGAGCGTCTCACGGCAGATATACCTGAGACTACTATGGACGACATTCCTATCAGGCTTCAGCGCTTCGTAGTCGCGGTCCCTGGACCGTTTAGGAGATTTTTGCGTAAGGTAGCCCGCGCAGTGGTGTCGTACAGAGAGCACCACCAGTGATTGACTAGTCACTTTTGTAGTCACATGTGACATTTTTGACTTTTTGTACTATCATTTTGCCGATCATAAGGTGTTTTAAACCTATGATCGAAGACGATGTATATATTTTTTGACACACTTCTATCTATATATATCACTATTACCGGCTTATCTTGTTTAACATATGTGATGAAATGTTTTTAAATTTACTTGCATGATTATCGTAAATGTCTGTCCAACATTCGAGAAGCAATTGCATCTGCTAATGTATTCAAAGACCTTGGAATATGTTGATATTCAATGTAATCAAATTCACGTTCCAAGAGACGCACTCTCAAAAACAACCTTAATAACACAGGATTTCTAATGGCATAAACTCTATTAAGCTGTAATACAACAAGTTCAGAATCTAACCTCACTATCAAACGTCGAATTCCAAATGAAATAGATTCGGATAATAATTCAACCACTGCACTGTATTCTGCAATGTTATTCGTTGTTTGACCGAGGCTTACCCCATGCATAGAAACTAACTCGTCAGAGGGCGAATAGATAACCCAAGCTGCGGAAGAGATATTCCGTGTATACGACAAGCACCATCAGCAAATCCAATGTATGTTTGGAGAGGCGTCGACATCTACAATATCAAGAGTAAAACCAAGATAAGCCAGAATAATGACGAAAAACCACACTTGCTAAGCTAAGCACACTGACTAAACTAACACACTTGCTAGCTAGAAAGAAAATCTAACCTATCTAAAAATTTCTCCATACCCATCATTTTAAGCATAATACCTCTTTAGGTAAAGTCCATTTCTGGGTTTACCCAAAGAGTCCCCATCAAAATCAACTAACTCATAAGCCCCTTTTGCTAGCTTTCGCTTTACAATGTAGGGCCCATGCCACATGGGAACGAATTTTCCGGCACCTAGCTTATCGTTAGCTTGATCATATAATAGTACTAGGTCTCCTTCCGAAAAACTTCGAGGGGTTACATTTTTATCGTACTGAGCTTTCATTCGTTTCGCGTGAGTCTCGATAGCTAAAGTAGCGTCACGTCGAGTCTCATCTAATTTAGCCAAGTATAATAACCGTTTCTCCTCTTCGGAAGTAGCTGGAAGTAATTCGACAGCCATTTGAAGTGATGGGATTTCGCATTCAATAGGTAACACAGCTTCTAAGCCATAAACTAGCTGGAAAGGGGTGAAACCTGTTGAATTTTTCACTGAAGTTCGATATGCCCATAGCGCCGAAAATAACATGTTATGCCAATTCGTTCGATGGATACCAATGATCCGTCGAATCATGATGACTAGAACTTTGTTGATTGACTCAACCAAACCGTTGGCTTGCGGATAATAAGGAGTAGAGCTATCGTGGCGCAAACCAAGCTGGCTTGTAAGCTCAGTCATCATGACGTTTCGAAAATGGCTCCCATGGTCAGTAATGATTGCTTGTGGGACACCAAACCTAGTTATGATATGATTGAATACGAAAACTGCAGCTGTCTTGCCGCTTGCGTCGAATGTAGGCATCGCCTCGGCCCATTTTGTAAAATAATCAACCGCGAGGATGATATACGCATGCCCCCCGGCCGAGTGAGGGTTACAAGTAATAAAGTCAATGCCCCATTTGGCGAATGGACCAGCGGCAATTATAGGGTGGAGAGGAGCAGGTGGAGCGCGCATCTTTCGATCAAACACTTGACAGTTGTGGCATGTTCTGACAGCAAGGATACAATCTTTAAACATAGACGGCCAGAAATAGCCAGCGCGCAACACCTTCTGAGCTGTGGCATACCCAGACATATGACCGCCACATGCTCCAGAGTGACAATCATTCAAAACTCTCTCAGCCTCTTCGTGAGTTAAACAACGTCGAAAAACTAAGTCTGCCCCCCGGCGATAAAGTGTATCTCCAATAATTCTGTATTGCTGGGATCGAAACCGAATTTTTCGACGGTCTTCCTTGGAAGCTTCAGGCCGAAAGGTTTGGGTTTGGAGATAGATGATTATATCCCCATACCACGGATCTAAAGTGCTAATAAGAAACAAAGATTCGTCCGCAATGGACTCCTCTGCCACAGTCTCTGTGTCAGCACTCGGGAAATCACACATCAATTCCGCAAAAACTAAAGATTTCTTAGACTTGGACTTCTCGAACTCCAAGTCGAACTCTTGCAGGATAACAATCCATTTAGAGTACTTGCCCCCTAGCAGTTGTTTTGTCAAAATATAAATCATAGGGTTGCAATCCGAAATAACTGTAGTCTTGCGGAGAAGAATGTAGTGACGAAAACGCTGGACAGCTTGAACGGCTGCCAGGGCCAATTTCTCCACATGCGAATATTTTAACTCAGTGGGATTTAAGGTTCTACTAAGATAATATATCACATGCTCTGCTTTGAATTCATCTTCTTGAACTAACACCATTCCAATGGTGGAATGCGAAGCTGCGAGGTATAAGAAGTAGTCCTGGTTGTAGTTGGGAGGATGCAATAACGGTGCATGGGTCAACGCGTGTTTCAGTGCATCAAAAGATTGTTGGGCAATCTCGTCCCAAAAGAATTGTGCGTTCTGTTTCAACAACCGTGTAAAACCTTTAGTGACCTCGGCGTAGTTTGGGATGAATCGGCGTAAAAAGTTCGCTTTCCCTTGCAAACTTTGGAGTTGGCGCAAACTCGAAGGAGGAGGCAATTTGATGATAGCCTCGACTTTCGAGGGATCGACGCGAATGCCGGCTTTTGAAACAACAAATCCCAGCAATCGACCTGTTTCTATACAGAAAACACACTTGTGGGGATTCAACCGAATTCGATAATGCCTACACCTCATAAAGATTGCTCGTAGGTGGACAAGGTGATCAGCTCGTTGTAAAGAATGAGCAGGCAAATCATCGAGATAGGGTTGCACAATGTGCTTGATGTCATGAAATGCATAAGACATCGCCCGTTGAAAAGTGGCCCCGGCATTCTTAAGTCCAAAAGGTAATTTGCAATAAGCAAATGTCCCCCATGGACAAATGAATGCCGTTTTTGGTTGATCGGCAGGTAGAATATTGATTTGATTATAGCCTGAGAAACCATCCATGAAGGAAAACATCTCACTTCCGGCACAATCATCAATAATTTGATCGATATAAGGCGTAGGATAGTTGTCTTTTGGACAAGCTCGATTGATATCCCTATAGTCGATACAGATTCTTATTGTTCCTTGTTTTTTATTGACGGGAACAATATTCGATACCCAATCCGTTAACGGGATCGGATAAATGAAACCTGCTTTCAACAGCTTTTCGACTTCTGCTTTAATCGCAGCCGCTTTTCGAGGGTGAATCTGACGCAACCGTTGCCGAATGGGTTTAGCATCCGGGTAGGTTTTGATTTCATGAACAACAATGGCAGGATCAATTCCTGGCATTTCCTCGTAAGACCAGGCAAACACGTCGCGGAATTCTTGGAATAGGGCCTTGTAAGTTTGGATTTCTTCTTCAGTACATGCGGCACCTATATGAATGTTCTCCTCGATTCCGGGCTTCACTGAAATATCAATGGGAATAGTACGAGAAATATTCCCTAAATTCAGCTCTGAATCAGAATGTTTCGTTGGATCCTGAGCGTCTTTGACATATTCAGCGGTAAAGATAGATGAAAAATCATTTTCAAATGCATCATCCTTAGGTAAAAACGAAGATCTGTGATGGAGATCTTCCCATGGTAGATCATCTACACTTAGGATTTCGCGAAGTTGTTCGTCAGATGACACTTCTTCGGGAAACGTTATCCGTTCTAAGGGTGAGGTGAAAAGTGACTCTTCACTGACCACATTCATTTGGTCGGTTGAATGAAAGTCGGTAAAAGACATAAGAGCTTCATAAGCAATCTCATACGGACTCAACGGCATAACATCACCGAGTGAGTCTAGCTCAGAGTCAGAGGGAACATACCAAGGATCATCATAAATAATGTTTTCTGACGTGATCATATGAATTGTTGCAAACGAAGGGTCTGCATTGAGTGGAGGGAGAGGAAAAGTTCCCAGTAAACCGGAATCCTTAACTAAACCTACACCAATGTCCCTATAAGGGATTGTCGTTTTACCAACATGCTGGATAGTTTCTAAAGAGGTTGGGTCGGATGAAAAGTATGTCAGCTGATCAATAGTCACGATCTTACCGTTATGTGGAAACTTAATGACTCTGAAGACCGATGAAACGACCGCTGTCATAGCATATGACCAACTTCGACCCAAAAGAAGGTTGTAGTCTAGAGGGGCATCAACCACTTCCACATCCAGACTAACGGTTTTACCTTCGACCCCTATAGGCAATTCTTGTAGAATACCAAACGGACGGAACCCACGGCCATCAAAGGCCTTAAGGATGGTGGGGGATTGGTTCAACGAAGGAGAACCAAGCGATCTCCAACATTGAATCGACATAATACACGTAGAAGCTCCCTCATCAATCACAGTCCGATGAATAGGCCTGTTTTTGACTATCACTGGAATTTGGAAAGCCATTTGATGGGGGAGACGCGGTGTACTACTTTCTAGATCAAAGATCATTAGGTTCGGGTCCTGAACATCGACAGCTCCAATAGCCGACAAAAGCAATTTTCGTTGCGCTGGACATGATTGCAGCACTTCGAGTGCCGACATTGCTGAAGGTGAAACAGCTAAGTCTTCAACAATGTTGTAATTCTGGGCTGCTCTCGCATGTGGATTGAAAGCAGACCTTCGAAGTACACCCTTGGCGGGCGGCTTAATCACTAAGTCTGGGTTAGGTTTTTCGATCTGTAGTGGATCGGAACCAGGAGCTGAGGTTGATGGGTTAGAGTGAGAAGATTCTGCTTCTTTACCATCAACAGGAGCCTTACTACCATAATCTTGCGATCGAGTCGCAATCCTGACATGAGACATCATCAAAATGGGTTCTTCACTGGCATTCGAAGAAGAACCTATCATCTTATTCTCCTGCTCTGGAAATGGATTTTTTAACACAGCAGGAGTGGGAGAACCTTTGACTATTTTCACTACCTCGGCCCGATGAGGGCAGTCTCTCGTAAAATGATCTTCTTCACAAATAAGACAAGGATATCGAGGTTTGCGCTTTTCGTCATTGGTTTCCGACTTTTCCGTTTTCTCCTTTGGAGCCTTGTCTGCTTTAGCCTTCTTCTTTCCTTTCTTCTTTCCACCGTTTTTGGATTTGGCCGTAGATGACTCTACAGCGTGAATGTCGGCGGTAAGTTCAGGAGGAGAAGACTCTCCTGTCGGAGAATCAGGCAAAGTGATAATTGGAGTATTGGAGGTCTTGGAAGACTTCTTCTTACTCTTCGTAGTCACGATACCGATCATACCATCAGCGGCATGAGATCCCGAAGGAGCAGCAGCGATTTGGTTTGACTTTGGAAGATCCGGAATTTTCTCGTGTAACGTACCCGACTGAGTGTAAACTAAGTCAAGGTATTGTGCCTGAGCAATGACTTGCTCCTCAGTAACTACTCCGGCCTTAGCTACATCTTCAGTAATTCTTGGTAATAATGATTTGACAAACCATTCAGCTAAGATTTGGTCCGGGATAAAAACTTTCACTAATCTTCTTCGACGTCTCCACTCATGGATGTGATCAGAAATGTACGTGGATGTCGATTGTTTTAGCGAAGTTAATAATTCTGTACCATTATCGTATCTGACTGGTAACTGAAAATGAGTTAAGAACGAGGTAGCTAACTGGCTAAAGTTGTAAAAAGAGGCCCGTGGTAACTCAATGTACCACTTGGCTGCGAGACCAATGAGTGTACGCTGGAAAAGACGTAAGCGGATGGAATCATCTGAGATGGAATTTGATGCACACCAGAGGTGGTAAGTCATCACGTGATTAGACGGATCCTCTCCAGACTTACCTTCGAACTTGGGTATATCGCTGGGCAACTTATTTGGCATTGGCGGCCAGAACGGAAGATATTGAATTGGATCGTTCGTTAGGCGCGTCAAGTCGGGTAAATCTAAAGTCGCAATAAACGGTAACTGCCGGTTAGGATCTCTAAAACTCTGAGTCACAATACCAGCCCCAGGAGGAGGATATCCAGGATAACTAGGAACAGGAGTCGCATTGGGGATATTATATCCTCCTGGAAAACCAGGATTAACCGGACCGTACTGGGGTTGCTGAGGTGGTTGATAAGTGTACCCAGGATACGGTTGATACTGGTAAACCGGTTGTTGGGCAGCTTGCCCAGGTTGATACTGTCCCTGGTACGGAGGTTGAACAAATTGAGGTTGAGTAGTAACAACCGTACTTGTACCAGGTTGGCCTGCAGGCATCTGGACTGTGGTTTGAACCGTGGGTCCAGACAACGGTACAGATGTCTGAGGAGTGGTTACAGGGACAGTAGAAACCGGAGCTGCCGATACTCCAGAAGTAAGCATGGTAGATGAAGCGGTAGTTGCTGCAGCCGTGTGAGGTGGAGTACTAGGTGCAATTGGCGGCTGAGTAACTACAGAAGTTACAGGGGTCTGAACACTTGACTGGACAGGTTGCGGTTGCTGGGGTGGACCAGGAACTGCAGGTTGTCCTGCTTGAGGTACCGACTGTATACTTGGTTGCGACATCTGTTGACCCTGTGACGGATCCCATGTTAACATTCCAGGGTATTGACTCGTAACAGGTTGAGGATACTGAGATCCATAGCCGTATTGAGGATAGGGTTGATAACTGTAAGGTGCAGTCCCATATGATTGCCCTTGAGGTGGTTGATAACCTTGACCAGGGTATTGACCCGTAGGTTGATAACCTTGAGGTAAATACGAATACTGGGGTTGACCTTGACCTTGAGGTTGGTATCCTTGAGGTTGATACCCTTGGGGTTGATACCCTTGGGGTTGCCATCCTTGAGGTTGCCATCCTTGAGGTTGATACTGATACTGAGGTTGACTTTGGGGTACATATTGAGGCTGGGGTTGATACCCTTGGGGTTGATACCCTTGAGGTTGCCCCCCAGTCACGAATGAAGTACCTTGAGGTTGCCCCCCAGGCGGTAATTGGCCACCTTGAGGTTGGTTAATGGGAGTTGAACCTGACATCATATAAACTTCACCTATACTCAATGGTACATTACCACTGTTTCCAACTAATAACCCATGATCAATGGGTTGAGGAGATGCTCCCGCAAAGGTACCAGAAAGTGATTGATACCCAGTAGGAACAGAAGGACCGCCATGTAAAAATGATTCAGGACTTTGTGAAAACACAGATGACTGACCAGACATATTTACAGGAGAATGAATTCCTCTAGGTGGAACCGGAGTACGAGGTGTAGAAAAACCTACTGAGTTGTCTAAAAAATTGGTTAATGCAAGGTACCAAGATTCACTTCTAGGAGGACTGTAAAAGATGGATTCACGCTCCCTTAGATCAAGGGTAATTAGATCTTCAGAATCAGAAACGCCTATTTCTTCCTCTGGAACAAGTTCTTCTATAGCAATTAATCCAACAGGAAGATTTTCGGTGATAATTCTTTCTATTCTTGGTGAATCAGGAACACTAGGAGTTGGAGTAACAGGTTCTGAAATTTCAGGTTCTTCGCCTGTTTCACTGGCAGATGAAAAACTACCAGCAAGCTCGGAAACTGTAACAGCTTCGGGATTGTAACCTGTTTCTAAACTTTGGTAATCTGGATGGACTACCAAGGAAGATTCTCCTTCTTCAGGTGATCCTACTCTACTGCCACTAGGAGGAGTTACAAGGACCTTTAACCCTTCTAAATTACCTGGGTCGTCTCGAGGAGGGGATCCCCTAAGTCTACGGGATCTTCTCAACAATTCGGCCACAGAAACAACTTCAGGAGACTGGCCCGCAAGTCGACGGGACCTTCTCGGTAATTCCGCCACAATTAAAGATTTTAACTACAACACACGAAAACAAAGTAAAAAATTTCAAATCAAACCACCTAAAGTCTTCTAAAGAACCAATCAAATTTGAAGCACACGCCTAAATAATCTAGAGCGTCAAACCACACACAAACAGTAGTCTTCCGGACCAAAAGCGCTAGTTGGTGATTAGGCCCAACCTCGCAGGATTCAGTACAGAAATAGTGGGTGGAACAGTTACCCCGGCAACCTGCTTAATGAATAGACTGGACCAAGTTCCTCCACTTTAACCGTCTCGAAGTGAAGCGAACCCCCCAGAAAATCCAAGTGAGTATAACCGACGTCTGCTCCAGGTACAGTGGGACCTTCCCTCCACCGTCACCTTGGGTAGAATCCTAGATATTATGGCCACTAAGGTTACCAATCACAACAATTACACCTGGGGGAACAGTCTAAACTCCGACAGCACGCAAGGGCAGAGTAGCAAGCTCCAATCCCCTTACCGGCTCCTTGACAACAATCCAAGGTTTACCGATAAGTGACCCCTGGCTCCTCGACAATGGTTAATCCGAGGTTTACCGTTTGTAATACGTACTGCCTGGCGTCGTTCCCAACGAGGGAGGAATGATCCCCTCACTGGTTCGGACACGAGCTCGTGCTTCTCCTTTAAGAGGAGCTTTCCCAGAATGTAACTGAAACAATTGGATTTGTTCTACTCAAGATAGACTATCTGTTTGGTTTTGTAGTCTTGGAGAGTTAAGTACTCACCTACTCCAAGACCCTAGCCTAAGCTATGTTGGTGCTTCAGAGCCCTAGAAAAATAAAGATTACTAGATTGATTTTAATTTAAGCGTTACTTTTAAGGTTGTTTCTTAAGTCAAAAGGTGATGGAAGTGAAACCAGTGGTGTGTTGACTCGACTCGAAACCACTACAAAATGCACCTAGAATGATTTATCCACTACTTTACTTTTTCGATGAATTGCTTAACTAAAAAGTTGAGAGAATGCAATCTTTATAAAAGCAACTTCTTAATTGAAGACAATCAAAGAAACAATTCGTTTTTCTTTTCCAAGCATAAAAACATAACTTCTCTTTACATGCACGAAAAAACTCTTTTCTTCTTTTGAAAACAAAAAGCTACTTGAAACAAGACTTTTTAAGAAGATGTTTTTGTATTTTTCTTTTAATAAAGCAAATAAATCTAATATAACCAAAAATCAATCTTAACAACTCTTAAAATCTATGAAAATGCACTCATAAGCAAACTAAAGGCAAATTTACTCTAAGCAATCTTAACGAGGCCAAAACTAACAATGATTATTTCTAAGGTGTTTTACTTGATCACAATCAAATCAAGGACTAGCTTATTGCAGAATCAAAAACTAGCCAAAACAAAACTCTAATCTTTTTGTTCTTTTTGTAAAATGGAAATCAATACTTTATAAACAAGTAATTCGAAATTTGACCCAAAACAACTCAAATGGCAAGTTGCTCACAAAAGGAGACTTTACGACAGGCCCGACTTCTAAGAAGGTTGACTAACCAGAGAGATCTAAGGCTGGACAACTTTCTACTATCAAAGTCACTACAAAGCCTTTCCAAAAATCAAACCCTAGGTCTAAACTTCGTTGAAAACCACTAAAACACTCAAAGCTCACAAAACAAGTTCAGGTGAAAATTCTTGACAGGGTACTAAAGGATCTGGGCAGAAAACACTAAGGAAAAACAAAATCTAAAAGCAATTTAAAGCAAAAATGGAATTTTCTTAAGTTTTACAGGAAGACGCAGGCAACCCGTTGTCACAGGTGCGGCCCCGCTCTGTGCAGACGGCAACAGCGCGTCCAAAGACGCACTGTGCAGTACTCAGAGACTGCGTCCTTCTGGAAAAATGAAGAAAAACCAAATCTAACTAAATCTAAAGCTAAGCCACCCAAATACTAATTCTCACAGTCAAAAACCAGAAAATAAAAATGATTTTCTCAAAGCAAAGTTCATATAAAGGAAAAGACTCTCTCATTAATGGATTCCCCAGCGGAGTCGCCAATTTGTCACACGGAATCTGTCAAGGGTGCGGACACGACTGACCTTCCTAGAAGTCTAAGACATTCTAATGACAAACAAGACAAAATGGAGTGATCTTTCTCTAAATACACCTTTTACAACATGAAAACTACAAGTGTTTAGGCTTACCTTATTCCAAAACGCTGTTGTTGAAGTCCGTTCTTGACGATCCGGATGAGCTCCTCCTTCAAGTCAATTCCTGCAACCACAAACAATCAAACAATTACCAAGCACTTGCATTTCATATAATAAAACATATATTCAACATGCAGACCAAGGAACACATGAAATAACTCATTAACACAAGCTATTGAGAAAAATAAACCAGTTTGTATTAATAACGAAACAAAGAAACTCTTACAACCTGGCCTTGGTGTTGTGCAAGTTCCTCCCAGGGTCCATCAAGGGTTTTCCTCTACTTTGACAAAGCTCACCCTCTCCCAAGTAGAATCAAGTGAAGACAATCTCTCCTCACAAAGGCTCTAATGGAAGACCTAAATCCTGCAGCATTTACCCAAAGAAAATGTATAGCTCCAACCTCTTCTCCTTCTGGCTCAATGCCTTTATTTATAGTGCTGTAAAGAGGTTATTCAGGTCCACTATCAATGGGATCATCCCCCTCTTTGGGTGGGATAGCTCCCTTATTGATGGGATAAGTTCCCCCTTAATAGAGATACATGAACCAACTGGAGGCGCATCCATTTCATCAAACCGACCTCTAGAATGTTCTAGAAGTAACCACAAGTAACTTTTTCAAGATAAAACTCGCGCATTTTGCCTTTTACAGAGGGACGCACCTGTCCCTTAACATACAGAGCGTCCATGGACGCAGATTTTGTGAACATGGTCAGCGTCCCCGCAGGTAAGGCTAGAGAGAACCTGCGACCCCAGAGATAAACATAGTTTTTACAAGACTTTCTCTCTTCTTTGAGTTTGAGATGGATAATAGAGGCATGAGACTTGCCTAAGAGGGTAGCATGACTGTTGATTTGAGCCATACTAACTGTAAGTAGTCAAGGTGACATTTTTTAGTGTAACAAATACTGCAGTAGCCAATTCTCAGAAAAGTTAATCCTGACCAATGTGCTGCGAGGATCACCCCAATGTATAGGAGCCACAAGACTCGCTGCAAAAATAGTCAAATCTGTCTGTGAAACCCTCAACTACTAAGTGTGAGTAGGAATGTGGCAGCGACCGAACCCCCACTGCTAGATCTGAATGGTGGATCTAATTGTTGCTGCTGCGATAGAATCCCACCTGTTAGATCTGATATGGAAAAGAAGATGATGGGCGATCTTTAGAGAGACAAACGAACTATGGTCTTAAGGAGTGTCAGGTGCTATAGATCGGAATATACATAAGGGTCCAACAGTAGTACTCAGCCCAATTTTTCAGGGCACTAACTAAGGAGGATCAACCGTACCCATGGTCGTACTACCCAACTATCCTATCGTATGCACGAGTAATCTCCCCGAGTGCTGGTTTCAATGTACTGTAGCAGCAAGACAGCTGACAGTTTATCTACAGCGAGGTTTCAGGTGAGCCTAGGGGGCTTCTGATATACCCAGAGGGTACATGAAAGACATTCCGTGTGAGGTTCTGTCTAATGCACTACTACTCAAAAGGGTACCCATAAGGGTTACAAGGGAGTCCAACAAGCGTGACCACCTCTTATATTTCCTGCGTGCATGCCTCCCCAAATCCGCGGGTTTATGCGCTCAACGGCAAATCCCATGGTTTAAAGACATGGGAACACGTCTCTAGCCAAAAAAAAATATTCTAAAAATGGATATCCCACCGGCCTTGGAATGTGCTCTGATACCACTTGTTATGCTCTTGACCTTCGAGAAGATATTAGAATACCAAATATGTGAAGAAATATAACCCAGAACACGAAACAATGAGAAATAACAGCATGAATTTTATTATTCAGAAAGGAAAGCAATGTTCACATGCCTCTTCGAGGGGGCAACCTCTAATAGAGCAGGGCTCGATTACAAAATAAGACACGATGATCCTCAATGGGGAGTCTCTACCCTTTATATAGGATTCATACATGCAATACCATGGATCAGTAACATGGTTCTTATTAATACCATCTATCTAATACCATGGCCCATTTGCAACTAACTGTGGTCCCTTTGTTAAATTCGAGTCAACCACTTACAATTATTAATATGGGCTTTATTGACTCTTTAACTAACTATAACTATGAATCGACCCTATTACATAAATAAGGGGTTAGGGTTGGACCCTAACAGTTAAACTTATACTAGGGAGATGTATTTTCATTTACTTTAAGGAGTTTGAAAAGACAAGTGTTTGGCGATTTTTTCATGTTTAGGGAGGCTGGAAAGTGCTGAAAGAGGACTCCAGGGGGTTCCTTTTTCATGAGTTTACATATCCTAAAGAAGTGATAAAAGTATGCTCCTTTGTCAAAATGACCCGTTTCAACTCAAAAATGTCATTAAATCCTTCAAACAACTTACAACCTACTCAAAACACCATCAAAATACCAAAAATATATGTAACCATGGTAAACTTAAGTCAAATTAGGTCAAAACAATTAAAATATAATAAAATAATAACAAAATTGACCATAAATAGACAAAAGGTAATTTTATTTTTACCATTTTCATTTTGACCTCTTGGTGAATTACTCTAAGTGCTTTTTATCCCCAATTTTCAACAGCTAATTGCAGCCAATATGGTGGACCATTTTGAGTGTTGTTAGTTCTAGGTAGGATATCTCACCTTTCTCTTTCTTTTCATGGTTTTAGTTTTCGATTTCATGCAAAAAAAATTGAGTTTTGAGCACTTTAAGGGATTATAATTGCGCCCTAGCTCTAGTGCACCATTTCAATGTTGAAAGGTGTGCTAGTCCAAGAAAGGATAGACAAGGAATATCTCTTCAACACACCTCCAAAATAAGGGGATGAGTGCTACATCGACCTATCTCCCTTTAGTAGGATGCATTGGGTGTAATTCAAACTAAGGTTTAATGATTTCTACTCAAATCCTTCACTATTATTGCATGACATTTGTCCTAAATGATTCTCTTTTTGTATTGCAGACATCTACTTGAGTAAAAATGGCTTTAATTTGGTGAGAAAGAGAACATGAAACCAAAGACATGGATGCTACTAATGATTCCACAACATTACATACCTAGAGAAACTGTGGACTTCTCAAGTTCTTTTGGCTCCCTGGCATGAGGACCCAACTGGAATTATTAGAGTATCTAGTCCAGGCATGGTACATTCAGGAATAATGCTTCAAACTTGGTGCACATACGCTCGACATAGAGGTGAAGGATATATATTTTTTGATGGGTTTGTTGAGGAGAGGAGTTCCTATCTTGTTGTCTGGCTCGAGAAGGGGCAGCGAGACAGTTGTAGATTACGTTGCTACACATTGTAGGCCTCATTCCTAGCCGACAAAAGATGGGAAGATAGATATTAAGGATGTGGTCTGAATTCCATTCAATGCAATCCTCTTCGTTATATCTATATTAGTAGGCAACACTACTTTTCATTTGGTTAATAGGACCCAAATGCAATATGCACTAGAATGCATAGAACCAACTGTATTCAATTGGAGTGAAGGGCTCTTGAGGAATTTGAAGGAGCAACTCACCAAAGAAAAGGAAGGATGATTGAATAATTTTGGGTATGGATCCATTTTGATATCATTTTTCTTAGATAGGATTACAATGCTATGTCCTCAACATATTTCTCTTGAGCTTCCAGATCCTAGGGTTCCACGGATGAGATGATGGGTGGATCTCATGTCTCAACACGTGGGTCCATCTTCTATGAGTTTTACCCCTATTTTCTTCTGATGGTTGCGGATGCAGGTCATCATGATTGATGATTACCTATATATCGGAATGGATTTTCATGGAGACCTAGAGTGTGTGCTTTCGGAAGGCGGGCAATGGGGTGAGATATGTAAAACAAGATCATTTTGAATATTTTTTTATTTTTGGGTTTTACAATTTTTTATTTTATTTTTTATGTTTTTCATGTATCAAAGACTAACTATTTATTTCACATGTAAAGGTTGGAGTTGTTCGACTAGTAGGCTCTTCCTATCTTCATTGGCGAGGAGAGACAATACCTACATAGGTTGAAGCACATGTGGTTGTAGGAGAACAAGAGGAGATGCAGGATCTTGATGTAGCAAAAACTCCTGTGGAGTTAGAGCATCATGTCGATGCATTGACCCATAGTATACTAGAGACTAGGGTCAATTAGATCCCTATGACATTATATCACTACACTATTCGAGTGCCTAACTGTATTAGTCAGCTACTATGCAAGATTGTTTGTGCGGTTGTATGTTACGTGATCATCAATAGGGCTAGTCTACTAGGAGGCCTCATAGCCATATTTTGACTACATGTATTTTTTGATATTATAGTTCATGTGGCCATATGTGTCTCAGACACAACATTTTGTAAAACCAAACTTTTATATATATGTATAGTTATCTACCAACGTTTCCTATTTTCTCTTATTATCTTGTTCAATGTGTGATGTAAATTGAGTTTTATTTATATATGTCGAAAATGTCTGTCTAAAACATGATTTTCTAATGCATCGGTTAATGTGTTTATACTTTTAGGAATGTGTTGATATTAGATGTAATCAAAATGTCTTTCCAGAAGGTGAACCCTTAAAAACATTCGTAACATAGTTGGACTTTGTATTGAATAAACATTATTCAAATGTAATACTACGAGATGCGATTCAAGTCTGACCATTATACGGAATATATCATGAGTAATAGAATCAGACAAAAGTTGGATCGATGTGCTATACTTAGTGATATTATTGGTGGAGTCACCGATACAAATTCCTTGTAAACTCACTAACTTACCGTTAGGAGCGTAAATAGCCCATGCTGCGGAGGAAGGGTTCTAAATACTATGGATAGTGACATCAACGTAACTAACATATGGTTGAGAGAACACCAAAATCTACAAATAAATGCAAAGGAAATATTAGAAAAGATAGTAGGAAACTCTGAACACAATGCAAACACACTAAACACATCTATAGATAGTGTGTACATAGTGACTATGAAAAAAAAATTTAAGCATAGTATTTTTTAAGGTACAACCCATTTCTTGGTTGCACCAATGGAATTCCATCAAAATTAATGAGCTCATAGGCCCCTTTCATAAGAAAACACTTAACTATGTATGAGCCTAGCCACATTAGCTCGAACTTCCGAGATCCTAACTTATCATTGTGTTGATCATATAGAAAAACTATATCACCTTCCAAGAAGGCACTGGGTTTACCACTCTTATCATATTATGCTTTGATATGTCTCTTATGGGCCTCATTATCTATTGCGGCATCACGACTGGTTTCATCTAAACATGCTAGATGTAAGATATTATGTTCTTATGTGGAAGTGATTGGGAGAATATCAACAAAAAGTTTCAACGATGGAATCTTGCATTCTATGGGAAGGAATTCCTCTAGACCATACACCAACTGAAAGGTTGTGAATCTAGTGGAAGTCCAGAAAAAGGTTTGATATTCCCATAAGGTTGTGTAAAGGATGTGGTTCCAATCTGATTTGTGGATCCCTATCATGCATTGAAGCATAGTTTTCAAAAATTTGTTAATCACTTTTACTTTCCCATTTGCCTATGGGTAATAGGGAGTTGAGTTGTCATGTTAAAGGACTAACTTGGTAGTAAGCTCAGACATCATGTGATTCTTGAAATTATTCCCATGGTCTGTAACAATAGCATATGGTACACCAAACCTAACAATAACATGATTAAAAAGAAAAATGGTAGTTGTTTCACTATTATTATTATATGTAGGCATTGCCTCCATCCATTTGGTAAAATAATCTACCACCATAATGATGTAGCCATGCCCCCCGATCGAGTGAGGGTTACATATGATAAATTTGATGCCCCATTTGGAAAATGGTCCAGTGATGATAAAAATATGTAAAGGAGCGAGTGGATCATGGGTTTTGCAGTTGTAAATCTGGCAAGCATGCACTTATGGACTGCTAAAATGTAATTGCAAAACATGGTGCACCAAAAATAAACAACTTGAAAAATATTTTGAGTCGTGGCATATCTAGACATATGACCACCACATGCTCTAGAGTGGCATTCATTAAGATCTTTCCCGGCCTCCTCGTGAGAGAGGCACCTTCTAAAAACTCTATCGATACCATGACGATATAGAGTGTCGCCAATTATAATGTAATTTTTAGCCTGGTAGCGAATACGTTTATAGTCAAATCAAGATGTATCGGGCTGGAAATTCTGGGTTTGGAGATAGATGATAATATCCCCATACCACGGATCATATGAATCAATTAGAAGAATTTTGGGTGCAGTATAGGGTTTATAAATGTACCAACATTTAACTTGTCAAAAATCCAAATAGTTTGTGAACTTTGAGACGCAGCACTGGAAATGCCAGAGAAAGCCTGTGGCAACCTGCAAAACAAATGCTAGTCTATCTTGCATATTAATCTCATCAATAAATGAAATCATACACTAAAAGAGAATTCGAGAAACACCAATACAAACAATTAAATCATGCGGGAAATAAAAGGAAAACCAATGTGAAATGAAATTCTAAGTACGAGCAAACAGAAAGGGAATCATAACTAGAAACCAAATAGTGTGGAAACAACATTGAGAGACTATAAATGCTGGAAGGAATTCAAAATCAATTCAAAATCATTCTGCCTTTACTAATTCTGCTTGTACTAATTCTGTGTGAAATTAACTTAAAAGCATTGGCAAGTAAATCTACTACGTAAATAACT
Source organism: Pinus tabuliformis (assembly GCA_031772625.1). Taxonomy (NCBI): domain Eukaryota; kingdom Viridiplantae; phylum Streptophyta; class Pinopsida; order Pinales; family Pinaceae; genus Pinus; species Pinus tabuliformis. The sequence goes on along the minus strand of CM062810.1, from coordinate 279,372,778 downwards.
TATGAAAGAAATTATGTTAATATGAATCTTGCCTTCCTTGTCCCTGAAAATAAATCATGTAGAACTATCCAGAAGTTTAATGGAAAGTAAATATTATTGTTTTCAACATGATGCAATTTGCTTTCATTAATATCGGCTCCGCACATACAAGTAATATATGGTTTTTGTAAGCATAGATTGAATGAATATGTCAGTACCTCAAAACCATAATCACTCACATCGTTTTCATGTTCTGGAATATAAATCAATTACAACTCATCAACACATAAGATGATCTTGTAAATAAGAACAATTGGATGGACACAATTTGATATGAATAAATATCCCAAGTGTAAGCACAAATCTCAAGTACAGGAACAATTTCTTAATGTGGCAAATCAATGAAGTTTAGACCTAAAAGGAAAACATTACAGCAAATTAAATAACATCAATCTGGAGAAGGAAAGAGACTATAAATTATTAAATAAACTTCACACATTAAATGACAATTTAAATTCTAATTAATTTAAGAAATGAAGAGCGGTGGCGAGCTGGTCTAGCGGCCAACCCAGCTAGCTCACACCCTCGATTAACCTAGTTCACACAGTAGTCAAAATCATTAGATGCAATAAATAAATAGATAGAACATAGATGAGAATTGCTTCAATTAATTCCTGAAAAACAATCTTACATCAAGCAGACAATGCTCAGCTCCAGCAAGACAAGAGGAGTGATCTGCTGGTGATAAACGTGTGATGCTACATTGGGACAACTCCTCTTCCCTTCTGCATGCTCCCTTCGTGCACACTGCCTCTGGCTCGATCGATTTCCTAATTCTTGTCTATCTAATTAATTGACTAATTTATGTTTGTTCCAGTTGATTTCTTATATAGACATCGAATTACAAACTGGGCCTTTTAATTCAACCAATTAAAATATAGAAGATTATTAGTTTTAACAATTTTCCGGAATAAGAATTAGTTTTGCAACTAAATATTGAAAGAGGGAATGATTCTGGTGAATCGTTCCTCTTTTCCTGGAGTGGTTGTTGAGGTGCGATTTGGCTTAATCGATTTCCTCACGTGAGCTGCTCACAGGTTGGCATCAAAGATTCAGCACATATCTCCTTCGATTAGATTCATATTGACCCAGACTTATCATAACCATAACGAGCACTGAATCTAGAACGATCACCATAACAACGATTGCCATATTCATCACTGCTGTCTAGCGATGCTTTTAGTGTATATTCTGGGACCTCTATCAGAACCATGAAGTTTTATAAAGGTTCTTGAATTCAATGATTCAAGCTGCTTCTATAAAGCCCACTCTCATGTTACCAAAATCAAACACGGTATGGTAGACACCCATGAATACATCTCCAAGAATCCAGATAGGTCCCATTGGAGGGGGAACATCTAATCCCATGAAACCACTAATACATTGAACTGCAGAAACCTCGCTAACATTGCCTCATTATCTCTCTCAAGAACATTAGCAATTCACATACTGACATCCTTGCTACCATCAAATGAGCATAAGACTATTTTGGAACAGGCCTTTTCAGGACTTGTCTATGTCATCAAAATCTCCATTATTAAGTCTCCATATTGTGAGACTACATTTTTACATTCCTGGCTAGCAAGCCCCGAGGCACCAATAGCTTCATTGATTTGTGCCACAATCCTCGAGGGACTAGTAAACAGAGAGGTTCTAGAATCCACAATGGCAGCACAACCTTCACTACAAAATCATGTTGATTGACCACCTATGAGGAAGTCCCCCGTGTCAAACTGCCAGTAACCTTCGCATGTGACTAGAACATAACTGTGTTTACCCTGGAAATGATTGGGATCTACACCACCAAAGACAATCTCTCTGCCCTCTTCATCATCCACTTTTCAATTCATCTAGAAAGAGAAAACAGGTTCTTTGATTAGGCCATGGTTAACCATATTATACCAGACTAGCACAACGTTGCCTACTGATATTTTTTGAAAGCCAAGCCCAAGGATACTATCAATTTTTTTAGCTAGGAAGGTAAGGCCTGGTTCTTGTGTGACTTCAGCAAAAACTTGATCTTTAACCACAAGTTCCCCAACAGTCACATGATCTTGACCCAAATATCCAGATACTGAGCCACTTCCATACTGAATACTAAATGGTTTACCATTGTCACTATAGGTGCTTGATTGGCTTGCCTTGTACTTTGAATTCTTAGAGAAATGGGAAACCATTGGGGCAGGTTTGTAATTCCAGCATGATCTCCCCTTGAATTTTCTAGATTGGGCGATGTCCAAGTTTTGAGCCAATGACTGCCATCTGCCATTCATTGATTGAAGTAATAACCCATATGCGACATAGCAAGCCTGTTAGGCCCCTATATTACTAGTGTAACCCATTATTGTTATTAGTACAACCCCCTTATTATATTGTTGTACCCATGTAGTCCCCATATTGTTACTATTGTGCCCCATAAAAGCCCACTATTGTTATTATTGTGCCCTTACATTATTATTGTTATGTCGCCTTTGATTATATTATGACCCCTTAGACTCCTATATATAGAAAGGAGGTCTTGTCATTTGTATCATCTAAGAATTTTTCATTTGTGTAATGTAAAGGAGGTTTACCCCTCAAAGAGGCTTATTTCTAAGGTGTTGATCTATCTTTTCTATCTTTTTGTGAGCTGGTTGCATAACATTTGGTATGAGAGCTTTGGATTCTAGGGTTTTTGCTACTCCAAATAGGTCATCATGGAATTTTCGCAACAAATTTTTTTTTGTGACATTTCAAAAGCTAAAAGGACAATTCATTTGAGAGGAAATCTTGCTGAACCTAAGGTCTGAATTTCAGATCTTGTCTCACTATATTTTCGGAGATAGGATCCGAGGAAGTTATAGTTTTTGCAAGCTCCAAAATTTCATCTAAAATAGGCCATCGTGGAATTTTCGCTATAATGTTTTCGCTACAAAGTTTCAGAAGCTAAAACAAAAACCCATTTGAGAAGAAATCAGTGTGAACCTTGGGTCCAAATTTTAGATCTTGTCTCACTATATTTTCAGATATATGATCTAAGGAAGTTAGGGGTTTTGCAGACTCCCGAATTACATCTTAAACGGGTGACCTTGGGAAAATCATCATAACTTTCTCTCTAAGCATCAAATTGAAATTTCGTAAGAAGCTACAAAAAGAGGACGGACTGTAGTATTTTTTTTATATTTTTCAAATCCCATGGTCAAACCAATGACACCTTGCACGTCATACAAGTTCGCTATTCTGAAAAGGTGTATAACCAGGTCATCTTGGGAGATTGTGCATAACTCTTTCTTGGAAAATCCAATTTTGATTAGACTGGTGGAATTGGAAAGAAGACGTAGAAGACTACTGCAGGTCGTGATTTCAGAATTGGAAGATCTAAAATTATAGATTTTCAGTTGTTTCAAGATCAAGCTCCTAAAATCAAGAAAAAGCGAGATGAGGAAGTTTGATGGCAAGGGTCTGGTAAATTGGATACTATGGATGGAGAAATATTTTGATCTACATGGTGTACCACTGTTACAAAAGGTATGTATTACATCTAATTATTTAGAACCGAACCAATTTTTATATAAAGGGATTTTTTCTCATAAACCACTTGTCACGTGGTCAATTTTCATGAAGGAAATGATAGCACATTATGAGGATACAAAGAGAAACACCTTCTTTAGCCAATTGATAAATATCAAAAAGAAGTGTTCAATGGCAGAGCACATTGAGGACTTTCAAAAATTGAATATAAGGGAAAATGATATTCTAGAGAAGCAGAGGATTGATGTATCCATAGGGACTTTAAAGGATAACATTCAACATGAGGTTCGTCTTTGGGAACCTGATTCATTGGAGAAGGCATTCAGGTTGGTAAGAAAAGTGGAAATAAAAATTATGGAAAAAAGGAATTCTACCCCTCACAACTATAAACATGGAAGTTTTGCTTCTCCTAGCCTTCCACAACCTACAAGGGTGACACCACAACAATTGGAAGGAAAAAGATAAAAAGGGCTTTGTTACAATTGTGATAGAAAATGCACTAAAGGTCATAAGTGTGCTGAGAAGAAATTATTTTACATAGATTATGAAGAGGAGGAAGAAAATGATCAAGAAACATCAAAAGAAGAGGATATACACTAGGAAAGAACCCCAGAGAAAGAAGAAATGAATCCAACCATATCTTGTAAAGCATTGGCAAGAATTACCACTCCTCAAACTCTCAAGATAGAAGGACATATCAAGAAGAAAAAGGTTCAAGAAGTGAAAGATCACATCGAGAAAGAAGAAATAATCCAACCATATCTTGTAATGCATTGGCCAGAATTACCACTCCTCAAACTATCAAGATAGAAGGGCATATCAAGAAGAAAAATGTTCAAGAAGTGAAAGATGACATTGAGCATCAAGAAATGAATCTGACCATATCTTTTAAAGCATTGGAAGAAATTACGACTCCTCAAACACTAAAGATAGAAGGACATATCAAGAAGAAAAAGGTTCAAGCAGTGAAAGATCACATCGAGCATCGACAACAAGTTCTCCAACTTTTAAAGGATAACGCCACTTTGGTGCAGAATCGAATGAAACAACAGGTAGATCAACATCGCAGTGAAAAATGTTTTGATGTAGGTGATTGGGTATTTTTGCGGCTACATCTCAAGAAAGCTATTTATGAGAAGGAAATGTTGAAAATACTACATGCACTTAAGAAATGGCGACCTTACCCAATGGGAAGACACTTCAAGGTAAAAATGGATCATGATAGTCTTAAATACTTTTTAAAACAAATATTATCTTTAGAAGAACAGAAAAAGTGGGTCACAAATATGTTGGGTTATGACTTTGACATCATTTATAGAAAAGGGAAGCAAAATTTTGTTGCAGATGCACTCTCAAGAAAGGATGAGGATGTGGAAGCATTGTTTTGTGCTATTTCTATTATCCAACCAGATTGGATAAATGAAGCAAGGGATGAATGGAGGAAGGAAAAAGAAGTGTGGCCACTCATTCAAAAGTTGTAGAAGATCCCAATTCAAACAATTTTTCCAGAACTTGACAAGGAAGGAAAAATCATATTGGAACCTGAAGCATTCACAGAACCGAGAAATCAAAAGCTATGAAATAGATCAATTTTTGAGTATCTCATCAAGTGGAAGAACCTACACACTGAATATTCCACATGGGAGGACAAAAATTTATACAGAATAATCAAGAACTACTCAAGCATTGAGGACAACACTTTTTGAAGGAGAGGGGCATGTTAGGCCCCTATACTACTAGTGTAACCCCTTATTGTTATTAGTACAACCCCCTTATTATATTGTTGTACCCATGTAGTCCCCATATTGTTACTATTGTGCCCCATAGAAGCCCACTATTGTTATTATTGTGCCCTTACATTATTATTGTTATGTTGGCTTTGATTATATTATGACTCCTTAGACTCCTATATATAGAAAGGAGGTCTTGTCATTTGTATCATCTAAGAATTGTTCATTTGTGTAACGTAAAGGAGGTTGCCCCCTCAAAGAGGCTTATTTCTAAGGTGTTGATCTATCTTTTCTATATTTTTGTGAGCTGGTTTCATAACAAAGCCAAGGAACAAAACCCCTATACAAGTCAATAGCTAATACAATTCAATCCCCATGAATGGAGGGTTCGAGTACAGGCATAGAGAATGTGAGTGTAGTCTAGGAATCCTTCGAAGTGCAAGCAAGTAAATGGTGCAGGAATTCATTGCATGGTGCATGTAGGTAAGTGCAATGGTGTATGTAGGTAAATACATGTTCAAAGGTTGTATAAGACATGATCAAATTAATGTTTATACCTGCAACATACAAATCTTAATTAATAATGTTTTAATCATGTTAAAATGAGGAAGGTAACATATATTTGCAACATTTAATCATTTAGCCAAACAGCAACATGGTAGAAATGAATTAAAATAAGACAAATTAGAAGCCCAACAAAGAACTAGCTTGTCAGGAGTGGAATCATCAGTGTGGACTCATAGTCTGGTGAGGGAAGGTCATAGATCAATTAGATGAAGAATAGGGATCTCTTAGATTTGGACTTGATTAACTCCAAATCGAACCCCTGGAGAATAATAATCCATTTGGAATACTTTTCCCCTAGAAATTTTCATGACAATATATATGACATTGGGTTGCAATTAGAGACAACCATATTCTTATGAAGCATGATGTAGTGGCGAAACCTTTGGACAACTTTGATAGTTGCCAAATCTAATTTTTCAACATGAATGTATTTGGTTTCTGTGTCGTTCAAATTTTGAATCAAATAATAAATGGGATGTTCATCCCCTAAACCATGTTCTTGGACTAACATCATGACAATGGTAGTCATAGAGGCAATGAGGCACATGAAATAATTGCATTGGTAATCAGGTGGATACATCAACGATGCTCGAACCAGGACATCTTTCAAAGCATCAAAAGCCTTCTAAGTTGTAGCATCCCAATGGAAGGGAACTCCTTTTTTCAATAAACAAGTAAATCATTTTGTGAGCTCTATATAGTTATGAATGAATCATCATAGAAAGTTAGCCTTCCCTTGAAGGCATTCTAACTGTACAAGGGAGGAAGGGGCAAGAAAATCAAGGAATGTCTGGACTTTAATAGGATCAATGTAGATCCCATATTTCGACGCAACAAATTTGAGAAGTCTACTAGACTGTATGCAAAAAAACACATTTATGCGGGTTTAACCTAATGTTATAATGATGAAAACGTAGAAAAATCACCCTAAGATGCATCAAGTGATCCTCACCCTGTTTGGAATGAGTAGATAAATCATCCAAATAAGGTTGCATGATGTGATTTATATCATGAAAGGTGTAATTCATAGCTCGTTGAAATGTGGCACCAACATTTTTCAGACTAAATGGGACTTTACAATAAGAGAATGTGCCCCATGGACACATAAAAGCAGTTTTATGTTTGTTCGATGGGAGAATGTTTATTTGGTTGTAGCCGAAAAAACCATCCATAAATGAAAATATTTCACTTCTAGCACAATCATCAATAATCTAATCAATAAATGGCATTGGATAGTTGTCCTTTGGACAAGTGTGGTTAATATCTCGATAATCGACACAAACATGTATCGTACCTTGTTTTTTCATTATAGGAACAATGTTTGAAACCCAATCAGTAAGAGGAACTAGGTAAATGAAACCAACTCGTAATTTTTTTCAACTTCCTCTTTGACAGCAGCAACATTTTTTGGATGTAACAGTCACAAGAATTATCGAACAGGGTTAGCACATGGATATGTCTTGATTTCATGTACAACTATATTTGGATCTATACCTGGCACTTATTGGTCGTCCCAAGGGAAACTCAAAGGTGTACTGAAATGAGGGGTTCTGGGTGAAGGATATTGTATGGGAGTATGAAGAGGAGGAAAAGGATGGGCATGCTAAATATGAGTCTCTCTCAAATGGATAAGAGAGGAGGGTCGAGTTTCTTATGGAGAAGTCCCCTCAATACTCAACAAACCAGGTGGAAGTTCTTCACCATCGGGACCGAGATGTATAAGTTGTTGTGGTTGGGTCAAAGGTAGAGGAATAGAAAGAGAAGGCCTTGAAGTAATAGGTTGAGTTAACTAAGTTTCCTCATGTTGTAAACCTCAGGATGTAATGTTTTTGAATCTAAAAATTCAGGATTAATAACCTTAGGTAGTAAAGTCTCAATTTTTTCGATTTCAACTCCATGAGACTCACAGGTAGTTAAAGATGTGATCTTGGGCTCAGTGCTTATAAGAAGAGAATATTTTGGTTGATTCACTTCATATGTACTACCAGAAGGGGATGCTTCCAAAGCACCAGTTTCAGTAGTTTTCATTTCGTTTTCTTCTGACGATGTCTGGGTGTTGCCTTGGGAGGTAAAGGAGGAAATATTTTCATTCTACACAAACGATGATGGGGTTGTTGGGGTTGTTATTCCATGACGGTTTAGTAAATTTTAGAAATTAACAACAAAAATAAATCATAATGGGGTAACTAGGCATAAAGGTTTATCAAGCAACTATGAACTGCAATAGACAACCTTGGAGAACCAAGGATTTACGAATGGATAGGAAATCTCCTCGAATGTTATGTTCAATGTATCACAGTATACAAGGTGGTTGACTCAGTTACCTAAGGTGAGATAGAAACCTAGTGGGGACTTCCAAAATATACTCGAATGTATGTGGAAGTGTAGTACATAGTAGTGTTGTCTAATGCGTAACTATATGATGAGATCATTCCCATATACTCACTATAAGAAAAAAGGACATTGGTGAGGGGTGAAAAATGTCACCATAAGCTCATTGGTGATGGTCAAAAGAGCCTTCGTCACCAAAAAGTGAACGTCACCAAAAGTGGCGTCGCCAAAAGTATAGGTGTTTTAGTGGCATTCAAAGTCCTTCATCAACAATAATTTATAATGATGCATTGTGACTATCACCATTTCATATGAGCAATGGTGACAGACCATAGCCTCCGTAAAAAAAAATTGAACGTCACCAAAGGTGGCGTCGCCAAAAGTATAGGTGTTGTAGTGGCATTCGAAGTCCTCCACCAATAATGATTTATAATGACAGATAGTGACCGTCCCCATTTCATATGAGCAATGGTGATGGACCATAGCCTCTATCACAAAAAACTGAACGTCACTAAAGGTGGCGTCACCAAAAGTATAGGTGTTATCATGACATCTAAGGTCTATCACAAATATTGATTATAATGATGGATAGTGATTGTCACCATTTCATATGAACACCGATGATTTATTATGATGGATCTTTCATGGCCGTCACTATTGGTGCATATATATGGTGACGTTCATTGACCCTCACCAAAAGTTGCATTACCATAAGTATAGGTGTCGTGGTGACATTCAAGGTCGGTCATGAATAATGACTATAACGACGGACGTCGATTTTCACCATTTCATATCAAAAACAACGATTTATGGTTACAGACCTTTGAGGTTCGTTACTATTGTTGCATATATATGGTGGCGTTCGTTAACCGTCACCATTTCATATTTTGGTGACGGTTGAAAAATGTCATCATAGCTCATTGGTGATGGTCAAAAAGCTCATTCCATATGGATCATGTCAGGGCACGATGGAATCGAACCACCAACCTCCTACTTGTAAAGCAGGTGCTCTTCCATTGAGCTAGCACCCTTTAAAGAATTAGACTTTTAAAATTAGACCTTGAAGCTTCATAAACTGTAAATTCTACAACTTTCAATAAATTAAAGTCTCGACAATATTTTACTAAACAAGCAAAGCAACATCAAAGTTGCAGGTCCCTACCTAATGGTTATGGAAGTTATGAAAAGTGGGTGGAGGTAAAAATAATTATGTATAAGAGAATCAATATGTTCAGTCGAATACTCAATTAGAAGTGAAAGTCTGAATACATTTATAATCTATAAATGACCTATAACTAGAAAATGCACCAAATATTGCAAAGGAAATGTCATAAGTTGATAACATATGGAAGAAGAACATTGATGAAGACAGATGCAATATGTTATAGGCTGAGTGAAAGAAAAATCTCAATGTTGTTGTTGTTTGGTGTTTAGATATTTGAATGATATCTAAACTTCCGTGCAAATGTAACACGGATCTCCGGAAACCATGAACGACATATGATAAAAAAAAATATCCCCTTTACATAAACCAACATGGAATTTGGAATTTCACAAGTCCACAATCAAAACATGACAGCAACAAACAAATAAAAGAAATTGACTTAGACAGAAAGAAATAGCTTCACCTTCATTCTTGAATTGATTTTGTTTATTTAAATTTGACTCATGAAATTCTTTATCTAACAAGGAATCAAAATCATCACTAGTATTAAATTCATCCAACACAGACTTTGGATATCCCACTAACATCTGCATTTTTGTTGCCATGCCTGAAAACAATGGAGTTTCCTGTTGATAGTAGAATAAGATGTGTGCCTGCTGCTCAAGAACACATTCCTTATTAACCATTGTTACCTGACAAAAACCAAAGGGACAAACAATATCAGCGTACACAAAATCCCCTACCGAAATATAATCATAACTTAGCAAAGAATTCTAAAATATGTTCTTAATTAATAAAATTTGTATTTGGAAATACTGTTTCTTTAGATTTAAAAAAGACTATGTTGTAGAACTCTTCTGTCTATTTATCTAGGCAAGTATATCATAGAATATGTCACACAGTAGAAATATACAGTAACTAAAGTAAAAAGACAAATTTGCTCAAGAAAATAGATTTATAAAAGAGATTTGAAAACTATAAGTTTGTCATCAAAGCTTTACTTAGTTTAACAACAAACTAGTTGGAGTTTGAAAATCAAAATCATTCATAGGAAATGAATAAGACAATGGCCAAAGTCATTATTCATACAAATAAAGCTAGAGTCACTATTTCCATTGCAGATAACTGAAATTTGGGTAGTGGTCTAACAATTAGAGCTTATTTTCTAGGAAGACTCGTTAATACCATCTTTTTTTTTCCATGGTCTGTTGTGTCTCTAGATCTAGATCAGATAGCTTTCCATTCTCAAGTTCTACCTTTCAAGTACTAATTTCTGGCTCACCCTTTAAAACACAATTCTACCACTCCATTTTATTTTATTTTGTCAAGAGAATTGGCAGGACCTTCCCATCCTCCATTTTACATAATCAATAACCATCCATTAATGATATAAAGAATAACAAATACACAACAAAGGCCAAATATGTTCTTGTTGTATACCTATGTTCTAGGACTCATCTAAGCTTACTAGTGCAAAGAGCTCACCTTGAAAAAATAACATCCACGTGGAATTTATATTTTTTTTTTAAATCAAGCTCCAAGTAAACCAACCAAAATATGAACATCCTTTTAATCAATAAAATCTTTGGCTTAAAATAAAAGTGGCCTAGAATTGAATGTTATATCAACCATGTCAAGTAACTAACATCGGGTGAGAAATACAATCCATGCATATTGGATTAGTGAAATAATTGATCTGGTAAAGCTCAAAAATATATGACTTAGAGCTAAGAAACGCAAATAAATGACTTAGAACTAAGACATGAGGTTTCCCTTTCAACCCTATCGTTAAATAACTCTTCTTTATGTCACTTACCATTAAAAAAAAATTGATACCAAGTGGAAGTGGTATTGTAACATTAACCTCTGATAGTTTGTTTCCACAACTACTTCTCAAGATCCGCTCCATTACCAGCATTTGGGGCTAGATAAGATACATGCAAAAACCATCAACACAAAAATCAAATCTACATCCTTGTAAAAAAATGGGAGGAAAAAAAATATCCTTAAATTGAAACAAACTGTAGGATACCTCATTCTTGCAACATGATTATCTTGTCATGAACAATAAAAAAAAAATCAGGAGAAATGTAATTTTTGCAACATTTTGACAATGAAATATTTTACATATTCTATGAACAATTGATGAAAAAAGTCAACTAAAGCTTGTCAACATCAGGATTATAGTAAAACATAAAGGAACCGCTCCAACACATATATAATCCTAAACATAAGTATCTATACATATAAGTATTTATTAAGGACATTGTATTTTGTGAAAATATGGAAGTCAAATCTTTGAAATAATAGAATTTATGGTACCACTACCTTATGAAGTCCATTCATTCAAGTATTTGCAAAGTCCGTTCAGGAATTTATTCAAAGTTCAAAGTTCAAACAATTAACATGTAGCCTAAAAAAACTCAGATTTGAAAAGGAGATAACCCAAAGATGTAGAGTATATATCTCACATTTATATATCCTAATTTTTAGACATTGAAATGACACTTTTTAGCATACTATTGTGAATTTAGCCCAAAATTCTAGAAAAAAATATTGATGGTTATTTTGCTAATATAGAAGTTTTATGCATGCATTTATTTAAACAGTTAGCTTGCAATGTCAAGCATATCTAAGGATGCACACAATACTTTGCATCTTTAGCATTGGTGTGTGAACTCGAGACAACGAAGTCCAACATTAACAATTTGCCTACAATATGCACTAGTAGAATAGGTGAACAATAGTATTGCAGATATGTGTTATGAATATATGTATTGCAGGCCAATAAGAGTATGGTTGGAACAGTCGTGTCCAACCCTTCCAATTTTTCCTATAATTTTCACTGGTCTAATAGGTGAACAATAGAATTGTAGGTGTGCATTCTGTATCACTTACCTAAATCCAACACCTTCAGCATAGAAATTTCAAATAATATGTCTAGAACTAGTAGGTAATTTTCAAAATGAAAGAGTTGGCTTGATTGTTCCTGGAGAAGACTAGATTCTTACATTGTTCAATGTAAATTCATGACACTTTTCCAAACTTAGATGGAACAAAAAGGAACCAAGCTAGAAGGTTATTTAAAGAATCCTTACTTAGCTAGGGTAAAATGTTAGCCCTTTTTTGTCAAAAATCATAAATGTAAAAACTTTAAAAAATTCAGTGAAGAGACTGTAGAAATGTTCTTATCAAACCACTAATGTAAACAAAGCTAAGAAATTTTTCTTTGTAGAAGAGATATTCATGGTCAAATTAACAAGAAAGTGACCTTTTAGCAGAGTTAATGCACTAGTGCTCATGTCGTAGTGTCCCAGGGCATGCTAGGGACTACAGGGAGTGCTCGTGTACATCTAGAGAAGAGGTGGGGAGACATCGAGCTGTAGTCAAGAGGACTACAAGTGATGAGGGGCATATACTTGAGGTAACCAACCTCTTGGATTATACCTTGCTATGGAAGCCCCGAAGAGAGAGTAGCAAGATTGGCAGATGTGGGTATGGACGGATGCGGATGAAGCAGTAGAGAGTGCTACAGTGCAGGAGTCCCTAGGAAGCGTGAGGCTAACAGGTTGCAATAGTGTGAGCCCTAATTGCCGTCACAAAGGAGCCCTAGCTGCAGTCATGAAGGGAGACCTAGACGTAGTCTTGAAGGAGCTCTAGCCACAGTCGAAAAGGAAGCCCTAGCTACAGTAAAAGGCAACCCTAACCACAGTCAAAAGGAGGCTTAGCCACAACAAGAGAGAGGCTTAAGATGTAGTCTAGAGAGAGGCCTAAGATGCAGTCAAGAGAGGCCAGATACACAACAAAAGGAAGGCTCTTATCGACATCAAAGGAGGCCTTAATTCATAGAAAGAGGGAGGCCCTTATCAGCCATCAAGAAGAAGCATATAGCCACAGTCAAGGAAGGTATAAAGCAGTGCACAGAGAGGCCCTAGACGCAGTCAAAGGGAGGCCCTAGCCACTACAAGAAGGATCCATAAGGTAGCAAGAAAGAAGCCCTAGAAGCAACGTGGAAGTCTTATGTTTTGCTGTAGGTACAACGTGTGAAAGAGAGGTTGTTTTGAGTGTTGTTCTTGGGTGATCTTGTAGGGAGAAGGGCCAAAGTTTGAAGTTTAAGATCACAACAAGAAGAGGCATTCAACGTGGGTTAAATAGGGTTGTTCTGTAGCTATTCTAGGAAGATTGAAGGGTTGAAAAGAGGCTGAGTATCTTGCTTGAAGCTTCAACTAAAGGATGAAACTCAACTAAAGGATGACTTAGCTTAATAAAGTTCATGATGGCCTTTTACAATCATATACTTATGAGCGAACCCAACTTTTATTATTGGGACTTATCCTAGTGTCCTGACAGGTAGGATATAGAGGACAAATACGATCTCCCTTTCTCCATTGCATTCCTTCCACCTTGAAAATCAAAAGGGGACATAATGAATTTCATATACACATACTTAATAGATATATATTCCCAATCTCTTTCCATCTACTTGTTGCGCCTGCTTGAGCTAGGCTCAAGCAATTAGTCAATCTATAGCATGCATATCCCTACTTATTCTCCACACGCGTCTGGGTGGATCTCTCTATCCCTGTAGTGCCAGTAAAAGGGTTTGGGTATGGTAAGGGTTGCTAGCTATTTTTTGAACCTTTGTATTTACATCTATTTTCGCTTGGCCTTACCCTACTCTCATCTCTATGTATTCTCAAATTAAACCAACTACACAATCGGAAACATTGTTCTTGTGTTGTATCTCAAAATACTTTTCAAACATAAAATTACAAAATATTGTCACAAGGAGACTAATCATGGTTTAACAGATCAAAGTTGACATCTTACAGTAACAATTTCCTTTTACGTGATGCCAGTCTTTTGCCCAAGCCTTGGAACCATGCCTAAAGGGCTGTACTACATGACCAGGGGTTTGCACTACTAGTAAACTTAATTATAACTAATTATGAGAACAAGATAGCATTGTTTATATACCAAATTGTTTAAATTAAAGATTAGCTTCCTATATGAATTACAGTGCATTGATAGAAACAGAGATAGTTTCCAACAAAAATCACCCAAGAAAGGTAGCAAAAGTCATAGGAGACACTTATTTCACTTCTTCGGTGTTGGTCTTTGAAGACCTGCACCACCATCATCACTTCCACATTCATCCTCCTACACCTCAAGAGTTGTAGGTACCACTTTGCCCCTATTTCTTGAAATCTCTCTAATTGGAGTCTCTGCAGCCTTCTCAGAACAAGGAATCATAAGTGGATTGGTTCTGTGAGGCATCAACTCCTCATCACTTTCAACATCTTCCATCATCAACTTCCAGTCTTTAAAATCAAACTGAAAAACAAATTGGCTATAAGAAGCTTCTCCAGATGCCATTTCTGTATCGCTGGGACCATTCTTGGGGACAACAAAATGTTTTCCATTTTCATCGACATTTATTTCAACTCTACCATCCTTTACTAGAAATGATAACGCAAAGATGTTTTCTACTGTCTGGGAAAATGATATTCTATTTAGAACCAAATTCTCTAATCTAGCTTGCTTCTTTTTTCGCAAAATTTTAAATATGCTTGCCATATTCTTATATGTTTATGATTCTTCATCTTCCGGGGACTCTTTCACTACTTTAGGTTGAGTGCTTTCTGTTGGCTTAATATGTTTTCTCTGTTCTATAGCTTTCCTTTGCTTGGGTTCATTATCCATTGGTCCAAGCATAGTGCAAATTCCTGCCACATGCTGGAAAACAGAAGTAGCTAAAAGCCCAATATTTCTCGTTGATATTTGGGTTTGATCATCATTTCCCTCCAAAGACTTGCTTCCATATGCTTGGTCACTATAGTTTCTTAGAATATCACTACTAATAAAATCAACTGGAGTATCACCATCATTGTTTTGTGATCTTTTAACAGTAGCGAGGAGTCTGGATGTGAGATCAAAGAGTGTATGAGCATCTGTAACTTGCTCATGAGGTCTCTAAATAAAATTGTGCAAGCTTTCCACTTTGTTAATTATAGCCTCAAATTTGCCAGATTCTGCTTTTAAAATATTTTCTCTCTCCTCAGTAATCAAAATCTTGAGGGGATGATAATGGTACCTTAATATATAGTGTTGCACCATACTTTGATTGATACCACTGCATGCAGTAGCATCTTCTTTCTCTCTCGGGGGCTTACTATGGCCTTGTTGTGATCCTTTTACCCCACGAGAGGAATCTTCCAGTGTCTGACTCAATGTTTCTTCCTCTTTAACTCTAGCTTGGGTACCAAGCCTTCTACCCATCCTTTCTATCACCTGCTTTTGGAGTTGATAGAAATGAAAATATTCAACAAAATCTGGAAGGAAGGGCTTGAAATTGAGATTTCTGATTGAAGAACTACCATGAAATGGAAAGAGAGCAAGAAAAGATTTTCGTGTTGCATTGAAATGAGGGAGGGCAGGAAGTTGTGATTTCCCCTACCTTGAGAAGTCTTCTTTGTAATATAAGAGGGATGAAGGCCCACTACAGTGGATATAAAGTCCCAAGACATATGCATTGTCGAATGAAATGCGTAGGTGCAGTGTGCCAATTAAGCGTGAGGATTGGGAGAAGTGACACATGTGGGAGAGTGGCCATATTATTGAAGAATTGTTTACATTGAGGAAGGAAACCATTTGAATATGGTAAGAATGTCAATTCTAATGTGGAGAGTTTCCAACACCACTTTCTCATCTACATGAGCAAGTTTACAATTTGTATATCTTTGTCTCAGTCCCATGGTGAATATATTAGTGTGAGGATCCACTATTTCATGATCCATATGTTGGATGCTTTGTTGAACTTGAGCTTTATAAGGAAATCTCTTTAGATATCCAGAACGTCTAAGAAATTTATTTGAACAATTATTGTCTTGCAACAATGTTTATTGATGATAAATTGATTGGTAATGTAAACATGCATAGAAGAGTATGACTGATGGCAAGGATACTCGACCTTTCGAGTCAAAATAGCCACCTCTAAAGATAATATTTGGAATATCCTTTGAGCCTTTCTTTGAGATGGCATCCAGGAAGTTGGAGTGAAGACATCAAGGAACTCCATAGTTTGACATATTCCATCTGAATCACCAAACATGCAAGAGAAACTAAAACCAGGGGTTATATAAGTAATAGCCCCATTGTATGGGAAATCTAGGCTTTTAGAGGAATATTTCCGCATTTAATAATTGGATGAGGATGAATATTTCTGTTATAGTATGTGTTGTTAATGATATGTTTGGACGTTTTGGGTGAAAACTTGGCCCATCTTCAAGAACATCCAATAACGTTCGAGTCCAAGACAGATTTAAAGAGATCATTTATCAAATTAGTTGTCCAACTATGAAAGACAATCAAGTTTTGGAAGAGATACATCGCAGTACTATCAAAGCAGATTGTGGACCATGTTAGAAAATGGATCAAAAAGGTTTCATAATGTCTGCTAAAATTTGACATTTAGCATTGTCTTAGCATTTTCTTATCAACTTTCATGGAGGCAAAAAGTGACAGGAGAAACTTGCACAATAATGGTGGCCACTAGAATGAGAAACACAATGAATTAGCAAAATGGAATCTGTTGCTATGATGACACATGGGAAGATACTTATTACTCTCAACGTGGTTGTACAAGAAAAATAGTTTTTGCCTTTGAGTATAGTTGATGTATCGTAATGTAGCGGTTGTTTCCCTGTTGCAATAAAACAAATATATATCCATCTCAAGGTGAAAGAATAACACCAGTATATCTTCGAATGATATGGGCTATGTGTTGTGCTCAACAGCTAGGAAAGTCTCTATCGGTCATAGTGCGATGAAGCAATGGGTTCAGGTTTCTGTGCCCGTGCTATCAAAGTATATCGATACAAGTGATGAAAAAACATATGTTCAATTCCCTGGAACATATCTTATTTTCATTACTTGTCCAGGATAAATCCACGGCCATAGTTGAGAAATGTAATCAAAAGAAAATAAATATGTAGTTTATTTAAACAAATGTGGCATGAGCGGAAAACATATGCACCAAATTACAAAATGCGAAAGTCAAAGTTCTGTATAAAAGTTTTAAATTAAAAAAATTTCAAACAGTTGCCAGGAAGTTTAACGAATGCAACTGCCCAACACTCATCCAATGGCCATTCGAGGAGGGTCGAAGCCATCCATCAATATGAAGAGATCTATAAAATCAAACAGGGACTTTGAAGAAGGGATCCTTGATTTTCATACCCAAATGTTGCCCGATTATTGAGAAAGGGCCTCGCGAGTTAGTGAGGGTTTCCCTTTGTTTTTGTTTCAATCTATTTTCATGCTTAGATTTTTGCTAATATGATGTCATTGGTGGACCTTAATATAGGGTGCTGCACCATACTTTGATTGTTACCACTGCATGTGGTAGTATCTTCGTTCTCTCTTGGGGGCTTACTGTGGCCTTGTTGTAATCCTTTTACCCCGCGAGAGGAATCTTACAGTGTCTGACTCAATGTTTCTTCCTCTTTAATTCTATCTCAGGTACTAAGCTTTCTACCCATCCCTTCTATCACTTGCTTTTGGAGTTGAGAGCAATGCAAAAATTCAACCAAATCTAGAAGGAAGGGCTTGAAATATATGTTACTAGAAACCAGAAAGGGGAAATGAAATGAGAAACGACAACGATAAGAAAAACGGAGTTTATAGATTTCACATTCAAAAAATGAGGAGAGAGAAAAACAAGACAAATATGAAACATACAACCAATCATTTGTTTCACATTCAAGAAACGAGGAGAGAGAAAAAATTAGAAAAATATGAAACATAAAACCAAACATTCATCATTAACATTCTCGAATACAATGCTTCCATTTCTCACATAAGCCATTCTTGAATACCCATGTTTGATCCTCTAGGCTGGCAAATACAATAGTGAAGAAACACTTGGCACTGAATTCAAGTTTGATTTAGCCTTTGCATTTTCCGGATGAGTACATGATCCCACATACATTGTATATATTCTTGGATGTGACATGAGTGGACCTCAAATTTGGGATCTATTGTATCATTTTCCACACAGTTATTGGGTTATTGTTTTCATGGTTGGGTAACAAGATGGTGGAGATTGAGTTGATCTCCATTGGATATAGAGCCAAAAATAGAGGGTTGTCTCGAACTATTGCCACTTGCAGAACCATAAATACTACAACATGTGTTTGAAGACAAAATCTAAAGAGAAAACTTTCAAAAATTTATCTTTAATCCATTATAATAGAAAACTAATCTTTATAATAATAAAAATAATATATTTTAAAAGTATAGTTGAACTAGATATTAAATTGCTAGTTTGTGAGAAAAAAAAAATTAACTAAATTATTTAACTACTAATTTATAAAAATATATATAAAATATCTATACACATTACTAATTTATAAAAGAGATTTGATCCCTTTAGGGTGTTGGTATATCCGAAATTAAGATGGATCTAGGCTAGTATATATTATTTACCATAATTATTGTTAAAGTGTATAATGGCTATCTCATATTTGTATTTGCATTGATGAAATGATTATTATATGTAGTCATGTTTTATATTAATTATTTGAATGCATCATATATATGGTTTTGTATAGTAAATTTATTTTTATGTTAAATTTTAATAGTTAATTTAGATATTCTTTCTTGATATTAGTTATTTTTTATTAATTTTCATTCTATTCTGTTGGATCCATTAAAATTTGTTATTTGAGTCAATGTTTCCAATTAACAAGTGTGGTTGATCAATATAAATAAGTGAAATAAATTATTAAATTATGATTTTTTTTAATTTCTACTTAGTTAAATATTATATATAAATATCACTTGTGGTTATAACATACCAAACCATTCTTTTTTAGTCCCTAGATTTGTTTATGTTAAAATAACTTTTGAAAAAATGTTATGGCCAATAGTTTTGTTATATTCCATGGTTTTGTACTTTATATTCATTTAATTTGCTAGTTTTTGCACATGGTTTTGTTAGATTCCATGGTTCTGTATTTAATATTTATTTAATTTATTAGTTTTTTCTCATCAATTTTCTTTCATAAATTAAAACAAGTTAGAAAGACCTTGAAGTCTTGAAAAGAAATGTCATAATCTCTAGGCCCCTCTTAATATATTTTTGGTTGTTAGATTTTTGTGCCAAGAGACCCTTTCCACTTGGGGAATATGTTATAATATTTGGCATTTTAACTCAGTCAAAATAAAACAAAATCAAATCAAATAAAAAATTTAAAAACATAAAATTCTCTGGTGCATAGTTTTTTCTTGCCTATGGTTTTTTCCCATGGTACTCCTAACCCACGGTTTTTGTCCATCGTATTTTTCTGCAATGTAGCCTATTCAAAGGCTAATAACTAAAGCAACCTAGATCCATTTTAACTACGGATCAAGCGTTGAGAGGATCAAATCTCTTCACTTAGAGAGGTTTGTAGGGGGAGAGAGAGAGCGAGAGAGAGAGATTTGATCTCTCTTGATGCTCGAGAGAGATAGATCTACGTTGGTTATTTATAAATGAAGAGGAGTATTTTCTTGTAGTAGTACTCCTATTTGTTTTGTATTTAAAATTTATTAAATGATGGATTTCTATTTTGTATTTTGATTTTTGAGACTTGTTTATTTTTATAAATTTACAATTATTTCTATCACTATTTTTATGTAATTATGAAACTTTCCATATTTATCATAGTTGAAATTATGTTTGTATTATAGACATATTAATCAATAGCTTGTTGCTCTTAAGCTTTATTATTGCAAATTACCTAACATAATCTCTCTTATCACCGATGAAAAAAGTATTTATGGGATAAAACTATTAATGGGATGGATAATAGATAATTATTATTTTTTATATATTAAATTAATGTCTTTGGTTGATGATATTTAATATTATAGATAGTCTAATAGTTGATAAAAATTTCTATAGGATGGTTTTATCAAAATCCTTTTCCAATCATTTGAGAGGTTATAAACGAGACCAATGGAAAAAAAAAATATTGTGTCCCAATGTTTATATAAAATGATTAATTAACTAGAAAAATTAACTAAATTATTTAACTACTAATTTATAAAAATATATATATAATATCTATATACATTACTAATTTATAAAAATATATATAAAAAAACCTTATACATTTAAATTTATAATTTTATATAAAAATACACATTTTAAATATTAGATATAATCACTAAATCCACTTTTAAATAAAATCAACACAAAAATAACAAAAAAAATAAAATGTAAAACCTTAACCATACACTGCTACACATCAATGACTACAATTAAAAAAATAACATAACTTTAACTAATAAAATCCCTAAATAGTCAACACTATTAAAGATATATTAAGCACTATTGCAAGGTGTTGTCACTAGGGAGAACACCCAACCTATTTGCAACAAACCTGTTGCCTTAGCACCTAAGTTATATATGGTTCTATATGGTTGACTTATAACCATACTCTATGAAAATGCCTTCAAAAACTATCCAGAAAACCAATGCTTTTTATGATTCATGTCCACGTCCAATCAGGAAGAGATCCATATTGCAAATGAACCCGATTATTGCAAATGAACCCGATTAACGTTTTCCATAAAACAGTTTCTTGATCCATATTGCAAATGAACCAGATTAACGGTTTCCATAAAACACTTTCAAGAAACGAACCATTTTTGGGAAACTCAGTTTCTTGCATTAAAAAATGAAAACTACAGTATAAAACATCGTTTTCCGTACCATTCCATTTTTTATACCGTTTTTTTTTCTTCAGAAATGAAGACTTCCATTATGTTCTAGTAACAGAGCTTGAAATTGAGATTTCTGATTAAGAACTACCGTGAAATGGAAAGAAAACAAGAAAAGCTTTTCGTGTTGCATTGAAATGAGGGAGCATAGGGAGTTACCCTGAGAAGTCTACGTTGTTGTTTTTTTAGCTGTTTTCCTGGTGTGGTATACTACCAAACTACTATTTTTGTAATTTATGGTGTGGTATACTACCAAACTACTATAAGAGTTCAGTGTATATTTAATATAAATTTCATTGCCAATATAGTAATTGTGGGGCTAGTTCATTTGAAGCTAAATTCTTAAAAAAAAAAACCCAAATAACATAATTTCAGGTGAAAAAGTTGGTAGATTGTTTGAAGCAATTTAAATTGAGGAAGGAATTAAAGGAGAGAAAGGGTACCTATGCAATTATTTTCTTGGGCTCGTGGAAGAAGACCAAGGCTTTTGATCCTTCCATCATGGGCTCGTGAAAGAAGACCAAGGCTTTTGATCCTTCCATCATGGTCCAAATTTGCCCAGCGAAAATAGATCCATGTTTTGTGAGCAATCCATTGAAGAGATCCTCCTCAATTTTATTTCTCAATGCATCCAAATTCAACCATGAAACAATTGCCAGTGAATTACGCAGCATTTCATGTGAAAATATAAAACAAATTTGCAAATCAGTTCTAAGAATGGCCATCGATCTAGAAACCCTAAAAATTGATCCGACGAACTATACCTGTTTCCATATAGCCACAACCAGAGACTGTGCCCATGGTCTTTCCTTTTTTTTTCAACTACTCAACATACATTTCATGTGAAAATATAAAACAAATTTGCAAATCAATTCTAAGAATGGCCATCCATCTAGAGACCCTAAAGATTGATCCAACGACTTGTACCTGTTTCCATACAACCACAGATAGATTGTACTGTGCCCATGGTCTTTCCTTTTTTTTTTTTCAACTACTCAACATTCATTCGAATAGCCACAGATCATATTGTATTGTGCCATTCATTTGAATACACTAAGGCAGGGAAGAAAACTTGTTTTGGTCTTTCCTTCTTTTTTTCAACTACTCAATATTCATTCGAATACACTAAGGCAGGGAAGAAAACACTACATAATGGTCTTTCTTCTTTTTTCAACTACTCAACATTCATTTGAAGGCTGGAGCTAACGAGCCATATATTGGGTATTTAATGCCCTCAGAGCAGCAAGCAATTTAGTCCGATAACACGGGAGCCCGCAAATATTATTTAATATCGAATTTGCCCGTTCCCGTGTTATAGCGTTAAGTCACGTGTTGCTCTGAAGGCATTAAATACCTAATATATGGCTGGTTAGCTCTTTCCTTCATTTGAATACACTAAGGAGGGGAAGAAAACGTGGAAAATGGTCTTTCCTTTTTTTTCAACTACTCAACATTCATTCGAATACACTAAGGCAGGAAGAAAACACGGCAAAAATTAAATTTTTAATTTGGATGATCGTTAAATTTTTTAATTATAATTTTTTTTTTTTTTTTTATAAATTTTAAGAACATTATATTTTATGAACATATCAAAATGTATGGAATGTATATTTTCTTATCTTATTGTATACTCATTTCGAAAAATTATATTTTTTATTTTTCAAAATTACAAAATAATTAACCATTTTGTAAGTTGTAATTTTAAACAAATTCAAATTTGGATTTTATATAATTAAACAAAAAACCTATAAATATTTTTTTATTAATGTTTAATTATCTAATTGTTAGGGTCCCACCCTAACCCCCTTATTTATGTAGTAGGATAGAATCATAGTTATAGTTAAGTAAAGTGTCAATAAAGCCCATATTAATAATTGTAAGTGGTTAACCCGCAATTAATGACAGGACCACAGTTAGTTGCAAATGGGCCATGGTATTAGATAGATGGTATTAATAAGAACCATGGTATTTCTCCATCGTATTTCATGTATGAGTCATATATAAAGGATAGAGACTCCCTGCAAGGAGCATCATGTCTTATTTTGTAATCGAGCTCTGCTCTCTTGGAGGTTGCCCCCTCGAAGAGGCAAGTGAACATTACTCTCTGAATAATAAAATACCTACTGTTATTTCGCACTGTTCTATGTTCTGGGTATATTTCTACGCATATTTGGTGTTCTTGTATCGTCTTGCAGGTTAAGAGCATAACAAGTGGAATCAGAGCACTTTCCAGGGCCGGTGGGATCTCCATTTCTTAGCAATTTTTTTTTTGGCTAGAGACGTGTTTCGGCATCTTTAAACCAAGGGATCTGTCATTGAGCACATAAACCTGCGGATTTGGGGAGGCATGCACGTAGGAAATACAAGAGGTGGTCACGCTTGTTGGACTCCCTTGTAACCCCTATGGGTACCCCTTCGAGTAGTAGTGCATTAGACAGAACCGCGCATGGACTGTCTTCCAAGTACCCTCTGGGTATATCGGAAGTCCCCTAGCTCCTTTGAAACCTCACCATAGATAAACCATCGACCATTTTGCTGCTACAGTACACCGAGAATAGCACTCGAAGAGATTACTTGCCCGTATGATAGGGTAGTCGGGTTGTACGGCTAAGGGTACGGTTGTTCCTCCTTAGTTAGTGCCCTAAAACATTGGGCCGAGTACTACTGTTAGACCCTTATGTATATTGCGATCTATAGCACCTGACACTCCTCGAGACCATAGTTCCCTTCTCTATCTCTGGATCACACATAATCTCTGCCATATCAGATCTCGTAAGTGGGGGTTTTACAACAACAACAACAATCAGTCCCTCCATTCAGATTTATCAGAAATCCATTCAGATCTATTATATCCATTAGATCCGTAGCAGAAATCTATTCCACCTCTCTGATCAGCCATTTAGATCTCTCATATCCATCAGATCTGCCATCCAAATTTGAGTAGTTGTGTGGGTTCCTAAACCTGGGCGTGATTTTCGCAGGACTTTTGGCAGCATTGACATTTCGGAGATTTGGAAACTGCAGTATTCCTAAGCAAGGAGTAAAACTCCATTAGGAGTTTTCAAGAAAAAAAAAAAAAATCTGAGACCCCCCGGAGCACTTATTGGTGACTTAGCCCATAAGAATCAGGACGACGAACTAAGCAAGATGGTACCATTCAATTGTAGTGCCAAAAAAATTTAGGCGGTCCCAAATTTCAAGTACATCGGATTGGTGCATGGTAGAAACTAGAGCTCAAGCTATGGCCAATGAGAAGATCGATAAAATTGAACAATCCTTGAAAGAAATCCAAGACCAGCTAGTGACAATAACTAACACACTCTCTAAGAGCAAGGCAGAAGTCCGCGAGGAGGTGTATATTGGGAATGAACATAGTTAGGGTGAGTCTAGCCTCTCTCTTCACCTCTGGGGCACCCACCAACAATCCCGTCCGTGACCACCCAAGCTGGATATGCATAAATTTGATGGTTCTAACCTAGCAGCATGGGTAGCACAAATGGAGCAGTATTTCAATCTAAATTACATCTTGGATAATGAGACTCAGCTTATGGTAGGGAGCATGTACTTGGATAATGAAAGATGGCAATGGTGGCAATGGCATCAACGTTGCAATGGAAGGCCCTTGACTTGGGACACCTTCAAAAAAGCTCTTATAGAGCACTTTGACCATGACTCTGCTTTTTTGGGTCATCTCGCTAAGCTCTGACAGACTCGCACAGTGGATGAATATATTACAGCCTTTGAAGCCTTAGCTTTCCGCACTATGGGTCTCCAAGATGAGTTCTACACGGAATGTTTTATCAGTGGTCTTAAAGAGGCCATACAAGCTCACGTCTGACTGCACCACCCTTCCACCTGGTTGAAGGCTTGCAAGGTAGCTCGTAAAGTTGAACGTACCTTAGCAGCCCAGTCCAATCGCCCAAATTTCACCACCAAGGGTCGCCCCCCACAGGCTCATAGCACTACTCAAACACTTAAGGTTCAAAAGGTGTCACCTACAGAAATGGCAGAAAGACGAAAGTAGGGATTATGTTACTACTGTGATGAAAATACTCCCCCGGTCATAAATGCAAGGAGCCCAAATTCTTTCAAATTGATGCCACTGATCACAGCTCATCGGAGGAAGCCCCACCACTTGAGGAACCTGAGGAGGAAGAAGAGGAAAACTAGAAGGACAATGTCCCTGACGAACTAGTTATTTCGCTACATGCTTTGGAAGGGATTTCTTCACCTCAAACTCTCAAAATCAAAGGTTTTATTAAGCATCGCTCAGTAGTAGTCCTGATTGATAGTGGAAGTACACATAATTTTATCCATCAAAAAATCGTGGAAGCAGTGCATTGTTTTGTATGAGTAGTTTCTAACTTCCAAGTCCAAATTGCGGACAGGGGAACAATGAAATGTGACGGCCGTTGTGAAAATGTCAAACTTCAAATGGGTGATTATCAGTTGAAGACCCACATGTTTTCCATACACATGGGAGGGTGCGACATTGTCCTCGGTGCTGAATGGCTTCACACACTTGGGCCAAACACAATGGATTTCTAGGAGTTATATATGAGCTTTAAGAAGAATGACTACACACATACCCTCCGCGGACTCCAGGCGGGAGCTCCCTCTATAATTAGCTCACATAAGATGGAAAAATTGTTAAAAAAGGGCCATCATGGAGTTATAGCTCAATTTAATGCCATCCAGGCCGTCGAACCCAATTCTCTTCCGATTCATCCTAAGATGCAACAAATTTTAAATAACCATTTGCCAGTCTTTGACAAGCCTCATGAGCTTCCACCCTCGAGAGGGGAACATGATCATAGCATGACTTTGGTCCCAGTGGCCCAACCACCAAATGTGTGCCCATATAGATATCTGTTTGCCCAAAAGAATGAAATAGAAAAAATAATCAAGGAACTTTTGGAAGCAGGCGTCATTCGTCCCAGCATTAGACCTTATTCATCACCGATGGTCATGGTACTCAAGAAAGATGGGGAATGGCGTATGTGTCCAGACTTCAGGGCCCTCAATAAGTTGACAGTCAAAGAAAAA
Source organism: Pinus tabuliformis (assembly GCA_031772625.1). Lineage (NCBI taxonomy): Eukaryota > Viridiplantae > Streptophyta > Pinopsida > Pinales > Pinaceae > Pinus > Pinus tabuliformis. The sequence goes on along the minus strand of CM062810.1, from coordinate 279,346,624 downwards.
TTTCCTATGCCAGTTGTTGATGATTTGCTGGATGAACTAAATGGGGCTCAATTCTTCACTAAGCTGGATCTTCGCTCAGGCTACCACCAAATTTGCATGAAAGAAGTCAACATTCCAAAGACTGCTTTCATAACTCATGAAGGCCATTATGAGTTCCTGGTCATGCCATTCGGTCTTTGTAATTCCCCATCTACTTTTCAGAGCCTTATGAACCACCTCCTCAAACCATATCTCAGAAAATTTGTCCTTGTTTTCTTCGATGACATCCTCATCTATAGTCGCACTTGGGCCACACATCTTCAACATGTAGATCTGCTCTTGCAACTACTCTGCAAGCATAAATTATTTGTTAAGAAGTCCAAGTGTTCTTTTTGCATGGAAGAAGTTGAGTATTTGGGCCACATTGTGGGGTGTGAAGGTGTCAGGGTGGACCCCAAAAAGATCCAAGCAATGCAGGATTGGCCTCAACCTAAGACCTTGAAGAGCCTGAGAGGATTTTTTGGTCTCACGGGCTACTATTGCAAATTTGTCCACAATTATGGTCGCATTGTGAAGCCCCTCACTCAACTCCTCAAGAAAAATTCATTCCTCTGGAATGATGAAGCACAACAGGCCTTTACAGCTCTCAAAAATGCCATGTGTTCCACTCTAGTCTTAGCACTACCCGACTTCACCAAATCTTTTGTCATTGAATGTGATGCTTCTGGTACGGGTATTGGGGCGGTCTTAATGTAGGAAGGTCAACCCTTGGCCTTCACAAGCCAACAACTAAGTGGGAAGAATCTAGGACAATCTATTTATGAGAAGGAAATGATGGCCATTTTACATGCAGTAGATACCTGGCAACCTCACTTATTGGGGCGACGTTTCCAAATCCGCACAGACCATCACAGTCTTAAATATAATTTGGAGCAACGCCTATCCTCACCACAACAAAATAAATGGCTCGCCAAAATGCTAGGATATGATTATGAGATCATTTACAAGAAAGGGCACGAAAATATTGTAGCAAATGCATTATCTCGCCAATTTGAGGAGGAAAGTAGCATGCTCGCAATTTCCCTTCCCATTCCAAAATGGATTGAAGAGGCTCGCAAGGAATGGTTTTCACATCTTGAGCTCTCCCAACTCATTAATCAATTGCAGGCGGATCCAAATTCCACCAAGGGCTACTCGTGGTAGGATGAGATTCTTTGCTATAACAACAGAGTCGTAATATCACCAACATCCACCCTCAAAAGCCGCATTTTGGCGGAGTTTCACTCATCCCCCACTACAGGACATTCAGGTTTTCAGAAGACGTATGCTCGCACTAGAAGATCATTTTTTTGGACAGGCATGAAAAAGGACATTCTTACTTTTGTAGCGGAATGTGATGTCTATCAGTGCCACAAAGTGGAGACAGTCAAAGCACCAGGCACATTACAACCATTGCCCATCCCGACATCAATATGGATGGAGGTTTCTATGGATTTCATTATAGGTCTTCCAAAGTCAGGAAACAAGTCAGTCATCATGGTGGTTGTGGACCGAATTTCTAAGTATGCTCATTTTTGCGCCCTACCCCACACTTTTACATTGACTTTGGTCGCTCAATCTTTCATGGATCAGATCTTCAAATTGCATGGCATGCCCACTTATATTGTGTCTAATCGTGACCCGTTCTTCACCAGTAATTTTTGGCAGGAACTCTTCAGGCTACAAGGTACCCAACTAAAACTCAGTACTTCCTATCATCCACAAATGGATGGTCAAACTAAAGCAGTCAACAAATGTCTGGAAACCTACCTTAGGTGTTTCACTTCAGAAAAGCAACATCTTTGGGTACAATGGTTACCTCTAGCTGAATGGTGGTATAACACCAACTATCATGCCACCACCAAAGTGACTCCCTATGAAGCAGTTTATGGTCAACTCCCTCCTTCCCCTACTTCTTATATCAAGGGGTGCTCAAAGGTGCAAGCAGTGGATCAACTCCTACAGAACCACACAACCATGCTTGCCCATCTTAGAGAGAATCTTCATCAAGCTCAAAACCGCATGAAGCAACAGGTAGATTAGCATCGCTCAAAACGCCAATTTCAAGAAGGGGATTAGGTATTTTTGAGGTTGCAACCATATAAGCAAACATCACTCAAAGACAAGGGTTGTCAAAAACTATCTCCAAAATTCTACGGATTGTATCGTGTACTTCAGCGCATTGGAGAAGTGGCCTACAAGCTAGATTTGCCACTCACTGCAAAAATCCATCCAGTTTTCCATGTCTCATGCCTCAAGAAAGTGATTGGGAACAATTGCAGAATTCAAACTAGTCTACCTGAATTAGATGAAGAAGGTTCAATCTGGCTCCAACCGGAATAGGTCCTAGACACACGAGAACAGCACCGACGTGGCCGCATGATCAAGGAAGTCCTCATCAAGTGGAAAGACACCTCTCCGGAAGATGCAACTTGGGAACCAACCACTATTCTTCAACAGTTTCCATAGCTTCAACCTTAAGGACAAGGCTATTCTTAAGGGGGAGGGCATGTTAGGGTCCCACCCTAACCCCCTTATTTATGTAGTAGGATCGAGTCATAGTTATAGTTATGTAAAGAGTCAATAAAGCCCATATTAATAATTGTAAGTGGTTAACCCACAATTAATGACGGGACCACAGTTAGTTGCAAATGGGCCATGGTATTAGATAGATGGTATTAATAAGAACCATGGTATTGCTCCATGGTATTGCATGTATGATTCATATATAAAGGATAGAGACTCCCTGTGAGGAGCATCATGTCTTATTTTTTAATCGAGCTCTGCTCTATTGGAGGTTTCCCCCTCGAAGAGGCAAGTGAACATTGCTCTTTGAATAATAAAATACCTGCTGTTATTTCTCACTATTCTATGTTCTGGGTAAATTTTTGCGCATATTTGGTATTCTTGTACCGTCTTGCAGGTTAAGAGCATAACACTAATACTAATATTATGAGTTTCCATGTTATTTAAACAAATGAGATTTGGTTTTATAATTATTATGTCAAACTTTAAAGCTAAAAATTAACTTTTAACAATGCAATATTTTATAACCAATTTGGATGTAGTTCATTGTTATGGCAGTAAAAAATGAATCTCATGAGCCTTGTCCCACCCACACATTGTTATAGTTCCACCTAAGGAACCATTGATCTTTCTCCATGAATCCGTAATATTGTACCAAGAAGCACCATAATGTATGACATTTTTACTTCCCACAATTGAAAAAGCACCATAAATCCTTCTACATGAGCATTTTGCTTCCGTATTTTTGAACTAAACATGGCAAGACTTTCCTATGGCAACAATAATTTCCAAAACCCTCATCCCCCCTATCACAATATATCTTAGAATCTGTCATGTTGGAGTGTATTATCCCTAGTAAGCATATAGGAGTGTAGGGGAACACAACCTCAATGTCAATGGGAAGCCAAGGGGAAAGGTTTGTGCATCTAAGAGGGATACCTCGATTACATAGATGTGGTTTTCTAAGCTTTTGCACTAATCAAAAGTATATTTGAGGGGGAATTCAGCCATAAAAAAATGCTTGACTAAATTTTCTTACAGAAGGGTTGATTCTACTTCGAATTTTGATACTTTGTGTTTACTCACTTTAATTTCATTACATATAACTAATAATTTGCAAGTCCTTGTCTCATTTGATCTCATTTTATTTCAATTGTGAAGTGACTAAGCATTGAACCCCAAATCCTCATATCTAAGATTTACAAAGTATGCATTGCCGCATTACCTCTCATTTTACTTTAGTTAAATGGAGCAACTATGCCTTAGCCCCAAACCCACACAACTAAGCTTTGCACACTACAGAATCCTCTCTCTCCCTAGTATTGCACTTGGTTTAGATATACTTTTCTTAGAAGAGAAGCAATGTCTCACTAAATACCTTACATGTTAACTTATCATCTGATCCCATTACATTTTCCAAGCATTGAGGACATTAATAAAATTTCAAAATTCAATTTCACACTCATTTGATGTAATCACCATGTTCCATCAATTTCAGGTAAACTCTACAAATAAATGTAAGTAATTATTTTGATTTTTTTCATTGATTCTAAATTAGCAAGTGAGAAAATTGCAGATGCATCTTTATTTTTAAAGTACAATCATCCAAAAAAACTCATCAAAGACTAAAGATAGGTTAAAACCTTTATGGAGTGAAAAATATTGTTGGTATCCTCCAGAATAACACTACTTTCAGAAGTTGGGTTCATATTTTACCACAAATGCAAGAACCAAAGTGAGAAGCTTATTTTAAAGTTTTTATAACATGATATATTATAAAAAAAAATTGAAGAAGCACACAATACAAAAAAGTTTTGTATCTAGTATCATTCTAGATAGATAAAAGTACTCATTAGGCTATCTATGACATGAGTAAGAATTGCTACCCACCTACTTTCAAAATCATCATGGACATTTAAATAATAAAAAAGGAATTGATTAGGCTACATATGACTAAATAAGATTTATTCCCCACCTTTCCAAACTATCATGTACATTTAAGCTATCATATTTTATCAACATCTTTTCTATGATGCAACATGTTACAACTTTCCATTATATTTATGCATTATATGAGTTGATGTAATTGTAAGGTGTGTAAATTCCAAAATAATTGTCCAAATACCCATGTTTCCACTAAATTAATTGTTTAAGTAAGAGACACATTCTATTGTAGGAAGCATGCATCAATCAAACACTGCTCTACTCATAGTTTACAAACCCAACCAATTTTTCATACACAAATACATTCAAGACTAATCCACAATAACAAAAAATGCTCAAAACAATATTCTTCATCAAACATCTACCAATGCATAAACAATGAGGAGACAAGAGACACATAGAATATGTGATCAACCAGGGCCAAAACCTCTCCAACATGAGAGGAAAACCCAAATGAGATCTTCTTCTTATATAGATTTCAATTGATGAATACCAAGACCATGGCCTAGACCCTTGACTCAATGACCTCTCCAAGATCAAGTCACAAGCCTCATTGATTCAACTTACTTATTTTTCCTTGAGTCAACAATGATCAGGCTTCTTCCTTCAATAACTTGACTATCCTTCAAATTCCAATTCCATGGATCAGATCTGTAGTTCTTGGCCCTCTTGGATAAACCCTAGAACGTGTGGTTAAGCAACCTTTTGAACCTTGATCTTCTTCACTTGGATGGTATGAACTCTTATTATAATTCAGCGTGTAACCTTTCTTATCTTCTTCTTTGATTCGACTTCTTGGACAACAACAAGATCTTCGACCTTTTCTGTAGTAGATAGTTCTTCCTTATTTTGCACATGTGGATCTATTAGCCCTAAAACAACCCATAAACAACACCAAAATCTTCTCTCTTTGTTTCCTTCTCTTGGTTGGTTATCTTCGCACTTCTTATTACAGACTTACTTAACCAAATTTGCTTGTCCACAAATGGAGGATGAGCTGCCCTATATATAGTGTTGTGCATACAAATACACGTGCTAGGAAGTGTTAAGGAGTGTTAGGGGAACACAAGGGAGCAATAGGTGAAAATAATGCATGCAAATGAACGATTAAGATTTTGTGACTGAAAGTGTTAGTGAGTTCCAAGTGTGCTAAGGAGGGAGTGATAAGGTATGCTAGGCAATGTTAAGGCATATTAGAAGCCAGGGAAACATGCTACGATGTGTCAGGTACTAGGGTGTTCCAATGCATGCCACGGAGTGCTATGGAGTGCCAGGGAAACATAAGGGAGCACTAGTTTCAAATGCATGGAAATGAAAGACTAAGAGTTTGTGACAAGGAGTGTTAGTGAGCTCTAGGTGTGCTAAGGAGGGGATGACAAGGTATGTTAGGTGGTGCCAAGAAATGCTAGAGTGTTAGGGCGACATGCTAGGGTATGCCAATGCATGTCAGGGTGTGCCAATATGTGTCAGGGTGTGCCAATGTGTGTTAGGGTGTGCGAATGCTTGTCAGGGAGTGTTAGGGAGTGTGACATAAACACAAAGGAAAACTAGTTCAAAATGCATGGAAATGAATGAATAAGAGTGTATGATAGTGAGTGTCAGTGAATTCCAAGTGTGCTTAGGAGGGAGTGACAAATTTATATGCTAGGTAGTTCCAAGGCATGCAATAGTGCCGTGACATGTCAAGGAGTGGTATGGTATGATAGGGAGTGCTAAAGCATGCCATGGCATGCAGGGAATGCCAACATGCGCCACATAGTACCAAGGGATTGTTAGACATGCTAGGTGCTATGCCATGTCAAGATGTAAACTATGTTGCTTAGTTGTTTTATGGCCATGGTTAGACGTGAGCCTTGACTTGGTAACTTATTAAGTGACATGAGCTAAGATTGGGCATGAGTAGCCTAAGATGAGTTATAGGCCATGCTTGGGTGAACAAGGGATAGTATGCTTGTAGTAACTATAACTTGGTCAAGATGTTATAGTCGAGGTAGGACTTGGTTGGTTCCCAAGTCTTAAAACCAATAAGGGTAGTTATGAGGGCATGATAGCTATGGAGTGCCAGAGCATTCCAAGGAATGAAAAGGCATGATAACACATGCTAGACAATGTCAATGCATGTTGAGGAGTGTTGGGGAGTGTGAGGGCATCACAAGGGAGAACTAGGTCAAAGTGCATGGAAACAAACAAATAAGAGTGTCTTCCAGGTGTCCCAAGGACGAAGTGTATTAGGATAATTTCATAATAGGACTTGCAATAGGTAAGCCTAAAATTATGATAAGGGGATGGAAAAAGCAATTTTAGACAAAGGGAGACTCTTGTCTAGGGACAACACTATTTTTTCATTGACTTGGTTGGGTTCCAAAGTCACAAAAAAGTAAGGCTATCTATGACAGCATGACAACTAGGGATTTCCAAGGTGTACAAGGAATGCCAGGAAGTGATAACACATGCTAGAAAGTTCCAAGTCATGTTAGTCATTTCAAGACATGCCAAGTGCTAAGGCATGCCAAGAGGTGTCAGGTGCTAGGGTATGGCGCCAACGCATGCTAGGGAGTGCCAGGGAAACACAAGGGAGGACTAGTTTCAATTGCATGTAAATGAATGAATAAGAGTGTGTGATAGGGAGTGTTAGCAAGCTGTAGGTGTGCTAAGGAGGCATTGACAAGGTATGTTAGGTGGTGTCAGGGAAACACACGGAAGGACTAGTTTCAATTGCATGGAAATGAATGAATAATAGTGTATGATAAGGAGTGTTAGCAAGTTCTGGGTGTGCTAAGGAGTCATCTATGGACAAATTTTGGGAGGTTTTGGAGAAAATTTTGTGTTTTGGTGCAGACTTACAATTTTTTAGCAATTTTTTGTCTAGCAGGACAACGAGCTCACGCTTTGTTTCTTCCTCAGGGCTCCAAATGATGTAAAATCAACATTTTTGGAAAGCTTATGACCCCATCCCAAACCCCATTTGCCGATTTTCCTGCTCCGGGGCTCAAGTTTTGAGAAATTTACAAAAAAGAGATCAAAAATCACCTTTATGCCCCTCTCTTTCCATTTCGTTGCGCACCTGGAGACACCTTGGGAGAATGGCCATATCTCAGCCAAAAATTGGTCATTTTGAGTGAAATAATACTCTAAAGACATCTACACTCTCCCAGATTTCCAGAAAAGGCTTCTGATCTAGATTTTGACTTCAGAAGGGTACTCAAAAATGGCCTCCAACAACTCGTTGTACACCTGGAAATTTCTTAGATTTTTGTAAAATTTTCACTGTGTAATTTTTTGTAATTCCTAGTTTGACTCTAGTAAAAGTCAAAAGGGTAAAGTAGATGAATGTGAGGGGTAAATGTAAATGTAAATAATGGGTGTTTTGTATTTATAAGTTGTTTTGATGTAAATTTGACCTCATTTATGAGAGAGGTTGGAGTCAAAGTTAATTGTAGAAGTCGTTTTTAACTTCCCTAGACATTAGGGTTTGGTTAGAACACCTCATGGAATAGTTCCTAGAGTCATTGATTCAACCCCTAAGAGTGGGGAGATGTTTTTTTGGTCTTTATGTATCAGTTTCTCAGGGATAGAATGGGTTGGATTTCAGAGGAGAGAACTATTGTACCTTGTACTTAGACATCTTCTAGAAATCAAAGGACACAATTTGCAACTATTATCTAGGAATTCATGTGCAGTAAGTTTGTGATGTTATTCTTTCTCTGTTATAGATTTATATGAAAGATATTAATATTCTCTTTCCATTCATCAATTATTCAATGGTTTTCCTTACATTTTATAAACAAAATTATTTGCATAAAGCTTCGTTTTGATGGAAAAATCATTATGTGTTACTTTATTTCTTGCTTAATGAATTCATGTTTCATGCTCATTAATACCTTTTGCTTCTTCTAAACACTACACTACACCAAAAAACCTAAGATCCATCACAAAAGTAATGCTACCTTTCTCCTTTTTGTATTTTTTGTTGTAACCCTTTGATCCTCTGACCTAGCTACCTAGTTTTTCTCCCTTATCTAGCAACAAAACCCTAAATTTTCCAAAACCCATTTGAACCTAGCTATCTAGCCTAAAATCCTTTACATTCCAGTCATCTCTTTGTTGTGATTTCATAGAGAGAGCCCTCTCTGGTTTGGTAGGACTAGCTACCAAACTAAAATCTTGGTCTGTGATTACCTCTGTCGATCTCCTCATCAGCCTGGGACATTGTGGAGGATAATAGAGGGCATGAAAACTAGGGAGTGCCAAGGTGTTCTAGTGAATGTAATGTTCCCAAGTCATGGGAAAATATAATGCTAGTTGTATGTTCATCACTGCCAAGGTGTGTTAGGGAATGCTAGGGCATGCTAACATGTGCCAGATAGTACGAAGACATGTCAAACAAGATAATATGTGCCAAGTGTGAAGGCATGCCAAGATGTACAAGGGTGTGACAATGCATGCTAGGGACTGTCAAGGGAACAAAAGGGAGGAACAAGTTAAACTACAAGTAAATGATCACATAATAGGGTTAATAAGTCATCAATTTACCTTTTCCATGAGGGTCATTCTAGGAAAACCAACACTAGGTGCCAATAGGTGCCAAGTGCCAAGTGTTAATGCATTCTAAGTGCCAAATCTTCCTTCGTTTCTTCTCATCTAGTTTCCAATAATTGATATCAAATAACTTTAATATTAAACCATGCCAAATCATACCAAGTCATCTCAATGCATGCCAAACATGCTAATACTTGCCAAGTGCCAACACGTGCCAAGTGCTAATGTGTGTCAGGGAGTTTGATGCATGTTATGAAGTGGAAGAGCATATCAAAGAGTGCTAAGGTGTGCTAGAGAGTGCCAATGCATGTTGAGGAGTGTTAGGGAGTACTAGGATAACGCAAGGGAGCACTAGGTCAAAATGCATGGAAGTGAATGAATATAAGGGTGCATCAGGGAGTGTTAATAAGTGCTAGATATCATGCCAAGGAGGGAGTGACAAGGTATGCTAAGAACGGATAAGGCACACCAGGTAATATCAGAGAATGTCAAGAAGTGCTAGAGTGTACTAGGTATTTTTGGGGTCTTCTAGCATGTGCCAAATAGTTCCAAGTCATTCTAGGTGCTAAGACATGCTACGATGTGCATGGTGCCATAGTATGCCAATATGTGTCAAGGAGTTTCAAGGAAACAAAAGGAATAAACAAGCTAAAATGCAAGGAAATGAACACATAATAGGGTTAATAATTTGGTACTTTATATTTTTCAAAAGGGGCATGCTAGGCACGCTTATAATATGTTCCAATACATGCCAAGTGCCAATATGTGCCAATTTCTAATGTTTTTCAATGCAATATTTTGCCAAGGTGTTCCAGGGCATGCCAACACATGATAGGGGAGTTCTATGCTATGCTAGGGCATGCCAACATGTGCTTTGGCATCCTACTCATGGCAAGATGTTCTAGATACAAAGATGTTCCAAGACATGCGAGGTGCCAAGGAATGTTTGTTTACTGTTCCAAAGCATTTTAAGGTGTGCCATGAGTGTTGAGGAGTCCTATGTCTCTCTCATTAATAGAATTGATAGAGCTTGATTATGTATTAAATAATACAGTTCCTACACACACTGGTGGAAATTTATTTAAAGGAAATTTGCCAGATAATAAACCTAATAGAGATGAATCATGTGTTGACTCATAGGAAAAGTATATTCTTATGACTTGAGGGAAATGATACACACTAATTAATTCTTAACAAATTGACTGACTACTATAACCACTATGACCTTGGACACATAATAAAAAATACTCCACAACAATGGTCTTAAATCATTATCTTTTGACAAAAATTATAGTAACAAGTACATAGATTCATCAAAAACGCATTGGAATGATCAATGATGACGAACATTTTTTGACTGTCACCAAAAGTAACCAAAAAGAGCATTGGTGAGGGTCAATAAAATATCGTCACTAGAAGTTTCACCAAAAAGATAATTAGTGATGGGCCTTTAACGACCCTCACGAAAAGTGTCATTGAAAATGGATTTGGTGACAAACCTTAAAGGACTATCACTATATACACTTACAATAACGATTTTTTAAAGACCGTGACCATATGTGACATTGGTGACGGACCTTAAAGGTCCGTCACAGGCATGAAGCGTCATAAAAAACTCATTGGATGATCAATGATGACGAACATTTATTGACTGTCACCACAAGTAACCAAAAACATCATTGGTGACGGTCAATAAAATATCATCACTAGAAGTGTCACCAAAGAGAGAATTAGTAATGGGCATTTAACGACCCTCACCAAAAGTGTCACCAAAGAGAGAATTAGTGACAAGCCTTTAATGACCCTCACCAAAAGTGTCATTAAAACTCGCTTTGGTGACAAGCCTTAAAGGACCATCACTATATACACTTACAACAATGCTTTTTTAAACACTGTCACCATATGTCACATTGGTGACGGACCTTAAAGGTCCGTCATAGGCATGACCCTCGCCAATGACCTTTTTTCTTGTAGTGACTTTTCATGCGTGGAGCACCATCTGATATACCCAAAGTTATGTGAAGAAAAATATGATACACTTATGTATGTGGAATGAGATATCACCATTGGAATGAAATGTTTGCAAAAAATGATATCTCCTACACTTAAATATGTTATAACATGTATCTGGCCTAGACCTTTAGATGTTTGTGTTAATGTTCTGAATTCTCCATAGATTAATTCAATAAATTTGAAAGTTTATCTTGAATTCAGTCTCATCTTTCAAGGCTCACCATGAGTTTCACTTTAATTCCCTACAACGCAATCTAGCATGATAATAAAAACTCTTTTTGTTCTAATGAAATACTAATTATGAGAAGGAATATATTCAACCAATGATGCAACAAACAAGAGATGCAGCAAACGACACTTCCTAATCAAAATGTCTAAATGCAACTGTTCCAAATTCCAATTTCATTCAAAATCCTAAATTCAATGGAAAGTATGTAAAATGATGAGTTTTTTCTTTTCTTTCCACTTAATTTCCAATTGTAATAAAAACTAAGAAGTAAAAATATCACTGATAGAAGAAATCACACAAAATACAACTGCAATATAAATTTCTTCAATTCAATCAATAATAAAGCTCAATGTCTACAAATGACCTAATTGATAAGAAGAATACAAGCCAAATAAATTCTTACCAAATGCTAATAAAAACAAATGAAAAAATTAATATGGCTTTCAAGAGATATTGTCAAACTCAGAATACTCTAGAAAACATATCAAACCAAAGCAGATTAGAAAGAAATGGAAATGAATGAAAAAATTTCATCCTACAGGATCAATGCAAGTGCAGAAGGGACACCAGTGCACGGCAACACACCTACAAATAAGACTAGACATCCCTAAAGTACTCTGTCTCGAGACCAAAGGGTGCACTGATGCATTCTGGGTCAAAATATAACACAATAAATGCAAACAAGTTCAAGAATATTTTTTCCAAAGTTTAATAAATGGTTGAGAGAGTCAATTAAGGTCTCTTTTAAGAGGTGAAAAATGTGTGAAGGTTAAGGAAACCGCTAAGGGAAAATTGATCCCTAGTGTCGCTAATTTTTTTATATAGAACTTCACTATTGTAGACAAATGTGAATTCCCTAGACCTAGTGGCCTGGTCTACAAAAACAAAATACAAATAAATTCAAAGCTTTCCTTAGAGAAATTAGAGTATTGGAAAAAATCCTACCTCATATTTGTAGCAAGCCTTTCTTTCATCCTTGCTTGTAAGCTCCAATCGTAGCTCCAAAAGCTATAATTAAAACCTGCACACATGACTAAAATAAGCAAAGAAACCAAAATCCATGTAGCATAATATAAAAATCTACTCAATGGTTCAGACAACCATTGAAGTATATGAGTGCAAACATAACACATCAAATATAGGAAAACAAGATTTTTTTGCATTAGCAAAAATAGGAGAGAGTACAACCATAAATAGAAGTCTGACTTTGTAGATGTCTCCCTAAGTTGACTTGTCCTTCCTTGTCACAAACACCAACCCTAATGCATGAAAGTGATGACTCCTTAGGTTCAAATCAGAACATGAGGGTACTATGAATCTCCAAATGCCAAACAATACCTTATGGGAGGCAGTAAATTTATAGGAGAAGTATGGTAGTTTAGGAATTCTTATCCATTTACCAATCTAGGCTTAAGACCCATTTAAGAGGGGAAGATGAGCTCAAGGTATAAGACGTGATGTCTCCAATATAGGATCATATGGGATTCAAGCTCTTATCCATGGTAAATAGTTAAAACTACCTTCGAAGCTTCTGGAAGAGGAAGCTTTAGAAATATTTTTTAATTTTCCTGAATTTCTATAATTAGCACACCTGGAGAAGGGAGCATCAAGTGTTGATTAGTGCTAGTGTTTGAGGGTAAGGAATGCATTGAATGCAAGTGGCCAAGAGTGTAGGGATAATTGGGGTTGAAAACACTGTTTTTGAGCAATTTGTCCCAGAAATTGAAACTTTTTGGAGATGATATGCTTAGGGATTTGTGGAGAGATTGTGACAAAGTGTTCAAGATGTTGAATGATATAGTTTGTAGGAATTTTGAGTTGATGTGAGAAATTTTACTATAACAATGCATCCAGAAGGTTAACTAAGAGAACTTATGTTTCCTCAAAATCAAGAAGTAGTCTAAGCATATCACTAGTAAGGAAACTAAGGAGAAGATATGACTTGGGTAATATGAAAGGAGAACTTTGGAAAATTAAACCTCCCACATTTAATGGTGAACATAAGAAAGGAGAGGAGGTTGAAGCATGACTATTAGAAATGAATAAGTACCTTCAACTACATGATTACTCCTCCAATTTAGAGGCACAAATTTCCATATATCATTTGAAGGGGAAGGTGAATCTATGGTGGGAACAACTAAAGAAAGTGAAACATATGGATGGAAGAAAAATATCGTGGAGGAAATTTAAAAAGCACTTCAAAAGGAAATACCTATTTGAACATTATTATGAAAAAAAAAATACGATTATTGTGAGCTAAAGTTGAATAATATGAATATGGAAGAGTATGGCTGACAATTTATTGAATTCCTGAGATATGTAAATTTTATCAGAGATGAAAAGTTGCATATACAAAGATATATTAGTGGGTTACCATAGTTCTATGTTGAAAAAATTAAATTTTATGAACCAAAGATGTTGGATGAAGCCATGAGGAAGGCAGAGTACCTCTATGAGAAAAGAAAGAAAAAAACAACCTTCCAAAGGAACTGGGATGATAAGAAATGAAGCAAGATGGAGCAAAGGAAAAATGGTTTCAAACCCTCATTCTTCAAGAACAGTTTTCAAATAAATCAGTGAATGCATCCAACCCATAGTGAACCAAAGGGGTTGATTCCTTGAGTATGAGGCTAATATTTCAGCCCATTAGGTTTGGGGTTGCGAAGGAGAGCACATGTATAGGGGTTTCCCTCACAAAGAAGGAAAAATGAGGACTATACACCATATTCAAGGAGCTGATATATTGGTGGACATGGGTAGAAGGATGCCCATGATCTACGAAATATTGAAAAATAGGTAGGTCAAGCATCAAGAACATATGATCAAAGTGGAAGGTAAGTTGAAATATTAGCCCATTGTTATTCTCATTTATTCTAGTGTTAGTCATAGTTATAATGATCATAAGTTAGTTGAAAGTTTTAACTTAAAGAAAACCAAGCATTACAGGGCTTGGTTATTTTAGTCATCTATAGGAGTTAAAAGGAGAATAAATGAACTTGTAAAAGAATGTTCCATAAATATGAAAGGGTTTGATACAAATTCATATTTAAATATAATACCATTGGGATCATATGATTTTCTAATTGGCATGGAATGCGATGAGCCTCGATATTGAAACAAGAATGATGCAACTCCCAAGGCTACCAACTTTAATTATCAACACATGGTTCATACAAACTTAAGAGGTATTGGCACTATATGTGCAGTATACAATGTGTCCTTCCTTCACTGTCATGATGTAATGGAGTGCATGTAATGAAATCAAATCCTAAACTAATTGCAGAAAGGAAATGCTTGAAATGGAAACCTTAACCTATTGAAAGAAATAAAATACAAGGAAAGAAACCTATTCAAATTGCATGAAGTAAATATCATGAACTAAATGTCAACCATTAGATTTTAAAGAGTTTAGATCCATTAACAGAGTTCACTGGATGTGGAAATCATCATTGTATTATCTATTTCATAAATATTTCCATTAGCCCAAATCATTGAAATGTTTTGCATGGGTAAAGAGGCAATTCCTAAGTGGTATTTAGTCTTCTTTAATCATTGATTTAGATCCTAGGGGTAATTATTCAACCCTAAGGGACAAAAACCAATATTTTTGATCTGGGAAAGTATATACACATTGGAAGAGTACTACAAGAAACAATAAATTTACTACATGAAAATATAATTCACCGAATGACCAAGAAAATCAAATCAAAATTGAATGGGATAATTTTTTTATTGACTAGGATGTCTTAGGTCTCCATTCCAAGTGGAATCACTCAAAAATACCTCTATTGATCCATGCTAAAACATAGCAGAAAATTACTAGTCTAAAATCTAGAAATTTGAGAACTGGCAAGCTAGTAAATCTATCAAATGCCTAATCTAATCAAGTGAAAATGAAATGAGGTAATTTTTTTTATTAACTAGAATATTTTTATGATCTAATTCAACTAGAATCAACATCATTGAATATCATTATCATGCTCTAAAAAATAGAATAAATTTACTAGTATTTTCCATAAGGAACTCCCAAAAATCTAGATTTGGGAATAAGAAAACTAATCCAAATAGCTCAATGATTACTATGACCTTCCAATGTTGTTCTAAGGATGAAATTGTGTTTGTGATCCTGCAAAAAAAAACTTACTTCAACCATTTAACCCAATCATACAACAAGAAATAATTAATACTAAATGCATAAATAGAAAAAAACAAAAACAAGAGATGCATGTGAATAAGAAGTGGAAGGAAGAAAAGTAAATGATACAAAAGGGCTCTGATGCTCCTAGGATGGAAAAACCCAAGGAATCTCAAATTCCTATGAAAGATACCAATATTTATAAGCTGAACATGTCACCAATCTTCATTATTTCCATTAATACAATTACATCCCTGCGAAAAATGAAAGTGGAGCTGCAAAAATATGAGTTCTCTCCACGAGAAGACTAATAAAAATCTACCCCTATAGGAAAATTCGACTTGGTGCTTATAAAAAAATGGTTAGGAATCATTCCCCATGAAAGGAGGAAGCTTTCCCCACCAAAATCCCTTGATTAGTGGATTTGGTTCTCAATACTAGGAATTTGCATTAAATGTCAGGGAACACATTCTTGGATTTTCTCAATCATTGGAGCTCCACAATTTGTGCCATAATTCCAAAATATCTCATTAATTTATTATTTTATATTGATCCTCCTGTAGTAGCAAGAAAGACCCTAGATTATTTCCTCCTCTAAATCTCCATAATTTTCCCAATGTTCTCATAATATTCCACAAAAATAAATAATATTAGGCACAAATTATCCATAAACCTTTCTAATGAACATATTAAAGTTAAAAATACATTATCTAATGCAAAAAGAGACATTTAGTGTGTTGAAGGATGACCAAATGGGCCTTAATTTATGTCTGATTTAGAGGCATGGGCCTTAAGTTATGTCTAATTTAGAGGCCCGTCAGAATGGTTAGAGGGACATCATGCAATCTTAGAACGTTATAATAAAACATTTAATTGCCTTGATGAAGAAGGGAAACAAAGACTAGTTTATGGAATTCCAAGGCCAATATCTAATAGGGAAATATAAGCCATGCAACTGAAGATAAATTTTAGAAAAGGTTTCCAAATTTATGCAACCCGCATGGGGGAGACAGTTTAGGATCAGAAACCAAGCCTTGAGGACCACCTAATGCTTAAATAATTTAAAGGTGTGCTTACTGAAATTTTAGTGTTACCACCTAAAAGAGACATTGGATTTTGTATAGACTTGGTATCTGAAGTTTTCATGGTGTCTAAAACACCATACAAGATGAGCACACCCAAGCTTAAAGAATTACAAATGCAGCTAGAGGAACTCTTAAATAAAGGGTATATACACCCAAGAATGTCATCTCGGGGTACCCAAACTCTCTTTATTAAAAAGAAGGATGGTGCACTAAGGCTATGTATTGATTTCAAGTAGTTGAACAAAGTCACAGTGAAGAATAAAAAACCCTTCCAAGAATAGACGACTTGTTTGACTAACTGAGGGAATCTAAGGTGTTTTCCAAAATTGACCTAAGATTAGGTTATCATTAGGTCAACATTGATGAGGAGGACATCATAAATATGTTACTTCGAACTTGATATGGCCATTATGAGTTTATAGTAGTACCATTTGAGTTATCTAATACACAAGATGTTTTCATGTGCCTTATGAATGACATTTTCTAGAATTATTGGACAAGTTTGTTATTATATTCTTGGATGATGTCCTAGTATATTATAAATGTGAAGAAGAACATGAGTAACGCTTGAGGATGGTTTTATAGGTACTAAGGGAGAATTAGTTGTACGCCAAGCTAAGTAATCATTTTATCAAAGAAACATTCATTATTTGGGTCACAAAATTTCAAAGGAAGGGATAACAATAGAAACATACAATATTAAATCAATCAAAGAGTGTCCATAACCTAAAAATGTAATCAAGGTGAGATATTTTATGGGTTTAGAAGGCTACTATATAATATTAATTGAAGGATTCTCAAGACAATTCCATCCTATTACTTCCCTGCAAAAGGAAGACGTGAAATTTGAATAGACCCATAAATGTGAAAAGGTCTTTCAACATTTAAAGGAATTGTTAAAAAATGCACCTATATTGAAGCTAACTGATATAGATGAATACTTCCTTGTGTGCATAAATGCATGTAAAGAATGTATTGGAGAAAGTTTCATGCAAAATAGGCATGTGATATGTTATGAATCCAAGAAGTTAAAACATAATGAAAGGAATTATGCCACTCATTATTTGGAGTTGGAAACCATTATACATGCCTTAAAATGTTGAGGCACTACCTCATGGAAAAGAGGTTTGAATTACAGAATAATCATGATCAGTTGAAGCATTTATTTGGACAACCAAATTTAAATGCGAGACAAATTAGATGGCTTGAATTTTTGGTTGATTAAAACTTTGAAATTAAGCACATAAAAGGGTAATGGAAATAAATTGGTCGATGCACACATTTCATGGAAATTCATGCTACAACCATAAGTGTATGAAAATATGCTTTAAAAGCTAGAATTTTAGAGGCTAGAAATTCATATTAGCAATACATGGAAATAAAAAGCAACCTACAACAAGGTGATTTGCAGCCTAAGTATAGGGATTATGAAATAGGAAAATGTTGGCATTATGAAAAATGTGTTGCCCTTGATGGCAACCTAATTGATGAAGATTGTCAACATGATGATAACAAGATGATTTTACAAGCTAGTACACATGTGATAGAGAGTTTGGACAAAAGAATAGTAGTCTAGAGATAGAAGAATGATGAAGGTGATGTTTTGAGAAATACATGTGGGTTTTGTGAAGAAAATCTGCATACACACGTGAGTATGGATAAGATAAAGCATGTATAGCTTTTGCACCATGGTATCCTAAATACCAAGGATACTTACCATGGTATTGGCCCATGGTAATGAGCACAACAATAGATATTTGATCCCATCCAGGAATACCATCGGCATTACTAAGGATTTGAACCGTGGTATTGGATAAGGCCTAAGCTATATAAGGAGATGAAGATAAAAGTGTTTTGTGTGCAAGTAATGGGCTATAATTGATTAATTATTTGATCTGAAATAAGGTTGCACAAGGAATGTGATGTGGTATCATATCTTTTAGATTAGAAATGTCTACATGATTTTCTTATGGGTTGATCTATGATAATAATGTCCTAACGTATGTTTGTAGGTTTGCTAAGATGTGGGTTTGAATGAATTTCTGTTATGCAACGAAGAAATGAGTCAATAATTACATATTTGTACACAAGTTTATCTCAGAAAAATTGCATACATACGCGGGTCTTCCTTTAGGTAGTTATGTGTTGATTCTACAGTATGGATAGATTTATACATGCGTATGCTTCTTGAAAGGCACGTACACAGGTAGAAGTATTTTGTAAGGGTCACGTACATGTGCTAGGGTTTCTGAAGTATGAGTAGTTAATGATGTCTAATCAGTTCTTATGTGATTGGTGTTATGTGTTGATGATGTCTTCTTCATAATATTGTGTCTGTGTCACTTCTGGTGAAGTTGAACGGTTTGTGAATGAAATATTGTGCTGTATTGATGCTAGTATGTAATGATCTGTATGTAGCTCAGAGATATGTGATAAAGGATATATATGTCTATGATTAATTTCAGCAATGTAATGATTCAGTCTGAGGGATTAGTGTTTTTTAGATCTGTATGTAGGTTTTATTAAAAAAAAACGTGTGTATACACGCATATTATTCATAACAATAGCATATACATTTTGACATATTGGTGATCAAGGTTTGCAATGGTAGAAGTTGGTTTCAGTGATAGATAAAAATGTATGGATTGATGATTGACATTGCATTCACATGATTTTCTCTGGTTTAGTTTGATTGGTTGCAATGAGATTCAGTGATTGATTTTTTTTAGTTGATTCGGTGATTTGATGACGGTAGTGGGTTGAGTATGAAAATTTGATGAAATTTTGCCTATAGGTTGTAATTTTTTTATCAGGTGGATCCAGTTTGAAACATTTTGAAAAATGATCCACAAGGAATTGAAGATAAGGGGGTTGTAACTCCCTTCCAGTATATGTTGGAGAAAGAGAGAAGGTTGTAGCCTTCTGCGGGTGGGTGCCTACGTACTGGTATGAGTCTGCACTAGTACAATATTGTAAAGAATGTTTTTTTTAAATAAGAAGACAGACACGACAACAATGATGGTTTTTTCCCACATTGGGTTTCCACCTAAAATCTTGGTGTTCATATGTGTTGACTATCTGTGATGATTTATTATGTTCTTACTACACTTGATTACTATTTAATTAATGCCTAATGAAGTACTAATACACTGGTTCAAGTTAAAAACATGAAGAATTAATTGAAAATATAGTTAATTGGATATGTGTTGGTTGTCTGCATAACAATAGTGTACATACGCAGGTTTACCTCATTAAAGTCACATACATAAATATGAATAGAAAATGAGAAGGTCAAGTAAGTTTTAAAATACTGATTCATCTCCCCCTCTCATTATTTTTCCTAACAATTGGTATCAGAGTAGGTCCTTCAAAAGAATCTTGATCACTTGAAGGAAGATCCATCAAGATGAGAAACCAAGAGGGAGAAACATCCATCCATCCACCATTGTTTAATGGATCCAATCTAGTTTTCTGGAAGGTTAGAACAAGAGCTTAACTACAATCACTTGGAGATGATGTTTGGGGAATCTTTGAAGCAGGCTATTAGTATCCATCCATAATTCCCATAGATCAATCAAAAAGGAAAAAGTATGAGACCAATGCAAAATTTTTCAATGCTCTACTAGGAAGCTTGGCAGAATCATAATTTGTCAAACTCATGTAGTTGAATACCGTAAAGGCTATATGGGACAAGATCATTCAAAGTTATGAAGGTGACACCAAGGTAAAGAGTATTAAACTTCAAACATTTAGAATTCAATATGAAACTCTCATAATGCATAATGACGAAACAATTGCAAGTTTCTTTCTTAGATTAGATGAGATCGTTAATTCAATGAGAAATCTTGGTGACAAAGTAAGACAATCATCTCTGGTTGAGAAAATGTTGAAATCACTAACCCCAAAATTCGATTCAAAAGTCTCTTTCATTGAAGAAATGTAGGATTTGAAGAACCTTACTATTGAACATATTCATGGGATTATAATAGCCTATGAAATGAGAAAAGGGGGCCCCTCAGATATTACAGAAGTTGCATTCAAGGCTACCTCTAAAGGAAAAGAAAAGGATGAAATTAAGGAACAAGGTTATGTATCATATGAATAAGAGGAAAACTTCGTGAAGAAAATTCAAGTAGGTACTGGAAGATTCATAGGTAAGCTTCCCTTCAAATGTTTTTCTTGTGGAAGAGTTGGTCACTATGCTACTAAATGTCCTTATAGAGAAAATCATGAGAAAGGGAAGAATTCAGCAAAAGTAAAATTTAGAGGAAATATCGAAAACAAAAGAAGTTTCTACACTCATGAAGATAGTGATGGTCTTTCAAATGGTGAAGAAGGTGAGTTTGATCAAGAATATCACTTACTTATGGCATTTGATGATAAATGTATTGATGAGCCTTGTGATGTTTTTATGGATGCCCTAGAAGAAAATGATACTTTCATTGAAGAAATAACTCAACTTGAAATTTGTTTGGAAGAAGTTAAATTAGCAGAAGATCTAAAGAAACAAATCCTAGAAAAGAAGTGGCATAATGAAAAGTTATAACTAGAAATAGTAAGTTTAAGGAAGGAACTCGAGAAAATAAAAGGTATAAATCTTTTGCTAAAGGATTTAAAACATTAGATGAAATCATCAAAAGTGAAACACTCTCCTCTCATAAAAACAAGTCTTGGATACAATGGAGAATCATCAAAGATTTTAAATCCTTCTGAAATAGGTACAGGAAGTTATCTCAATGTAGTAAAAGGAAGTAGTAAAATGAAACTCCAGCTATCAGCAAAAGACTAAAGGATCAAATAATTCTCAGGAAAAATCTCCCTTACTACAATCAAAGGGAAAACTACACAAGAAGGTACTATACTCCTAGAAACCTCTACTTTAATGGTCAGTGCTTCACTTGTCATAATTTTGGTCATAAGGTTTCTCAGTGTGTTTCTTACAAAACTATCATGACTAGAGAAGCAAGAAAGAAAAATAATGAGATTGGGGTAAATAAATGCTCTTACAATACTTTCTCACCTCTTCAAGATGAAACTGAATTCTCCTTTTGAAATAAATTTGGGCATAAAGAAACTGAATTCAAGAGAAAAATGTGATCAACAACTTAGAATGAACAAAAGGCAACAACATCTAAGGTATGGAAAAAGAAGACCATGGAATCTGAAAATTGTGGTCTAGCTTTATATGCAGGAGATCAAGAAAATTTGTGGTACATTGACAGTGGATGCTCAAATCATATGACAAGTGATAAAGATAATTTTATGTCCTTTAATGAAATAAATAAAGAAAAGAATGTAACCTTTGGAAATAATTCACCTGTTGCTATCAAAGGAAAATGAATTGTTTTGCTGAAAGAAAAAGTTAAAGCTAGAAATGTTTTGTTTGTTGATGGATTAAAACATAACTTGTTGAGTGTTAATCATATGTGTGACCAAAGGCATGAAGTTATTTTTAGATCAAAGAATTGTGTGGTTTGAAATCTCGATACGGGTAAGATCATAATAAAGGGGACAATAACTCCTAGTAATGTCTATGTCTTGGAAGGAAGTATAGAACAAAGTTACTTAAGCAAAGCAGAAGAAATCTGGCTATGGCACAAAATATTGGGACATCTAAGCTTCACTCAAATACATAAGTCAAGTAAAGCTAGGAGTTGTTTGTGATTTACCTAACATCTCTCTACCATAAAGTACCATATGAAAATCATGTCAATTCGGTAACCAAACCAGGTTTCAGTTCAATGCCAAAGAAGGTACCGCAAGTAAGACACTTGAACTTATTCATACTGATTTGTGTGGACCTATGAGGAAAAAGTCACCTCGGGGAGAACAATACTTCATCTTATTCATTGATGATTTTACTAGAATGTGTTGGATTGGCTAATTAAAGCATAAAGATGAATCATTTTATAAATTTAAAGTCTTCAAAGCTTTAGTAGAGAATTATTTAGATTTAAAAATCAAATGTCTTAGATCTCACGGGAGAGGAGAATTCATATCAGATGAATATTTTGACTTTCTTGAACAACATGGCATTAAGAGGCAATTTTCTATATGTTGGCTTCAGGGGCTTAGACCCAAGTTCATAGTTAGTCATGCTAACCAACAAAACCCTATACCACGGCCCTTTCGGCAACAACATGCTTGTGCAAACTGCGGTCTCACCCGAGGTGATATTGGGGGATGCTAGAACCAAGTTTCTGCATCCAGAGGGACTATGCAGTGTGGCTATAAGGTTCTTAACAATTTAGGGCTTAATTTGACCTTCACAAACTATTAACCTTATTCTTACAATCATAAATAATTTTCTACTTAATAGTTTAGTGAACTACGCGAAACTATTCTAACATGTATTATTCAACATATAAAACAATATCTGGACCTTCGCGATGCAATTGTAGAAGAAATATATAAAACGAACCATAAACAGGTTTAAAACATAGAAATTATGCGAACATAGAGAAATACACAAATTTATGCTCAATAATGTTCTTTATTAGTCAATTCCTTTCAAATACAATCTTTTTGACCCTACACGCACCGCTGTAGGGGCCCGCGCACTCAGTTGCAGACTTACCAAGGTCTCTGCTCACACAACTACAAGAGCCTTCACCTTCACCTAACTATAGAAAGATCTTACGAAAACAGACTCAAAAGTGTTTTTTCCATCTAATACCTTCCTTAGACTTGCTTAAAACATCCCTTTATATATGCATTTACCCTTACAATACCATGGTCCACAAACCATGGGTGGAGCTCAAAATCCTCTAGATAATCCCATCCCTTTACAAAAGAAGGGGATTTGACCCACCCTAAAGCCACTTTGACTCTTAGAACGTTATACACGCTCTGCTCCTCAAAATGCATATTATTTACATGCTTTGGACAAAAATTAGACGTAGGGGACCACTACCCAACACTATAGCTAAAATTCCTCAACAAAATGGGGTGGCAGAAAGAATGAACAAAACAATTCAATAAATGGAACATGCCATGCTTGATGATTCTAGGACACCTCATACCATTTGGGGAGAAACAACACATACAACTATGAATATTCTCAACAAAGCCCATGTCCACGTAAACAGTGATAAGCCTCCTCATGAAATTCGGTTTGGTAAGCCTCTAACTATTAAGCATTTTAGAGTCTTTGGAAGCAAATGCTACATAAAGAATAATGATGATAAGCTTGGAAAGTTTGAATCTAGAGAATATGAAGGAATTATACTTGGATACTCCTCTAGATGTAAAGGTTATAAATGCTACAATGAAATACATCAAACTATTATTGAATGTATTGATGTTGTGATTGATGAAGCATGCACAGGTACCAAAAGGGAAGCACCAGCATATGACGAATACATTTCTACAACTAGAAAAAATAATGTAAGAGAAGAAACTAGTGAAGCATCAGAAGGAATTGACAATATAGAATCATCAGAAAGGACTCCATTAGGGTATGTTCCGAAAATCATCCAGAATCTCAAATTCTAGGATAAAAGGAAGCTGGAGTGAAAAATAGAAGAGCTCTTGTTGGAACCCCTAGTTATCTAGCCTTACTATCCACAATTTAACTGTAAAATGTAAATCAAGCAAGCAAGGATGAATGTGGGTTAAGGCTATGGATGAAGAAATTGACCAAATAGAAAATAATCATACATGGGAATTAGTACTAAGATCTCATGATAAAAAATTTATTGGGACAAAATGGGTATTCAAAAATAAACTAAATGAAATGGAGAAGTAATTAGAAATAAAGAAAGACTCGTATGCAAAGGCTATGATCAACAAAAAGGAATAGACTTTGAAGGAACAATTGCACCTGTAGCTAGACTTGAAGACATAAGAATGTTTCTTTCCTTTCCAAGCTTTCATAATTTCAAATTCTATCAAATGGATGTTAAATCTACATTTCTAAATGGGGACCTAGAAGAAGAAGTCTATATTGAACAACCTAAAGGGTTCATTCTCAAAAATGAAAAAAATATTGTTTGAAAACTCAAGAAGGAATTATATTTGCTAAAGCAAGCTCCTCATGCATGGTATTATCATATTGATAGGTATCTTCAACAGCAAGGTTTCACTAAGGGGTCTACAGGTAGAAACCTATATATAAAGATGGATGATGGTAAAATTTTAATAGTTGTTGTGTATCTAGATCACATCATATTTGGGAGAAATTAAGAGTATATGAGTCAAATATGTTCTTCTGTCATGTAGAAAGAATTTGAAATTTCACTACTTGGTGAACTAACATATTTTATTGGTCTACAAGTACAACAAGCAAGAAATGGTATCTTCCTCTCATAGACAAAGTACCTCAAGCAGATTTTGAAGAAATATGGAATGGAAGATTGCAATCCTATATGCACACCAATGGTAATAGGATGTAATCTTAGTTCACATGATGATTCTCCCCCAGTCAACCAACTAGAATATAGATCTATGATCAGAAGCTTACTTTATCTTACAAGCACAAGACTAGATATCATGCATCCAGTTGGAATTGTTGGATGATTTCAAGCAAATCCAAAAGAAACTCATCTTCATGAAATCAAGAGAATATTTAAGTATCTACAAGGAAATCAAGACTTTGCCAAAGATGTAGATCTTACTCTTCATGCTTACGCAGATGAAGATTGGGTAGGAAATGTTGATGATCGAAAAAAAACTAGTGGAGAAGAATTATACATGGGACCCCGCTTGATATCATGGTTAAAAAAAAAACAAATCTCCATTTCTTTATCTATTGCAGAAGCAGAATATGTTTTTGTTGCATCTTGCTACAAACAACTTCTCTGGATGATGGAAACATTGCATGATATTGAAATCACTTGTTCTCCACCTATTCCCATTCTATGTGACAATATCATTGCCATAAGTATTTCTAAAAATCTTGTCATGCACTCAAAAACCAAGCATATTCCAATCAAATATCAATTTCTAAGAGAACAGGTGCTCGAAAAAAAGGTCAAATTGGAGTATGTGACCTCAAAAGAACAGGTTGCAGATATGTTTACAAAGCTTCTTCCACATGATTCCTTTGAATATCTCAGACAGAATTAGGAGTGGTCTCTGTTTCATCACTCCGTTAATCATTCTGACTAATCCTTCAAGTTTAGGGGGAACTAAAAGTGACATTTATTATAGTTTACTGTCTGTATATGGATTTTATTAAGAACAATCATGTATATATGCATATTTTGATCCATACAGTCACGTATGTTTCCCTGTGATGAAGTATCAGTAGAACTAACTTAAAGAAAAGTTATGATATGCTTCTAACAATTTTTCTTGTTGGTTCTGATATTAGTTAGATATAGTATGTTGATGCTCAGATTTTTATGGCTTATGAATTGGTCCAATATGACATTGATGCTTTGATTAATGAAGTTGCTTTGATGACCTGACTGATGAATAAGTTGATATAATCAGATCTAAAAATGAACAATTGGCACAGGTTCAAGGGGGGCGTTTTTCCTTGCTTCCTATATTACATTATTGGCATTATGATTCCTTGATTATGCTACTGAAGAAACACATGTTGTTGAAGTTTTTGACTCACCTTTTGATGAGTTTCATGGTTCTTTTGTATGATGCTTATAGTACAAATCCTATATGGTATATAGTACTGAAGACTATCCCGGTCTTAATACCTCATTATTGAGGTCTTTGGTCTTGGTTATAAATGTCATATTTGTCATTTGATATAAAGGTCATGTAAAGACCTATGATGTAATAATTGTAATATCTAGTTATGAATGGACTATTGGGGTCAAGTCAATTATGTATGTCATCCCATGTTGGGGATTTGATGTAATGTTGAGTCAAATATGTAACCCCAATACGTTGGGAGATTGGTCAATATGAGTTATCGGTGATAGGAAAGGTCATGTCTGGTTACTTCTTTGTATATATTTAGAAAATTCAGCATGTGATAAGGGGGAGCATAGTTCACATTCAGCAATCAGTATTCAATAGACAAGATCTACAACACTTCATTCAGCATTGGTCAACCCTTTGCCCTTGATTTCAAAGAGGGAGATTAGCTTGGTGTTTGGAGAAAGCTTGCTTGGAGAGTAGCTTGGTATATCTACACGTATCTACAGATGGTTGGTAACCAAACACCAAAGTGGTTGCTGTTATGAAACCAGCTCAAGAAAAGATAGAAGAGATAGATCAACGCCTTAGAATTCAGCCTCTTCGATGGGGCAACATCCTTTACATTATGTAAATGGACAATTCTTGGATGATACAAATGAAAAGACCTCCTTTCTTTATATAGGAGTCTAAGGGGTCATAACATAATCAGAGCCGACATAACAATAATAATGTAAGGGCACAATAATAACAATAGTGGGCTTCTATGGGGCACAATAGTAACAATATGGGCACTACATGGGTACATTAATATATAATAAGTGGGTTGTACTAATAACAATAAGGGGTTACACTAGTAGTATAGGGGCCTAACATGCCCCTCTCCTTCAAAAAGCGTTGTCCTCAACGCTTGAGTAGTTCTTGATGCTTCTATATAAAATTCTTGTCCTCCCATGTGGAATCTTCAGTGGGTAAGTTCTTCCACTTGATGAGATACTCTAAAATTGATCGATTTTGTAGCTATTGAGTTCTTGTTTCTGTGACTGCTCCAGGTTCCAATATGATTTTTCCTTCCTCTTCAATTTTTGGCAATATTGTTTGAATTTGGATCTTTTGCAACTTTTGAATAAGTGGCCATAATTCTTCGTCCTTCTTCCATTCATCCCTTTCATTGTTTACCCAATCTAGTTGAGTAATAGAAATAGCACAAAACAATGCTTCCACATCCTCATCCTTGAAGAGTCTTCCCATTCGATAAGGTCACCATTTTTTCAGTGCATGTAGTATTGCCAACATTTCCTTCTCATAAATAGCTTGCTTGAGATGTAGTAGTAAAAATACCCAATCACCCACATCAAAAAAAAATTCACTACGATGTTGAACTCCCTGTTGTTTCGTTTGATTTTTCACCAAAGTGGCGTTATCCTTTAAAAGTTGGAGAACTTGTTGTTGATGCTCGATGTGATCTTTCATTGCTTGAACCTTTTTCTTCTTGATATGTCCTTCTATCTCTAGAGTTTGAGGAGTGGTAATTTCTTCCAATCCTTTACAAGATATGGTCGGATTCATTTCTTGATGCTCGATGTGATCTTTCACTTCTTGAACATTTTTCTTCTTGATATGTCCTTCTATCTTGACAGTTTGAGGAGTCGTAATTTCAACCAATGAATTGCAAGATATGGTTGGATTCATTTCTTATTTCTTGATGTGATATTTCACTTCTTGCACCTTTTTCTTCTTGATATGTCCTTCTATCTTGAGAGTTTGAGGAGTGGTAATTCTTGCCAATTCTTTACAAGATATGGTCTGATTCATTTCTTCTTTCTTTGGGGTGGGGTCCTGGCATATATCTTCTTCTTTTGATGTTTCTTGATCCTTTTCTTCCTCCTCTTCATATTCTATATAAAATAATTTCTTCTTAGCACACCTATGACCTTTAGTGCATTTGCTATCACAATTGTAACAAAGCCCTTTTTCTCTTTTTTCTTCCAATTGTTGTGGTGTAACCCTTGTAGGTTGTGGAAGGCTAGGAGAAACAACACTTCCATATTTATAGTTGTGAGGGGTATTGTTATGAAACCAGCTCAAGAAAAGATAGAAAAGATAGATCAATGCCTTAGAATTCAGCCTCTTCAAGGGGGCAACCTCCTTTACATTACATAAATGAACAATTCTTTGATGATTCAAATGACAAAACCTCCTTTCTTATATAGGAGTCTAAGGAGTCAAAATATAATCCAGCCGACCTAACAATAATAATATAAAGCCACAAAAATAACAATAGAGGGATTCTATGGGGCACAATAATAAAAATATGGGGGCAATAGGGGCACAACAATATTAATAAGGGGTATAACTACAATAGTAATGGGGTAATCACTAGTATTATAGGGACCCAACATGCCCCTCTCCTTCAAAAAAGTGTTGTCCTCAACGCTTGAGTAGTTCTGGATACTTCTGCATAAAATTCTCATCCTCCCATGTGGAATCTTCAGCGGATAAGTTCTTCCACTTGATAAGATACTCTGAAATTGATCGATTTCGTAGC
This sequence comes from Pinus tabuliformis, assembly GCA_031772625.1. NCBI lineage: Eukaryota > Viridiplantae > Streptophyta > Pinopsida > Pinales > Pinaceae > Pinus > Pinus tabuliformis. Next base: position 279,317,987 of record CM062810.1, on the reverse strand, counting down.
TGTCGAGTTCTTGTTTCTGTGACTGCTTCCGGTTCCAATATAATTTTTCCTTCCTCGTCAAGTTCTGGCAATATTGTTTGAACTGGGAGCTTGTCACCTATAACCTTCTTTAAACATGAAACATGGAAAACTGGGTGCAATCGAGAAGCTGCAGGAAGCTCCAATTTGTATGCCATAGTACCAATCTTTTGCAACACCTTGTACGGACCATAATACTTTGGTGATAATTTATTATCCTTCTTAGCTTGCTTGAGGGACATTTGCTTATATGGTTGTAGCCGTAGGAATACCCAATCACCTACATCAAAACTTCTTTCACTGCGATGTTGATCTGCCTGTTGTTTCATTCTATTTTGTGCCAACACGAGGTTATCCTTTAAGAGTTGGAGGACTTGTTGTTGATGTTCGATGTGATGTTCCACTGCCTGAACCTTAGAATTTTCTCTTAAATATGATGTGATGGATGGTGGTTGATACCCATAAAGTGCCATAAATGGGGTCATTTTTGTTGCTGTATGGAAGGAAGTGTTATACCACCATTCAGCCAGAGGCAACCATTTGACCCATTGTGTCTGTTTATCAGATACAAAGCAACGAAGATATCCTTCCAAACATTTGTTTACTATCTCAGTTTGCCCATCAGATTGAGGATGATAAGATGAGCTATGAGCTAACTGAGTACCAAGACAAGAAAATAATTCTGTCCAAAAATTTCCAGTGAAAATGGGATCTCTGTCACTTACAATAATCTTTGGGTTTCCATGTAGCTTTTGAATTGTTTCCATAAATGCAGTAGAAACTGTACTGGCTTTAAATGGATGTGATAATGCACAAAAGTGTGCATACTTGGTAAGTCTGTCAACTACCACCATGATGACACTCTTTCCCTCAGACTTGGGTAAACCTGTGATAAAATCCATTGAAACCTCCTCCCAACGTTGGCTTGGAATGGATAAAGGTTGTAATAGACCCGGTGTCTTAATTGTTTCAACTTTATTTTGTTGGCAAACCAAACATTCCGCCACAAACTTTTGAATATCTGATTTAAGGCCATCCCAAAAAAATTCCTTCTTAACCCTGTGGTAAGTTTTTAAAAATCCTGAGTGCCCTCCTAAGGGAGAAGTGTGCAATTCCATAAGAATCTTTTGTTTTAGCTGGGAATTCTTACAGAGGTATAAGCGATCTTTGTACCATAACGAATCATTTTGCCAGCTAAATGTATCAGACGTACTGGAATCTTGTTGTAACTTTCGAATAAGTGCCCACACTTCTTCGTCATTCTTCCATTCCTCCCTTGCTTCGTTTATCCAATCTGGTTGGATAATAGAAATGGCGCACAACAATGCTTCCACATCCTCATCCTTTCTTGAGAGTGCATCTGCCACCACATTTTGCTTCCCTTTTTTGTAGATGATTTCAAAGTCATAACCCAACATCTTTGTGACCCACTTTTGTTGCTCTTCAGAGGATAATCTTTGTTCTAAAAAGTATTTAAGGCTATCATGATCCGTTTTTACCTTGAAGTGTCTTCCCATTAGGTAGGGTCGCCATTTCTTAAGTGCATGGAGTATTGCCAACATTTCCTTCTCATAAATAGCTTTGCTTAAAAACTTTCCCTTGATTGGACGACTTTCAAAAGCAATGGGTCTTTCATCTTGCATTAGAACAGCACCAATTCCATTTCCTGAAGCATCACATTCCACAATAAAGGTTTTTGTGAAGTCCGGTGTAGCTAAGACCGGTGCTTGGCACATTGCCTCTTTAAGATGTTCAAAGGCCTTTGTTGCTTCCGGAGTCCATGAAAATGCATCTTTCTTCAATAATGTTGTTAGAGGTGCTGCTATTCTCCCATAATTCTTAACAAACTTGCGATAATACCCTGTCAACCCAAGAAATCCTCGCAGATGCTTTATGGATGTGGGGATTTTCCATTCCTTAATGGCTTTAATTTTGCTAGGGTCTACCTTAACTCCTTCATGAGATACAATATGACCCAAATATTCCACCTCCTGGACTCCAAAGAAACATTTGGATCTTTTTGCATATAATTGTTTCTCCTCCAATAGTTGTAGCACCCTGTCAACATGTTCAACATGATCCTTCCAAGACTTGTTGTAGATTAGTATATCATCAAAAAATACTAACACAAATTTTCTAAGGAATGGTTTGAAAATTGAATTCATCAAACCTTGAAATGTTGAAGGTGCATTGGTAAGGCCAAAAGGCATGACCAAAAATTCATAATGACCCTCATGAGTTCTAAATGCTGTTTTCGGAATGTCTTCAATCTTCATTCTGATTTGATGATATCCTGAACGAAGATCCAACTTGGTGAAGTAAATTGATCCATGCAATTCATCCAGTAATTCATCAATGACAGGAATGGGGAACTTATCTTTAATAGTGAGCTTGTTGAGCTCCCTATAATCCGGACACATGCGCCATGATCCATCCTTCTTGTGCACCAATACTACTGGAGCAGAGAAAGAACTTTGACTCGGTTGAATTATACCAGCCTCTAGCATTTCTGCAACCATACGTTCAATTTCACTCTTTTGGACATAGGGATATCTGTACGGCCTGATGTTTGGAGGAACACTTCCTGGAATCAGATGAATAGCATGATCATGATCACGCATAGGTGGGAGACCTTTGGGAGTCTCAAATACCTTGGAATGATTGTCCAGGACTTTTTGGAGATCTGGAGAAATAGATGATTCCAATGTGGAAACATCTAGCGAACATAATTGTGCAATTACACCTCTTTGCTCCTTTTTTAGAAGCTTTGTCATACCATTAGAGCTGATTATCTTTCTTGGTTTCCCTGCAATACCCCTTAATTCAACTTCCTTTCCTTCCGTAGAAAATTTGATGAAAAGTTCTTGAAAATTAAAAGCTATTGTACCCAAGGATTGTAGCCATTGGACTCCTAGTACAACATCAGCACCTCCCATTGGAATGGAAAGCATTGGGCTAGTCAATACATATTCTCCCATGGATAGCTTGATATTATGGCACTTTCCAGAGCAATTTATTGTTCCTCCATTTGCAATCATCACTTGACACTCTGGTGCTGGATATAGGAAGCAATTCAATTCTTTTGCTACCTTACAATGAATAAAATTGTGGGTGCTTCCTGAATCAATCAACACTATTACCTTTTTCTTCTTGATTTGTCCTTCTATCTTGATGGTTTGAGGAGTGGTAATTCCCGCCAATGCATTACAAGATATGGTCGGATTTATTTGTTCTTCATCTAGGCTTTGTTCCTGGAGTATATCCTCTTCTTTTGACCTTTCTTGCTCCTTTTCTTCTTCCTCTTCACAATCTATGTAGAATAATTTCTTCTCAGCACACTTATGACCTTTAGTGTATTTGCTATCACAATTGTAACAAAGCCCTTTTGCTCTTTTTTCTTCCAATTGTTGTGGTGTCAACCTTATAGGTTGTGGAAGACTAGGGGCAACAACACTTCCGTCTTTATAGTTGTGAGTGGTATGCTTCCTGGTTGCCATAATTTTGCTTTCCATTTTTCTTGCTAACCTGAATGCCTTCTCTAATGAATCAGGTTCCCAAAGGCGAACATCATGTTGGATATTATCCTTTAAAGACCCTATGAACACATCAATCCTATGCTCCTCTGGAATATCTTTTACCCTTATGTTCAATTTTTGGAACTCCTCAATGTGCTCCATTATTGAACCCTTTTGTTTGAGACTTATCAATTGGCTAAAAAAAGTGTTGCTTTTTGTATCCTCATAATGTGCTATCAATTCTTCCGTAAAAATTGCCCAAGTGATAAATTGTTTACGAGAGAAAAGCCATTGATACCATACAAACTGATTTGGTTCCAAATATAAAGTTTCCATACGTACCTTTTGTGTGTTTTGCACATTATTGAGATCGAAAAATTGCTCCATCTGTAATATCCATGTGGCGGGATCCTTGCCATCAAACTTCCTCATATCGATTTTTGGAATATGGTGGGTCTTCGATCCAACATTAGAGTCTATGGAATCATGATTAACATTTCTTTTGTTCACATCATGAGTTTCCTTTACAACCTTTTCACCATTAGTAAGTATTTCTTGTAGAAAAGTTTTCAAATCTGTCTTCAAATCTGCCATGTCTGTCTTCAAATCTGTCTTCAAATCTGCCATGTCTGTCTTCAAATCTGTCTTCGAATCATCCATCTTAGCTTCCATGCCCTTTATCTTAGATTCCATGCCATTTATCTTAGCTTCTATTAGCTTTTGTGAGCGTGACATTTGTTGCACTTGTTCTTGTAATTTTGATATATCATGTAGCATTTCTTCCTCTTCTTCATGAGTCATGCTAGAGCTTTCAGGTTCCTTACTAGGTGTTTGCATTTTCTTTCCTCGGGGCATCAGTTACCGATAATAATGCTTTACTATGCCCTTTGAATTCCATCAAACCAAGCTTACGCAAAAATTAAAAAAAAAAACTACACACCTTTTTTCACTTTGTAGAAGCCTGATATTGAATCTGATGTATCTCTGTAAATTTAGATCCTCCAGTTCTGAAATTACGATCTGTAGTAGCCCCTTGCGTCCTCTTTCCAATGCCACAAGTCTGACCCAAATTGGATTCTCCAAGGAAGAGTTATGCGAAATCTCCCACAGTGACTTGATTATAGACTAGTTCAGTAGAGTGAACTTGTACGACGTGCCACGAGTCACTGTTTCAACCTTTGGATCTGAAAAATGCATACAAGAAACTACAGTCCATCCTATTTCTTACCTTCTTACGAAATTTCAATCCGATCCCCAGAGAGAAAGTTATGACGATTTTCCCCAGGTCACCTTTGGAATGTAATTCAGGAGTCTGCAAAAAGACCAACTTCCTCAGATCATATCTCCGCAAATATAGCGCGAAAAGCTCTGAAATTTGGATCCGAGGTTCAGCGTGATTTCTTCTCAAATGGGTTTTTTTTGTAACTTCTAAAACGTGGCAGAAAAAAAATTATAGCGAAAATGCCATGATGCCTATTTGGAGCAGCGAAACCCTAGAATCCAAAGCTCTGATACCAAATGTTATGAAACCAGCTCAAGAAAAGATAGATCAACGCCTTAGAATTTAGCCTCTTCGAGGGGGAAACCTCCTTTACATTACATAAATGAACGATTCTTCGATGATTCAAATGACAAAACCTCCTTTCTATATATAGGAGTCTAAGGAGTCACAATATAATCGAGCCAATCTAACAATAATAATATAAAGCCACAAAAATAACAATAGAGGGATTCTATGGGGCACAGTAATAACAATATGGGGGCAATAGGGGCACAACAATATTAATAAGGGGTATAACTACAATAGTAATGGGGTAATCACTAGTATTATAGGGACCCAACAGGTATGCTTCCTGGTTTCCATAATTATGCTTTCCACTATGTCACAAAGCCCTTTTACTCTTTCCAATTGTTGTGGTGTTGCTCTAAAGAAGGTGTTTCTCTTTGTATCCTCATAATGTGCTATCATTTCCTCCGTGAAAATTGACCACGCAACAAGTTGTTTATGAGAACAAAGCCCTTCATACCATAAAAATTGATCCGGTTCTAAATATGAAGATGCAATACATACCTTTTGTAACAGTGGTACACCATGTAGATCAAAATATTGCTCCATCTGAAGTATCCAATTTACCGGATCCTTGCCATCAAACTTCCTCATCTTGCTTTTTCTTGATTTTAGGAGCTCGTTCTTGAAACAACTGTAACTCTGTACTTTTGGATCTTTAAGTTTTGAAATTGTGACCTATAGTAGTCCTCTGTGTCCTCTTTCTAATGCCACCAGTCTGATCCCAATTGGATTCTCCAAGGAAGAGTTATACACAATCTACCAAGATGACCTGATTATAAACCTTTCCAGAAGAGCGAACTTGTATGAAGTGCCACGTGTCACTGTTTCGACCTTTGGAACTAAAAAATATATATAAGAAATTACAGTCTGTCCTCTTTCTATACCTTCTTACAAAATTTCAATCCGATGATCAGAGAGAAAGTTATGATGATTTTCCCCAGGTCACCTGTTTGGAATTTAATTCAGGAGTCTCCAAAAATACCATCTTCCTTGGATCATATCTCCGCAAATATAGCGCAAAAAGCTCTGAAATTTGGACCCGAGGTTCAGCACGATGTCTTCTCAAATGGGTTTTTAGCTTCTGAAATGTTGCAGAAAAAAAGTTATAGTGAAAATGCCACGATGACCTGTTTGGAACAGCGAAACCCTAGAATCCAAAGCTCTGATACCAAATGTTATGAAACTAGCTCAAGAAAAGATAGAAAAGATAGATCAACACCTTAGAATTCAGCCTATTCGAGGGGTAACATCCTTTACATTACATAAATGAACAATTCTTGGATGATACAAATGAAAAGACCTCCTTTCTATATATAGGAGTCTAAGGGGTCATAACATAATCAGAGCTGACATAACAATAATAATGTAAGGGCACAATAATAACAATAATGGGCTTCTATGGGGCACAATAGTAACAATATGGGCACTAATGGGTACATTAATATATAATAAGTGGGTTGTACTAATAACAATAAGGGGTTACACTAGTAGTATATGGGCCTAACAGTTGCCATCAAGTCCAAATGGGGAGATTGTTGGCATTATGAAAAATGTGTTGTTTTTTATGGCAACCTACTTGATGAAGATTTTCAACATGAAGATAACAGGATGATTTTACAAGCTAGTACACATGTGACTAAGAGTTTGGACAAAGGCATAGAAGTATAGAGACAGAAGAATGATGAAGGTGATGTTTTGAGAAATACACATGGGTTTTGTGAAGCAAAGCTGCATACACACACAGGTATGGAGAAGAGAAAGTGCGTAGGTATGGAGAAGAGAAAGTGCGTACAACTTCCGCACCATAGTATCCTAAATACTAGGAATGTTTAATGGTATTGGCCCATAGTAATGAGCATAGAAATGGATATTTCATCACTTCCAGGAATACCATCAACAATACTAAGGATTTGACCAGTGGTATATATAAGGGCTAAGCTATATAAGGAGATCAAGATAAAATTGTTTTGTGTGAAACTAATAGGATATTGATGATTTGTTTGATATGAAATAAGGTTTCACAAGGAATGTGATGTGGGATCAAATCTTTTAGATATAAAATGACTACATTATTTTCTTATGAGTTGATCTGTGATAATAATGTTCTAACGTATGTTTGCTAGTAGGTTTGTTGAGATTTGGGTTTGAATGAAGTTTTGTTGTGCAATGAAGGGATGAGTCAATAATTACATATTTGCACGCAAGTTTATCTCAGAAAAAGTGTGTACATGTTGTGGGTCTTCCTCTAGGTAGTTGCGTATTGATTCTACAATATGCGCAGATCTATACGCAAGTATGATTCTTCAAATGTGTGTACACACACCAAAGTATTTTGTAAGGGTTGCATACATATGCTAGGGTTTATGAAGTATGAGAAGTTAATGATGTTTGATCAGTCTTGATGTGTTGGCTCGAAAGAGTCATCGAGGAAAATACCCCAGGTTTAGGCACAGAGGGCCAACAGTGGTCTGATGTAGTCTAGGACAGCGCTGGCATTTTCACCTCACCCTGAAGGGCAAGGAGTCTCACCCAAAGCACGCCATGACCAAAGGGGAGGAGGGTTTAGCATGGAGTCAAGAGGATATCAGTTGAACACAGGCGATCATACACATATGCATCCATAATACATGAAATAGAGATAACGGTACCCTAATCTCATACACATGGATCCATCATAAATACCACAGGACTAACATAATTCTAGTATCAATCTAGTAATCACCATCTTCATGCAACAAGTAGACTATTTAAATTTTGAATAAGCCCACAGAACATGATGTGCAATTCGTTATGAGTTTTGACAACCATAAACTCTGATTACATTAAATCAACAGGACAGAGTACATTGCAACACCGCATCTTGCCGTAGACAATACATAAAATACTTGGCTCAATAGCTCGGGTCAGATCTGCTCTGCGACCCAATTCCTTGGCTCCAGCTCTTCTTGCTTCTGCTTCTACGTCTGTGTACCTCCTCAGCAGCCAAATCCTTCAGCGTCCAGTGGGTTCTACCATAGCAACAACACCAATGATCAACAAACAACAGCAACAACCTATTCCTTTCTGTTCTTCCTCTTTTTATACCCTTCACAGCTGCCTGGACTGCTAGTTCTTGCTGGGTTGCTTGCTCCCTTGGCTGCTTCTACGCCTTCCCATCTCCTCGACTGCCTTTTCATTCCACTACCACCTCGCCATCACTCCTTCACACTGCTCATTCCACCGCCCAACCATTGCTACCATTTTTCCTTTCCCACCTTACGGTTGGTCAAAATTGGTCAAAACTCTTCAAAATTAATGAAGGCTCCAATCGGCCCCGACCACAATTTCTTGACTCGTCCCTGAGTCAAGTCATTTCGACCTCTAGTGGCTATGTCGCTAATTCCATGTGTTCTACGGGTGGTGGTTTTGTTGCTACTGGCATTGTCTCCACTGTCTGTTGTGCTGACACCTCTGTTGCTACGATACTTTCTTGCGGAGTAGGCATCTCTCCCATCTCAATCCTAGCTTGTGGCATGGCATTTGTTTCTATGGCCCTTTCTTGACCTTGTGGCTCCTCCATTCCAAATGAAGGCTCCAACTCTGGGACTGCTGTTGTTGTTTGCTGCCTGAACCCATTGTATCGCTGAATTGCTAGGTCCTAGTTTGCGAGGATTGCATCTACACTTTGTGTGAATGCCTCAGCTGATTGTGACATTAAGGTTGTCGGTCGTTAGCTCTAAAGGTCATCCCGTTGCTAGCTACTTGATTCGCGTGCCTCCTTAAATAGAAGGAACTGCATACAAACCCGTGGCTACAGGTCTTGGATTATTCTCTTTGTCCGCGCCAATTCTTCCTCAATTGCATCAACCTGGGCTTGGAGGAATTCTCTTTGTTCACTTATTTAGTGGAGTTGAGCAGGGTATGTGCATGCCCTTGTGTTGGCAAATAGGGATTGAATTTTCTCTCTCAATGGGTAGACCTAGTGATTTTTCAAAGCTAGACGGCTTGACCAGTCGTGGACCTTGCCCATTAAAGCGTATCCGTCAGTGAGGGCTTCGGCTATGACTTGTTTCTTCATCTCTAGCTCTCTGACCTTGCTTTCAACCGATCATGCGTAGATTTCTACAGGATCTGGCAGGGCGGACTGGACAGTTTCTAGCTTCCTCTTCATTTCTACATTGGTGGCTGCTAGGCGCATGCATGCCATATGTATATGATCACAACAGTCGATCAAGGTGTAGGCAGACATGTCTACCAGTGCTTTTGTGTTGGCTTCAGTGACGGTTGGCCATATGGATTGGAACCGCTGGGTAAGCTGATCCACTTGGGCTTGCAATCCCGTATTTGCCTCTTGTAGGCGATCTCGTTCTTCCGTCACTGCGAGCAGTTGCATCTTTTGCTGCTCATGTTCCTTAGCCAAGTGCTCATGCAGGCTCTTGGCCTTGTGGGCTGCTTGCTGAATAAAATAAAATAACTGAGCTGATGACCAGTGATGGAGTGTATCAGCCCACATTGTGTCTGGTTCTGGGAATTGTTGTTGTAAGGGTAGGCTACTTGCAATGGACTTATCAGAGTGGGAGGCGGGTGAATGTTCTTGCTGAGATGGTTGCTAGGATGGCTGAGTGGACTATGGTGTGGTTGGAGTGATGCTAGGGTTTGGGGGGTTGTGATATTCATAGGGAGAGTGTGTAAGTATGGGCCAATCCTTTCCCCCTGCCAACTGGTATCCAGGTGTCTCACAGCTGGTGGGTCGAAATAAAGCATTGGTGTTGTACTCTTGGTGGGTGGCATCCCTATGGTCGAGGTGGCACCTTCTTTCTGACCAACCGACTAAACCTCTGCTTCCGTAGAAGTCTGTTGGTGGCCGAACGGGAGGATCTCGGACACAGTTGTGGAGGTGGAAGCAGTTTGCAGGGATGACTCCCACGACGATCGTACTACGGTGGATCTGGTGGTGGGGATATCCTCGATTATGGCCGTTGCAGGAATTGGGTTTTCAACCTCAACAGTAAGGTCTAAGAATGGAGCTGGGGTGTTAACTTTCGGCCTTTTGGGGGGTGCGGATAACTCGCTTCTTTTATGGCTTGGATATCAATATTGGGGAGGGAGCCTGGGCTACGCCCGTGGGAGTGCGACTGAAAGAGGGGGTGTTACAATTTGGAACAACATGGTTGAACCTTGAAAATGCTTGGGATAGTCACCGTCACCTGGCTCGAAGCTTACGATTGTCCTTCTTACCTCAAACATTTTCTCTTCCATTTGGAGCAACATTGGTTGGAGTAATTCATTTGTCGCCCTCCTGCTGCTGCTTTCTACCCCATCTCCCTCTCAGTTCGGTGGCATCAAAGCTCCAAAAAAATACTTGGGCTTCCCTTCTATTATTTCACAGGCCACTCTCGGCCAGGACTCCACTTCTCTGTGTAGGGCCTCCTCTGTTAGGCTAAAGCTCTGTGGCCTTAATTTGAATGTGGTGGGGTTGACACCGTGGTCTAAGATAAGTATGTGCCTATGAGGCACCACATCAGAGCTCACCTGAGAACTCATCCAGGAGAACCTTGGGTATTCTCTCTATGGCCGAAATGGCATCCACCATCTATGCATACCAGCTTTTGAAGGTTGTTTCGTTTATCTCTTTTATGTTGGGATCCCCCGATGCCCTCCATGGTTCATACCTACGTGCAATTGGCTAGTCTTCAGAAATAGTTGCCATCTGCCTCTCGTGTGGTGGCCTCCACTTCCACATTGCCAACGCCATTACCAAATACATAAACATAAATCCAGTGCTCCGCCAGTAGACATCCTCACACACCTCAAAAATTTCATTGAGCATGAAGGCCGACCAGTTGAGTATCTCTCCCTGGCAGCAGTGTTCTACTATTGAAACAGTGTCCAGGGTGCACTCGTTTCTCATGAAGTGCCTCATTGTCTTGCCTACAATAAGGTAGCAGGTGAACCAGATGTTATCTTTGTTGATTCTATCCAGCTTCACGCCTTTTCCCCCTCGCTCTATCCCATAGCAGGTGTAGATGTTGTCTTCTATCTACTTCTTCCCCCACTTGGCCCCAGCCTAGAATGTTGTGCTAACTGCATTCCCCATGTCTGCCAACCTAGTCAATTGATAGATATCTTCAGCATGGATAGGGTATTCTCTGTCCAACCATAGCAAACCTCCATGCATCCTGCTCGCCAATAGGTTGGTGCACTGCATGGTAGATAACTGGGTGCCGAATATAGGCAGATTTCTCAGGCTGAATAGTGTGGACTTCTGTAGCCCTTTGAAATCTTCTCTAATTCTGGAGGCCCTAGTGCCATCCTTCCTTTGTAATTCTTCCGCATATACTTCCCTTTTCATCACTAGAAATTGGAACCCGTCTATGAATTTGTTGTCGATGAGATTCAACTGGTCATACTTCCCATATAGGTCATCCATGACTTCAATTCTTGCATCCATAGTGGTTTGTGGGACTAATATGATCCTCTTTGCCATTGTTTCCCTTCTATTGTAAACAATTTGCACTTGTGGTCTTTTGTTTCTTCTGTCCTGCTCCTGTTCTTCCAAGTGCTCCTCGAATCCTTCAGGTGTTCGAAATTCTATCATGCCTTTCATTCTCTTAATATTTATGTAGCTGATTCTGACATGGCATCCCCTAACTGACGAGGCTTTAATCAACTAATCACTCCGGCGACCTTTCCATGTATTCTAGCTACATTTTTGCCACCGTCGGCCAACTGGTACGTGCCAACTATGATGTGGGTTTGGAAAGTATAGAGTGGGCTGCATGGCATCTTTATTCTGCCATGATGGGCTTATTTATTAACTAATTCTATGCTTAATGGGAAATATTTTGCGACCCTTCCTTGGCAGTTGCCTTATTGATTACTTATTCGGCAAATAACTACTGGTACATTGGATGGGATGGGTACGTGTGTGGCCATTAGTTCTGGAAAAGGTTCGGACCTACGTGTCCTCTGCTGACAGGGGTTGACACGCATGGCTACTGTCCCTGCTGGCTAGGCCTACTGATGCTACCCCCCCCTCGAGATCACAAATCAATTGCGGTATCTTGCTACTGGCCACAACCTTATTATCCAAAAGAAACTTTTTTTTTTACTTGCGGAAGGGTTTTAGGTGTGCATCATTGCCCCATCCCTGTAGTAGGAATCCATCGAGTTGTACGAGTCTTACCGAACCTGATTCTTTTATTTGTTTAATGATGAATGGGCCTAACGAGTGCATTTGTAGTTTTCCTTGGAACTTGAGGAACTTACTCTCATAGAAGAGCACTTGGTCACCGACTTCAAACAATTTGTTCTTGATGTGTCTATCATGCCAAACCTTCTGTCTTTTTTGCTTGATAGATTGATGGAACTCCACCAGGAACTGCATTTCTTCGAGCTCCAACAGCTGGCTCAGTCTGTCCCGCAAGGCACTGTTATCGATCATTCCTGTAGTCTTTGAAATCAACATGCTGGGAAGTATGAACTCGCTGGCAGCACCACCTCTCTGTTGTAGATGAGATGGAATGGAGTTTGTTTGTGGAGTCTTTTAACTGTTGTTTTATAATCCCAAAGTGTCGCTGGAATTCTTTCATCCCAGTCATCCTGGTTTGCCAATACAATTTTTGTTAGCCCTTTTTCCAGTATCTTGTTAAATGGCTCTATTGCATCATTTGCCTACGGATGATAAGGACTACTCTTGTTATGTTGTACCATAAAAGTTGTTAATAGAATCTCAATTGTCTCATTCAGAAAATGTGTGCCCAGGTCACTTGTCAGGCTCCTCAGGCATCCGAACCTTGAAATGATATTTTCAAAAATGAATCTCGCCGATGTTTCTGCTGTGAAATATTTCACTGGCGTGGCCTCTACCCATCTTGTTAGGTATTTTTTTGTCGTGATTATGTACTGAGATCTGGAGTGTCTCGCTGGTGGGGAGATTGGACCAATGAAATCTACAACCCACTTATCAAATATCTGCACCGTATGGATCGGGTGCAGTGGTAGCCCATCTCGTCGAGAAGGCTTACCAACCCTTTGACGGACATCACATTCATTAGTGAAAGCCTTCGAATCATTATGTATAGTAGACCACCATAATCCTACATGTAGTATATTTCTTGTAGTAGCTTTGCCCCCTACATGTCCTCCCACGACCTTTGTGTGGCACTCCCATAGGACACCTTCTCTTTCGTGCTATAGGAAACAGCGTCTGAGTATTTGGTCCAAGCCCATTTTGTAAAGGTGTCCTACTATGAGCTGGTAATCTGCAACTCTATCCACTAAGTGCCTCTTTTGCGTTTCTACGTATCCCTGTGGGCAACTGCCTGTTGTTAGTAAAGTAGCAATTTCCTCTAAGTGATCGGGTATGGCTTCTATCCTGAACAAATAGGCATTAGGTAAGCAATCGTCTATTGCCCCATCATTCTCCCCTGTTTCCAGGCGAGACAGATGATATGGGCCTACATTCATTCTTCCTCACTTAACAACCACTTCAAACGTGAACTCTTGAAATAGTAACAACCATTTTCATATTCTTCCTTCCAGTACCGACTTGTTTACTAGGTACTTCAGTGCAGAATGGACTATGAAAATTTTGAATGGCGCACCTAGCAGATAGTGCCTAAACTTTTTGAGAGAGTAGACCATTTCTAGAGCTTCCCATTCTATTGTTGTGAATTTTCTTTCTTCCGTGGAGAGCTTTCTGCTTGCGTAGTATACTGTATGATCCATCTTCTCTCCTAGTTGCGCTAGGACTGCTCCTAGTGCTATTCCAGATGCATTAATATGTACATGGAACATTTTGTTCCAGTCGGGGTACACCAATATGGGGGCACTTACTAACTTCTCTTTCAGTTTGTCCAGTGCTGCTTGACAATCCGTTGTCCAAATGAATTCTTCTGTCTTCCTTAGCAGTCTCTCCATTGGGGTTGTTATGGTTGCATAGTTCCTGATGAACCTTCTGTAGTACCCCGTATGGCCTAGAGTTGCTCTTAGTTGCTTCACATTGTGGGGTGGTTCCATGTGGACAATCGCTGCTATCTTGGCAGGTCCACATAGACTCCATCTTTGCAAACAATATGGCCTAGCATAGTTCCAAAGGGAACCGCGAAAATGCACTTTTTCAAATTCAAAGAGATCTGCAACTATTTGCATCTTTAAAACATTACTCTCAATAGACTGGTATGCTTCTTCAGTAGGCTGTATACTGTCCAGTCGTCCATGTAGACTTTTAGGAACTCATGAATGTAGTCTAGGAATGCTACTATTGCAATCCTTGAAAAGACTGTTGGCACATTCTTTAATCTGAATGGCATTACATTATATGCATACGACCCCCACTCCATCGTGAAAGTTGTTTTCCTTTTATCTTCTTCAGCTATTCGGACCTGATGGTAGACAAGAATCCATATGTGAACGTGTATGCCTCATTCCCCACAACATTGTCTAGGACTTCATCACTGAAAGGCGTGGGGAACGGGTCGTGCACGCACGCATTGTTTAGGCTTCTGTAGTTGACACATACTCTAATCTCGGTCACATCCTTCTTGTTCTGAATAACTATAGGGCTTATCCAGTCAACTTCATCAACCAGAAAAATTATTCCTGCATCTAACATTTTGTCAATCTCCCTTTTAACTTTCTCTTTGACCCTTGGGTTCAGCCGGTATGGTCTGTGCTTCACTGGTCAGACACCTATTTTCAGAACAATTTTCATCTCTCCCAAGTTACCTTTTATCCCCTTGAGTTCTACTACCGAAGTTGGGAACAGATCTTGGTATTCTTGCAATAAATCAAAAATTTGTTTGGTGGTCTATTCGTCCAAGTAGTCTCCCACTGAGGCTATCTTGGGTTTAGCTTCCGTCACTACATTTTGTTTTCTCAGCTTCACTGGTAGGAGATGGGCACCTTCCATCGAGTGACTCTCCTGAATCTCCCTTTCTCCCTTTGTTTGTTCAAAGGATAGGTGTCTAAGCCCTTCGAATTTGTCTTCTTCTGGTTCTACATCAATTTTGTCGCAGGTCACAAATCCTGGCAATTCCATATCATACAAGCACTGCAGGAAGTTTTCTTCATGCTCCCATTCAACTAGCGTCTCTGGGGTGAACAAAATCACTTTCACCACTTGAAGTACTTCTGTTATTTGTGCTTCACTACTTTTGAATGAGAAATCGTTAATGAACTATGCTTTGAAAGCATCCCAAGTAGTTGTTTATCGTCATAGTTCCTCTTGGATGTACCAAACCTCGGGGATGGCACTGAGGGTGTGTATAAAGGCATGCACCCATAGGTCCTTTGGCAGCCCCCAACTTTCCCAATTGGTTGTGCACCCTTTGACATGCTCCTCAGGACTTGAATTCCCTGTGTATTCTTTTTCGTCTGGTGGCCTATCTTCTTTCTTGCTGAACCTTTCCTTCATTGCTCGCTTGGCATCCTTCCAGTCTTTCAGTACCTGGCAGTGTGCTTTCCACCACCTTGCTGGTGTTGCCATGAGCGCAACATCTAGTAAGGGAATTTTTTGGTCCTTCGGTACATCCTGGTCCATATTGTCCAGGAACCGATCTATCAGTTCAAGGCCACAATATTTCGGGATGTCATCCTTCCCTATATCTCCCCAGTTGACTCGACTTATCATTGTACATCGCCGAGTTGTCAATTTGTACCCACCCTGCTGCCATGCATCCCATGTAGCTTCTAAACTAGCTTCTGAACTTTGAATGCTCCTCCAAATAACTGATCATCTGGCTGTACGATTTACGTATTCCTCCCTCTTTACTGTTGTGAGTGTATACAATTGATCTAACATCCCTGGTTATTCCCTATCATCTATTGGCTCTATAAACCTGGGCCCTTGGTAAGGGTCCAACGGCTGAATCACTCTCGGTCCTTCTACTTCAAATATCATCAGTTCTTTCTTCAAATCTATGATGACATAGTTTTCGTATGCCCAGTCAATCCCCAAGAGTGTTGGATATGGGTCTTTATCCCCCATATGTATATTACTTCGAACTCAGTGTGATTTTTTACTGCTGGCACATCAACCTCTAAATTCTCCAACCTCCTAATAGGCAATATGAAATACTGATTTGCCATTCTCAATTAAATTTGTGAATACTTCAGCTGCGGTTTCCCCATTGCCTCCCAGGTCTTTCGGGGTAGGATGTTTACATCCAACCCTAGATCTAGCATGGTGTCCCTTATCTGGAATCCTGCCACCTACGTGTTGATTCAGAACTCCTTCCTAGTTATTTTCTTATTTCGCTTCACTCTCATTGAGGCTTTCTCTGACCAGGCTTCACCTGGTTGTCCTGTGTCCTCTCGTTCTAGGGATACCGTGGCCCTTAATATTTTCCACAATTCCTTTAGCATGGCCTCATCTTCAACAATTCTTAGGAGTAGTTTAAACCATTTCCCAATGGGCTAGGTAGGAGTGGGCCCATAGACTTGTGGTCTTCAGGTGTCCCTCTCTTCCATCATTCTCTCGAACAGTTTGGTTGCTTCTTGATAATATTGCTTCTGGTGCTCGGGTTGATATGCCTTTGGTGGTGATGTCACTTTGACAATCACTGGGGGTTCATCGGTGTAGCAATCTTCCCCTGTCTTCCTCCCTCCTTGGGTGATTATATTAATATTTTTCGCGAGGAAATCCTTGTCAGTCCGGAGCTCAACATCCACCAGGTTGGCCCCTCGCTGTCCGGTTCTCTCCTCCCATTTTGCAATGAGCTCTGGGCAGTCTTCCATCGCATGGGTGTTAACTATACATTGTGAACACCATGGTCCCCTCAGGAGTGGGTGTTCCCTTATGACATGTCCTTCCTGACCGCAATTGTATCATCTTAAGGGTCCTCTGCCCCCTGATCTTCCCCCGTGTCCATTTCCTCCTCGCCCCCTTGGCTCACTTCATTGACCCTGAATGTGGATCTGTCCAGCCTTTCTACTAGAGCATCCAGCACTCGGCACCAATCAATGTGATGAGTGGTCGATGCGCAAAACTCACAGTAGTTGTTATTGGGGACATTAGAGTACTTTTGCAAAACTAAGCACTGTTGGCCCTCAGTTTTGGTCTATTTTTGCTTAGGAAAACCTACTTAATCCTTATATTTTCCATCCATTTTCCATCACATCCATCTCATTTTTATGTATTTTATGCATATTCAGGTGTTTAATTTTAACTTTTCAATTTCTATAAGTTTTTATGAAAATTGATTTTCAAGTGCAATTTTGGACTGAATCAGAAATTCCTGTAATAGCTATGTGGATGACATGTTTGCAGGACACTTGGGCTCAAGTTTGATGCATGAATAGACAGCTTTGGAACTAGGACTAAGCTAACTCCACTTGGTTCGACCAGAACAAGCTTTATTAGGCCCGGTCAAGGCTAGTCAAACATGACTAGTCACCAAAAAATCCCTAGGAAATAGGGCAGTTTTGAGATTTTATGGGATTTACCATATTTCTTGGGATGAATTGGATGAGTTCGACTTAGATAGGTGGATATGAGTAGATATGAGTGTTAGAGATAGTATATATCAGTTTGTTTCATTAAACCTCTATTTAAAGCCAAGACTTTGATGGCTTTTGTAATGGAATTTGTATGTAACTTTTGTATAATTGGAGTTGGGAGCTAATTTAAAGAACTTGTTTTCATTCCAATTTGTTGTTCATGCTTGGTTGATTTACTAAAGTTGCTGTAGCTGAGATTTCTTCAAGTGTGCAAGGCAAGGGTGGAGGCCCCCCACACCAAGCTAAGTACACTTCTTGGTTCAATTTTCATAGTTTTCATAGACTAGTTTTTGTTTCAAATGTATTTAGATGTGTGATGATTGTTGAATGAATATTGGTTTAATTCTAATCTACATATGAAGGGACACAAAGGAATTTAAGTTAAATTCCCCTTCTATTTGATCTTGAACTAAAACTGAATTTCATTCTCCATTTCTCATTTGAAGTTATTTCTGCATTTCTGGTTTGAAGCAATGGTGATTGTGATATAGTAGGATTGTGAAGAAGGACAATCTGGACCTCCTTAGTTAGGAGCATCTTCTTTTACATCTTCTGCATCATAAGCCATTGTTAATTAGTGCTCTTAGATTTATCTTCATGAAAGTAGTATTGTAGGGAAGAATAACCTGGTTCTCCTAAGTTAGGAGCCTCTTCCCTCATATATTACATAAATGAATTAGAAATTGTTAAAATAGGTTTATATTTGTAATATGTACTTCTTTAAATCTTCAAATTTTATCTTCTAAACTTGATTATATCTGATGTCCATATACAGTGGATTTGCCTCCAAGTTTTACAAACCTGGATTGATAATTAAATACTTGTGTTAATTTAGTCAATAAATTAGCCCAACATTTTGGCGCCGTTGCCGGGGAGGTAATTATCAGCATAGTCAAATAGAAGATAAACAAAAACACTAAAAATTTAGTTAAGATACATTTCTCTTAGTTACGTTTCTTTATGCCTAGAAATAGAGATCCTAAAATTAGGTTTCCAAAACAAAACCCCCCAACAAAAACATAAAATCAAAAAAAAAAAAAAACTACAAAATCCATTTTCAACAACAAGATCTAAAAGATGATGTTAAAGAATAGGCTACAACACTACTCCATTCTTCAACATTCTTTCTCATCAAATCTTTATGATCAAATAAATTTTCATGTCCAAAATTTCATTGAAGTATATTTTTCAAATTTGGATATGAGTTTACTTATGATCTTGTTATGAAAATGGATGCACTGGAAATTCTCTTATACTTGAGAGAATGAATTATTTTTCTAAAATAGAATAGGATAGAATAGAATAAATAAACAAGTAGAATAAATTCGCAATAAGACTTCCATAATAAATTTGTTTCAAACTATTTCTTCAAATCATTGTTCAATATTCATTTGAAAGGACTACATGGAAAAATGCAGTAAGAACAAGCCTATTTTGGGTAACCATATAGGATCATTTTGAAATCATGTTTTGAAATCTAGTTTTTGAATCCATTTTGAAGTTTTCAATTTATATCACAAATAAAAATATGATCAAAATCAAAACTAGGTCTCAAGTGACATGTTGAGGACAGAGTTAGTACAGCCTATATTTGAGGTGTCTAATGGAAACATTTTTATCTGAAATTCATAGGGACGATAGCCCTTGGAATCTAGTTTCCAAATCAATTTGAATCACTTCAATCAGGTATCATATGAAAAAGTTATTCTTGAAATACTAACTTCTTGTCGAAAAATCTGCATGGTAACAATTCTAGGTCTTGACTGTTCATTGGCATATTTGACATACCAAATCATCTTCTCTTCAAAACCTGTTTATATGGGAGATATATCTTCAAGTCTAGTTTAAGACACAATTTGAATAATCCCATTTGGAGGTGAAATGAAAAAGTTATGCCATATTTAGTGACTGCATGTCTTCAAAACAATATAGTAAAACTCTGCCTCCTAGGCCTGTTCATCACCAATTTTGTGATATCAAGCCTAAGAATTTTTAAAACCTGTTTCTACTGGAAATACAAAAATGAATCTACTTTAATATCCAAGTGGAATCACATTGATATGATCTTTATCGAAGAAGTTACGCTTCAAATAGTGACTGTTGGTCTAGTTAAAAATTAACAAGCAGCTCTATCAAACATGGCACTCCTTATAATTTTTACCATATCATTTTAAACCATTTTGAAAACCTATTTATACTAGAGGTAGCCATATGAATTCACTTTAACTTGGCTTTGGAATCACTCTAATTGGATATAAAACAAATATTTTGTAAACAAAATACCGCTAGGAGGTCTAGGCTGGCCACCATTCCTCAAGGGGTAAATAAATGCAATTTGTTTGTATATAATCTTTGGACTTGTTTTCTAAGCAATGCTTGTAATTATTTACATGTTTATTGGAAGAAGAGAGACTGTACACCTCTCTTCCTCCATCATCTAATGTTGTATTGCAGGCAAGTGCTATGTTTTTGCAGGTCATAGGAAGAATGAAGGAGTGAACTCCATGGATGAAGTAATTTTCCAAATCAAATTCATATTTCAGAATATGAATACAAATGTTCAAGTCAAAGAAAAGTGAAGATACACCTGATGTTGAGTTCATTCAATGAAACTCAAATTCTTGAAGCTTGCTCTTAGATGTTGACCAACAACACCAACAAACCCTACAACATGATCGAGATCAAAGACAAAAAGACATGAAGATAATCATCAGAAGAAACAGTCAAGTTCAGTACCATGTCAAGTCACATCAATCTTCAAAGAAGCCTTTCATATTGAATTCATATTGTTCATGATTTGATCATCATCATTTGTTCATGATTTGAATTCATATTGTTCATCATCCATATTGTATGTTAAGCTCCGTGACCATGCATGTTGAAGTCCAGATTTACTACTACATCATGACTTCAATATCACCTGTTTTCATAAGCTTTCATACTCCATTACACCCCACCTCCATCCAGAAAAGAAAAAATAAAAATAAAAATAGAAAAAGATCAAAAATAATAAAGGAGTTTGGTTGTGAAAATCCACGAAAGTGGCACAATACAAACTCGAATTCATATTGGAAAACCAACCAGCTTGGCCAATATGAATTCTCTATTTTGTTTTACCATTTCTTCAGTTTGAGTTTGTAGGAATCATCCTCCAAAATAAACAAGACTTGAGGACAAGTCTTCCCATCAGCAAGGGGGAAGGTTCACAAAAAGAAACTTAGTTATGCAGCTGCATTGACGACGGAACTTGTATTGTTGGCAGTTGGGACCTGAAATATTTTTCAAATCAATTGCAGAGGGACCTGAAATGTTAGCAAACGCACATGTATATATTGCATAAAAATGTACATGACAAAAGGGACCTGAGTTATTATGAATCAATTACAGAGGGACCTAAACGACATCAACAATCAATGGACCAGAATCAATGAAGGATGCTAGAATAGAAGGCAGAAATAAGCTCTATGTTTCTATCTATCTACGATATTCGAACAAGACAATTTCATCCAATATTGTTAAAGAAGAGCAGCATTCATCCAATACTATCAAGGAATTACAAGTATAGTAAGTTCTCTTGCTCTTGTAAATTCAAATTTTTGTAGAAATTTTTAGACTTTGTTAAAATTGAGTTAATACCTGAATGCATATATTCATTACATCACCCATTATCTTAAACCTAATCTTATATTTGCATTCCATTCATTATAATTCATATCCATTATCCTTTCCTCCATTAACCACATTCCTATTCATTATATTCATTTCCATATTCCTTACCCTACCCATTTAACTATCATTCCATATTCATTTGATAACCCTAACCCTAAGTATATTTCCATAAAGAAAAAGGGATCAAAGTGAGGATTTAATAAGTTGAAACCTGCACCACAAATAAAACATTAGTATTATGGGAAATAATTTTAAATATGACCAAAATGGTCATTTTAAAATTAAAGAGATATATTACCAAACATATGGGATGTGCGACAAGTAATACTATTGAAATGGTAATATGATACGATGGTGTGAGTTATAATGGCAAAAACGATTTGGTGGCAAGTATATAGTAATATGATGGGGTAAGGTTATTATCATAGCAGACTTATGGAAATACAATTCAAACTTAAATGATGAATTCAAAACGTCGTAGGTAATGCCGAAAGTACCATGATTCATGCAACAACGTGGAAATCAAAACAAAAACAAACAGTCAAAGGTAGGGTGATTTGATATGCAACAAAGCTTAATGATATGTGCACAGCATTCCGGTCAGCGGACAACAACCAAACAGTGAATGGTCAAAACGTTTTGCACAAGCAGAAAAACTTTGTGCGTATTAACAGAGAAGTAAAACGTTTTGGTCAAAAGCCCTGTGCGTTGCTGAACACACTCTCTCAGCTATTATGCAACGTGGCCACAGGAAGGATGCAACCATGAATGACGCAGAACAAAGAAATCTGTGCTGCAGAACCATGAAAACGTTTTTTAAAAAGTATGATCAAGCAATGTGAAGTATCGTATAGGAAATGGGTCAAAACGTTTAAAAAAAAAACACAGAGAAAAAACCACGTTGCATTCCAGTCAGAGCACAGCAAAGGTAATAAGAAAACAGTCAAACGTTTTTAAAAAAAACAACAGCGGAAACCCTGTACAGCTACAGTCAATGGTAAAAACGTTTTGAAATGAGCCCTGTACGTTCAACAAAGAAGAGCTATACCATTGTTGCAGCTCAGAATCATGAATTTTTTCCATCACAGCCCTTGAAAGCTCAGGAGAATAGCAGCCAGAGGATTAAAAACGTTTTGACAGAGGAGGTAAGTAAAAATAGCTGAGTCTATGCAGAGATAAGTGGGTAAATAGCGCCTTTGGTTGCCCAGAATCTCGTGGAAACAAATCAAATAAGACTATATTTGATTTCCTTCTATTTTGAAGAAGATCGCAGAGGTAAAGTCGGGATCATGATTGCCGAAGTCTTTGTTCAGAATTGTCTATCATTTATTTAAAATTCCTTTATGCCACCAGTCAACAAATAAGTGTGTTTAATAGGGAGAAATGATATGAAATGCAGCTAATTGGGCCACGAATCAAGGGGATCACGACACTTTAACAATAATATAGTAAATCGATTTCGATATTCCATGAAATCGCCAAGTCTGCTAATAAAAAGAAGTGTTTATACAGTGAGCTTAAATGCACATGCAATGGGCTTAATTGCACAATCAATAAACGGTGACATAGCTGGAGATTAAAAAAAAATATGAAATGAACTCAGTGGTGCATGAAAAATCTTCCACGGGAATTTAAAACAGAGTTTGTTCATATATTTTGATTGCATGAAATAAGGAGCTTTGTGTAGTTTTGTAAAACGTATAGCAGCCAAGTTTACAACTACAATTTATCAAACAGTATGACAGGAATTTCAGTTTGATTTCAAAATGGAAATGATCAATGAAAACAATGTACAGGGTTCATAATGAGAAAAGCAATTCGTTGATTATAAGGTACGAGTGCACATACAATGGCTTCAATTCAACAATCTTAAGAAAAACAAAAATTGAAAGGAGGAATTATGATATGATTTCGTTTTTTTTGTATATTTCTTTTCCAAAACAGAGTTCAATTTTTTTCTTACAGAAGTGTGTATAAAGATGGATATTTTGTTTGCATGAAAAGAGAATAGATGCTGCAAAGACAGAGACAAAGGAGTTTAAAAAAAAAAAATTGATGAAATAGAGGATAGAATATAAGGAATAGATTAATAAAAACATGTTTATTATGCTTTTATAATCGTTTTATATCAAAGCTTTGTGTTTGCGGAAGCAGTAACTTCACATTTTTGGAGGATTGGTCTCATCTCTTTGTCAAGGGCATTAGAAAAGAGGTAAGCAGGATGATGGAGAAACATTTGAAGAGAAAAAAATTGATTTCAAATTAAATGAGCATTCAATCTCAGGAATGCATTTCAATTTTGATAAGCCATTATTTTTCGTTGCCTTTTTCTGAGTAAAATAAAATGAAATTTGAAAAACGGAAACATGGGTTTTCTTCAGAACGAGCCTAATTACACTCCATGCGAACAGTTTTCTCAAGTTCATTTCTATTTCGGGATATTTTTATGGTTCTTTCAACCCCTATTTTGCAGATTGCATGGGTAAACGAGTGGCTAAATTGAAAGTGAATGCCTAGACATAAAAAATTTTGCTTCTTTTAATGAGATGTAAGGGCAACTGGATATTGGATCCTTTGAGTAAAATTGTTGATTTGAGAGGGACATGAATCCTGTGTCGGAATGTATTGCAAAATTCAAGTTTTATTTGTCGTCCGAAGCTGCTCATCCAGAATGATATATTGGTAAAGAAAGTCATCCACAAGAAAAGAGAAGAAGTACATGAAAGCATAGATATCCTTTTATAGGTAGCTCAAGAGAAAGCTTCATCTTCAAGGGACAGAGCCATCGGTATAACAGCAAGGGAGGTCAGCATACAGAGGCAGAAGATCAATGAGACAAAGACAAGCATGAGGACATGCTTGAAGATCAGCAAGGGGGAGATGTTGGCCCTCAGTTTTGGTCTATTTTTTCTTAGGGAAACCTACATAATCCTTATATTTTTCATCCATTTTCCATCACATCCATCTCATTTTTATGTATTTTATGCATATTCAGGTGTTTAATTTTAATTTTTCAATTTCTATAAGTTTGTATGAAAATTGAGTTTCAAGTGCAATTTTGGACTGAATCAGAAATTTCCGTAATAGCTATGTGGATGACATGTTTGCAGGACACTTGGGCTCGAGTTTGATGCATGAATGGATAGCTTGGGAACTAGGACTAAGCTAACTCCACTTGGTTCGGCCAGAACAAGCTTTATTAGGCCCGGTCAAGGCTGGTCAAACATGACTAGTTACCAGAAAATCCCTAGGAAATAGGGCAGTTTTGAGATTTTATGGGATTGACCATATTTCTTGGGATGAATTGGATGAGTTCGACTTAGATAGGTGGATATGAGTAGATATGTGTGTTAGAGATAATATAGATCAGTTTGTTTCATTAAACCTCTATTTAAAGCCAAGACTTTGATGGCTTTTGTAATGGAATTTGTATGTAACTTTTGTATAATTGGAGTTGGGAGCTAATTTGAAGAACTTGTTTTCATTCCAATTTTTTGTTCATGCTTGGTTGATTTACTAAAGTTGTTGTAGCTGAGATTTCTTCAAGTGTGCAAGGCAAGAGTGGAGGGTCCCCACACCAAGCTAAGTACATTTCTTGGTTCAATTTTCATAGTTTTGATAGACTAGTTTTTGTTTCAAATGTATTTAGATGTGTGATGATTGTTGAATGAATATTGGTTTGATTCTAATCTACATATGAAGGGACACAAAGGAATTTAAGTTAAATTCCCCTTCTATTTGATCTTGAACTAAAACTAAATTTCATTCTCCATTTCTCATTTGAAGTTATTTCTGCATTTTTGGTTTGAAGCAATGGTGATTGTGATATAGTAGGATTGTGAAGAAGGACAATCTGGACCTGCTTAGTTAGGAGCATCTTCTTTTACATCTTCTGCATCATAAGCCATTGTTAATTAGTGCTCTTAGATTTATCTTCATGAAAGTAGTATTGTAGGGAAGAATAACCTGGTTCTCCTAAGTTAGGAGCCTCTTCCCTCATATATTACATAAATGAACTAGAAATTGTTAAAATAGGTTTATATTTGTAATATGTACTTCTTTAAATCTTCAAATTTTATCTTCTAAACTTGATTATATCTGGTGTCCATATACAGTGGATTTGCCTCCAAGTTTTACAAACCTAGATTGATAATTAAATACTTGTGTTAATTTAGTCAATAAATTAGCCCAACAAGCACATCAGTGGTAGATGTCCATATGTTATACAAATCTCGGAGAAGTCTGCATTATTCCTTCCTTGGAAGGGTCCTTGCGCTCCGATTTCTGCAACTCCTGCAGTGGGAGTGGTTCCAGACGACCCCACCACCCGTCCTATTTGGTCAAGGCCCCGCATTCGTGGGCATTCCGTCACAGTGTGCCCCTCCACCAGGAAGTGGGTACACCAAAAGTTGGGCCTGGCTAGTCGTATGGGCTAGAGATCTCTCAACTTCTCGGTTAGGTTCGCGATTTGGCTTTGCAAGCTCGAGATCGTTGGATCCTGCTGACCCGTGCCTCCCCGGTATTCGTGGGGATATCCTGCCATTTCTTCTATCTGAGATGCTTGCTCTAAGGCATCTTGCAAGGTTCCTATCCTCTGTTGTGTTAGCGGTGTCCTGGTCAAGGGAAAAAGTGCCTTGATGAACTAGTCCTGCTGGTGGTTTAGGTCCAGGGTATAACTTAGCTTGGTAATGGCATCCTTAAACCTTTGCATGAGCTCCCAAGTAGTCTCACCCTCCCTCTGCTTAATTTCCCATAGCTCTGATAACCCTTGTTGATCAGTCTGCAGTACCTTGAATTCCATGCATGAATCCCCTCTTAATATCATCTATGGTTGGGTTCTGGTTCTGCTCTACCCACTTTATGAACTAGCATAGGGCCCGTTCTCTTAGCGTGGTCTGGAATTCACCCCCCAAACATTATCCGAAGTCTAACAAGCCCTCTAGATGGCTTCGTAGGGGTACTAGTGTTGCTCCACATCTTCGTTCCCCTTTCTTGCAAACTCTGGGTATCTCGTATATGATCCTGCCATACTTCTCTGAGTATTAGCTAGTAGCACAAAGCCTTTGGTTCCTAGCTGTAGTGACCCCTGTAGTCCCAAGTTACTACTATAGCCTATTCTTGTATTACTTCCAATATTGAGACCAGATCTGTATTTTTCCTGCGCACTGTATACTCGCGCCGCTTTGGCTAAGTTAAGGATGAATTCTTCTGGTTTGTGATAAAGTACCAAGGGAAGGTCGGGGAAAATTCCATTTGTGTTTCGAGGTTGGGGTTGCTGAACCTTGGTGGATTCCTGTTCCTCATCAAATAAACTCCTCATTTCATTGCCCATATTTTCATCATCTTCATGCCAACATGGGTGTTAATCTTGCAATCCTTCTTCTGTAACCTTCAAGGAGGAACTCCCATCTGCTCCCTTTTGCGATCCCAAACCCGCAACATTCCAGGATGGTCCTCCTCCAATTTCCTGTAGCGATCTTATTTTCACAACTTGTAGAGAATGTCCTCCCTCTTCTTCCTGATTCCAACATCCCTTCTTCCTGTCTTCGGGTTGCCTAGCATCATCTTCTCCCTTCATCCCAACTCGGGTTTTTCTTTTCACCACTCCTATTTGGTGGGACCCTCTCCTCCTTTCGCCTAGGACCCGGGTTGCTCTTGACTGCCACTTGTCCACTGGCAGTGCCCTCCTCTGTGCTCTAACATCCCTAGCTCTCTTCAACCCTTCTGCATCTATCCCTGTTGTGTGTGGAGCATGATTGTTCAGAGGTCTTTGTTTCAGTCGGATGTATACCCCAGGAAGTTTGTACACCCCTCCACGCGGGGGGGTGCGGGGGGACTTGTCCCCCCCGCGGGGGTCTGGGGGGGCCGATCCCCCCCGGCTGGGGGGTCCGGGGGCCAACGGTCCCCCGGCGGGGGCTCGGGGGCAGCGCCCCCGAAGCTAAAAACAAATGTAAAATTGCCTTGTAAAAGTATAGTAATTTCTAGTCAATCTGGGCTGTTCATTAGGCAGATGATCTGACGGTATAACTTATGTTTAGTTTAGGGTTTTTTGCCCTAGAAGGCAACCCATCTCTTTGTATGAGGGCATTGTATTGGAGGCTGAGATATAGATGTGTATTCTGTGAGCGAGAAACTGAGAGGTGAGACTGTGAGAGAAAACAGAGGATATTACAGCAGATTTGCTGTAGGTTGTGTCTCTTCATTTTGCTGGATAATATAAAGGAAGGACTGGCTGTTCGGGGTAGACGTAGCCCAAACTGGGTGAACCACGTATATCTGTGTCTCTCTTGTTTTGTGCGTTTTTTGTGTTTATATTTCTGCAATATTTTATGTGTTCCATTGCTCCGTAATATATAATTTTCTAACAACTGGTATCAGAGCCAAAGGTCTATTTGGCTGATAAACTCGCAGGAAAGAAGGGTTCCTGGTTCGAGTGGGAGCAATGGCGGAAGATGGTAAGTTTAGGGTCGAGAAATTTAACGGCCAAAACTTCTCGCTGTGGAAGATGCAGATGGAAGATTATCTGTATCAGAAAGATCTATACCTACCATTGGGCGGAAAAACAAAGATGCCGACGGATATGAAAGACGAAGAATGGAACCTTCTCGATAGAAAGGCACTCGGAACAATACGGTTGTGCCTTGCTGCGTCAGTGGCCTTCAACATTTCGAAGGAAACCACGACAGAGGGTTTTATGCAGACGTTGTCGAAACTATATGAAAAACCCTCGGCCTCAAACAAGGTATTTCTTATGAAACGGTTATTTAATATGAATATGTCGGAAGGTGGATCTGTTGCAAACCATTTAAATGATTTTAATACAGTTACAAGTCAGTTAAGTTCTGTAGGGGTAAACTTTGATGATGAAGTTAGAGCTCTGTTATTCTTGTGCTCATTACCAGAAAGTTGGAATGGTTTGGTAATGGCCATTAGTAACTCCGTTTCTGGATCTAGTACTTTAAAGTTTGATGATGTTGTCGGTGTTATCCTTAGCGAGGAAATGCGACAGAAAAGCTCCGGTGAGACATCGGGAAATGCTTTGAGTGCAGAGTCTAGAGGAAGAAAAATGGAAAGGGGAAAGAGCTCAGGATATCGCAGTAAATCAAGGAAAGGCAGATCCAAGTCCAGATCGGGGATAGTTTGCTGGAAATGTGGAAAGAAAGGACACCTAAAGAAAGACTGTAGATCTCGGAAGGGAAAAGAAGGAGATGCACAACAAGAAAACAATCACAAAGCAAATGTGACAAGTGAGGTGTTACAAGATGCTTTGATTCTTTCTTTCGAAAATATTACTGATTCCTGGGTGGTAGATTCAGGGGCCTCATTCCATGCCACACCTGATAAGAAATACTTTCATGACTATGTTCAAGGAGATTTTGGACAAGTTCGTTTGGGAGATGATAAACCCTGTAAAATTGTTGGAATGGGTAAGGTTCTTGTAAAACAACAGAATGGAAACCAATGGCTACTAAAGGAGGTAAGGCATGTTCCAGATCTAAAGAAAAATCTGATTTCAACAGGGCAACTAGGCAGTGAAGGTTGTGTGACAACTTTCACAGATAAAGCTTGGAAGGTCACCAAAGGAGCCCTGGTAATAGCAAAAGGCGAAAAGGTTGGTACATTGTATTTATGTAATGGTATTTCTAACTCTGTTAATACTTTAACTTCCAAAGGAGCAGATGCAGCATTATGGCATCATAGGCTCAGACACATGAGTGAAAAGGGGATGAAGATTCTTCACTCTAGGAATTTGTTGCCGGGTTTGAAAAATGTTGATTTGGATTTCTGTGAGAATTGCATTTATGGAAAACAGAAGAGAGTCAGATTTCTCAGAGTTGGGAAAGAAAAGAAGAGCGAAAAATTAGAGCTTGTGCATACAGATGTATAGGGACCTGCTCAGGTATCATCTCTCGGTGGCTCTCGTTATTATGTGACTTTTATTGATGATGCAACTAGAAAAACTTGGATTTATTGTATTAAGAATAAATCTGATGTATTTGATACTTTCAAGAAATGGAAAGCTTTGGTTGAGATTGAGACAGGAAAGAAATTGAAGTGTCTTAGATCAGACAATGGAGGTGAATATTGCAGCAAAGAGTTTGATAGGTACTGTTCAGAACATGGAATTCGCAGAGAGAAGACAGTTCCAAGAACACCACAAGAAAATGGTGTGTTAGAAAGGATGAACAGAACAATCATGGAGCGTGCAGGGTGCATGAGATTGCATGCAAGATTGCCTTTACAGTTTTGGGCAGATGCTGTAGATACTGCTGTTTATCTAATAAACTGAGGGCCTTCAAGTTCCTTGGATGGTGGTGTTCCAGAGGAAGCATGGACATGTAAAAAGGTAAACTACTCCTTTTTAAAGCCTTTTGGTTGTGAGGCCTTTGTCCATATTGATAAAGAAAATAGAACAAAGCTTGAGGCAAAGTCAAAGAAATGTACCTTTATTGGATATGGTGTTAATGGTTTTGGTTATCGCTTATATGATTACGAAAATCACAAAATCATTAGGAGCAGAGATGTAATATTCAATCAAAAGGTCTTGTATAAGAATCAGTTGCAGGAAAACAAAAAGGAAAAAGAAAACAAGGAATACGCAGTTCTTGATGAAATCATTGGAAAGGTAAAGGTGCCTGAAAATAATAATAATCAACAACAGCAACCACCACAACAGCAACGGGCACCCCAAACACCTGAAAGTGGTGTTAGAAGATCTACCAGGATAAGTAGACCCCCTGAACGATACTCTCCTTCATTATATTATTTATTGTTGACTGATTCTGGTGAACCCGAATGTTATGAAGAAGCAATGCAGGTTGAAAGCAGGAAGAAGTGGGAGGTAGCCATGAAAGAAGAGATGGACTCCTTAATGCATAACCAGACTTAGGATTTAGTCAGGTTGCCTGCAGGAAAAACTACATTGAAGAATAAATGGGTTTACAGGCTGAAGGAAGAAGATGGAGGAAAACAGAGGTACAAAGCTAGACTTGTGGTGAAGGGGTTTGCACAAAAGAAAGGTATTGATTTTGATGAAATATTTTCTCCTGTTGTTAAAATGGCTTCAATCAAAACTATTTTAAGTCTTGTAGCAGCTGAAGATTTGCATCTTGAGCAGTTAGATGTAAAGACAACCTTTCTCCATGGGGATTTGGAGGAAGAGATATATATGCAGCAACCACAAGGATATGAGGTGAAAGGGAAGGAGAAACTAGTGTGCAGGTTGAAGAAGAGCTTGTATGGCTTAAAACAGGCTCCAAGGCAGTGGTATCTAAAATTTGACAAGTTTATGTCTGAACAAGGTTATACTAGATGTCACTCTGATCATTGCGTTTATCTGAAAAAGCAAAATGATGGAAGCTATATTATATTGTTATTGTATGTGGATGACATGCTTGTTGCAGGATCTAACATGCAGGAAATAAATGTACTTAAAAGAAAATTGGCAAATTCATTTGCAATGAATGGTTTGGGAGCTGCAAAACAAATCCTTGGTATGAGAATCACTAGATACAGGAAAAATCGCAAATTAACATTGTCTCAGAATGAGTACATACAAAAGGTGTTGAAAAGATTTAATATGCACAATGCAAAACCAGTTAGTACACCTTTTGCTAGCCATTTCAAACTTAGTAAGGAAATGTGCCCAAAGACCCAAGAAGACACGAATTATATGTCTAAAGTTCCATATGCATCAGCAGTTGGAAGCTTAATGTATGCAATGGTCTGCACAAGGCCTGATATTACACATGCAATGGGAGTTTTAAGCAGGTACATGAACATTCCAGGAAAGGAACATTGGATGACAGTGAAATGGATTCTCAGATATTTGAAAGGTACCACAAATCAAGCATTATGCTTTGGTGGTGCAAAAATTTCTCTACAGGGATATGTTGATGCAGATATGGCAGGTGACAGAGATAACAGGAGGAGCACTACAGGATATGTATTTGCTGTTGGTGGAACAGCTATTAGTTGGATTTCAAAAATCCAAAGTGTTGTTGCACTCTCAACAACAGAAGCAGAGTATGTTGCTGCTACAGAGGCTAGTAAAGAAATGATTTGGTTACAAAGGTTTATGGGTGAATTGGGTAAGGAGCATGATATGGGCACGTTATACAGTGATAGCCAAAGTGCCATTCATCTTGCAAAGAACTCAACATTTCATTCTAGGACTAAACACATACAACTCAAGTACCATTTCATACGATCAGTGTTGGAAGATGGAGAGTTGAAGCTGGAAAAGATACACACTAGCCAGAATCCTGCAGATATGCTAACAAAAGTTGTAACCAAGGAGAAATTGAGAATATGCTCAGTTTCAATTGGTCTTCAAGGATGACGATGAAGATGAGAAATAGCCAGGTCCAAAGAGGAGTCATTGTCCAGCAAATGAAGCAGTGGTGGAGTTTCTACAATCATTCTCCAAGTGGGAGATTGTTGTGTGTGGAGCATGATTGTTCAGAGGTCTTTGTTTCAGCCGGATGTATACCCCAGGAAGTTTGTACACCCCTCCACGCGGGGGGGTGCGGGGGGGACTTGTCCCCCCCGCGGGGGTTCGGGGGGGCCGATCCCCCCCGGCTGGGGGGTCCGAGGGCCAACGGTCCCCTGGCGGGGGCTCAGGGGCAGCGCCCCCGAAGCTAAAAACAAATGTAAAATTGCCTTGTAAAAGTATAGTAATTTCTAGTCAATCTGGGCCGTTCATTAGGCAGATGATCTGACGGTAGAACTTATGTTTAGTTTAGGGTTTTTTTCCCTAGAAGGCAACCCCTCTCTTTGTATGAGGGCATTGTATTGGAGGCTGAGATATAGATGTGTATTCTGTGAGCGAGAAACTGAGAGGTGAGACTGTGAGAGAAAACAGAGGATATTACAGCGGATTTGTTGTAGGTTGTGTCTCTTCACTTTGCTGGATAATAGAAAGGAAGGACTGGGTGTTCCGGGTGGACGTAGCCCAAACTGGGTGAACCACGTATATCTGTGTCTCTCTTGTTTTGTGCGTTTTCTGTGTTTATATTTCTGCAATATTTTATGTGTTCCATTGCTCTGTAATATATAATTTTCTAACAATCCCCTCACAACATCCCTATCCCCTTGTGGGCAACATTTTCCCCTTTAGTTCCTTTCCCCGATACTGGGGTTTTACGCTTCCACCCTGACAGTGGGTAGAGATAGCAGTCCCTCTTCTACCAAAAGCATCTTAATCCACATTAGGACTTACCCTATCAATTCCCCCCTTAGCTCAGAGTTGAACACCGCTTCCGCCATTGAGTAGGACTGATAGCTTTCTACAGCAAACTCGACCACGTATCCCTCCACCATAGTCTTCACCCAGAAATCAACTGCTCTCATCCGCTCATTATCCAACTGTTGTAATAGTGCAGTCTTAGACGAAGTCCAACTATGGCGGGCTCTTGCCAATCCGCTCGAAGGACTTTGCCGCTTCAGTTCCCTCAACCAATTGTATAGGTCCTCAGAGAATTTGCACCAGAAAATTTCATATTGGTCGTCTGAGCTATCAGCATATAAAATCTCCTTATGCACCTTGCCGATTGGTTGATTCCTGCGAGCAACACTTTCTGCCACAAATTGGTCTACTTTGTGGTTCCACCAGTTTCCGATCTCTCTTTTAAACACCCTCAACACCATATTCTGAATCGATTCTCCTAACTTCAGGTCCGAGCAATGGAACCATTTGTTGGCTCGAAAGATTCAATGGGTAAAAGACCCCAGGATCAGGCACAGAGGGCCAACAGTGGTCCACTATAGTCTAGGACAGTGCTGGCATTTTCACCTCACCCCGAAGGACAAAGAGTCTCACCCGAAGCGTGCCACGTCCAAAGGGGAGGAGGGTTCAGCATGGAGTCGAGAGGATATCAGTTGAACACAAGTGATCATACATATATGCATCCATAATACATGAAATAGAGATAACAGTACCCTAATCTCATACACATGGATCCATCATAAAAAACACAGGACTAACAAAATTCTAGTATCAATCTAGTAATCACCAGATCTTCATGCAACAAGTAGACTATTTAAAATTTTAATAAGCCCACAGAACATGATGTGCAATGCATTATGAGTCTTGACAACCATCAACTCTGATTACATTAAATCAACAGGACAAAGTACATGATAACTCAGCATCTTGTCGTAAACAATACATAAAATACTCGGCTTAGTAGCTCTGGTCAGATCTACTCTGCAACCCAGTTCCTCAACTCCAGCTCTTCTTGCTTTTGCTTCTACATCTGCGTACCTCCTCGGTAGCCATATCCTTCAACGTTCCGTGGGTTCAACCACAACAACAAAACAAAAATCAGAAAACAATAGCAACAACCTCTTCTGTTCTTTTCTTCCTCTTTTTATATCCTTCCTAGATGCCTAGACTGCTAGTTCTCGCTCGGCTGCTTGCTCCCTTGGCTGCTTCTACGCCTTCTTCTCTCCTCAGTTGACTTTGCCTTCCACTACCACCTCACCATCACTCCTCTGCAACTTCTTGTTCCACCGCCAACTGTTGTTGCCATTTGTCCTTTCCCACCCTACAATTGGTCAAAACTGGTCAAAACTCTTCAAAATTAACAAAGGCTCTAGTAAAAAATCTTCAAAATTAATGAAGGCTCCAACATGATGTGATTGCTATTGTATGTTGATGATGTCTTCTTCATAATAATATGTTTGTGTCAGTTTTGGTGAAGTTGAATGGTTTGTGAATGAAATATTGAACTATATTGATGTTGGTATGTAATGATCTGTAAGTATCTTAGAGATCTGTGATAAAGAATATATTTGTCTGTGATTAATTTTAGTAGTGTAGTGATTCAGTCTGAGGGATCGTTGTTTTTTAGTTCTATTCACAGGTATTATTAGGTAAAAGCACATGTGTACTTGGGCATTATTTCATAATAGTAGAGTATACATTTTGACATATTTATGATAAGGGTTTACAATGGCAGTAGTTGGTTTCAGTGAAAGAAAACTATCTATGGCTTGATGATTGACAGTGTATTCACATGATATGTTCTGATGTAGTTTTATTGGTTGCAATAATATTTAGTGATTTATTTGTTTTATTTAATTCAATGATTTGATGATGGAAGTGGATCCAATATGAAAATTTGATGAAAGGTGGCCTACATGTTGTAATGTTTTGATCAGGTTGATCCAATTTGAAACGTTATGAAAAGTGATCCATGGGGAATTGAAAATAAGGGGGTTGTATCTCCCTTCCAGTAGATTCTAGAGAATGAGAGAAGGTCATAGCCTTCTGCAGGTGGGTTCCTGCGTATTGGTATGAGTCTGCGCTAGTACAATATTGTAAAGAATATTTAAAAAAAATAAGAAGACATAGACAACATCAGTGGTGGTTTTTTCCAACATTGGGTTTCCACCTAAAATCCTATTGTTCATATTTATTAACTATGTGTGATGATTTATTTTGTTCTTACTCCTCTTGATTATTGTTTAATTAATGCCTAGTGCAGGACTGACACACTGGTTCAAGTTAAAAAGATGAGGAATTAATTGAAAATATAGTTAACTAGATATACAATGGTTGTCTGCATAACAGTAGCGTACATATGCAGGTTTACCTCATTAAAGTCATGTACAGAAATATGAATAGAAAATGAGAAGGTCAGGTAAGCTTTAAAATATCGATTCACACCGCCCCCCCCCCCCCCCCCCCCCCCCCCCAACATAATATTTTTCCTAGCAGAAAAGATGTAATTATTTTGTACAAAGGTAGGGTTCATGAGCCAAATTTCCAAGGGTTGAGCCTAATTTATTTTTAAATGAGATGCATAGAGTACCTTATGTTGAGGTTCTAGTGTATCAAAAGACAATCTCAACAACAATACTTTTGCTAGGTATGAAGAAAGAAATGGCTAATTATATAGCCAAGTTCTTGGAATGTCAAAAAGTTAAAAATAAACATAAACACCCAGCTAGATTACTACAACAAATACCCATTCTTGTTTGGAAATAAGAAATTGTTTCTATTGATTTTGTGACAAATTTTCACACAAAATTATTTCTATTAATTTCTACAACACAACATGATTCCATCATAGTTGTGGTGGATAAACTCACCAAGGTTTCCCTCTTTATGCCAATGAAATCAATGCACAAGATAACCAATGTTGCTAATATTTTTGTTGATCTAGATTGTCATTGATGTCAATATGGAAATATTCTGGGATACCAAATGATGATGTGAAGCCAAACAGAGCAGATTCGCGAAGCAACAGGAGCAGTAGACCCAAGAAGGAAAGCCAAGGAGGAAAGATATCAAAAGTCATCAAAAGAGAAAGCCAAAGAGTAAGAAGAAGAAGTTCATCGAAAGGAGCAAAGAGGAACACACAGTGGAAAAGGAAAGAACTAAGAAACAAAGAGGAACATGCAACAGAGGAGCATAAATAGTGTTAACGGAGGAGTTAAGAAAAATAACCATTAAACCATGGAAACCCATTAAAATCCCCAACACATGTAATAAAACACATCGGCGGCTTTATATCAGTGACTTTACCAGCAGTCTATTATGTGCCACTACCCAAAACCTTCGATATGCGATATAAGGTGTGGACCCGATCATTCCATTATAATGCGCCCTATTGTAATATCACATCCGTTGTATCAGAACCTTTGCATCGCAAGTCTTAAAGGAAGGTCACACTAAAACTGCGATTGCAATATAATATGCAGACCTGAAACAATTTATGGTATCAACCCTAATGCAATATCGCATCCACTCGAAAGTTACGTATCGCAAAGCCTTGTTACATTCAAATCCTCTGATTGTGATATGTATTTTGGACCTGATGGTTCCATTGCAATATGCCTTAATACAATATTGCATCTGTCGTAAATCGCAAACCATAAAAGTTTATTATGTATCACCACCACAAATTCGCTGATTACAATGGTCGTAGGAACTCCTAGAACCCTAGTGTTGAGAACATCAATGTTTGGTCGAGTTGGGCACATTGGAGGTGGGAGTGTAGCCCGAGGGATTGCAGATGTAGAGAAGAGTATGTACCACTTGGGTGTTGATTGATGGGGGATGTGAGCCTAGAGGTTGGAGGCTGCTAGGAAATGATATGAGGGCTTGGAGGGTACTTGGAGTCCTAAAATGGTAATAGTAACTCTTTTAGCCATAGGAATTTTATAACATCCTTGTCTTACTAAGTAAGATGCCTTAGAGGTGGTGGCATAACCTAAGGGACTACAAGTGTAGACAAGGGTATTCATTACTTGGGTGTAGGCTAATGGGGGGCGTTAGCTTGTAGGTTAGAGTCTATTGGGGTTTGGTACCTTCGCTAATTGATGTTAATGGACATTTTACTAGATTTGGGTGAG
Source organism: Pinus tabuliformis (assembly GCA_031772625.1). Lineage (NCBI taxonomy): Eukaryota > Viridiplantae > Streptophyta > Pinopsida > Pinales > Pinaceae > Pinus > Pinus tabuliformis. The sequence continues at coordinate 279,281,372 of CM062810.1, read as the reverse complement.
TTGTTACTTCATGGAGTTGAAGCTCGAGGTTGAGGGTGACTTGTTGTTGAGAGAATAAAAATATCATGGTCTATGGCTGGGAGGAATGTTGAAGGTCTGCCACAAGTTAGTTATTTATCATATAAGTGACTATGTAACATTTACCTAATTATGCTACAATTATTGTGTACCTTTTCTAGGCTATGTATGAATTTCAATTGCTTATTTTGAATTATAAATGGTTGTGAGTAAAACTTAAATAACTAAGTAGTTATATACCTGCATACAATTATTTGCATTAGAGTGAATTTAGACATACATACCACCATGTAGGAAATGAAATGAAAAAATGACATAACCAAGTGATAGGGTACAACAGGAGCATGCAAATAAATATTCCTTACTCAGTGGCTAGAGGCATCAATGGATTTATAAATAATTGGGGCATGGATATTCCTAACATATGGCTAAAATAACCCAATAGTGGGTCAAAAATGTCACTAGTAGAGCTAGCAATGGGTCAGGGATGTTACATCATGCATATTAGTTTCCATATTTTATGTGTAAAACACATTATTTCAACGACTCTGTTCATTTCATTAGTTCAACATAACATTTAATAAACCATTATTGATTCCTTGCACAACTTGCAAGATAAAAATTGCTCAAAGACTATGATTATCAAGTAACTAAGCATGAACACACATGTTCTCATAACTATACAAGAATAGTTGTTGTCCATCTATTAGACATTGCTAATCATTTGAACAAACTTAGCTACTATATTCATAAATCACTTTTTTCAACTAAGAGAGCATAAACATAGAGTTCCTCATATCAATAATGAACTAAATATTGAACAACATAGTCTAAACATTCATTCAAATCATAGACACATAAGATCTCATGCCAGTCATAAACATGACAATTCATGATTAAAATATAAAAATGAAATATGTAATGGTGATCTTATCCATTTATATATAATCAATGCATAAGTTGATATTTCCATCTTTCTTCTCAATAAATAAAGTTATTGCTCCCCATGGAAACACACTAGGCCTAATGTACTCTTTGCCAACATCTCTTTAGATGTATCTTTAACTCCACTAACTCAGGTGTGCTCATTCTATAAGGTACCTTAGACATGGGAACCACTCCTAGCATAAGCTCTATTGAGAAGTCAATATCTCTTTTGGAAGGAAATCCTATTATTTCCTCTAGAAACATATCTTGGCACTCCTATAACATTAGCTTGTTTTAAATTTTTCATATTTTTATCTTTTTTTTTAATCTAATATATGTATGGCATAAAATAAACATATATTTTTATAGTATTTATTTAATTGTAAGGTTGAAATCTACCAATCATGCTTTAAGATGTCTTATATGGCCCTTTGAAATTACTCATCATCCTTACATTCCAAAGTTTTGATAAAACAATCCAACTTAGTTTATGTTCTACCAACCAATCCATGGAAATCAACATATCATATCATCTTATGGGTAGCACACTCAAATTTTATTTGTCGGTGCAACCCACTAATTTCAAACTGGAAGACTTCTTTTACTTCAATCACTTTCCTCTTGGTTCATGTGGCTAGCTAAATCAACCACTATTTCTTATGCTTCTTCCTCTATAAAAAAGAATGCCTCAAAAACTTATGGTGTAATATCATTGAGGTTAGAATGGGGTCAATCAAAATTGAAATCAGTTAAAAATCATACCTTCCATCTCCACCACTGATGCCTATCAGTTTTCTTGCTAATTCTCAACTATTACATATATCTGAGGTACAATCATGTCTACATTATTGCCAATGAAAGCCTATTGAACATTGTAAATCTTCCTATTACAATGTTTCCTACTAGGAAAACCTCTTAATAAGTGTTCTTATCCATGCCCCCAACATTTCAATTCCCTATAATATGCTCTTCTATTTTATCCTTTGTTGGGTTCGTTGGCCTACTCTCACTTCAGGTGGGATAGTTTTTCTCATGGATAATTTTAGTTGGGTGGTTGAGCTTGGTACTATTCCTAGAATTATTATATCATGTCAACTTAAATTATTTATTTTTAAATAAAGACTTATCCTTCTTCTTCCAAATCTTATGGGACTTCTATCTATGCTTCAATTTCCCATAGCAATACTTGGCATTTGGATGGTGTCATCGAGTGTCATAGGTTCATCAAAATCAATTTTGTTTGAAACAAATTAGATAATATATTGAGAAAATCTCGTATCTTCACCTTATCATCTTTTATGTATGGAATATACCTCAAAATTTCCATGAACCTATTAACGTAATCATCTAGAGTAAGTTGTCCCAATTTGAGTTTATGGAATTGTCAAATTTTTCCATCATAATATATTTTCGATAAATGCTACTTCCTAAAATATTTCTCAAAATGCTTCAATTTCAACCTTATTTGGTTGATCCCTTTCAAATTATTAAGCTCTTCCCACAAAATGGAATCGCTTCCATTCATGTTGATGATTTCCACTCTAGATTTTATGTTTCCTGAGTATTTATGTACCTGAAACTATTTCTTCAACCCTAGCAACCATGCTTTTTCTTCCTCACTTTTTCTTAATCTCCCCTTCAAATGTAGGTGGTTTTTCCTTCTTGGACTCTTGGGTAAATAAATATTGGAATTTCGCGTCCTTATTTTTTATGGTAAACTAATTTGGTATCTTCACTAGACAGTCTTTTAAAAGTGGTTGTATTTAACTACATGACTCCACTAAAGAGTCATCATTGGATGTGTCCCTCTTTGCACCCATTTAACTTTTCCTTGAGGAAATTTTCCTTAGGTTATTGTTTTCTATCCCATTCTTCTAAATTTTGGATGAGATTTGTACCTTTTTTTCTTGATGCCTTCTATATTGCTAGTGGTTAATACTTGCTGCAAATGCTTTTGTATTTAAGAAATAGTCTATTATAACAATACATTCAGTTTATTTCAATTATCCTATTCTCTAATGAGCCTCTCATTATCAATTCTAAAAATCTAAATTACATTCCTTAGACTTCTAAGGGTCTCCACTAAATATGGAGAAGTGATCCAGGTGGCTCCAGACACATGCAGAAGTCCAAGAGGACTTAAGAAGGGTCAAAAATCAAAGTTTTTGGATTGTGCTTGAAATAGGTTCATGTTGAAGATCTCGTAGTCATGATCGCGGTGGTGTGAACGGTTCATCAAACCGAGTCCGTATGCAAAAGTTAGGAGCAGTCAAAGTTCAGGGTTGACTTGGGTGACTGGGCAGGCTTAAGGAGGCAGCAATTTGGACAAAATCCGGCCACCAGATTCCAGCCAACCTGGGCCAGATTATGCGTGAATTTTTGGCCTATTTAATTTGTCTCCTTTGGTAATTTTTCAAATTTTCAAGAATGACTAATTTTTGTTTAAACAAAACAAAAAAATATAATTTGGGGTGGCGGGCCACCAACCTCGCCACCGCCCCCATATCCCATGTATTAAAATGAAAAAAATTATTAATTATGGGCCAATGGGCCACGCCCCCCGTCGACCCTCCCTCAACCGCCAAATCAAACAATTAATTAATGGGTGGGCAACCATGACCCTGCCACCCTCGGAGCTGCTCAACAACGTCACTATTAATAGGTGAGGGCGCGGGCTGTCAACCCTGTCACCCTCTCCACCTCCCGCATGCACCATGACCATCGGTACCCCAAACTTAACCCAAAAAATATTACGTGGGGTAATTAAGGAGGGGCCGGATTTGATCCCCCGACCCCTCCTCAACAAATATTCCAACCTTGCCATTGCACCAAACGTTTTTGTTGTTTAATCCTCCCACGAAACTCATTTAAAAACCCCTCATTTGCACAGTGCATCTAGTGGAGGTACATGCACGATTTTCAAGACTGAGTTTTCATTTGCAGGTGGAACCATGAGTGGGAATAGAGGCAGGTGGAACCATGCTTGAGCCCAACTTTGAGAGGGGCCAAATTTTCCCAGTGTCAAAATTGAACAAACTTTGTGTCGATTTTGTACCTCTCGATGACATGAACCTGATGGCAATGTCAAATTCTACAACATAAGCCTCAATTTTTTCGTCCACTTCTTATATTCTATTGCAGGTGTCAATACTCAATGTGCGAGCAGACATTTTGATGGTGATTGATGATACAATATTTGATGGTAAAATAGGCTAGCAATAGAGCAACCCATTATTCACACATCCATGGTGCTGAGGTATATACAGTGTTGTTGCATTATACTTCTTTTTATGGCTTATGAGATGTGTTATGATTCTCGCTCGATGTGATGCGGAATCATCATTATGAGTTTGCATTGTGTTGATTTGATCCTTGTGCTTTATGTTTTGATGCAGGATCTTGTTTGCTGATGTTGACGAGAGATGTACATTTATGGTTTTGTTATGTTATTACGAGATCTCTATGTAGCTTGTACAAGAGATTCTCTGAGTCATTAGATAGGAACATGTATTGGTTTCCAGCCACTCCTGCGTGAGGGAAGTTCTTGTTATGGAACATGTATTAGGGGTTACCAGCCACTCCTGCATGAGGGCATTTCCTTTATGACCATGATAACATACATGTACATCTTCATCCTCTTTACCAACACTTAATGCAGTGGCCTAAACCATCTTGACACCGAGGCCTGGAGACGTAGTCCCTCCTGGATGAACTCCGTTATCAATGGCTTATGTCTTTTATGTTGCTGATACTTGTCATGTTCTTATTCTCTACAACATGCAGATGTATTCATTTATGTTCTTTTAAAAATGAAATTTAACACATCACAGAAGTAAAAGGTCTTGGAAGGGTCCTTGTCACACCCTAGACCCGGATCAAGTGGTATCGAAGTGGTCTTCTTGTTGATGTGAACTTCTCTTGAACATGCAGCCATGATGGACAAAGACATGTACGAGCTCCTGATCAGCTTGTCTGAGAAGGCAAACATATTGGATAAATATTATGAGAAACAAAAATTAAACAACGCAACGTTGAAGGTGCTTTTACAAGAGGAGAAAGAGGAGAAGCATCAGTTGCAGCTTCAATTGCAAGCCACAATAGAGGCCCTAGAAGAATTGAAGCGCGATGATTAGAGTCTTTAAGAAGAGCATGATGCATTAAAGACACTTCTACAGAAGGAGAAGGAGGAGAAGCAAGGGTTGCAGATTCAGCTACAAGCCATGAAAGAGGCCTTGGAGGAACTGAAATGCAATGAAGGCGTAGAGAAACCCTTTTCACCTGTGTCGACATTGACATCTGAGGTAAACGACCATAATTATTCTTCAGTTTCATCTTCACATGCTTTCATTTCTGTTGGAGATGTGGAGATACCCATTGCAGATATAGGCATGAGACTCCTTACTAGGATGGGTTATAAAGGAGGAGGTCTTGGTGCTAAAGGCCAAGGCTTGATTTAGCCATTGGAGGTTGTACAAAGACCTCGTTATGCAGGATTGGGATACAACGAAGGAGAGTGCTCAACGAAGACAGAATCTTCCATGATGTTGTTGAAACCGTCAAAGAAAGAGGAGGATGGGAACACTTCACCATCATCTCGTGACAGTGCATATTGTAGGGAGAGAGATGAGGCAAGCTCTCATCACCATGATCGCAATCGAAACCACCAGGGAAGGTATAACTAGTTGCGATATTATAATCGTCTTCATTTTGATTATCACCATGTTGTTAAGGATAAACATGATTCATGGCATAGAAATGCATTTTCTTTTTGTGGTGTGCATAACCATGTGCTTGCAAGGTGTTGGAAATGAATGGAAGCACAAAGGAATATGAGGCGTGAAAGGCCTTTCTGATAGTAGAGGAAGAGGCATGTTAAACAGATCTGGAGGAAGAAAACTCATTGTAGTCATTGAGACAGAAGTGGCCATCAAAGAGCCACATGTTGGAGGCTCCATCCAGAGCAATGCCCTACAAACAAAACACATGTACACGACGCAGTTGAAAGAGTCGATCGACAAGCAGATCTCCCACAGGGAGATGGTCTATTCACTATGATAAAGAGATGGTTCTCTAAATAGTTTTCTAGATTTTCTTTCTTGTCATGGCTATGTTATTGTAAATCATTTGTTGCATTTGCATTGTAAAAGTGATGATGTGTTTCCACCACTTGTTTGAGCGACAATGATGTGTGGCTTTACTTTGATAGCTGGTTTATTGTTGATTTTTCATGTTAATGTAAAATTGACCACCGAGTATGTGTTATAAACTCGTGGCAAGTATGAGATGCTTGGGTCTAGTTGGTCATATGCATGTAACTTGCAAAAATGTACTACAGGTTTGTAGAGAACACCGGTGTTGGCTCATCGCTTATGGCTCTGAAGGACAAAGGAGAAGGAGAATGAAGGGGGACATTTCAAGACACTTGTGGGGCAGAAATTGTACACAATTGCAAATTACTTTGATGCTTTTGGAGGACCAAAAGCTCCTCAGTGGGGAGGATTGATCCAGGTGGCTCCAGACACATGCAGAAGTCGAAGAGGACTTAGGAAGGATCAAAAATCAAAGTGCTTGGATTATGATCGAACTAGGATCATGTTGAATATATCGTCGTCATGGTCATGGTGGTGTGAACAGTTCGTCAAACTGAGTCCATATGCGAAAGTTAGGAGCAGTCAAAGTTCAGGGTTGACTTGGGTGACTGGGCAAGCTTAAGGAGGCAGCAATTTGGACAAAATATGGCCACTGGATTCTGGCCAACCTAGTCCAGATATTGGGCAAATTTGTGGCCTGTTTAATTTGTCTCCTTTGGTCATTTTTCGAATTTTCAAAAATGACTAATTTTTCTTTAAATGAAACAAAAAAAATATAATTTGGGGTGGCGAGCCACCAACCCCACCACCTCCCCCATATCCCATGTATTAAAATAAAATAAAAATGCATTAATTATGGGCCAATGGACCATGGTGCCCACTGGCCATCCCTTAACCACCAAATCAAACAATTAATTAAGCGGTGGGTGGCCATGACCCTGCCACCCCTGGAGCCACTCAACAACATCACTATTAATAGGTGGGGGCATGGGTTGTCAACCCTGCTGCCCTCTCCACCTCCCACATGAACCATGACCACTAGGGGAAATGGGGATAGGCCACCCAAAATAGTGGACCCACCACCCCAAACTTAACTAAAAAATATTACGTGGGGTAATTAAGGAGGGGCGGGATTTGATCCCCTGGCCCCTCCTCAAAAAATATTCCAACCTTGCGATTGCATGAAACAGTTTCGTTGTTTAATCCACCCACAAAACTCATTTAAAAGCCCCTCATTTTCATAGTGCACCCAACAGAGGAACATGCATGATTTTCAAGACTGAGTTTTCATTTGCAGGTGGAACCATGAGCAGGAACAGAGGCAGGGGGAACCATGCTTGAGCCCAACTTTGAGAGAGGCCAAATTTTCCCAGTGTCCAAATTGGACAACCTATATGTCGATTTTGTACCTCTCAGCGACACGAACCTGATGGCAAACTCAGATTCTGCAACATAGGCCTTTCTTTTTCGTCCACTTCTTATATTCTATTGCAGGTGTCGAAACTCAATGTGCGAGCAGACATTTTGATGGTGATCGATGCTACAAGATTTGATGGTACAGCAGGCTAGCAGTAGAGCAGCCCATTATTCACGCATCCATGGTGCTGAGGTATATACAGTGTTGTTGCATTATACTTATTTTTATGTCTTATGAGATGTGTTATGATTCTCACTCGATGTGATGTGGAATCATCATTATGAGTTTGCATTGTGTTGATTTGATCCTTGCGCTTTATGTTTTGATGCGGGATCTTGTTTGTTGATGTTGACAAGAGATGTAGATTTATGGTTTTTTCATGTTATTACGAGATCACTATGTAGCTTGTACAAGATATTCTCTGAGTCATTAGATAGGAACATGTATTGGTTTCTAGCCACTCCTGTGTGAGGGCAGTTCCTGTTATGGAACATGTATTAGGGGTTACCAGCCACTCCTGTGTGAGGGAATTTCCTTTATGACCATGATAACATACATGTACATATTCATCCTCTTTACCAACACTTAATGCAGTGGCCTAAACCATCTTGACACCGAGGCCTAGAGATGTAGTCCCTCCTGGACGAACTCTGTTATCAACGGCTTATGTCTTTTATGTTGCTGATACTTGTCATGTTCTTATTCTCTACAGCATGTAGATGTATTCATTTATGTTCTTTTAAAAATGAAATTTAACACATCATAGAAGTAAAAGGTCTTGGAAGGGTCCTTGTCACACCCCGGACCCAGATCAAGAAGTTTCTATCACCCTCCGCTTATCTGATTATTCTTCTCTAATATGAGGGGTATCTTCCATATTTTTTGTACCATTTTATTGATATTTTCTTACTTCCAAGTTTCTTCTAGGTGTTGAAATAATAAGTCACCATTATCCAATCATATAATTAAAAATGCTTGCACACAATTGCCCTTGATAATGTCACTTTCATTGGCTTCTATTAGTCTAAAATATAGACTTAATCCTTGCTACAATTCGCACTCAACAATTTCTATTAGTAAATTAATTTTCCTATAGAAATTAAGTTTATCATAGAATAATGACAACATTTTGGATTTCAACCTCTTCACATTTCATCGTTAAATCATGTAAATACATAAATTTTTTATGTTGTAAGAAATTTTGGAAAAATTTTCAAATATAGATTATCTCATCACACTTTTCACCATCACTGGCAACACCACTTTCCTAAACCCATGCAATTAAGGTGTTATAATTCTGCTCAATATCACTTTGTAAGACACCCAACCTGCTTAAACACATTAAGGGGATGGGATAGCTAAGTGCTTCACCTTCTTACCATATCTCTCTAACCAATTTGAGGTCCATCTTTCTATGTTGCTTGCCAAGAAATTCCAATGACTGTAATTTTTCCCATTTCTGAGCTCAAGGCACCAAGATACAATCCTCATAATATTTCCTCTTTATTTTCCATGTGGCATCAACACCTTGGACAAATGTCACATAATGTGTCATCATCAATTCACATGTCACTGTGTGATTTACTTTTACCTTTAAAAACATAATTAAGTATTAAACAATTAATAGGTTGGAGGGTTTCTCATTAATATTACATTACTAAATATTATTATTATTATGACTATTAATGTTGGTTATGGTAATCTTAAATTACTAGGACTTTTTATTGGGGAAACCCATTTGGACATATTCTCCAATTTACTTCATTAATTTTGTTATTTCCTTAGAGAAAAATCACGAGGATATGTCCACAAAAAATTTAACTATTATATATATATATATATATATATATATATATATATATATATATATATATATATATAATAGCCATTATGTTATAATATTGGAAAAATATCGCAGGATAGGCCTTTATTAGAGCTACTTTATCAGACTCTCACTACTTAAACACTCTTCCCTCTCCTTCAACATTCTGAGTCACTACATTATTGCTATGTATCTATTGATATTGTTGGGCCCACCAACATTCAAGGGATCTCCCTGATATGAAGTCCCAACTAGACCTCCACCGTTTGGTGTAGGAGTCCCATCCGATACAATGACCCAGTTGCCATTATCTTAAACATTTTCCTTAGCTCTTACTTGTCAGCACATGAGAGTGGTTTAATTTGTCTTTGAACAACGAGGTTTGCGTGCCTGGTGAGTGCTTAGTGTCACTTGTGTCAAGTTTCTTTCATTGCGGAGGGAGAGGGTGAGAGTGAGTCTCAAGTTGGAAGGGAATAGTCCAAACTCTGTTAGAGGCACAAAGCACGGTAGGACATGCGCATCTTCCAGTGGAGCAGTCCACAAGGATGCGATAGTCACAAAACACAAGGTGAATAGTTAACACGTAAAACATCCATCAGAATAGTCCACATGAGTGCGACAGTCATTATAACAAGTTTACGAAAATGAATATGTCGAGTGTCTGATGGAATAGTCCACACAAGCGAGACAACATTAGCAACTGATACAACACATTTCCAATAGAATATATACTAGAACAACCGAAATAGTTCAACTGTCTTAATACAGGTTAAAGCAAAATGCATTACAAGCATCCAAAGAATAGTCTTACAAATGAATACAATACATGTGTGAAAACATGTTGGCCTGTTAACAGGATTTTGAATTAAGAAAAAGTTCCAAGACACATCCGTACACCATTACATCACTAACCCCGATAGCATGGCATTGGAGCCATTGCTCACTCCTCAAAGAAAATACTATAGACTCTCAAGGCTATGTGGGAGGAGCCAAGGTGAAAAATTCCTTTGCATGTACAAATGAGGGGTATATATAGCCAAGGGTGAACCTTACCCTTGTGACTCTTCGACTTCCCTCATGACCGTTTGACTTACATGCCTCCTCAACTGACATGACTCTTTAACTTTACATGTGGGTCTCTTGGAATTCCAATGATTACAATAGTATGGCCCATAGTAGTGATGTGGCCGAGATGACTTATGACATGACTCGACATGACAGTGATGGTATGTTCATGTTGATGGTGGTGTCCATGTCAAGATGTAGTGTTACTGAGTGATGAGTGTGCTCTTGGTGTATCATAGCTTAACCTCCACATGGCAAGGTGTGTAGAGCCTTTGATGGTCTTGGTATTTGCTTTGTTATGAAACCAACTCACAAAAAGATAGAAATGATAGATCAACGCCTTAGAATTTAGCCTCTTCGAGGGGGAAACCTCCTTTACGTTACACAAATGAACAATTCTTGGATGATTCAAATGAAAAAACCTCCTTTCTATATATAGGAGTCTAAGGGGTCTTAATATAACCAAGCTGACCTAACAATAATAATATAAAGGCACAAAAATAACAATAGAGGGATTTTACGGGGCACAATAATAATAATAGGGGAAAAACAATAATAATAAGGGATACAACGAAAATAGTAATGGGGGAATCACTAGTATTATAGGGACCTAACATGCCCCTGTCCTTCAAAAAAGTGTTGTCATCCATGCTTGAGTAGTTCTAGATGCTTCTATATAAAATTCTCATCCTCCCATGTGGAATCTTCAATGGGTAAGTTCTTCCACTTGATGAGATACTCTGAAAAATTGATCGATTTTCTAGCTGTCGAGTTCTTGTTTCTTTGACTGCTTCAGGTTCCAATATGATTTTTCCTTGCTCATCAAGTTATGGCAATATTGTTTGAACTGGAAGCTTGTCACCTATAACCTTCTTTAAGCATGAAACATGGAAAACTGGGTGCACTCGAGAAGCTACAGGAAGCTCCAATTTGTATGCCATATTACCTATCTTCTGAAACACCTTGTACGAACCATAATACTTTGGTGATAATTTATTATTCTTCTTAGCTTGCTTGAGGGACATTTTTTTATATGGTTGTAGCTGTAGGAATACCCAATCAACTACATCAAAACTTCTTTCACTGCAATGTTGATCTTCCTATTGTTTCATTCCATTTTGCGCCAAGGTGAGGTTATCCTTTAAGAGTTGGAGAACTTGTTGCTGATGCCCGATGTGATCTTCCACTGCTTGAACCTTAGAATTTTCTCTTAAATATGATGTGATGGATGGTGGATGATATCCATAAAGTGCCATAAATGGAGTCATTTTTGTTGCAGTATGGAAGGAAGTGTTATACCACCATTCAGCCAAAGGCAACCATTTGACCCATTATGTATGTTTATCAGATACAAAGCAATGAAGATATCCTTCCAAAAATTTGTTTACTATCTATGTTTTCCCATCCGATTGAGGATGATAAGATGAGCTATAAGCTAACTGAGTACCAAGACAAGAAAATAATTATGTCCAAAAATTTCCAATGAAAATGGGATCTCTATCATTTACAATAATCTTTGGGTTTCCATGTAGCTTTTGAATTGTTTCCATAAATGCAATAGAAACTGTACTACCTTTAAATAGATGAGATAATGCACAAAAGTGTGCATACTTGGTAAGTCTGTCAACTACCACCATGATAACACTCTTTCCTTCGGACTTGGCTAAACCTATGATAAAATCCATTGAAACCTCCTCCCAACATTGGCTTCGAATGGATAAAGGTTGTAATAGTCCTGGGTTCTTAATTGTTTCAACTTTATTTTGTTGGCAAACGAAAAATTTCGCCACAAACATTTGAATATCCAATTTAAAGCCATCCCAAAAAAAATCCTTCTTAACCCTGTAGTAGGTTTTTACAAATCCTGAGTGCCCTCGTAAGGGAGAGGTGTGCAATTCCCTAAGAATCTTTTGTTTGAGTTGGGAATTCTTACATAGGTATAACCGATCCTTGTACCATAACGAATCATTTTTCCATCTAAATGTATCAGATGTACTAGGATCTTGTTGTATCTTTTGAATGAGTGCCCACACTTCCTTTTCATTCTTCCATTCATCCCTTGCTTCATTTATCCAATCTGGTTGGATAATAGAAATGGCGCAAAGAAATGCTTCCACATCCTCATCCTTTCTTGAGAGTGCATCTGCCACAACATTTTGCTTCCCTTTTTTGTAGATGATTTCAAAGTCATAACCCAACATATTTGTGACCCATTTTTGCTTCTCTTCTGAAGATAATCTTTGTTCTAAAAAGTATTTAAGACTATCATGATCTGTTTTTACCTTGAAGTGTCTTCCCATTAGGTAGGGTCACCATTTCTTAAGTGCATGTAGTATTGCCAACATTTCCTTCTCATAAATAGCTTTGTGTAAATACTTTCCTTTGATTGGATGACTTTCAAAAGCAATGGGTCTTTCTTCTTGCATTAAAACAACACCAATTCCATTTCTTGAGGCATCACATTCCACAATAAAGGTAAATGTGAAGTTCGGTGTAGCTAAGACTGGTGCTTGGCACATTGCCTCTTTAAGATGTTCAAAGGCCGTTTCTTCTGGAGGCCATGAAAATGCATCTTTCTTCAATAATGTTGTTAGACATGATGCTATTCTCCCATAATTCTTAACAAACTTGCGATAATACCCTGTCAACCCGAGAAATCCTCGTAGATGCTTTATCGATGTGGGGATTTTCCATTCCTTAATGGTTTTAATTTTTCTAGGGTCTACCTTAACACCTTCATGAGATACAATATGACCCAGATATTCCACCTCTTGTACTCCAAAGAAACATTGGATATTTTTGCATATAATTGTTTCTCCTCCAATAGTTTGAGCACCATGTCAACATGTTGGACATGATCCCTCCAAGACTTGCTGTAGATTAGTATATCATCAAAAAATACTAACACAAATTTTCTAAGGAAGGGTTTGAAAATGGAATTCATCAAACCTTGAAATGTAGAAGGTGCATTAGTAAGGCCAAAAGGCATGACCAAAAATTCATAATGACCCTCATGAGTTCTAAATGTTGTTTTTGGAATGTCTTCAGTCTTCATTCTAATTTGATGATATCTTGAACAAAGATCCAACTTGGTGAAGTAAATTGATCCATGCAATTCATCCAATAATTCATCAATGACAGGAATACGAAATTTATCTTTAATAGTGAGCTTGTTGAGCTCCCTATAATCTAGACATATGCGCCACGATCCATCCTTCTTGTGAACCAATACTACTGGAGCAAAGAAACAACTTTGACTAGGTTGAATTATACCAGACTCTAGCATTTCTACAACCATATGTTCAATTTCACTCTTTTGGACATAGGGATATCTGTAAGGCCTGATATTTGGAGGAACACTTCCTGGAATCAACTTAATAGCATGATCATGATCACGAATAGGTGGGAGGCCTTTGGGTGTCTGAAATACCTTGGAATGATTGTCCAAGACTTTTTGGAGATCTGGAGAAACAGATGATTTCGATGTGGGAATCTCTAGTGAACATAATTATGCAATTATGCCTCGTTGTTATTTCTTTAGAAGCTTTGTCATTTCGTTATAGCTTATTATCTTTCCCAGTTTCCCTGTGATACTCCTTAATTCAACTTCCTTTCCTTCTGAAGATAATTTCATGAAAATTTATTGAAAATTAAAAGCTATTGTACCCAAGGATTGTAGCCATTGGACTCCTAGTACAACATCAGCACCACCCATTGGAATGGAAAGCATTGGGCTATTCAATACATATTCTCCCATGGATAGCTTGATATTATGGCACTTTCCTAAGAAATTTATGGTTCCTCCACTTGCAACCATCACTTGACACTCTGGTGCTAGATATAGGAAGCAATTCAATTCCTTGGCTATCTTACAATGAGTAAAATTATGGTTACTTCTTGAATCAATCAACATTATTACCTTTTTCTTCTTGATATGCCCTTATATCTTGATAGTTTGAGGAGTGGTAATTCCAGCCAATGCATTAAAAGATATGGTTGGATTCATTCCTTCTTTTTCTAGGGTTTTTTCCTGGTGTATATCCTCTTCTTTTGATGTTTCTTGTTCCTTTTATTCCTCCTCTTCACAATCGATGTAAAATAATTTCTTATGGGCACACTTATGACCTTTAGTGTATTTGCTATCACAACTGTAACAAAGCCCTTTTGCTATTTTTTCTTCCAATTGTTGTGGTGTCAACCTTATAGGTTGTGGATGGCTAGGGGTAGCAACACTTCCATATTTATGATTGTGAGTGGTAGGCTTCCTTGTTGCCATAATTTTGCTTTCCATTTTTCTTGCCAACCTGAATGCCTTCTCCAATGAATCTAGTTCCGAAAGGTGAACCTCATGTTGGATGATATCTTTTAAAGTCCCTATGAAAAAATCAATCATATGCTCCTCTTAAATGTCTTTTACCCTTATATTCAATTTTTGGAAGTCCTCAATGTGCTCCATCATTGAACCCTTTTGTTTGAGATTTATCAATTGGCTAAAAAAGTGTTGCTTTTTGTATCCTCATAATGTGTTATCATTTCATCCATAAAAATAGCTCAAGTGAAAATTTGTTTATGAGAGCAAAGCCATCAATACCATACAAACTGATTTGGTTACAAATATAAAGTTGCAATGCGTACCTTTTGTGTGTTTTGCACATTATGGAGATCAAAAAATTGCTCCACCTGTAGTATCCATGTTCTGGGATCCTTGCCATCAAACTTCCTCATATCGATCTTTGGAACATGGTAGTTCTTCGATCCAATGTTAGAGTCTATAAAATCATGATTAACATTTATTTTGTTCTCATCATGAGTTTCCTTTACTACCCTTTCGCCATTAGTAAGAATTTCTTGTAGAAACTTTGTCAAATCTATCTTCAAATTTGTCTTCAAATCTTCCATGCCTTTCTTTAAATCATCCATCTTAGCTTCCACGCCATCCATCTTAGCTTCCACGTAATCTATCTTAGCTTCCATGTCATCCATCTTAGCTTCCACGTCATTCATCTTAGCTTCTACGCCTTTCTTTAAACCATCCATGTTAGCTTCCACGCCTTTCTTTAAACCATGCATATTAGCTTCTACGTCTTTCTTTAAACCATCCATATTATTTTCTGTTACTTTTTGTGCGAGTGAAATTTGTTGCACTTGGTCTCGTAATTTTGATATATCATGTTGCATTTCTTCCTATTCTTCATGAGTCATGTTAGAGCTTTCAGGTTGCTTACTAGGTGTTTCCATTTTCTTTCTTTGGTGCATCAATTACCGATAATAATGCTTCATTGTGCCCTTTGAATTCCTTCAAACTAATTTTTCAAACCAAGCTTATGCAAAAAAAATTTAAAAAGTACACACCTTTTTTCACTTTGTAGGAGCTCGATATTGAATCTGATGTATCTCTATAATTTTGGATCTCCAAGGTTTGCAATTTCTTCCTGCAATAACCCTATAAGTAATATTTCTAACCCCGCAAGTCTGATCAAGATTGGACTCTCCAATTAACAGTTATGCCAAATCTCCCATGATGACTTGAGTATAGACTGGTTCAGTAGAGAAAAATTGTATGACGTGCCACGGGTCACTATTTCAACCTTAGGTTCTGAAAATGATACTCAAAAACACTACAGTCCGTCCTATTTCTGTAACTTCTTATGAAAATTCAATCTGATGCTCAAAGCGAATGTTATGACGATTTTCCCAAGGTGAATTTTTTGGAATGTCATTCGGGGGTCTACAAAAACCCTAAATTCCTCAGATGATATCTCCGAAGATATAGCAAGACAGGATCTGAAATTTGGCGCCAAGGTCTAGACCGATTTCTTCTCAAATGGTTTTTTTTTATCTTCTGAAACTTCGTAGCAAAAGCATTATAGCGAACATTCCACAATGACCTATTTTAGATGAAATTCTGGAGTGTGCAAAAACCCTAACTTCCTCATATCATATCTCCACAAATATAGCGAGACAAAATCTGAAATTAGGACCCGATGTTTAGCACGATTTAGTCTCAAATTGTTTTTCTTTTAGCTTTCTGAAACACCATAGAAAAAAAGTTATAGTGAAAATTCCACGATGACCTTTTTAGAGCAGCGAAACCCTAAAATCCAAAGCCATGATACCAAATGTTATGAACCATATCACAAAAAGATAGAAAAGATAGATCAACACCTTAGAATTCAGCCTCTTCAAGGGGGCAACCTCCTTTACATTACACAAATGAACAATTCTTGGATGATTCAAATGACAAAACCTCTTTTCTATATATAGGAGTCTAAGGGGTTATAATATAACCAAGTCAACCTAACAATAATAATATAAAGGCACAAAAATAATAATAGAGGGATTTTATGGGGCACAATAATAACAATATGGGGACAATAGGGGCACAACAATAATAATAAGGGATACAATGACAATAGTAATGGGGGAATCACTAGTATTATAGGGACCTAACACACTTGATGTTGCATGTGCATGTATCCCCTTCGCTAGTTCTTGGCATGCTTCATGTGTTCATCCGTTCGCGAACAAGTCTCCTAGCATGCGCACCTTGTTCACCATGTTCATTGTCATGCCATGTCTCATCCATGTACCTGTATCTACAATCACTCATGATGAAATGACATAAAATCCAAAAATCTCCTAGTCTACCATGATGCGTCATCCTTTTTTCTCAGGTGCAGGTGACCGTGAGAGAGGACAAGGCTCTAAAACTACACAGAGCAAATTTCAAGCCGAGATGCGAGCTTCAGGGAATTGTCAAGGAAATTGCACAGAGATCACTAGGAGGCTGGGATGAGCAGTCTGGAACAATAATCACATTCTGTGGGATCTGGCTCAGCTGGGAGGTAGAACTGCACAATTTTTTCTGGGAGACAGTGCGGGCACCAGGGAAGACACTGGAAGTGAAAACTACATAGATTCTCAGGGGAGGCTGGGAGTGGGCTGCGAGAGTTTTCTAGAAAAAAATGTACAGAAATGGGAGGAATGCATGCAGGACATGTCTGCACAGTTTTTGGGCTAAGCGGGGTGTTGAGCAGCTCAAGGACAGTCCAAGAAAACTATGCAGTTTTCAGGAGGATCAACAAGTTGGTTGAAAGGGGAACTAGGTGATAGAACTATGCAATTTTTAGAGGTAGTGCAATGACAAGCAGCAAGTGTCTATCCCCCATGTATGTGCAATTTCTTTAGTTAGCAGAGGAGGTCATGCTGATAGCTTCTACACAATTATTTTTAGGAGTGAAGCTCGGGGTCATTTCCTGGTCAAACTCTCTAATTGACTAGCAGGAGGCTTGATAGATTGGTTTGCGAGCAACACAGACTGAGATGGTTTCTTGGGAAACTTTTGCATTGTTTTGGGTGATAGTCAACCGGGTTGATTCTAGGATTGTGTAGTGTAGACTACCTGGCAGGCACCCTCAAGATCTGCACAATTCTGGGTAGTCGTACATGATCACTGAGGGTTGAGACTATGGAGTGTAGCTCAGTGGAGGTTCGGCTGGTGGAGGGTGGTCTGGTCGACAGATCTTCGGAAAAATGAACTTGATCATGCATGACCTTTTGAGCACACACTCAACATGACTTGATGTCAAGACACCTCAAACTAATAAGACAACATACACTTAGTGTGACTGACAAATGGGTGTGAGCGACAAGTGTGATACTTGAGATAAATTGACTACAACGATACTTGCGTGACATTGCATACAACTTTGTGTGTGAGTGCGAGAGATGCTTACATAGCGAATACAGCTTGTACACATGAAGACGTACTTTGAACATAGCCATAACATGACTGCAAGCATGACATTGTGACCAACATGCTAAAGATATCCAGTGAATGGTCAAGTGAGGAGTGTGTAAAGACTCGACACGAACTCATGGGATGAGCCCAAATGTTTGCAAACATCAAGGAAAAAACAAAGGAAGGCTCTGAAATTGGATGTAGGCCAAAATTTTGGAGGGTGGTTCAGCCACTACAACACTTGGCGACACACTGGTTGAATATCAGCTTCTCTATTTTTATCCATTGATAGCAGAGGGCCTTGGTCCATCAGGGAGTATAGAATCACTTTGCAGTTACTTTGTTTTCCGCACTTACCCCATGGACAAACACGGTTCACCTTTTTCCAACTCAGTCAAACACAACAACAAGTTTTAGCTTGATCACATTGTTTCAAAATCGAGAAGGGTAATTTGGCTCACAAGTTTAAATTTTTCAGAGTATAAGTTTTCATCTCTAGTGTTGTACCTCTGCCAGAAGGCCTAGAAAGTACCCCAGTGGAGTCACATAGGAACACACACATTTCTTCCCCACCATCGAGCCTGGTCAGTACCCCGATGGAGTTGCATGCTTCACCTCTCTGCGTAGGAAGCCTTTCTCTTCTTTTGCCTTTGTATTTTTAAAAGAGGATTGTGCATAGGCACTTCATTATTTTTGGGGCGGAAGAGGGATCCCAAATTATTGAGGGTAGAAGAGGTTATTCCTCCAGAGAAGCATGTAAGAAATTTGATATAGGTTTACTTGTTTATATTTTCCCCTTCTTCGTTTCTACTAATTGGATGAGTTGAACACACATAGCAAAAGACCAAGTACAGGCATGGGGCTTCCCAGTGTGGACACAGGTTCATGGTTGCACCAAATCTTCCCTTGCAAACATCTCATATTTCCCAAGACTTCATCGGCCGAAGGTTACAACCAAACACAAAGAAGACAAACACTACACTAGCCAAGTGCTACAGTGTCACAAGACTCTTTAGATCTAAGCCACATACTCATTCAAAAGCCAGAACTCAGTAGAGGGCAGCACTTATTAAGAACCAAAAATGGCATCATACTAAGCAAAAAAAATAAACAGAACAAAAATAGTAAAGCAAGGCGAAAAGACAATAAGCCATAAATAGACTATGTACATGGCATGGGGAATGGCCCTAACTTACTAAAAGTAGTGCTTTAATTCTTGGTTATTGACAGGAAGGTTGTCAATCCTCCCGTCAAGTGATTGTAAACACTTGTGTGTAACATAGGTTCTATTAATGGCAAGGGATAGTTGTTTTTGTTCAGGGCACAGTTCAAGATTCAGAAATCAATTCATAATAATAGCTCCCTGGATTTCTTACGTACAGGAACTAAATTAGAACCCATATAAAATGACAAACTCTGTAAGTGATCTAAGCATGCAAAAACTTAGTCAGATCTTTCTGTATAAGGGATTCAAGTGACAGATGTACTTTCCTCATTTTCTGCTGCAATGGCTTGATCCCTTCTTTGATTGGAATCACGTGTTGGATTACTTGTGTCGCATGTTTTTAGATCATCATATGTACACGCGAACACATCTCGGTACTATTTGAACAAGCAGACAAAAACTTGCTAAGCCTGTGGTGTGCAACACGTACCGAGACTAACGAACTTTGGATCGTGCTCTGTTCCTAGGTTGATATGTTCGTACATCATGGTGGAATTGTGGGTTTTGTTGTTCCTTGACCCTTGGAAGTGATTCTGCAAGTCATAAATATTATTAAGAGATACCACACCCTTGGGGATGAGGTTTCCTTTCTTGTCATCAGTTGCAACTTGCAAAGACTGCTCGTGCTCATCTTCGTCAATTGTTGCATCCTTGAAGACATCAACATTGGCCATGAAGTGCAGTACCTGTTGATCATCGTCAAAAATGCGTAGATTAGTTATGTTATCAGGGATAGAAGGCTTGTACAAAATTTCAACAGTAAACCTATCCCTAAGCAGTGACATCCTAGCAGCTACATTTTCTAAGGGATCGGTAGCTGCATTATGCATTCTTGGCACAACAATGATATTGAAAGCTTGGAAGTTAGAGATTAATCACCATACCTCTTGCTGATAACTTTCAAGATGAGGTGACAAACAATGTATGGTGTTACGTACCTACCATACCACAATTTCTAAATCACCTACCACTTTGAGTGGAGAAACATTGAGGCTAATGGATTTGTGCAAGTCCAATATGAGTGCTTTGTATTCAACAGTGTTGTTTGTGAACTTGAACTCCAAGCGGATTGAGATCAAATGTTTCCTGTGCTTTGGGTCTATCAAGACACACCTGGCTCCAAAGTCATATTATGTCTTTGATCCGACAAAATACATGGTACACAAATCATCTGTACACGAACCGGTTGTCGCACAAGTACTACTGCTGCTACTGCTACTAGTGTTTCAATGTATTGTACAAGTTTCATTTCTATTAGTTGGTTAAGGAAGGAGACCCAACTGTGTGTCTAGTGGGGTTGGATCTCGATGAGCGAGATAACACCCCAACTATGTTTCTAAGAGGCTATTGTCGAACATGAGTTCCGCAAAAGCTAACGGTTCGCTCTCACCATTAATGGGAGTGACATTGTGTTTCATGTATCTCTCAAATAACACCCCGATTTGCTTGCTTTTCCCCTTGTATGGAAGCCACAAGGATGACCAGTCTGTAGCAAAGTACCCATTCAACTTGCTAGACCAACCTCTGCTAAGCAGTAATCCATATGCTTCTAGTATGTCCATAATGTAAATGTTGATGCACTAGTGAACTTGGTCGTCATGAGATAATCAAATGATCACATCCTGAAGTTCACCAATGTTTGGTACACATGTTTTATCTAGTTGGATTATCTGTGCAGATGTCTTGCTCCTTTGGGCATTGATATGCTTGGAAATGGAGAGTGGCATGACATTGGTTGATGCACCAGAATCAATCAAACAGTTGTGAACATTACAGTTAACATTTTCAAATGAACGTAAGAGTGGAGGGTAAATATAGTTTGCTTCTTCCATCCGGAGTGCATTGAGCATAGTTGTGAGTGAACCGGGAGTTGTGCTTGCTCCCTTTCTAGTAGAGGTTGTGTTGTCTGTGGATGTTTGACCCAATGCACGCAACAAAATATCTCGTTGTCCTTAGATCTTAGCTAACTCGAACAAAGAGATGTTTGCACAATTTTTATTCATATCTTCCACAATATTCTAATCAAGAGTGGGTAAACTCACCGAGATGTCTAGGGTTAGAATTGTGTTTGTTCTGTCTAGCAATTGTTCTGAAGTTTACTGCTCATGGATGTAATCTTGTTTGTAGCTGTCTTTATGAACTTTCTTTGAGCATTCTGCTTTGGGACGACTAGTGGATGAACCTTCCTCATCAACAGTTTCATCTTTTCCCTTGCCTCCCCAGTAATAGGGGGAGACCCTTGACTTCTGAGATTGTATCGACCACTTTTCTTTGGGGGATGATTCTCAATGTTCATTTTTTTGTGTTGCTTGTGAGCATTAATACATGTTGATCACCTTCCAAGTGCTTGGTGCCTCATCACATGCAACATCTTCCTCTTCACCTTCATCTTCCGGTTGACATTGCACATTGTTTACCGCATTTTTCATATTGACATGCATCGAGTTCACAACTCATTTCCATTCCAGACAAGTCCCTTCTGGGTGATGATCTTCATGCAATGAGAAAAACTTGGAGTTTGTGAACATGTCCGCGTGGAACACTAAGTTGGAGCTTTGCGCAGTTTTAGCTGGGAAGAGGTTGCTACCTGATGACATGCCTCCCTTCTATTGTTTGGGAGGTTGGCTGCTAGCAGATGTCTTGATATTTTATTTCTTTAGCTCAGAAGTTTCTATTATCAAGTTCTTGACAAGATGAATAAGGGTTTCAATGCTACTTGCTTCCTTGTATTTACCCTTGCTCACCGCAGCCTAAGGCTTCCTACTCACATCTTTGGATTCTTTTGTTGGTTCATCATCCTTGATGACTCTAATCATGTGCATGTCTTTTTCCAAAACGATAACCTCTTTGTAGTTCTCAAGTAACATTGGTTTCGTAGCTCGCTTGATGAACTGCGCAATACTAGTTGGCAGTGCAGATGTATAATAGTCGGCAATGATGGAGTCGTGAGGTTTTGTGTCTGCTGCAAACATGTTTAACATGTGTAAAAACCTCTGATTAAAATATCTCACTTTTTCTTTCGACTCCATCTTCAGACTGCCCAACTCTTTGAGCATCATGGAAAGGGTCTTGTCATTAGTAAATTTTTCCAAAAGAATTCCTTTGAACATACCCGAGCTCTGGATGGAGTTCACAGGAAGTCTGTGATACCACACCATTACTTGACCATCCAAGGTACACATAAACAATCTACAGGAAACGTTGTTGTACCGTACCTTGAGTGTCTACAGTTGTAGGTAGAAGTTGTCCAAGTGGTCTTTAGCCTTTACTTCTTTGTCAGGGTCATACTTAGTTAACATTATCTCCGAATGCTTTGGAATCTTGTACAAAACACCAGGGAGAGCCAATGGTCCCTGAGTCATCCATTCTAAGTTTTGGTTAGCCATGTCTTCTTCTTATTCATCCTCCTACTCTTCTTCAGAGCCTAATGATTCTGGCTATCAGTATGTTGGTCCTTCTATGCCTCCACCTCTTTTGTTTCCTTCCCCTTCACCTCCTATACTGGAGTCTGAGCCCAATATCATGAGGGTGTCCTAATCTCCCTGTTGGAAGACTGGAGGTTCCTATCCATTCTCAACAACTTCTTCCAGACCTTTGAGAGTGGCAAGAACTGCTTCTTCCACTGATGAGTCAACAACTCTTGTGGGAGTGTTCTTTGGCTTCTTTGATGCATATAGAAGGTCTTGTATTCCTGGGATTAGTTTGAATGCTTTGGAAAACAGACGAGTGATGGGATGGGCATAGCGGAGGTTCTGATATGAAATTTTGTGTTCACATCTGGGAGGTGAGGATAACCAATTTCAGAGCTATGCGTAGGTGAGAGGGAGTGCGAGTTACTACCTTGACCATATGATTGATGAGTGGGGCTGAGAGGACATTCAACCATAAATAGCTGGCGACCCTCTTTCTAGTGCCAGAAATGCTGACAATGCTGGACCCACCAACATTCAGGGGATCTCCCCAGTATGAAGTCCCAACTAGAATTCACATCGTTTGGTGTAAGATTCCCATCTAGTACGATGACCAAGTTTCCATTATCTTAAATAATTTCCTTAGATCTTTCTTGTGAGCACATGAGAGTGGTTTAAATTGACTTTGAACAATGAGGTTCGCATTCCTGATGAGTGCTTAGTGTCGCTTCTGTCAAGGTTATTTCACTGCGGAGGGAGAGGGTGAGAGTGAGTCTCAAGTCGAAAGGGAATATTCCCATTTTTGTTAGAGACACACAACACAGCAAGACATGTACAGCTTCTAGCGAAGTAGTCCACATGGATGCAGCAATCACAAAACACAAGGTGAACAAATAGCACATACAACACTTAGAAAAATAGTCCACACGAGTGCGACAATCATTGTAACAAGTTTACAAAAATGAATTTGTTGAGTGTCCAGCGGAATAGTCCACACAAGTGTGACAGTCGTTATAACAATTTTATGAAAATGAATATGTTGAGTGTCCAACAGAATAGTCCACAGGGGTGAGACAATGTTAACAACTGATGCAACACATTTCCAATAGAATATGTACTAGAACAATTCAAATAGTTCAACTGCCTTAATAGAGGTTAAAGAAACATGCATTACAAGCATCCAAAGAATAGTCTTCCAAACAAATACAATACATGTGAGAAAACGTGCTGGCCTATTAACAGGCTTCTGAATTAAGCAAATTTCCAAGACACATCCATACACATTACATCTCTAACCCCAATAGTGGGGTGTTGGAGCCACTGCTCACTCCTTGGAGAAAAGACTACAGACTCTCAAGGTTATGTGGGAGGAGCCAAGGTGAAAAATTCCTTTGCATGTACAAATGAGGGGTATATATAGCCAAGGGAAAAATTGACCCTTTTGATGCTTTGACTTACCTCATGACTATTTGATTTACATGACACTTAAACTCACATGACTCTTCAACTTTACATATGGGTCTCTTGGACTTCCACGTTACATTACATTAATTACAACAGTATGGCCCATAGTAGTGATGTGGCCGAGATTACTCATGACATGAATTGACATCATAGTGATGGTATACTCATGCTGATGGTGGTGTCCATGTCGAGTTGCAGTGTTGCTGAGTGATGAGTGTGCTCTTGGTGTATCATAGCTGCACCTCCACATGGCAAGGTGTGCGAAGTCTTCGATGGTCTTGGTGTTTGCTTGATGTTGCACGTTCATGTATCCCCTTCGCTAGTACTTGGCATGCTTCATGTGTTCATTTGTTCATGAACAAGTCTCCTATCATGCACTCCTTTTCATCTCGTTTGTCGTCATGCCATGTCTCATCCATATAACTGTATATACAATCATTCATGATGAGACAACATCAAATCCAGAAATCTCCTAGCTTACCATGATGCATCATCTTTCGTTTTCATGTGCAGGTGACTGGGATAGGGGACAAGGCTCTAAAACTGTGTAGAGCACATTTCAAGTTGAGATGCAGGCTCCTGGGCACTATCAAGGAAAATTATGCAGAGGTCACTAGGAGGCTAGGATGAGAAATATGGAACAACAGTGACATTTTGCGTGATATGGCTCAGCTGGGAGGTAGAAGTGCGCAATGTTTTTAGGGAGGAAATATGGGCAGCAGGGAGGACACTGGCAGTGAAAAATGTGCAGATTCTCAGGAGAGGCTGGGAATGGGCTGCGAAAGCTTGTTGGCCAAAACTACGTAGAACTGGGAAGCATGCATGTAGGACATGTTTGTGCAATTTCTGGGTTGAGCAGGGTGTGAGGCAGCTGAAGGACAATCCAAGAAAACTATGTAGTTTTCAGAAGGAGTAGCAAATCGGCTAATATAACTGTGCAATTTTCTGAGGCAGTGTAGTGATAGGCAGTGGGTGCCTATCCCTCATGTCTGTGAAATTTCTTCAGAGAACGGAGGTGGGCATGCTGACAACTTCTACGCTATTTTTTGGAGGAGTGAAGCCTGGGGTCACTGCTCAGTTCAACTCTTTGTTTGACCAACGGGAAGCTTGATAGATTCGCTTATGAGCAACACAAACTGATATGGCTTCTTAGGAAACTTTTGTGCTATTCTGGGTGATAGTCGGTCAGGTCGATTCTAGGATTGTGCAGTGCAGATTGCTTGGGAGGCCACCTCAATCTCTTCACCAGTCTAGGCAATAGTACATGATCACTGAGGGTTGAGACTACGTAGTGAAGCTCAATGGAGGTATGGTTGGCGGAGGGTGGTTTGGTCGACAAATCTTCGGAAAAATTACTAAGTGTATGAGTGAGTTAACTCGAGCATGCATGACCTTGCGAGCACACACTCAACATGACTCGACAACAAGACACCCCAAACCAACAAGACAACATACGCTCAGTGTGACTGACCAATGAGTGTGAGTGACAAGTGCGATACTTGAGATAAATTGTTGAACAATCGCGATGACACTTTGCGTGGCATTCCATACAAATTCGTGTGTGAGTGCAACAAATACTTACATAGTGAATACAAATTGTACAAACGAAGACCGACTTTGAGCATAGCTAGAACATGGCTACATGCATGACATTATGACCAACATGCTAAAGATGTTCGGGGAACAGTTAAACGAAGAGGGTGCAAAGACTTGACACGAGCTCATGGGATGAGACCGAGTTTTTGAAAACATCAAGGGAAAAAACCAAGGCAGGCTCTGAAATTGGATGCAAGCCAAAATTTTGGAGGTTTTTGCAGCCGCTACAACAATGTCATAAGTCTTAGATTCCTTCTTGTTGAGCTATTTCATATAGGCATCTTTTCCATCCATTGTGACATCAGTCTCCACAAGGTTGCCACATGTCCCTCCTCCAACAATATTATTTAAATATAACTTTGAATCTATAAATTTGAATCAAAAAAACTTCTCTTTGATCCGATAACATTAACTAAATAACACTATTACTACTATTATTATATATTATATTTTTATAATATATCATAATATAATGATATGGACTTTTTGTCAAAGCATTACTCTCAAAGTGTCCATTACATTACCCTCCACTTCTCCAAGGTCCACTCATCTACCATGTGACCACTTCATACCATTTATGATAAAACTTTGTTAGGTATCCTTACCAAACAATATGCTATTATTACATTATTATGCTCTATAATATAATAACAATATGTGAATTTGTGGATTTTCCATTGGAGCTTTTCTATCAAGGCATTCCCTTCTAAGGCCCTTTCATTTCCCCTATTGGCCAAGCTCTGCACATATGCTATGTGTCAAGAAGGTGATATTTTCTTGTTTGAATACTTGGAAAGTGCTTCTTTTCTACTCATATTCTCTGAATCCTCTGAGGGTTATCTATCTATCTATCTATTTATCTATTCACACACACACATACATACATACGTATATATATGTATATATATATATATATATATATATATATATATAGATATCTATATCTATATCTATATATATATATATATATATATATATATATATATATATATATATATATATATATATATATATATATATATATATATATATATATATATATATATTCTATGAGTGGAATAAGTGATATATTCATTGTCAACTCGAATGTAGGGGCTTTGCGGATAAGGTTTCAACAAAGGTTTATAAGACATGTGGCTAGGGTTTTTCCCTAGTTAGGTTTTGGTGGATATGAGGCATATAGGTACATATGTCTATAAGGAAGGATATGGACATTATGAAGGATGAGAGGTTTCTTTCATCAGAGTGATAGGCATAGTGAATGTTGAATACATGACACAATATCTCTCACCTATCTTGGGTAATGAGATGACAATTGTTAGGTAAGGGTTTTTTGGTGTTGATTGAATTTTTCCATTGGGTCATGTTTTGCAGGTAATTCATGCATGGATGAGGTGTTGATGGAAGCTTCAATATATTTTTTCTTGGTGATGAGTGTGGTGGATGACGTAATAGTGGACTACGAGCTTGATAAAATGGATCTAGAGGTGATCCTTAGATCCTGGTATGGATTTAATCCCTTGTTTAATCTCTGTGATTTTTAAGAAGGGAGGTTTTATGGATCAATGTGTGAGGATGAGGAGATTGTTACATATCCCATTCAAAGTGGAAAGGTGGCAATAAAATTATAGGGTGTGGTGTCTCTTCCTTGTGTTGGAAACCTTTGGGAACTACTTGGGGGGGGGGGGGGTGCGAATCAATATTGTGATCTTATATACACTTGTTTCCTTTTATTACTTTAACTGAATCACACACATATATTCACCAACAACTCACAATATGTTAGCAACATATGAGTAAACAATAAACATGCAAACATATAAGCAACATATACTAGAGAAAACCATTAAAGAACAACCACAAAAACCATCCACATAATAGACACAAGATATCTGATGAAAAACCCTTCACCGGGAAAAATACCACACTTTTTGCTGCTGCTTTGCTCTGATATTCTATTATTCAAGCAATTGATATTTTACACAGTGTGTTGACACCCATTAGCATGGAGACTCGACCTCATATACAACACACCAACCACCATTGGTTAGGAGACTCGATACAATTGGATCAAATTAGAATACTCTATTCTCTACATATCTCTATGGACTACCATCTGTTGAAGGCTACCTCAATCAGTCAATCCTCGCCCAACTACCATTGGACTATCTAACCACCATTGGATTAATAAACTTCTTCCTTTCATTGAAGCTTTGTTATCATTGCTCCACCTCCATGAAGTCACTGCTCCTCATCACCATGCAGACCTCCTTTCATCTATTTTCAAACTGGATCCCAAGACACTATGCTCAATAAGAAATAAGCTCTACATACATGCTCTTAGCAACAATATCTCATCATCAAATCAATAAAAAAAATGCACAAAGTATGTTCTCTCCAAAATAAAATTGTGGCCACAATCAAATCTAAATATCATACCCTCACAACAATAGAATGTTGCACACTACATATAACATCATAAGACACATGGCTATGTGCTACATGCATCAGCAGCTCCTATAGAACAAGTGTGAGAGGATCACCAACATATAATCTAGCAGCATATCAAACTCTCCAACCAATCTCTAAACCAACAGCTCCAAAATTTATCTATTCTGCAACATGCTTCAGAGATGCTCACTATTCAATCATGAACACTCATGGACTGAAGCATAAAAACTATCTACTAGGTCTGAAGCATACACAACTTCTCTGGAACCTTCTCACTCACTCATTGCAATCATTAATCAGTCCTCATCTCCAAGATCAAGTATATAAAACATTTAGAGCGAAATTGAGATTAGAGATAGGATCATAGGTGCACAAATTGGACCAAATCAATCCACTAATCTCACTACTAGTGAACTAAATGTATTGACAACATGAGAGGACATTTTCAAACAATTCTTGACCTTTCCAAAAAATTACGAAAGCCTCTAGGAATATCCAACTTAATTTCCTTCCAAACAATGTGAGGAATATAGAGGAAATATCATGAAATTCCATAGTCACTCCCTTGACATTGTCTTCATGTGAATGGGGTTATAACTGCTCCGCTCCCATAGGCCTCTATGCATGTGACTGGGGCTAAAATTGAGGGAAACCATGAACCCTATAGCTCAAGATCTCTCCCATATGTTGCATCCTATTCCAATTCATCTATACATTCCTCCAAACCTCTAACATGACCTCTGACACCTTTGCAAATGGATCAAATAAGCCTCCCAAGTGTCACTACCAAGTTGACCTAGAAGGGCCAACAAACAAGGTTTCCAAGTGTGCCAACAAGTCCTCCACTCTCCTAAGACCTATGAACAAGATGAAACACATCTAAAGAACCTATGCAACCTCTGTAGCATATCTACAAAATCAACATCACTACTACACGTTATCCTCATAGGCATAGACATGAAAACCTAATGAGGACCTAGTTAGCAACTCAACTAGTGTGCCATCAACCATATCTAACAAATATATATCTGTATGATCAACTATAGCAGTACCATCTACCTATAGTAGCATCAACAAACCATCATGACATGTCCATGAATGTACATGCCAACACAAGATAACTCCTCCATGACCAACATGCTACCATCAAGCTCCATCAATGCCATTACATGAGTGTGCCACAGGGAAAATTTTAGGGGCTAATATTCAAAGTGGGCTAATTTTCCATGCTTTTTCCAAAAAAAAAGATTCATTAATTTCCATTTTTTCTAAAAAAAAATCACCAAAATTTTATAGTATAATTTTATTTTACCATAAAAATCACCAAAATTTTATATAAAGACTATATAAAATTATTAGAAATTTGAATACTTTTACAAAAACATTGTCAAACATTTTACAAATTGCATATTATGTACTAGTGAGATTCACCAAGGTTTCTAAACTTTAAAATAAATTTCCATCCTTAAAATTTTCCGTGGCGTGCCATCAAGAAGATCAACATCGATTCCAATACATATCGACACACACCATGGTCCCTCAATCTACATCATCATGAGGTTTACATAAGTGCATGAACTCAAGAGTTGACCTCAATGCCAACACAACCATCTCATTGTCAATACACCCATGCCAACCAATAGGACCACCAAGTCACATCCATATGCGCATGACAAGCATGGCCATGACCATGACCTTGTTGACATTAATTCCAACACAACAATGCCAACAAACTCCCCATATGGAATTTATTTCAACCTCATCAACATGTGTGGATGATCACTATCCATCCATATTCTCTCCAAATTCTCTCCCCCTTTGACATCAATCGCAAAGGGTCAACTCCATATGAATAGGAATAAAGAACTAAAGTGCATACTAGAGTAATACATTTGAACATGGATGAAATATAATGCATAAAAAATCATCCATGTCTTCTATCATCACAGTAGCAAGAAACAAATATATCCAATCACCATTCAGAGCATAATACCATCCAACAACAACTAGCATCATGCCATCATAAGGAAACCATCATCAACATATGCAACATCGTCATAATATGCAACTATGAACAACATCATGTACATGCATATATATGCACATAAGCATCAAACCATCACTCCTCCTCATAGAAACATCATAAGATGCATCAGGATATGATACGTAGGAATACCACATGAGGCAATCACACACAATCTCCCCCATAACTACATAGCAGCAAATATCATAACATCTCATCACATGAGGCCAAGAACCCCATTGTCATACCATAGTATGAGGCATAGCATGAAAACCTCAAAACAGATCATCCAACAATGTATGTCTAAAATAAATAGGAACAAATAATTCCCCCTTGAATACATGCCATCTCCAAGTTCCAGATATACCAGTTTTTGGGCTGAAATGACCTCTTCCGATGCAAGCAATTCTTCCTTTGACATATAGAAGCACCATATGGACTGAGACTCCACATGACCATGACTCAAGTGACATATATATGATAAATACATGGTTGCAGCAACGATACAATATACCTCATACATAACTCATATGACCATAACATGACCTCATGACTAATGGGTAAATGACCCAAACTATATTACAACATAAGTACATGGATCCATGAGCATATTACATGAATACATGAATGAAATACAACTGCTATGAACATCTCCTATGGACCAATGACTCAAAAACATGATACATCATGACTGTTACATCATCATTAACCCATACAAGTGGTTCCAAAAATGACTCATGATACTCCTCCATAACAGGCCTATCACCATGATGACTCAACATACCATTGACTGGACTCAACACCAATACAAAATGATGTAAAAATAGCAAATAAATGGTTGTAGTAATCATTATACAAAAATCTCATACATGGTTGGTCCATGTCACAAGTCATCCTAGTACATCATGGAGTCATGATCATAATCTATTCATGGTTTCACATCTTTTCAACTAGTTGTTAGCGTAAACCAAAAGAATATACATAGCTGAAATATTTTCTCTTCTTTCTACTCATGAAAGACATAAAAACTACTACAAACACATGAACAGAAAGGAATGAAAGAGACAAGATAATTCATGAATCTCAATACCATGTATAGCTCCCCTAAGCTCAATATACCTCAAATAGTTAGGTTGATCTTGTGGACTTGAATGTGCATGAGGCTCAAAATAAGCTCATCATATACTCCTACAAATTCCATCATACACTCCCCCTAAGGTTGTGTACCTCTAATGATCTACAGTCCTCTATCATTATGCATTAAATAACCATGGACTACATGAGGGAACGCTCTTCACTAGTTGAAGAGTTGAATTTCCTTCTTTCTCCAAACAGTGTTAGGTTGCTTCACTTCTTCCTTGACTTGCCTCTTTTCTTCTCTCAATTGTATCTTCTCTTGGTTCACTGGTTTAGAGCTAGTTCCTCTTTTTTTTCCTACCTCTAGTAGTTTTGTCTCGAGTAACATGAAAGAAAACAATCTCTTGCCATATGGCCAAATCTATGGCATATGTAGCACTCCACATGGCGAGGATATGTAGCAAGAAGACTAGATATCCTACTACTCATGCCAGATCTAAACTGTGCATGAAATGAGTCTCTCCTCAACCAGTTAGAACTGCAATCCATTTCCTTATGGAAAAACAAGTGACATAAGTAATAGTAACCATGAAAATCACAATTATACCTATTAGCCATTCTCCTTCGCTACTTGAATTGCTATAATCTCTACTGATATGGTCTATATGATATGTTCCATCAATTTGCTGCAATATGCCCAAACTTGTGATAGTTTTAACATTCTACATTATTCACATAAGGAACAAAAGGACTTTGATTCCTTTGAAATCTTACAAATTTGTCACGATTTTCTCTAGGAGCAAAGGATATTATAAATGTAGGTGCTCCTTGAGATTTTCATTTTTGCTATTGGTTCTACTACTTTATCAGTTGTTGGTTTTCCTTGCTTTTCTATTGTTGGTTCTTTTGTTTCTTGATTGGCTGTTGGATCTCCTTCTTATTACCTTGGATATTACTTTTTTTTTTTGGAATTGTTTTCTATAGGTTTCTTGGGTTCTTCTTTAGTTTTTTTTCCTGCATGCAAACTAGACTCATCCTTTGGAAATCCAAGACCAGTTTTATCCATTGGTGATCTTTGGATCTCAAGCAAATTATCTAGGGCTATAGTTCTCTTCTCCATGTTTCACTTCTTTCTCAAGGAAACCTCATCAACTTCTAATTTCTCGCATTCATCTTCCTTCTCTTTGTACTTCTTCCTCATGGCTTCCTCAACCCTTCCAAATTATACCATCTTAAATTTTATACTCACATTCTCTTCTTTGAGCTTGGCCTCCTTATCATCATAGATCTGCGATAATTTTTCTTGATCCTTGCATGCATCCATTAGTCTAGAAAGCTTAGATCTTCATCAAAATATGAATCATAAAACTCAAAAGAAAATCATTAACAGTTATACCTTTGGATTCATTTTGTTGCAATACTTTTGGTTCTTGAACTTCTGATTTTTGTACTTTATTTGTTGAACCACTTGCACTAGGAAGATGAGATTCTTGTGGCTAAGTTTCCTTGTTTTGAATGACATTAATTTTATAAACTTGATTCCTCTTGTTCTTTCCCATTTTGGAAAAGAAATAAAAATAAATAAATTTCACCAACAAACCCCAGATCTTCTCTCTAGCGATCAAGTTACAACTAAGAGCCCCGCTTTGATACCAATTGTTGGACACCTATAAGTAGTACTGGGGGGGGGGGTGAATCAGTAGTGCAATATTATATACAATTTTTTCCTTTTATTATTTTAACTAAATCACACACAAATATTCACCAGCAACTCAAAATATGTTAGCAACATATAAGTAAACAATAAACATGAAAACATATAAGCAACATATACTAGAGAAAACCATCAAATAATAGCCACAAAAACCATCCACACAATAGACACAAGATATATGGTGGAAAACCCTTCACTGGGAAAAAAACCACCCTTGTTGCTTCTCCTTTGCTCTGATATTCTATTAGTCAAGCAATTGTTCTTTTACATAGTGTGTTGACTCCCATCAACATGGAGACTCGACCTCATATAAAACATGTCAACACCGTTGGCTAGGAGACTCGATACTACTAGATCAACTTAGAATACTCGGTTCTCTACAGATCTTTATGTACTACCATCTGCTAAAGGCCACCATGACCATTCAATCCTCACCCAACTATCATTATACTATCCAACCACCAATGTATTGAGAAACTTCTTACTTTCATTTAAGCTTCGTTGTCACTACTCCACCTCCATGAAGTCATTTCTCCTCACCACCATGCATACCTCCTTTCATCTATTTTCAAACTAGATCCGAAGACATTATGCTCAACAAGAAATCAGCTCTACATACTTTCTCTCAACAACAAGATCTCATCATCAAATCAATAAAAACAATGCAAAAAATATGTGCTCTCCCAAAAACAATTGTGGCCACAATCAAATCTGATATCATACCCTCACAACAATATTATGTTGCATACTGCTTATAACATCATAAGACACATGGTTATGTGCTACATGCATCAACAATTGCTGCAAAACAAGTGTGAGAGGATCACCAACATATACTCCAGTAGCATATCAAACTCTCCAACCAATCTCTACACCAACAGCTCCAAAACTGATCTATTTTGCAACACGCTTCATATATGCTCACTATTCAATCATGAACACTCATGGACTAAAGAATAGACACTCTCCACTAGTTTTGAAGCATGCACAACTTCTCTGGAACATTCTCACTCGCTCATTACAATCATCAATCAGTCCTCAACTCCAAGATCAAGTATATAAAACATGTAGGGCGAAATTGAGCTTAGGGATAGGATAAAAGGTGCAGAAATTGAACCAAACCAATCCACTAAGGTCACTATTAGTGCACTAAATGCATTCACAACATGAGAGGACATTTTCAAACAATTCTTAACCCTTTCAAACAATTCTGGAAGTCTCTGGGACTTTCCAACTTGATTTCCTTCTGAATAGCATGAGGAATGCAGAGGAAATATTGTGAAATTCCATAGCCACTCCCTTAACATTGTCTTCATGTGACTAGGGCTATCACTGCTCCAATAGGTTGGCCTCCATGTGATTAGAGCATCCCAACTGCTCCCATAGGCCTTTGTGCATGTAACTGGGGTTAAAACTACGGGAAACCATCATTCCTACAGCTCAGGACCTCTGCCATCTATTGCATCCTCTTCCACTTCATGTATACATGCCTTCAGACCTAATACATGGCCTTTGACACCTCTGTAAATGGGTCAAATAATCCTCCCAAGTGTCACTACCAAGTTGACCTAAAAGGGCCAAAAAATAAGGTTGGCAAGTGTGCCAACAAGTCCTCCACTCTCCATCAGACCTATGAACAAGTTGCAACACATTTGAAGCACCTTTGCAACCTATTTGGCATATATGCAACATCAACATCACTACTACAAGTCATCCTCATAGGCATATACATGAAGACCTAATGAGGACCTAGTTGACAACTCAACTAGTGTGCCATCAACCATCTCTAACACATATAGATCTGTATGATCAACATTACTAGCGCCATCCACCTGTAGCAACATCAACAAACCATCATGACATGTCCATTATTGTACATGTCAACACATGATAAGTCCTCCATGACCAACATGCTACCATCAAGCTCCATCAATGCCATCACATGAGTGTGCCATCAAGAAGACCAACATCAATGCCAATACATACCGACACACATCATGGTCCATAAATCTACATCATCATGAGGTTGACATACGTGCATGACCTCAAGAGTTGACATCAATGCTACCATAACCATCTCACTGTCAATATATCCATGCCAACCAATAGGACCACCATGTCACATCCATATTCACATAACAAGCATGACCATGACCATGACCTTGCTGACATCAATGCCAACACAACAATTCCAACACCTTGGATAGAGAAAATATTCCAAGTTTCCTCACAACCCATAGTGGGTTCTCCTTCATGTATATCAAAGGATCCTATTTTGGTTAAGAGATTAACAAAGGTGGGGGTTCAAACTGATGTTTTGGGTGTTTTGAAGCACAAGGGGATAAAATTAAACGTCAAGGTGAAAATGGTGGTGGTAAGAGATACATCCCTAAAGCTCTGATGAAGGTGGTGGTTGGGAAATATTGTGGAAAATATGTGCAAGTAGATTCTCTTTGAGGATAGTTGTCAAACAGTTGGGGGGATATCTCAAGGTATACAAAGAATTTTTTATCCTAGTGAAGGGTCCAATTTATTTTATGTTTTTCTTCTCATGATGCAAGAAAGGTATTAGGCTTTGATTCAATTTAGGGGACTTTAGGATTAATATTGAAATGATGGTCAATTCATTTTGTTCCCATTATGTATCCCATATTAAAGTAGGTTTGGGATTTATTGCATCGATTACTCTTACTTTTTTAGAGAGTGGAAGTTTTGGAAGCCATGGGGAACAATATTGGACACTTTATTGGGCTAGAACAAGATTGGGAATCTGAGGAAAGAAGATGGAAGAGGTGCACGTTGAATTGGACTTATGTGAATGTTTGGTGGGAGAAATTGAAATTCAAGATTATGCAATTTCATGGTGCCAAAATTTAGAATATTGGTGGATCCCATTTCATTATTTTGGTTATCATAATATGGGACATTTTAGAAATCTTATAGTAAGATAACTCTTGGAGCTAAAAAGAAATGTTGGGTCAATAAAAGTGTTGAAAGTCAGTCAAACATGGATCTTAGGATAGTATCATCTTCTGCTATGGATAATGGCACTAAATAGGTTAAGGACTTGAATAATATAAATTTAGAACAAAGTGATCAAAAGTGGGATGGTGTCAAAAATGGTCCTTCCTTAGTCAACCCATTGGGTGCGTATTCTGGTAAGGATTTATCCTCTCTATATAATTCTATAGCTATTATTTTATATAGACAATTAAAGTATACAGAAATTCCCTCTTTCTTGGGAGGGCCTTTGAACATTTCTATGGATGGGATGGAGACAATATTTTCTAGTCAAGTTTCAAAGGTTGAAGGATATAGTTTAGATCTAAAAGGTTACTTAAAGGGACCAACCCTCATATGGAATTTGTTAATCCTTCCTTTTCCTTTCCTTTGGTTATTATAAGTATGAATTACATTTTATATTCAAAAATGAGGAAGTTGGGCCTTCTTGGGGGGCTTAGACTTGGATTGTAGTCCTAACTCTTCTATTGGGGGGAAATCCCATTTATCTACATTTTAATAGAAATAAATTTTAGATATAGAAAAAGGAAGAATTCCCCAACTGATAAGGTCCTTAAAATAGTATCATCCCTGGGCTCAAATCCCTCATGAAGTGCCACTCTTGTAATTCTAAACGGGTAGGGAAAAGAGTAGTAGTTGAGCCCTTACCTAATGGTTGGCCTTTTAGTTCCCAAATTTGCATTTGACTTTATAAATTATTTTAAAGAAGAAATAGTTATATCTTCAACCAAAGGTTTTAAACTATTATGGCATGTATGGGGATAGAAAATTATTTTAAGATTCAATCATGGAATCCCAAATCCAATAGAGCTAACACATATTAACTAGAGGTGATTTAAACTTTACTCATTCCTTAAGGGAAGGATGGGGGATTCAATTTAGGTACGATCCATTTGAGGATTATTTCCATAATATAATGGAAGTTCACAAATTGGTAGATGTGAAACTAGTTAAGTTGGTGCCTACATAGAGGAATTTCTACAAAAATGAGGATGAAATTTCTAAGAGGCCTGATCTTTTTTCATTTTGGAGGCATTGGTGGGGGCACCATTCTTCGTGAAATATTGGGATGGTTGTAGAGGGATATTCAATCATCTTCTAATTATATTTAAATGGTTAAGGAATATTTAAAACATAGTATCCAAATTAAATTAAATAAAGGTTGTTGGAGCCAAAATATAGGAAGTTAGTTGAAGAGAATTGGAGACATATTTCTCCTAATGATTCCTTCTCCTATATGCCATAGTGTATATATAATATACTCAGATAAAATACAAGACTAGAGAATGGAGTAAATAATATACCTTTAATAGGCTCAACTAAGAGATATATATTTGTTTTTTATCAAGAAATAACTTGCCTTCAAAATATGTAAGTGGCGTGTCATGATCTTCACAAAGGAGGAGCTAACCCAGAGGCTAAAAATAAACATGATATAGACTATGGAGGGGGATAGAAATACTAATACTTTTCACCATTTTTGTAATAATAGGAAAAATATTAACACAATATGGGGGATTAGAAATGATATTTCTGGAGTGGAAAAATATTTTAACGAAAAAGTAGAGCTAGGGGTGAATTATTTCAATTCATCGTTTCAAGAGCCCACTAGATTCCCTTTAGGAAATAACGCTTATTTCAAGGCCCATTCTGAGGTCCATTTCAGAAGAAATGAATAATAGTTGGGAGGAGGAAGTCTCAAAGGATGAGGTGAAAAACATACTTTTCTCACTTAAAAAGGGAAAATTTCTAGGGCTAGATGGGTAGATGATAAATATTTATGTGGGATTTTTTGATAAAGTTAAAGATGACCTTATAAATACCATTCAAGAATATAAAATCATAGACAAAATTTTTAGTTATCTCAACTCAACATATTTGGCTCTCATTTTGGAAAAGAAAGATGATTTAGCTTTTTACGATTATTGGTTGATTCCCTATTGCAATGTTAGTTACAAATTGGTAGCCAAAGTGATCATAGGTAGACTTAATTATATTTTAGTGATATAACATCAGAAGAATAATTTGGTTTCCTTCATAAGCATTAGATTCATGACTTAATGGCCTTGGTGCAAGAGGCACTTCATTATATGAAATTATTTAGGAAGTTGTTAATATTTTTCAAGCTCAATCAATCCAAAGCTTATGACAATGTCAGTTGGATAATTTTGAGGTTGATTATGATTCAATAGTCATGTACATAAATGTGGTGAACTAGAGTATGGGGTGTGTTCAGTCAGCGACCTCTGCAGTTCTAATTAAAAAAGATTTCTCTATTTTTCTATGCATGTAGGGATCTTCACCAAGGATGTCCTTTGTCCCATTTCTTGTTCCTTTTGACAATTAAAGGTTTAAGTAGGTTGATTTTATATGCCAATTTGAAGCAAGATATTAGTGGTCTTAAAATATTGAATTCATAGTTTTTATCTTATCTAGTATTTGTGGATGATGTTTTTCTTATGGAATATGGATTTGGCATAGATTCAAGATTTGAGTATGATATTGGGTTTATAAAAAGTTTCAATAGGGTTGGTTATCAATGAGGCCAAATATAATTTACTCTCATGTAATATTTTTGAGGTGATAAGGAGAAAACACCAATATGGTTTCCTTTTCCACATAATCCTTTCAATGATGGTTTGAAGTATCTAGGTTTTTATCTCAAGTCCAATTCTTATAGGTATGGGGATTGGCTATGGATTGGTAAGAAGGTTGTGGCTTGTATATTTGTAACAACCTCAGGTTAAAGTTTCATGTAATAAAGGATAATAAAGGAAAAATAAGACCAAGGCCACGAGACACGTATTCCAGGTTGAATGTTGGGAAAACACTATAGTGGGCATCACTTGTGGTCTATTAAAAGCTATGGAAATTGATAAAGGAAAAGAGGCATTAATTAGAATTTAATTATGGGAAATAAAGGAAAATAGGAGGAAAGGAAGGTGAAGGGACACAAATTTGCATGCAAGGGAAATTAGAATAAAAATGAAGGAAAATGAAGAAAAAAGGAGACATTAATGATAAAAAGGCTTAAGAGAAACAATTCACAACTTTTATCAGTTCAATTTTGGTTTCTTTCATTCTCTCTCATACAATCTTGCACACTTAGATAATTCTTGGAGAAATTGGGCATTCACTTGCACTTGGAAAAAGGAAAGAAAGAAAGCAAAGTGAAGCAAAAAAATGTAATGGGAAGTTTGGATCAACAACTTTAGCAGGAAGATCTTGCATCTAACAGGTTGCATCAGTGACTTCCTCTCTAGGTTGTGAATGCATGGTACATGAATTTGTTTATTTGTTTCATTTGTTGTCATTGGCATGTGTGTTTCCTGGTTCGATAGTGGTTTTAGCCTTGAATTTCCATTTCCTGGATAACCATGGTGTGATGGGATTCATTCTTGGTTGAGCCTTGGATTTCCCGAAGGTTTTGGAACTGGGTGAGGTGGTCTCAAGAAAATACCAAGCGTTGGGGGTGGAGATGGTTTTATCTAGGAATCCCTTGATAGGTGGGTGGAGACAGGAAAATTCCTCAAGGTATGGTGAAGGAATTATGAGGCATCAAAGCTTGGTTTGTGATTTCGGGACTGGTTTAGGTGAGATCATGGTAACCTGAGGGTGGAGGTGTTTTAACCTCTGAATTCCATGTTTAGTTATGTCTTGGTTTATCCCATGAGATCCCACATTCATGCTTAGAGTATGGCACATGTTTGATTTGTTGAAAGAAATATTTATTTTAGCCTAATCGATGGGCATGTGGTACGCTGAAGTCCCTGACCTGGTTGGTTTTTCATAAGTTAATATAAGTTATTTTTCCCTATTGTGATCTATGAGCACTTGCTATTGTTATTTTTTGGATTCCATGGATGATTTGTCATTGTTTCTATTTTGGTTATATGTTGGTCATAAGCATGGTTCTATGATGTGCTCTAGCTATGTATCTTGTTCATGATTTGATAGTTTATTGAATGGTTGATGAATGCATGGGATAACAATTGTTGTTGCAACCATCTTGAGATGGAATTCAACCTTCTTGGTGATTCTTAGATGAAGTTCAAAAGTTTAAGATCAAATTTGCATTCATGACCTATAGCTTATATGTTTATCATATGTTTGATGAAATGTTTATTGTGTACTAGGCCTACTCTGGTCAAGATCTTGTTTAAGTTTTGAATGGTTAACCTTTTCATTGTGTTATTTATGATTATGGAAAGTTACAATAATTTCTAGGCAGTGGTTTGGAGGCTTTCCTAAAAAAGTGGCATAGCTCTCATGACCATAGTTACATAATAGGGATTTTTGGGCTATAATGAATGTAGTTAGGCTTGTGGGTGTGGTTGGAGCCTCATAACTACACACACAATGTGTCAAGTGTGTGGTTGGGAGGCAAATTTAGATAAAAACAGTTCCATATCAGAGATTGATCACCTGGAGTGATTTGCAAGCCCTTGTAAGGTCTATAATACCTGAGGGATGGCTGTAAGTTGTCGATTAGTTAGCCCCACTTCCACAACTTGAACTTAGAGGTTAGGTTATGTCATAGTGAAAATCAACTCATGTTTACTTAGGAGAGCTTGTAAAAGAGGGTAAATGTGGGAGGGGCACATTATAGGGTGGTGTCAGAGCTTCCAAGTTCAAACACTTGGACCGGATGGGCTAGACATGATTGTTATGCATGCATGTTAGTCATATGTGTGACTACTATGCATGCATTGCAGTGGCTATAGTTGCCACGTCTATAGTCACTGTTATAGTTTGGGTTATCATGCATGATGTGAGGTGTTAATATGGTTACATGCTAATGTCATTATGTGTATATACAGGTATATTGTGCTAATATGGACTGATTTTTGCAGATAAGAGTAACCTCCCCTGAACTTCATTAAGGTATGGTTTGTTCGTGTTTCCTATTTTTTTATTGAACATGCAATGTTTGATAGAAGAATAAGATTAGAGATGACAAGAAGAATGGTGGATTACAGTTCACGTGACTCTCCTTAGAATCAGATGAACAACAAGGAGATGAGTATTCTCATGATATAGCAGATACATTGAGAAATTTGAAGGCATACATCAGAAGTTGCAAGGCTGATAACAATAGGCTGACTAAGACATGGGAAAGGCTTGCTAGGGCTTAAGAAACGCAAGTCATGGTTAATGTAGTGGTCCTTCAGAACCTATCAAATTTGCAAAGATAGAGACATTTAAGGATCATTCATGGAAAGGAGGGAAGGACTAATGCGGCATATGGTAGGAGGTCTTGATTAGGATATAGGTTGGACAAATATGATACAATAAAAAATGGTAGATGGTTGGATACACTTGACAAGAGAGATAGTGCTTATGGGTTTTATTTTAGTTCTAGTTCAAAGAGACATCATTTTCATCACCACCATCATCCTTATAGGAGGAGTGAGAAACACTACTCTCCATAGGAGTTCAATAAATTCAATACTCATACATTTGATGGAGAGATGAAGAAACCAGAAGATGTAGAAGCATGGCTTCTTGGGATGAACAATTTCTTCGAATTGCATGATTATACAAAACATATGAAAGCCAAGATAGTGATATTCAGTCTCAAGGGAAAAGAAGATATATGGTGGGAATATTTGAAGCATGTCAGAGGCATCAAGGTAGAATAGTTGATTTGGAATGAGTTTAAAAGATTCTTTAGGAAGAAGCACTTTCCTGAGATATAATATGATGGAAAGGAAAATGAATTCTATGAGTTGAAGATGTGTTCCATGAAAGATGAAGAGTCCACGATCAATTTTATGGATTTTTTGAGGTATGTTCCTTACTTCAAGGCCCTTAGAAGAAAATTTTCCAAAGGTTTATCAGTGGATTAACATTAGCCTTCAAGAATTGGATTGAGTAC
This sequence comes from Pinus tabuliformis, assembly GCA_031772625.1. Taxonomy (NCBI): domain Eukaryota; kingdom Viridiplantae; phylum Streptophyta; class Pinopsida; order Pinales; family Pinaceae; genus Pinus; species Pinus tabuliformis. The sequence goes on along the minus strand of CM062810.1, from coordinate 279,239,433 downwards.
GATGAGCCTCGGTCATTGGAGGAAGTCATTGGGAAATTGAAGCATTTTTATGAGAAGTCAAAGCACAAGCGTGAGCTTAAGCATTATTGGAAAGGGAATGAGAAGGTTAAAGGAATATGGCCTCAGAAGCCTAAGGAAGACCGCAGGATGTAAGTGAGAAATAAAATGTGGCTCCTTATAAGAAGTTTAATGTAGCTGAGAAGGAACATGGTCCTCGACGTTGAGAGCAATAGAATAAAGGTAGTGGTAGAGAACCATTACAGTGTTGGATTTGTGGAAAATATCATCACAAGAAGTATTTTGCATTGTACCAGGGTGGTAGGCCTCATATATGTAGTGCTTAGGAGGTGTAGACAGTTGAGGATGTTGGTCAAAGCATTCCTCAGATCTATGCAACACTTGATAACATGAAGGAAAATCATTAGACATCCATTATTGAGATGGAAGGTAATCTTTGTGATTGAGTTGTTTTAATTTTGATCGACCCTATATCTAATTATAGTTATGTTAGTTCTGAACTGGTGGGAGTGTGGCTTGAGTAAAGAAATGCATGAGGAGTCTTGGTTGGTGTAGTTAGACATAGGGACCAACAAAAGAGTTCATCATTGGGTGAGAGATGGTGCATTTGAGTTGAATGGTATACCTACATCAACACATCTTAATGTGCTTCCTCTTGGATTATATAGTATGATTTTGGGCATGGATTGGTTGTATACTCATAGGACCAAGTTATATTGCTATGAGAAGCCTATTGAGCGCCTGGATGATGATGGAGAAAGGAGAATCTGGCAGGGAAAGAAGAATCCTACATCAGTGAGAATGGTTACAACCATGAAATATAAGCGTAGTTGGAGGAAAAAATGTGTATTGTTTGTAGTGCATGTTTTTAGTGACAAAGGGAAGGATGTGGAGGATGAATAAGTCCTAAAGAGGTACACTATTTTGTAGCAGTTTTAGGATGTGTTTTCAGTAGAAATCTCCAAGTTACTGCCTCATAGGGAAGTGGATTTCTCTATTGAGTTGGTACCAGGAGAAATTCCAACATCAAAGGCACCTTATAGGATGAGCACTCCAGAATTGGTGGAATTGAAGTTGCATCTTAAGAAAATGCTTGATAAGGGATGCATAAGGCAAAGTGTATCACCTTTGGGTGCACCGATGTTGTTTGTAAAGAAGAAGGATGGTAATTGAAAATTGTGCATTGATTATAGGCAGTTGAACAAGGTGATGATTAAGAATAGGTATCCATTACCAAGGATTGATGATTTGTTTGAAAAAAATAAGGGAGCAATAATGTTCTCAAAGATTGAACTGAGATTAGGATACCATCAGGTACGCATCAAAGAAGAAGATATCTACAAGACTACATTTTGTATGAGGTATGGACATTATGAGTTTGAGGTGGTTCCTTTTGGTCTTAATAATGATCCAACCAATTCTATGTGCTTGATGAACAATGTGTTGTGTCCTTATCTGGACAAGTTTGTGATAGTGTTTATTGATGATATATTGATATACTCCAAGAATGAGGAGGAGCATGTAGAGCACCTGGAAGTACTGTTGAGATTGTTGAGAGAGCATCAATTGTATACCAAGCTTAGCAAGTGTTTTTTTCTTTTGGAATCAGATTGTCTATTTGGTTCATGTTGTTTCCAAGGGAGGGATAACAGTGGATCCAAAATACATTAAAGGTATCATGGAGTTTCAAACTTCTAAAAGTTTGGATGAGGTGCGATCATACATAGGACTAGCAAGTTATTACAGGAAGTTCATCAGGATCTTCTCACAGATTGCCTAACATATTACATCTTTTCATAGAAAAGGAAAGAAGTTTGAATAGACTAAGGAGTGTGCAACTAGTTTTGAATAGTTCAAGCATTTTCTTACAAATTCTCCAGCCTTGAATATTGCAGATCCTGATAAGGAGTTTGTAGTATGTACAAATGCTTGCAAGAAATTACTTGGTGGGGTCTTGATGCAGGAAGGACATGTGGTATGCTATGATTCAAGGAAGTTGAATGAGAATGATCAAAACTATGTGACTCGTGATCTTGAGTTGGAAGCTAGGATTTAGGACTTGAGGATGTGGAGGCATTATCTTCTTGGAAGGAGTTTTATTCTGATGAGTGATCATAGTGGACTTAGGTACTTATTTGACCAACCCAATCTGAATACCAGAAAAGCTATATCGGGTTGCAGATACTCTTAGTAGGAGAGTGCAGGTGAATCATATTTTAGTTGTCATCTCTTATGGGACATATTTACAGGAGCAGATCTTGAATGTAGGGAAAAATAATGACAAGTACCAACAATTGAAGCAGAGATTACAACAATAGGGTGAAGGTGATATGGATGAGGAGTATCACCTCACGAAATATGGGTTGGTCAGATTCAGGAACACGATTTATGTGATAGATAGTAGTGAACTCAAGAATATTATCTTGAGGGAGTTTCATGTCAAGTCGTATTCAAGACACCTAGGATATAACAAGACTTTGACAGCTGTTAAGAAGTCCTATCATTGGTTGAACTTGAAGAAAGAGGTGGTTTAGTTTGTTGCAAGATGTTTGGATTTTCAGCAGGTGAAAGTTTAATGTAGGCACCCAGTTGGTTTACTAGAGCCTATTCTACAAGGTCATTTACATGGACTTCATTACAGGTTTTCTGAGGACATCAATACAAAATGATTCGATCATGGTTGTGGTTGACATGTTGAGAAAGGTAGCTCACTTCATTGTAGGAAAGTATACAAATTCAACTAGTGAGGTAGCTCAGATACTCATCAGGGAGATAGTGAGGTTGCATGGTGTTCCCAAGAAGATCATATTAGACAAAGACGCTAAGTTCACTTCCCATTTTGGAAGGAGTTATTTTCCCCCTTGGGGAAAGAGTTAGATTTCAGTAAAACTTATCATCTACAAATAGATGGACATAAAGAGAGGATTAATATGATTCTTGAGGACATGTTGAGGACGTATTTCATGCATCAGCAGAGGAAGTGGGAGGAGTATCTTCAATTGGTGGAGTTTTCATATAATAATGGGTATCAGGATTCCTTGAAGATGAGTCCATTTGAGGCTCTTTATGGGTGCCAAAGTTGCAATGCTCCTATGACCTAGAGTGATCTAGTGAATAGAGTATTGATTGGACCGTACATGTTGGTAGAGATGGAATAGGAGATGCAGGTTATCAGAAGGAATTTAAGGAAATGCACGGCATGCATAAGAGTTATGTAGATAAGCATAGAGAATTCAAGGAGTTTCAGGTTGGGGAGCATGTGCACTTGTGCGTCAAGCCCAAGAGGAGATCTTTGAGGATTGGATCATGTGCCATGTTGGCACCTTAATATTGCAACCCTTTTGAGATCCTTGAGAGGAATGGACCAGTGGCCTACATACATGCACTGCTACCAATAGTTAAATTCCATGATGTTTTCCATGTTTCATTACTTAAGAGATATGTGTAGGATGTTGATCATGTGATTGATTGGTCTATATTGCAGTTGAAACTAGAGGGAGAGTTCTAGCCAAAACCTCAATGCATATTGTATTGGAAACAACTCATGCTCCATAACCAAGCAATATAGCAAGTTAAAGTGCAGTGGAAGGACTTTGGGTCCGATGAAGCTACAAGGGAGATGATTGATCAGATGCAAGTTTTGTATCCTTCATTATTTACTGGTTGAAGAAAATGAGTTTTTGGTGTATATATATATATATATATATATATATATATATATATATATATATATATATATATATATATATATATATATATATATATATATATATATATATATATATAGACACATATACATATGTTGTTGTAAATACCGCAATGAACTGTGTTATAAAGCTCCAATAAGCGATATGTTTATTTTTCTTTCAACAATATGTCATTGTAAATACTCCATTGAGCTATTTTATAAAGCTCCATAAGAAATATTTTTTATTTTCAGTTGTTTGTTGGTCATAGGTATCATAGAACACTGAGGATGATCTTCCCCTAAAGGGGAGGGTTTTGTAACATTCCCAGTTTAAAGTTTCATGTAATAAAGTAAAATAAAGGAAAAATACGACCAAGGTCACGGAACACATATTCCAAGCTAAATGTTCAGCAAACACTATAGTGGGCAACACTTGCAATTTATTAAAGGATATGAAATTTGCCAAAGGCAAAGAGGCATTAATTGACATTCAATGATGGGAAATAATGCAAAATAGGATAAAAGGAAGGTGAAGGGACACAAATTTTCATGCATGGAAAATTAGAGGAAAAGTGAAGGAAAATGAAGAAAACAAGATACATCAATGATAAAAAGGCTTTAGAGAAACAATTCACAACTTTTGTCAATTCAATTTTGGCTCTATTTTTTCATTTTCTCTCTCATACACTCTTGCACACTTAGAGAATTCTTAGAGAACTTGGGAATTCACTTGGATTTGGAGAAATGCAAGCAAGAAAGTAAAGGAAGGAAAAGGAAAAGAAAAGCAAAGAAAAGGAGAACAAGGGTAAGTTGGATAAAAAATTTTAGTAGGAAGATCTAGCAAGTAACATGTTGCATGAGTGATTTCCTTGCTGGGCTATGAATGCAAGGTACATGCATTTATTTATTTGGTTCACTTGTTGTCATTGGCATGGGCTTTTCCTAGTTTAATAGTGGTTTCAACCTTTCCTTTCCATTTCCTTGATAGCCATGGTGTGGTGGGATTCATTATTGGTTGGGCTTTGGATTTCCGGAAGGTTTTGGAACCAGGTGAGGTGGTCTCTGGAAAATCCCAAGGGTTGGGGGTAGAGATGGTTTTCTCCAAGAAGCCCTTGATAGGTGGGTGGAGATAGTAAAAATATTTAAGGTATGGTTAAGGAATTTTGAGGCATCAAATCTTGGTTTGGTTTTGTGATCTCAGAACCTGTTTAGGTGAGATCACGCTAGCTTGAGGGTGGAGTTGCTTTTACCTATGGATTACCTATTTGGTTTTGTCTTGGTTTATCCCATGATATCCTACATTCATGCTTGGAATATGGCACAAGGGTGATTGGTTGAAAGAAATATTTGGTTCAACCCAATCTATGGTCGATTGGTGCATGGAAGTCCCTAACTTGGTTGGATTTTGCATAAGTTAATATAAGTTATTTTTCTCTATTGTGGTCCATGAGGACTTGTACTTGTTATTATGTGGATTTCATGCCTGACTTGTCATGGTTTCTATTCTAGTTATATGCTGGTTATAAGTATGGTTCTATGATGTGCTCTAGATATGGCTCTTGTTCATTATTTAATAGTTTATTGAATGGTTTATGAATGGATGGGCTAACAAGTGTTTTTGTAGCTAGCTTGAGAGGGCATTGAGCCTTCTTGTTGATTCTCAGATGAAGTTCAAAACCTTATGATCATATATGCATTCATGACCAATAGCTTATATGTTTATCATATGTTTGATGAAATGTCTATTATGTAATAGACCTTCTTGTTCAAGCTTTGAATAGTTAGCCTTTTCATAATGTTATTTATGGTTTTGGAAAGTTATAGGCAGTTATGGATAGTGGTCTAGAGGTTTCCCTGAAAGTGGTATAGATCTCATGACCGCAAACATAGAGCAAGGATTTTTGGGCTATAACTACACTTAGGAAGGCTTGTGGGTGTAGTTGGAGCCTCATAACTACACACACAGTGTGTCAAGGGTGCGGTTGGAAGGTAAAGTAAGAGGAAAAGAGTTCTAGATCAGGGATTGATTACCTAGTGTGCTTTGTAGGATCCTCTGTGATATGTAGTCCCTGAGGGATGGTTGTAAGTTGTCGGTTGGTTGGCCCCACTTCCATAACTGTAAACTAGAGGTTGGGTCATATCATAGTGACACTTGATCTTGTAAAAGTGGGTAAATGTGGGAGGGGTGCATTACAATATTAGTATGGCTGGACAGGTTGTTATCCAAAGGAGGATGTTTGATATTGGTTAGGTTAGTACTAAAGAGTATTATTGTATTTTGGAAAGCTATTGCAGGGATTTTGAAAGGAATATTAACTAAATTTAGGAATGCTAGTTTCCATTATATTTGGTATGGTAACAGAAATTATAATGGCATCCAATTAGTAAAATGGAATAACATTGTGAAGCCAAAATAATTAGAAGGATGGGGGCTCAAGAATATTTTCTTCCTTTCCCAGTCTCTTGATGCTCATAGCATATGGTTCCTCACTCATAACACATCCCTCTAGGGCCAAGTTGTGATTTCAAAATACTTAAAATTCAATCTATGGAGGATTGGTATCGAGTGCTAAGAAATTATTTTAAAAATGGATCTCTTCTAGAAACATTTGGTTTCTTCTTTTTCTTTGATAACACCATGGACAGTTTGGAGAGTTTGTAATGGATAAAAAACTTACATTGGATTGGATCTGTGTATGATGGACAAGAATACCTTCATTATTTATGATCTTCTTGTGAGGTCTCTCCATAATCTTGCCTTATTCATGTTGGTTGATTCCAAAGCTCAATCTCCAAAAGTATTAGGATGTGAAGGATGGAAGAATGAGGAGTACTTAGGTCTACTTGGTGTCCTGGTAGAAGAATGGCACAATAATGTTTTCCTACTCCACTAAGGTTTCATTAGATTAAGGGAGGAAGAGGAAGAATCATTATGTTGGTCCAAAAACCTAAAAAATGGGAATTTCACTACTAAATTGGGATATAATGTTCAAACAAAAACTCTTAATGTAGGAGTTTTTAGATGGTGGTGATAGAAACTTTGGAAAATTAATGACCTTATCAAATGAAAAATAATATCGTTTCTTGCATTAATAAATAAGCTCTTAACTTGGGACAATGGCCTCAACATGGATTGATGTGGTTCCAATTAGTGCTTTCTTTGTAAATTTGAAGTTGAATTGGTATTTTGTCTCTTTATTTCTTGTTTCTATGTAGTTAAGATATGGGATAGATTGGTAGGCTCTTTTTCTCCCAAATCATCTTGGGAAAGGCACAATTGAGAAGATTATGCATTGGAATGGTTGTAGGATGGATCATTGAAGGAGCTCAACTCCCTTCTCGGCATAATGGTTCATTGTATATGGTGGACATGAAATATGAACATATTTTATCATAAAAGAAGTGGTACAAGTATAGTTGTTTTGAATAAAATGTTGACCCAAGAGTACAAAAATGATCCTAAACAATTGAAGACGCACATGCTAGTTATTCTTGAGGTCGATTCTGACATCCAATGGGATTTTTCCAATGAGGTATACTAGGTTGAATCACCAAGCTAAGGCGTTGGGGCAGTGTTTTAGATAAACCACAACCATTTATTTCATATAAGATACTCTCTAGGTAAAGGGACAAATAATTATCTTTTTGTTTGTTGGCCTTTGGGCCTTTTTACATTTTTCAAAGAAGACAAAAATTCAAAAATTTTAGAGGATGAAAGACTAAATTTGGTAATAGAATTGTCTTGCAAAAATTAAATGGTGAATAATATAAGTTTGAACTTCTTGTTGCAGGACATTTCATCCTTGATCCAATATATTTAATGGGTTTCCTTTTCTCACATTTGTAGAAAATGTAATAACTAGGCTGAAGAGTAGTCAAAAGAAGCACTTATTTTTCTTGCTAGGCTTTTTGGAATCTCTAAGCGAAGGGATGGATGGGAAGTGATGTATTTCATCTTTTATATTTTATATGGTTATCCTCAATGGTTAGGTTATTAAGGTGAGATAAATGATAAATTTGATGTTCATTATTGTAAGAAAGTTAATGTAGGAGTTTGTTTAATATGATGTAGAAGTTGATTTTTTTACAGTTTTCAGAATATAGTTCTAATCTTGGTTAGGCATTGAAGAGTTTAGATACCATTCTCTATTATTTTTATGGTCATCTAAGTTGAAAATCTCAGTTAAGGATTACACATATGAATCCATGCATAACCTTTTTAAAGGTTATAAATATTTTTTTCTTTAGGAAAGTAAATATATATTTTACGGTCCTTGAGGGAATATTAGAAAACTAGGCTCGAAGTCATTAAAATAATATAGTCATTATGAATTCAACATGTCACATGCAGGATTTGAACCCAGGTGGAGAGGATAACAACATTTCTCCCAACCACCCAAGCTACCTCCAATTGACTACAAAAAGGGAGGACATCAAGGTGGGCCTTCCTCCACTTATGTATGTATGGGGCATAAGACCATTTTAATATAATCTCTCTGGGTGCAGCCACATATTCGACCACTATCTCAAGTTGCCTCCGTGGCTCTAGGCTAGGAACTCATGGGAATTGACCCTTTCCCAATGGTGAAAAGCTCATATATATATAGATATAGATATAGATATAGCTATATATATATATCTATATATATATATATATATATATATATATATATATATATATATATATATATATATATATATATATATATATATATAAAGGGTTAGCTCAAGTGGTATAGAGCCAGGTGTGAAGTTCTTTCATATTGTTGCTAGTTGTTGTTGATCACAATTTTGACTCTCTTCGTTTCCTATTGGCGTGGAAATAACAATAGGGTCAAGAACCCAGGTTCGAGCACAGGGGCCAACAAGGCTTCTTTGTAGTCTAGAACGTCACATTTTCACCTTACCTAGAATGGGTAAGGAGTCTCACCCAAGGTGTGTCACAACCTTAGTTAGATGGGGGTTGAAATCTAGTATCAGGGAGAATCATATTAGAGAATCAAGAGAAGAGAACATTGAATCATTCTACAAGGAAGTGGGATTACAACAGGCCATACATGTTGTAACAGAGAGACTACTTAAATATTTGCATACATAAAAAATTTAAAGAACCAGAATAACATACAACTAACACACGATGGTCCCAATAACAGTCTTCATCATTAATCTGAGTGGTGAATACATTACATCAGGCTCAAGGCCTCTTTCTCAACATACAAGACTCTAACTAAACAATACACAAGATTATGGAATGACAAATATAAAGAAGTTCTCGTAGCTCTGCAACAACAATAACAACATCAACAATAACCATTTCCAGTCCTCCTTTTTTCCTTTTGACTTGTTCTTCCTTCTCTCTGTGTGACAACCTAGACTACCAATTACTTCTCATGCTCTCTGCCTACTTTCTTGGTTGTCTCTGCTCCTCGATTATCCTTGTTATTTTCTCACTCAGTTGTATCTTCTCCTTCCCGTTGTTACCCACAACTGCTAGTCTTCCGCGATTTCCTTCCTTTTTCTCAGTAGTTATTCCTGTAGCTCTCCAACAACCATTTGCACCACTTGTTGCCAACCTTTTTAATTCTCTCCAAAATTTCTTAATTCCACCAAAAACAAAGGCCCCAATAGGCCCTGACCATAGTCCATTGAATCATCCCGAAGTAAGTCTTTCTTCAGCACCGTCGGTGGTGCTGGTGCTTCTACTATTGGTGTTGTTGTCAATGCTTCTGTTGTTGCTGCCTCTTGGATGGTATCTTTAAATGAAGGCCCCAATTCAGGGATAGACTCGATGGTCGCTTGGCATAATTGAGTGTACTCATTAAGTGTTGCCTGCCATATTTCTATGATCACAGCTGCCTATCTGAGGAACTCAGATGTTGCTTCGGACATTGGTTAGGAAGGTTGTGTCATCAACAAGGAAGTCCACTATGTATCGATGTCATCACTTAACTTATGCAGTGTCTCTAGGTGTGTTTGAGCCAAGGGCCAGAGGTATTAGAGTATCTACTTTTTCTTGGTCGACTCATCTTCTATTTGTTGAATGTGGGCCTCCAAAGCATCTATATTTTCCTTGATCATCTTCCATTAGTCTTAGTATTTACTGTTATTGGCATCGTTGACGAGAAGATTGACACGGCTGCAGAGGGGGTGGGCTAGTTGGTTCTTCTTCGCAAGGTAGCCCGAACAGTCGTGAACTTGTTGTAGGAAAGTGTAGGCTTCATTCACAACATTGACAATCGAGTCTCTTAGCATGAGTGTGTCGGTTATATTCTATTCTATTTCATTTGCATATGTCGTGGCAGGGTCCAAAAATGCACTTCTTGTTGCACCGAGGGTTTGCTTGAGTTATCAGTTGGTAGATATTAAATTGTGGCATGTGGCCTAGATATGGTCACAACATTCAACCAATGTGCAAGCTAAAAAGTCTTCTAGGGCATTGGTCACAACATCAGAAATTGAAGGCCAAAATACCTAGAATTTTACAGTGATTTTCTCTAGTTTCCCTTGAAATTGTTACTTATCTTAGCAGAGCTGATCGTGTTTTATTGCGAGTGTGGAAATTTTTTGTTGTTGTTTTTCATGCTCAATAGTTAAATCATTTTTCATCTCTGCAGCTCTTTTTGCAGCTAGTTAAATAAAATTAAATAATTAGGTTGAGGACTAACCCTAGAGATCATCCTAGTGCATAGTGGAGGGATCAGGGAATCAACTATGCAAGGGTTTCCCACTGGCGACTGAAGTTTTTGAGTTTCCGTGGGGATAGGTAGCCTGTTATGACAGTTCAGTCGATGGAAGGGTGGTTTGGATGGAAACAGGGAGTGGTGGAATTCAAGGAAATAGATGAAGTTTTAGTGACATTGGGTTTATAGTGGTGGTGAGTAGTTGGGTAATGATTGGTCTTTTGCTCAGTAGTGGTCCCAACTCTAGCAATAAATACATCATGTAAGTGGTGACGACTTCTCCACTGGAGGCTGCCATGATGGACTACATAACAAAGTCACCTCCATGCCCATCTTCATTCCCAATAGTGGCCTAGAGGGTATAGTGTCTAAAATGGTGGTAGATGTGGATGTTTTATGTGGTGATGGGTTGTGCAAACTAGGTGACACAAATGAAGTGGAGTTGGAATTTCTTCAATGATGGGTGAGGCCATATTGTATTGAGGTTCTTCAATGATGAGATCTACAATGTGACTAACAGGAATTGATTTCTGCTTTTTTCCCCAACAGGAGGTTTGGTAGCTTTTGAGCCATGAATTTTTGGGATGGTAGGGTTGGAATGTGAATGGGGTCCTACTAGAATTTTAGCATCTCGTTGAATAAATAGATGTGTTTTCCTTCTCGAGTCACCCCGACAATTCTTGGCCGCAAACTGACCTCTGTGTGGAATTCTTCGGTGGTCAATATAAACTTTTGGGACCACATCTGGAAGGATTGGGGATGAAAATAGTGTGAACTCACCCAAGTTCTCCCATGACTAACACCAAACCAAATATCTGACAAGTATTCATCAAGTAGGTACATCGGACCCTTTCCGTAGCATTGATGACTTCCAACATTTTCTTGTACCAGTCATTGAAAGAAGCCTAGTTTATTTCCTTACTACTCGGGTCCCCCAAAGTTCTCCATGGCGTGTACCTAAGGGTAAGATACTGGTATTTTATGATGGGAGCTAGCTCCCAACCCTCTGGTGGGAACCATTTCCACATCACCAGAGCAACAACAAGGTATCCATAAATGAAATGAGTCGACCACTTGTAGACATCTTCACATGCTTCGAATAATTCTTGGAGAAGGAAAGCACACCAATTCAGTTGAGTGCCTTCTACACAGTGCTCCGCAACTGAAATTGTATCCAGCATGCACTCATTATTGGAAAAGTGATGCATAAACTTCCTCGCAATAATGTAGCATGCGAACTTGATTTTAACAATGTTGAACAGATATATGCAGTCTCCCTCTCCTCCTCTCTTTGTATCATACTTGTTGTAGTAATCATCATTCCCTATCTTCTTCGCTCGCTTGGAATTTTTATGGAATGTAGTTGAAACCACGTCTCCACCTGCCGATAAACCTATGAGCCTTTGAATGTCCACTACATGAATTGGGTATTCTTTATCAAGCTAGAGAAATCCTCCATGCATTCTGCTGACTAGTAACTTTGTGCATTGCATTGTTTCCATTGTCATCCCAAACACAAGTAGACTTCTCAAATTAAGTAAGGTGGACCATTGTATTCCACTGAAGTCAGTTTTGACTTTGATTGTTACACTCCCATCCTCCTTCGTGATTGGTTCAGTGTAGACTTCATGTTTTAAGGTCGGAAACTAGAAGGAGTTTGAGAGATCATTTTCGACCAACACATCTTTATCATATTTTCCATAAACTATCTCCCTCAGCACAATTCTCTCATCTAATCCGAGCTCGGGAATAGATACAATAGTATTTTTCATCTCAAAGCAACGTTGATAGACACAAAATACATGGGGCTAGTATTTGATCTTAGAACAAAAAAACTTGGAAACAAACTACAAACTAAGTGACTCCAACACCTTGGCTTCAGACTCTAAACAATTTGGCATTGCCATGCAGATTAAGTAGACCAACTCGACACGACGTTTCTCACGAGACCTACTAACTAATTACTACAACAATTTTCCCTATGCATACTCAATCGTGTTAATATTATCGTCAGTTGAGCTAGACTTGACTCGGATGACACAATATTGAAAAAGGAAAGGTGGATTTGATGGGTAATTATGTTATCGTTATGGAAGATGCTTAGGAATTGATTATTTCTATAATGGGAAATATTTAACGGAAATCTGGGCTGACACCAAAATTATTATCTAATTATTAAGGAAATGAATCTTAACATGACCATAATCAATTGTGATGGGGTCATAGAGAATCCACAAATAGAAGAGACCTAGCGGAATTTTTATTTTGAAATGTAAAGAAATGACTGACCAGAAGAAGAAAAAGAAAAAAAACACGACTAGTGATGACCCAACCAAATGACTCCTATCTACTCCTACCTATGGTATCCTTTTAGAGATCCAATAAATTCTAAGTAACATTGTTTGATTTATGGAAGAGTTTCAAGCATCCACCATTCACCCAATCTGGTAGCAATACCCTGTCCAGTTGTGCGAGTTTAATAGCTCCTTACTCCTTTAATTCTACAACAACAAATGACCCTAACCAATGCATCTGCAATTTTTTGGGAAACTTCAATAATTTGCTATCATATAGAAGAACATGTACTCCTACTGTTAATTATTCCATCTTAATATGTTTTTCATGCCATGCCTTCTGATTTTTATTTTTGACCATTTGATGGAAATCTGCCATAAACCTAGCCTCATCGAGCTCCGGAAGTTAATCTACCCTCTTCTGAATTGATTCCTCCTCTGTCATATGAGTGGTTAGAGCTATGAAACGACTGGGAATAGAAAATTTAGTCAGTACCACAACCTCCCATTCATACACAAGATGGAAAGGTGTATTCTTGTGTAAACACTTAACAATTGTGTGGTATTCCCATAGAGTCGTTGGCACTCTCTCATCCTAATCATCCCAATTGGCTAAGAATATATTGGTCAAACCATTCTCTAATATCTTGTTGAAGGCCTCTACGATACCATTAGCCTGAGGGTGAAATATGTTGCCCTTGTGGTGATGTATCATGAAGTTCTAAAGTAAAGAGGTAATTATTTCATTTATGAAATGGGTCCCCTGATCACTAGTGAGACTCCTAGGGTACCCAAATATAGATATGATGTTCTCAAATATGAATTTGGAAATAGTATCCATATTATAGTCCTTAACCGATGCTACCTCTAGCCATTTGGTTAGGTACTCTGTTGCGGTGATTATATACCTGGCATGAAAGCGACATGTCGATTGATTGATAGGTCCTATAAAGTCGACCTCCCATTTCTCAAATATCTGCAATGCATGTACTAGTTGCAACAATATTTCATCATGGTGTGATGGCCTCCCAACCCTTTAGCAAACATCACAACCTTTGGCATATTCATTTGCATCTTTGAAAACTATCGACCACCATAGTCCTACATGCAATACTTTCCTTGTGGCAACCTTTCCTCCAACATGTCCACCCGCAACTCCTAAATGGCATTCACATATTACATTGTGTCTCTCATGGTGAAGGAAAAATATGTGTAACACCTAATCAAGGCCCAATTTATACAGTTTACCCGCAATCAATTTATAATAGGTAGCTCAGACAACCATATGTCTTCGTTGTGTGGTTTTGTATTCTTCCAGACATTTAATGGTAACTAAAAAGGTTGCAATGTCTTCCAAGTAATCTAGTACTACTTCAATCTGGAATAGATCGATGTCTAGTAGCTTATCATCCGAGGTTCCTCCACTTTCTCCTAATTCTAGTTGTGAGAGGTGATCAAGTCCTACATTCAATCGACTAGGCTTAATAATTACTTCAAATGTGAATTCCTAGAATAACAACAACCACCTAGAAATTCTTCCTTCAAGTACATGCTTCTTCACTAAATATTTCAAATAAGAATGGTCAGTGAAAAACTTGAATGGGCCTCCCAGCAAATAGTGTCTAAATTTTTGAAGTGAATATACCATCGTCAGTGCCTCCCACTTAGTCGTGGTATAGTTATTTTCTTTTGTGGACAATTTCTTGCTGGAAAAATAAATTGGATGGTCGAGGCTCCCTTCTGCCAACTGAGCCAAAAGAACACCCAGAGAAATGCTTGATGCATCAATGTGGACATGAAACTTCTTTTCCCAATCAGGGTAGACCAGGATCAATGCAATTTCTATTTTTTATTTAAGTATGTTGAGTGTATGCTCACATTCCTTCGACCACATGAATCATTTAGCCTTCCTCAACAACTTCTCCATAGGTTTAGTAATTGAGGCATAGTTGCAAATAAACCTCTTGTAGTACTCGGTATGTCCCAAGGTGGATATGAGTTATTTTACACTTATGGATGGGTCTATATTCATGATTACCAAAACCTTAGTAGGATCTACACATACTCTTTTTTTTCACACTAAGTGGCCCAAAAGCATGCCAAAAGGGACTGCAAATATGCACTTCAAATTTTGTGAGATTTGTAGCTGTCTACATCGATCAAACATGATTATGAGTAGACTTGGTTATTTATTCATCATAATATAGACCATCCATTCATACATATATACTTCTAGGAACTTGTGGATGTAATCTCTACAGGCAGAAATCACAATTCTTGAGAACACCACGGGTGCATTCTTGAGTTCAGAGGGTACAACATGATATGCATAGGATCCCCTTTCTGTGAACAATCTAGTTTTTTTCTTATCCTCCTCCGTGATCCTGACTTCGTGATAACTAGAGAATCCGTCTATAAAAGAGTAGGATTCATTCCCCACTACATTATCTAGAATTTTATCACTAAATGGTGTAATAAAAGGAGCATGCACACAAGCATTGTTCAGACTATGTTAGTCCACACAAAACCTTATCTCAATAGTTTATTTATTTTTTTGTATCATAATCAGACTTACCTACTCAGCCTCATCCACCGAAAATATAATCCCTACTACTAGCATTTTGTAAGGTCGATGATTTACTGGCTTTGCATCTGGTTTTAGCATTATTTTCATCTCCCCTAGATCTCCCTTGATCCCATTCAGTTCCACAACAGACAAAGGGATCAAGTCTTGATATTCTCTTAGGAGGTTGAAAATCTCCTTTGTAGTCTGCTCATCCCAGTAATCTCTAATTGAGGCTAATTTTTCTTTCTCATCGGTCTCAATGTTATGTTTCGGCAACTTAAATGGGAGTAAGTTTGGAGCATCGACTATAGATCCATTCTTGATGTCCCTTTCCCCTTCAGTTTCATGGAATGACAGATGATGTAATTCCTCTAGATCATCCTCATCTGACTATATGTCCACCTTCCCATAGGCTACTACTTCATGATATCTAAACTCTTAGATATGCTCTAAATTCTTCTCATCTATGCACCCCTCCATTAGTTGACCCGTTCTGAGTAGAATCCACTTGACAACCTACAACACCTTGGTCAGCCTCTTGTCACTATCTAAGAAAGAAAAGTTGTTGACAAACTGATCAGCCAAACTATATAAATCTCCAGTCTATCTCCTTATTTCTTCTTGTACATACCAAGATTTTGGAAAGGTTCCCATGAGGTGTATAAAACCATGTACCCACAACTCCTTTGGAACTCCTTCCCAATACCATCTATCCTTACAATTTTTCAAAAGTTGTCAAGGGTCAGAATCCCCCTTGTATTTGATGAAATCTTGAGGGTACTCCCCCACTTGTCCGAATCTTACTTCCATGGCTAGTTACGGTGATATCCCCACCAACTTGTTGGTGTCACTTGTAATACGACATTTAGTATAGGTACTTTGTGTTCTTCAATAACAATTGCATCAATCTTGTTGATAAATGAATTTATTTAATCTATACCATTAAATATAGGGAAGTCTCATACCTCAGTGCTAATCTAATTGATCTAATAGATTGTGGCACAACATCTAATGTTGATTTCATATCCACCCTACTATCAATCATCCCAAGAAACTTGTGAGCCAACCTCTAAACTTTGAATTCTCCACCAACTGATAGAACCCTCAGTTGTTGGGTTGATGTAGTCCTCCATTCTTCCTACTGTTAATCTATACAGTTGATCCAACAATCCTGGCTCTTCCCTATCATATGTTGGTTTTGTGAATCTCGGTCCTTGATATGGGTCTAGAGGTTGAATCACCCTAACCCCTTCTACCTCAAAAGTCATCAATTCCTTCTTCAAGTCGATTATGGCATAGTTCTCAAAGGCCTAGTCTATCCCGAGCAATGCTGGGTAGGGGTCCTTGTCCCCCATGATGTCTATTACTTCAAAGTCTGCATGGGTCTTCACCCCTACTACATCCACTTCCATGTCTTCCAATTGCCCAATTGGAAGGATACTATACTGATTCAACATCCGCAGCTTGATTGGTGAAAACATCAATTGATGTTTTCCTAGGGCTTCCATTGTTTTGCTTCGAAACATGTTAACATTTAAGCCTAGATCCAACATAGTGTCCTTAATCAAGAATCCTACAATCTGAGAACCAATCTGAAACTCTCTTCCCGTTCTCTTCTTGTTCCTCCGTACCCTCCTAGAGTGTATTTCGGGTAGGTTAGCGGAGATGACTCCTCCCTCAACCACCTCTTCTGGGATGGCCGCTTTTAGACTCTTCCGTAACTGCCCCAACATCTGGTCATCATTCATGATTTGTAAAAATAATCTGAACCATTCTTCAATGGGTCAGACCATGGATTGTGGTAGGTCTGGGCTCTTAGATTTAAGAGATTCTAGCTGCTCCTTCTATGACCCTCCACCTCGTGTCAGATTGTTGAATTCTTTTTCGCTTCCTTGTAATACTTATTCTGCTGCTCAGGGTCATATGAGCACTTTGGGGAGGCTAGTCTTATAATTGTGGGCTGGTCTATGGCTCCCAGATGAACTCTAGTATTTTTTCCTCCTCCTCTGACTATATTGATATTCGAGAGGGGTGGCACCTCTGGCAACCTTGGCTCTGCGTTAATTAAATTCTCTCCTCTCTGACGGTTCCAATCTTCCCATCTTGCAATAATTTCTTAACATTCCTATGTTGCATGCACATTTATCCTGCACTAAGAGCACCATGGTCTTCTTGATAGTGGAAAAGCCCATGCAACATTCCCTTCTTGATCAAAATTGCAACAATGAATTGGACCTCTATCCCCTGTCCTTCTGCCCCTTATTCCTCCTCCTCCTCACCCTCGAGGAGTCTCATTGACTCGAAAGGTTGATTAGTCTAACTATCAGCTATAGCATCCAGTGCCCTACATTGGTCGGTATGGTGAGTTTTTGAAGCATAAAATTCACAGTAATTGTTATTTGGAACATTGGAGTATTTTTGCAATATCGGGCATAGACGAGGGGAGTGTACATACCCCCTACATAGCTCATAACACTCCGGTTGGTTTCGCCTAGGGTATAAACCTTGTGATCCTATTTGCAAGACTCTTTTTGTGGGTGCATGCCCAAGTGGTCCTACTCATGTAGATAGGGTATTTGCACCTCGCAAACTTGGACATTCTATAGCAACATGACCTTCCACTAAGTAGGTTGTACACTATACATTTGGTCATGTTGGGCAGGCTGGTTGCAGATCCTTCAAATGCTTTATTAGATTCGTAATTTGATGTTGTAGACCCAAAATGGATGGATCATTCAGTGTCGCTCCCCCCCAGTACTTGTGCGGGTATCCTGTCATAGCTTCAATCTAATTTTCTTACTCGAGAGCATCTTGTAGTGTACTAATTTTCTGTTGCGTCAATGGCATATAGGTGAGAGGCAATAGTTCTTTGGTAAACCAATCCCTTTAATGATTTGGATCTATCGGGTATGTTAGCGCTTGAAATTTCACCTCAGGCTGAGAAAGGCAAACTCCAAGGCAACATCAAACCACTTAGCCTCGTAGCTAGCCCTACGGGGCAGGAGAGGGCTCTCTCCAGTTTATCTCGGTAAAGATCTTCAATGGGAGAGATGACCAATAGGGAAACACTGATTTTAGGCTAGTAAACTGATCAAGAGGTTTAATTTGGGATTTTTAATGTTTTGGTGGAAAATTGGGGAATGACAATTTCAAGTGCGGGGATGGACACAGTTTTTGCAGGGGGTTCTTTGGGGCGAGGTAGGAGACAGTATTGATGCCTTTGATAGAGGTGGATGGATGAGAATGACTGGTGAGGAGTTAAGGAGAGTAAGCAATAACCTTGAATTCCCCTTAAACAGTTGAAAACATTGATATTAAGCAAACTTAAAAGCAGAGCATGACAGTCATGAATTCTACTTTAACACTTCATTTGCCTAATTTGCAGAAAGAAAAGTAAGGAAATGATTCACATAACACACTTACAAGTATAAAGAGAAACACACCATCAATACATGTGACCACAAGAATCCCAAAAAGGACTGCAAAACCCTGGTCTTCCTTTTCCAAAAATTGCAGAGATACAGTGAGTAATACAATAAGAGCTTCTCCCTCAAGAGTCCAACCATGAAAATGAGCAAGAAAGTACATAATATAGGCCATCTAACATCTTTCCCTGCCTCTAGGGGTCGAGCTCACTATCCTAGGAGCTTTTTCAACCAATTCTAAACGAAGCACTGAAAACTAGGCAATCAAAACAACTTGCCTCTATAAGTTAGGAAACCAATTCATTCATTACATTTTACCTATCTGATGAATGAATCTTCTAGAAGAGATAAATAAGTGCCTAAACATCATAAAATTACATCATTTACAACAAGGAGGATGAAAATCAACTCCCAAAAAGTCAAATCCAGTCAAAACTTCGTTTTGCTGAGCTGTAGGTTGATTTCCTGTGCAAACTGCCTGATGGGTCGCGCGCAATTTCTGGACGGGTCGCGCGCCTTTGGAGGCCCTTCTGAGGCACTTCCAGGAGTCCAAATGAGGCAAAAGTGGGCTTGTTGGAAAGGTATGGATGTCGACTTTCCAACCCAAGTGGAATTTCGGAATTTCGTTGTCATTTTCCTTTCCAAAATTGCAATCTCCCAAGACTGCTTCCTGTGTGTCAAAAATGTGGCAGAAAGTCATTTTTTGCTTGTTTTTTGACTTTCTGGAGGCCCAAAACTTGGTGAAATTTCTTAGTAATGGCTGAGAAAGTGTAACTTTCCATGACAAATCCAGAAATGCTGAGTTTTCCCAAAATGGAGTTGCTAAACGAAAGGGTCGCGCGCGGCACGCGACCCATCGGTGAAGAAAACCTGTTTTTTGCCAGAAAAATAAAAAATGACCCAAAATGCTCAAAATTTTTTGAAATTTGTGCTGGAGTTGAGTTATTTAGTATCATGCTCCTTCAAAGAAGCCTCAGCCAAGATATGGAGGGGGTCAGACCTTTTCCTTTGTTTTTGTGCTTTGACCAACCGTCTTTGGAGCACTTTCATTCTTGCCTTGCATACGTGCATCCGCGCCCAATAATGATTTTTCATGTTCCTGAGCAAGTTCTTATCTTGGTTGGCCTTAGCCAGCAACCTCTCCAAATGAGCATTGACCTGAAGAAGCATGGCCTCTCTCTCAACGGGTACCAAATCGCCGGGTCTCTTTCGAGCCAAGTTGCGGTCCTCATGGATCCTCCGCAACTCATCTAGAGTGTGCTCCTCCTCAAGTTGCTTGTTGCGCTGCTCCAAGTAGGTGATGGTCCAATTTGCCATGTCCAATCTTTGCTGCAATGAGTCATTTTCAGCTCTAAGGTGTTGAATGATCTCCTTTGACTCTAGGCTAGGAGAAATAATGTCAAGATCAACCACCTCTATGCCTGGAATACCTGATGGCCCCTCATCAATCTTGGGCTATTTGCCTCTCTCTGGTACCTGTGCTGCTGAAGAAGACGATGCCCCTACCACCTGGTGTGGAGATAACACTCGCTGAGCTGATGAAGATGGCGAGACCCCTTCCACCTGATGTGGAGAAAATACTCGCCGAGCTGCTGCAAATAAGGCCCTGTGGCCTCTCTGATAAGTGACCAATGGAGGAGAACTGACATGTCTAGTCTCAGGGATATCATGCTGCTGTGATGGTCCTCCCTCCTCATGAACAATCTCAGGATGTGGTGGTGGTGCTGTGAAAAACTCATGAGAGATAAACTCCTCCCATGGGATGCCATGCTGAGCCAACTGATGTATGACCACAAGCTGGATCAAGCCATAATGATAAAGGCTCCTATATTGTTGTGCTGGGCTCTTCCTCTGCATCAAGGGCACCATCCTCTCAATATTCTGGCAGAAGAAAACAGGGATGTTCATCATCCGGACCTGTGTGAAATGCATCAACAAGCGAATATGGTATGAATACACATGTGAAAATCTGCCCTCACAGGTGAAATAGCGCATGATAAGCCTCATCAAAGGAGCATACTCATTCCTCAAAAATCTGAAAGGAAATACACCCGTCACGAGCCTCATAAATGCAAGTTTAATGTAAGGCTCGAATTGAAAACTGTCCAATATTTTGCGCTTATTCCACACCTCTCCAACATTTGGTATCCCTGTTGCTTGAGAAATCATCTCAAATGTCAATGTAAAATCCACCCCTACAAGGTTCACATGCCCATCAGGCAAATGCAAAACAAACAAGCGAGCCAACTCCCTGTGATGCCGAATCTGAGAGATCCTCTCGCAAAACTCATAACATGACAGGTAACGAAAACATGTAACTGCCATTGGACAAGCCAGCAAATCGGTCAGAGAGGTGGGCTCCTCTCTCTTATGATGACCGCTCTTACCACCCTTGTGAAGCCTCCTATGTACCTCAAACTCTGAAGCTAACTCATGGTCATCACTTTGCTCATAATCGGTTTCGGTTTCTGACATGGTTTCAGGAGCAAAGTGGCTGAAATGTACTGCTGCTTCTGCTTTGAAATCTGTTGTTTTAACTGTTTTGAAATGCTGTTTCAAGGGGACAAGTAGCACAAGGGAAATGTTAGGGAAGGGAGACTTGGAAGGGAAATTGGGAAAAATATATGAAACAGGGGTTAAAGAGAGGAATCATGACATCAACATCATCATACAATTTCATTTGCAAGGATGTTATGGGAGGTGGAGTTTAGGGTTTGATTTTTGATTTCTTAATATTTTTGGTAGGGAAATTAAATAACAGTGATAAGGGAGTAAGAAATGGGAGGTGGGAAAATGTAGGAACAATAGGAATGAAAAGGAATACCTTAAAACAGCGAAACAAACCCTAGCAACTTTGATATTTTCAAGCAAAGGCACATGGAGTCTTTACTTGCAAATGAAGGCTTTTAAAAATATTATCATGATCTTCTCAAGCTTTAGCAAACCATAATTTATATGATTGAAGGCCTACCTGACAAGCTTGAACAATTTGTGGTCACTTGGCAGCTTGCTGGTAATTTTCTGTGGAGGAAACCCTGATGGGTCGCGTGCATTACCCAACAGGTCGCGTGCCTTCAACGGGTCGCGCCCGTGTAAAGTTTACACTGGTGGAGGTGCCCTGATGGGTCGCGCACCAGTCTCGACGGGTCGCGTGCCTTCACACTTCACCAAATTCACCCAAATGCTCTTGAAAATGATTGCTCTATTGCTTGAAGGCACAATGAAGCTTAATGGAGGGAAAGAGAGACTTTATAGCCTTGTTTTGAATTAATTTCATGTCAAAACCCTCTTTCTAATGTTTTTCATGACACTTTTTAAAACTTTAAATGCTGCTGACTTTTTGGTTTCCTTTTGTCCTGAAATTGGTTGAATTGATGTTTTTCCTTGATAATTTTTTGCAGGGATAGCTTCTGAGGAGTCTTGGCAAAGGGGACCAGGGTTGCGTGTTGCCTTTCAAAGAATTTTGAATTTTTACAATTTTTACAAAATTTTGAGAAATGACCTTGGCTTTAAAAACAGGGTTTTTAAATCCAAGGTAAAAATTAACTGTACAAGATGAAATCTTTTAAAGAAACACTTTGATAATCATCCCTCTGGCCTGCTGGGCATTTATTGACTTTTAGAGACATGACCTTGAAGTCAAACTGGACCTAAACCCTAGACCTAAGACTTTTGACCTCAAGACAAGACAAGCAACTTTGATATAGTTTGTTGACTGAAACAACTTGATCCAGCAGTGCCAAAAGGGGAATAAAGACACCAGCTCCTCCATCAGGGTTATGGCATGCCTAATGGAATGCAATAAGATGACACTAATGAGACACCTACTTATGCCAATGCAAAGAGCTTTGATCGTTGATGGAGGGCTACTAGACCGACTCTAACATTGGCTCCAATGGGGATGGTAGCTCCTTGGAGGTACCAAGAACCTTAGACCTCTGGGAGAGCAGACCAGTGCTTTATAATCATTGGGCAATGGAGTCATTATTTACACATGTGACCCAAATTTGGACAACTTTATTGACTTTGACAATTGACTGAAAATCGAACTAACTTTGACACAAACTAACTCAACTTTGTGCAGAAAATGGACTGATTAAAACAACCTGAAAAACTCACACCAACTAGTCTCCATCTTCAGAATTATAGCCTTCACCGCGGGCCCCAGACTAAAGATGAAAGATCAGTTCACACTTGCTGCAGAATGAAAGTAAAATGGTAATTACAATGGTAGTGACTAGAGCAGAAAATGCTCAAACATGATACCTTTTGAGTAGCCGGCCATTTACCGACCCACCGAGACAATCATCACCGTTCATTTCTTTGAGAAGAAAGGCATTTGGACCACGGTATGCTGCAATTTTGTAAGGACCTTTCCACAAGTTGTCGAATTTTCCATGTTTCCCTTTGTCTTCATTTCGGGCATCCCATCTCAAAACAACATCATCTATCTTAAAATCATCTGGTTTAGCTTTTCTGTCATAGATTTTCTTTATGCGCTCTTGCAACTTAAGGGAATTTTGAAGAACTTCCTCTCGTGTCTGCTGTAAATGAATCATTTGACTAATCCGTCGTTGCATAGGATCCTCCTCACCATCAGCTTCTTGAAGCAACTTTGCAACCAGAATACTAAGTGAAGTAGGAAACACTGCATCTGTTCCGTAAACCAGTTCAAAGGGTGACATACCAATTGACTTCTTTTGACTTACCCGATCAGCCCATAATGCATTTACTAACTTTTTGTGCCAGCTCTTCTTATTGATTTCCAGCAATTTCTTTATAATGTTGACTAGAGATTTATTCGAAGATTCGGCCAGCCCATTTCCTTGTGGATGGTAGGCGGTCGAATGCCCCAAGCTGATGTTATATTTGTAACAAAAATCAACCATCTTCTTTGATTTAAACGCTGCTGCATTATCTGTAATCAACTTATGTGGACAGCCGAAACGTGACAATATGTTATTCTCAAGGAAAGAAATAATTACCGAGTCCGTGGCCTGCCGGGTGGGAATGGCTTCAATCCACTTCGTGAAGTAATCAGTGGCGGTCAATATCCATCGATGCTGCCCGGAAGATGCTGGGTGGATTTCACCAATAAAATCCAATCCCCACTGCTGAAATGGTGCACTGATTTCAATGGGCTTGAGAGGTAACGACTGTAATTTCTACTTTCCTTGAAAAATTTAACATTCATGACAACTCTTAACTACTTTATAGACATCAGAAAACAATGAAGGCCAATAAAAACCTGCCCTTAGGACTTTATTAGCCGTGGTCTTCCAAAACAAGTGACCCCCACAGTCACCTTTATGAAAATCCTCTACAGCTCTCTTAGCTTCTTCCTCGACTAAACAATTCAGCAATATGCCACCGGGGTCTTTCCAATAAAGTGCAGATTTGATGATACAAAATTTGGCAGCTTTTAATTTCAATGTCCTGGCTTTGTTTCGAGGCATCCCAGGGGGTGAAGATAAATTTTGAAGCACATATACAATATCAGCATACCAAGGAGAGGAAACAAAGATATCGGATACCTGTAGAGCTGAATTTTCTTCATCTTCATCGGATAAGGCAGCAATCAAATTGATGTCTAGGACATGGAGATTTGTTTCAGCCATCATCTTAGCAAGACCTTGACCCTTGATCAACTTGGTAGGCTTAATTTCCACATCATATTCTAATAGTGCAGTGATCCACTTTCCCCTTCTTCCTTCCGGTTCCGCTTGTACCAAAACATCCTTAACAGCTGCGTTGGGAACATATGCCAAAATATGAGAATTCAGTATGTACACCCGGAAATCTTTCAGTGCTTTTACCAGTGCCAATGCTTGTTTTTCAATGATATTATATTTCAGCGCTCCATCCCTTATGATACGACTGAAAAAAGCTATGGGCATCTCAACTCCATCTCTTTTTTGCATCAGCACAACTGCCAATGTATGCTCTAAAGCAAATGAAAATAAAATAAAATCTTGTGTATAATCCGGGCTGATTAGAGTTGGGGCTGAAGATAAAATTAACTTTACCAAATTGAAAGACTTTACCGCCTCTTCGGTCCATTTGAGTTGGCTGTCCTTTTTGAGCATGTTGGTTATTTCTCTGAGATGTTCGGCAAGATTGGGAATAAAGCGACGCAGAAAATTCAACTTGCCATTAAAGGATTGAATCTCCTTCTTGTTTCAGGGCTGCTCTAACTGCTGAATTGCTTCCACACGTGCAGGATCTATACGAATGCCATCTTTAGAAATGATATGGCCCAACAGCTTGCCTTCGCTCATAGCGAAAAGGCTCTTCTTCGGATTCAATGAGATACCATATTTTCTGCACTTTTGAAACACCATTGTTAAATGATACAAATGCTCTTCATCAGATTTAGAAAACACAGTTAAATCATCAAGATAAATGACCAAAAAGACATCCTTCTCATTAGCAAAGGCCATGTCCATCGCCCGCTGAAAGGTAGCACCTGCGTTTTTCAATCCAAATGGCATCTTGGCATAATGAAATGTCCCCCATGGAGTTGTGAATGCAGTTTTGTCGCGGTCATCCTCATGCACCAAAATCTGATTGTACCCGGAATAACCATCAAGTAGAGACATCCTTGATGCGCCAACTACCCGCTGCAATATATGATCCATCTTGGGCAGCGGATAATTGTCCTTTAGCGACACCTTATTAAGATTTCTGAAGTCTATACACAAACGAATCTCGCCGGTCTTCTTTCTCACGGGCACCAAGTTGGAAATCTAGTCGGAAAATCTGATTGGCACTATGATTCCAGACTTATACAACCTGTTGACTTCCTTTTCAATCAATGGCAGCAACTTAGGATTAATTCTTCTCAACTTTTGTCGGAAAGGCTTTTGATTTGGCTTTATGGGAATGGTGTGCTGAATGATACTTGTGTCATAAGTTTTCAAATCTGAATAGTCCCATGCAAAAACATTAGAAAACGAAGACAACAATCTGATATATTCTTTCTTTACCTTGGGCGACAATGCTTTTGATAGCTTCACCATCTTTGGATTCTCAGCTGTCCCGAGATTCACTTCTTCGACACCTCCTTCCGTGGGCCTTAAGGTGGGTTTGCGGGCCACGTCATCTTGATCAAACAACTCTTCCAAAGGAATTAAGCCTTTAGGAATGAAATTGTCTTTAAGCTGCAATACATCCATTTGATTTACTTCCTCAGCTTCTGTGTCTATGGAGATGTCTTTGAAATCACCCTCAACTTGCAGAAAATCCTTGATTTCTTCGTCATCTTGGAAAACTTGCCAACATCTTTGATTGTCTGGAACTGTAGGACGATGCTTCACATAAATCTCAAACTTATTGCTGGAATTCATGGGTATTTTCAGATTACTTGCTGCCTTAGCCAATGCATCCGCAACACCATTTTGAATACGGGGCACACATGTCAAAGTATGTTCAGAAAACAATTTTAAGATATCTAGGACAGCATTTCGATATGCTCGCATACGAGGATGTTTAGCCTGAAATTCACCTTTCACTTGCTTTATAACCAACTCGGAGTCGCCATATACCGCTATCTTCTTTGCCTTCAACTTCCGAAGGATTTTCAGACCAGCAATGAGAGCCTCATATTCTGCCTCATTATTTGAACAATCAAATGCCAATTTGTATGAACATACCCGTACCTTGCTGGGGACTTGGTTTTGGACTGAAAATGGGCTTCGAATCCACACACCTATACCAGCACCATCGCTGCCCACAGCGCCATCAAAATCCATGGTCCAAAGACCATCCTCATCATCCTCTAAGTGCTGAAAATGTGATGTCTCTTCATTTTCTATTTGCTGCCCATTGATCTCAGCTGTTGGCTTCATGACATCGGACCTTTCTTCCCTTTCCTTTCTTAAAATTTCTCTGAAATTTTCTGAAATGTCTGGTATATCTTCTGCTTGAACTAACTGACTATCTATCTCATTAAAATTCTCCGCAAACAAAACAAATGACTCTAAATCTGTATGTACATAATTTACAGGATGATTGATTGGCTTTTCCTTACTAGTGATCATGTATTTCATCTTTTGCTCCCGATATAACTTCCTCATCTGACCGAAGACCCGAATTGTAGCATAGGAAAAATCGAGCTGAAGTGTACCTTTGAGCTTGGCTCCCAAAGATCTAGAAAGCAACATGCCGAATCGTGGAGGAATATCCACCACCACCACATCCATCAAAACATTCTTCGCTGGAATTTGATCTAGGCTCACCACCAAGTCCTTGATCAAACCAATACATTTCACCCGGCTGGAATCAAACGAATACAAATCATGATATTTCCTTGTGATGTCAAGTCCCAGCTTCTCCATAATTGTTTTCGGCATCAAATTAGGTGAAGCTCCCGAGTCAAACATGGCATTGTGCAACACATACTCATGCAATCGCAAACTGATATAGAATGGAGGAACATCACTTTCGGGAGACTCGCCATTTAAAGCAGGCCCAAAAATCAGCTCCGACTGATCATCTTCTACATTCACCGTGTCGAGCATTGGATCAAAATTCAGCATCTTGGAAATTTGGCCTCGGTAAGTGTTGTTATTCATGATTTCCGTCAAAGGAATGGACACTTTCAACTTTGAAATTTCATTCTCCAAACTGAAAACTGAAACCTTCTCACCTTCTTTAGCCAGATTGCCTCTTTTTTCAACTTTATCTCTTGGTGTGTTTGATGGCTGATCTGTTTTGCTTGCTGATGATGATTGACTTGTTGAAGGATCAATTATGTCTTTTCCTTTTGTGTGTGGGGAAGCCGAATCATTCTTTGTTGAAGTATCTTTCCTTTTCTGAATGGGATTTATGGGAATAGCTCGGTTTCTTAATTGTCTCTGCTGAGCGGATAAAGCATTTAGGTACCCTCTTTGATATTCTTCCGATTCTTCTTCAAGTGCTGCATCATTTGACAAGATATAATGTTCATCCTGAGGGATGATGGAGTGACTTACCAGCTCTTCTTCTTCTGTAACATAAGTGGGCAGATCATCAGGAGTGAAGAAGTTATTTTCCTCTCCCGCCGTATCACCTTCATCCTCTGATTCTTGGCTAACAAAATTCTGCTGAAAAGGAGGTTTAATTTGCTGCTGAACTGCTACCTCTTGTGTCTTTGTTTCACGCTGCTTGATTCTATATTGTGGCTACTGTGCACCTCGGAAATTAGGATTACGAATCTGAGGCTCCGGCTTATCAATACGAACATTTTCAAGTGCCCTTTTAATCTTTTCAACTTCACGAAGAAGTTGATCTGATGTGGATGCTTCCTCTTTGATTGTGACTCGCTTTTCCGCCTTCATTCTTGACCTTTTATCATTCAAATTCGCTTCAACACTAACAGCAATTTTCTGCATATCCTCCAACGTAGGCGGATCTCTATCTCGCAATGAATAAGCCATCTCCGGATCAAAACCATCCGGGAATTTGAGAAGTGCTGATTTTCTAGATGGCCTCAAATCATCTGGAATAACATTGTAAACCGTGTTAAATCTGATAATGTAGTCTTGGACCGACTCACCATGATTACGCTTGAGGTTGTTGTACTCAGCATTGATCTGAAGTGGATCCTTTCTGATTTCCCATCGATCTAGAAACTGGTTCTGAAATGCTTCCAAGGTGGGAATGCTTCTAGCTGTCAACCCTCTGAACCACTTTCTAACTTCTCCTCCAAATGTTTGCACGAACAATCGCATGGTAACATCTTCTTCATCTATCTCATATAGATCAAAGAAAGTCGTCATTTTATCTATATGTTGCTAAGCAGAAATACTCTGTGGAGTGCCATCAAACATGTGAATTTTACTTTGATAATCGGCTGGCATATCATGCAGATTTTGGGGAAGAGCAAGTGGGGCAAACCGGGCAGCCATTGCTTTAGGTAGATTGGGTCTAGAAGTAGCGGGTGGAGTAGGTGTAGCTGTAGTATGAGGAGTATGGGGAGGAGAATTGGTATGGGATGTAGAAGGTGAACCAACTGTAGATGCAGGATAAGTGATTATGGGAGAAACAGAAATAAAAGGAGGGTTAGACTGCTCATGCGCCGTGATAGTGGATCTGATATGAACAGATATAGTTTCAACGAACTCAGCAAGATTTGTAGCGTGAATATCTTACTGAAGAGATCTTAGGATGAAATTGTCAACCAATCTATTGTGTCTCTCAATTTCAAGAGCAGCTGCGAAATCAGGGTTAGGAACTAGAGAATCAAGTGTACTTTCAGATTTGGTTTTGAACAAAGACAACTCAAAACTCTCGTCAAAATCAAGGTCTTCAAGATACTCAAAAATGGCTGGACATGAATGAGATTTGAATATACGACCAGAATTGGAAGCCAGTTTGGAAATCAAGGAACAAATAACCAATCAGCCTGTGAAAACTCTTAACTAATCATCCAAAAGTTCAGAGTTTACAAATGAACTGGGGTAAAATACAATTGAAGTGTTGTATTCACAAGCTCACGGAGATTGGCTGAAGCAGCGTTTATCTACTTCCGCATATGCAAAGCAAAAGCGTTTCGAAGGCTACCTGGCGTAACTTCAGGCTCCGTCTAAGACTTATGAAGCAAACACATCAATCAACAGACAAGTTGTTCCTCCCCAGCGGAGTCACCAATATGTTAACGCTTGAAATTTCACCTCAGGCTGAGAAAGGCAAACTCCAAGGCAACATCAAACCACTTAGCCTCGTAGCTAGCCCTACGGGGCAGGAGAGGGCTCTCTCCGGTTTATCTTGGTAAAGATATTCAATGGGTGAGATGACCAATAGGGAAACACTGATTTTAGGCTAGTAAACTGATCAAGAGGTTTAATTTGGGATTTTTAATGTTTTGGTGGAAAATTGGGGAATGACAATTTCAGGTGCGGGGATGGACACAGTTTTTGCAGGGGGTTCTTTGGGGCGAGGTAGGAGATAGTATTGATGCCTTTGATAGAGGTGGATGGATGAGAATGACCGGTGAGGAGTTAAGGAGAGCAAGCAATAACCTTGAATTCCCCTTAAACAGTTGAAAACATTGATATTAAGCAAACTTAAAAGCAGAGCATGAAAGTCATGAATTCTACTTTAACACTTCATTTGCCTAATTTGCAGAAAGAAAAGTAAGGAAATGATTCACATAACACACTTACAAGTACAAAGAGAAACACACCATAAATACATGTGACCATAAGAATCCCAAAAAGGACTGCAAAACCCTGGTCTTCCTTTGCCAAAAATTGCAGAGATACAGTGAGTAATACAATAAGAGCTTCTCCCTCAAGAGTCCAACCATGAAAATGAGAAAGAAAGTACATAATATAGGCCATCTAACATCTTTCCCTTCCTCTAGGGGTCGAGCCCACTATCCTAGGAGCTGTTTCAACCAATTCTAAACTAAGCACTGAAAACTAGGCAATCAAAACAACTTGCCTCTATAAGTTAGGAAACCAATTCATTCATTACATTTTACCTATCTGATGAATGAATCTTCTAGAAGAGATAAATAAGTGCCTAAACATCATAAAATTACATCATTTACAACAAGGAGGATGAAAATCAACTCCCAAAAAGTCAAATCCAGTCAAAACTGCGTTTTGCTGAGCTGTAGGTTGATTTCCTGTGCAAACTGCCTGATGGGTCGCGCGCAATTCCTAGACGGGTCGTGCGCCTTTGGAGGCACTTTTGAGGCACTTCCAGGTGTCCAAATGAGGCAAAAGTGGGCTTGTTGGAAAGGTCTGGATGTCTACTTTCCAACCCAAGTAGAATTTATGAATTTGGTTGTCATTTGCCCCTCCAAAATTGCAATCTCCCAAGACTGCTTCCTGTGTGTCAAAAATGTGGCAGAAAGTCATTTTTTGCTTGTTTTTTGACTTTCTGGAGGCCCAAAACTTGGTGAAATTTCTTAGTAATGGCTGAGCAAGTGTAACTTTCCATGAAAAATCCAGAAATGCTGAGTTTTCCCAAAATGGAGTTGCCAAACGAAAGGGTCGCGCGCGGCACGCGACCCATCGGTGAAGAAAACCTGTTTTTTGCCAGAAAAATAAAAAATGACCCAAAATGCTCAAAATTTTTTGAAATTTGTGCTGGAGTTGAGTTATTTAGTATCATTCTCCTTCAAAGAAGCCTCAACCAAGATATGGAGGGGGTCGGACCTTTTCCTTTGTTTTTGTGCTTTAACCAACCGTCTTTGGAGCACTTTCATTCTTGCCTTGCATACGTGCATCTGCGCCCAATAATGATTTTTCATGTTCCTGAGAAAGTTCTTATCTTGGTTGGCCTTAGCCAGCAACCTCTCCAAATGAGCATTGACCCGAAGAAGCATGGCCTCTCGCTCAACGGGTACCAAATCGCCGGGTCTCTTTCGAGCCAAGTTGCGGTCCTCATGGATCCTCCGCAACTCATCTAGAGTGTGCTCCTCCTCAAGTTGCTTGTTGCGCTGCTCCAAGTAGGTGATGGTCCAATTTGCCATGTCCAATCTTTGCTGCAATGAGTCATTTTCAGCTCTAAGGTGCTGAATGATCTCCTTTGACTCTAGGCTAGGAGAAATAATGTCAAGATCAACCACCTCTATGCCTGGAATACCTGATGGCCCCTCATCAATCTTGGGTTGTTTGCCTCTCTCTGGTACCTATGCTGCTGAAGAAGGCGAGGCCCCTTCCACCTGGTGTGGAGATAACACTCGCTGAGCTGATGAAGATGGCGAGGCCCCTTCCACCTAATGTGGAGAAAATACTCGCCGAGCTGCTGCAAATAAGGCCCTGTGGCCTCTCTGATAAGTGACCAATGGAGGAGAGCTGACATGTCTAGTCTCAGGGATATCATGCTGCTGTGATGGTCCTCCCTCCTCATGAACAATCTCAGGATGTGGTGGTGGTGCTGTGAAAAACTCATGAGAGATAAACTCCTCCCATGGGATGCCATGCTGAGCCAACTGATGTATGACCACAAGCTGGATCAAGCCATAATGATAAAGGCTCCTATATTGTTGTGTTGGGCTCTTCCTCTGCATCAAGGGCACCATCCTCTCAATATTCTGGCAGAAGAAAACAGGGATGTTCATCATCTGGACCCGTGTGAAATGCATCAACAAGCGAATATGGCATGAATACACATGTGAAAATCTGCCCTCACAGGTGAAATAGCGCATGATAAGCCTCATCAAAGGATCATACTCATTCCTCAAAAATCTGAAAGGAAATACACCCGTCACGAGCCTCATAAATGCAGGTTTAATGTAAGGCTCGAACTGAAAACTGTCCAATATTTTGCGCTTATTCCACACCTCTCCAACATTTGGTATCCCTGTTGCTTGAGCAATCATCTCAGGTGTCAATGTAAAATCCACCCCTGCAAGGTTCACATGCCCATCATGCAAATGCAAAACAAACAAGCGAGCCAACTCCCTGTGATGCCGAATCTGAGAGATCCTCTCGCAAAACTCATAACATGACAGGTAACGAAAACATGTAACTACCATTGGACAAGCCAGCAAATCGGTCAGAGAGGTGGGCTCCTCTCTCTTATGATGACCGCTCTTACCACCCCTGTGAAGCCTCCTATGTACCTCAAACTCTGAAGCTGACTCATGGTCATCACTTTGCTCATAATCGGTTTCGGTTTCTGACATGGTTTCAGGAGCAAAGTGGCTGAAATGTACTGCTGCTTCTGCTTTGAAATCTGTTGTTTTAACTGTTTTGAAATGCTGTTTCAAGGGGACAAGTAGCACAAGGGAAATGTTAGGGAAGGGAGACTTGGAAGGGAAATTGGGAAAAATATATGAAACATGGGTTAAAGAGAGGAATCATGACATCAACATCATCATACAATTTCATTTGCAAGGATGTTATGGGAGGTGGAGTTTAGGGTTTGATT
This sequence comes from Pinus tabuliformis, assembly GCA_031772625.1. NCBI lineage: Eukaryota > Viridiplantae > Streptophyta > Pinopsida > Pinales > Pinaceae > Pinus > Pinus tabuliformis. The sequence goes on along the minus strand of CM062810.1, from coordinate 279,206,896 downwards.
TTTGATTTCTTAATATTTTTGGTAGGGAAATTAAATAACAGTGATAAGGAGTAAGAAATGGGAGGTGGGAAAATGTAGTAACAATAGGAATGAAAAGGAATACCTTAAAACAGCGAAACAAACCCTAGCAACTTTGATATTTTCAAGCAAAGTCACATGGAGTCTTTACTTGCAAATGAAGGCTTTTAAAAATATTATCATGATCTTCTCAAGCTTTAGCAAACCATAATTTATATGATTGAAGGCCTACCTGACAAGCTTGAACAATTTGTGGTCACTTGGCAGCTTGCTGGTAATTTTCTGTGGAGGAAACCCTGACGGGTCGCGTGCATTACCCAACAGGTCGCGTGCCTTCAACGGGTCACGCCCGTGTAAAGTTTACACTGGTGGAGGTGCCCTGATGGGTCGCGCACCAGTCTCGACGGGTCGCGCGCCTTCACACTTCACCAAATTCGCCCAAATGCTCTTGAAAACGATTGCTCTATTGCTTGAAGGCACAATGAAGCTTAATGGAGGGAAAGAGAGACTTTATAGCCTTGTTTTGAATTAATTTCATGTCAAAACCCTCTTTCTAATGTTTTTCATGACACTTTTTAAAACTTTAAATGCTGCTGACTTTTTGGTTTCCTTTTGTCCTGAAATTGGTTGAATTGATGTTTTTCCTTGATAATTTTTTGCAGGGATAGCTTCTGAGGAGTCTTGGCAAAGGGGACCAGGGTTGCGTGTTGCCTTTCAAAGAATTTTGAATTTTTACAATTTTTACAAAATTTTGAGAAATGACCTTGGCTTTAAAAACAGGGTTTTTAAATCCAAGGTAAAAATTAACTGTACAAGATGAAATCTTTTAAAGAAACACTTTGATAATCATCCCTCTGGCCTGCTGGGCATTTATTGACTTTTAGAGACATGACCTTGAAGACAAATTGGACCTAAACCCTAGACCTAAGACTTTTGACCTCAAGACAAGACAAGCAACTTTGATATAGTTTATTGACTGAAACAACTTGATCCAGCAGTGCCAAGAGGGGAATAAAGACACCAGCTCCTCCATCAGGGTTATGGCATGCCTAATGGAATGCAATAAGATGACACTGATGAGACACCTACTTATGCCAATGCAAAGAGCTTTGATCGCTGATGGAGGGCTACTAGACCGACTCTAACATGGTAGATTAGTTTACCAATTGCATCCTTAAACCTTTCCATCAGGTCCCATGCAATCTCTCCCTCCTACTTTTTTATTTCCCATAGCTCAGACAACCCTTGTTGATTGTTTTGTGGAAGTTTAAATTCTTGTACAAACTATCTTTTAACATCATCGATAGTTGGGTTCTAGTGCAAATTGGACCACTTTATGAACTATTTCAAGGACCTTTCCATGAGGATGGTCTGAAATTCGATCAACTTCACATCATCCGCCATCTAGTGAGCCCTCCAGATGGCTTTGCACAAATCCCAGTGTTGTTCTGCATCGAAATTCCCTTTACCAGAGAACTTAGGATACCTTGTGAATGATCCCACCATTTTTTACTGAGTTCGTGATAAGAGTACAAATCCTCACAACCAAGGTTGTAGTGATCCTTGCAGACATGTACTACTATTACTAATTGCATTGCTACTAGCACTAGCTTTATAATTATCATGCACACTATGAACTCTTATAGTTTTGATTAACTTAGATAGGAATTTGGTAGGATTATGATAGAGTACTAGGGGAAGGTTGGGGGAGACACTACCTGAGCTTTAAGGAAGTAGATTTTTTATTCCTTTTGATGCATAATCTTCAACAAACAATCTCCTTATAGAAAAATGCATGTCATCTTCCAAGCTTCCCTCCAAACCTAGGTGTCCCTTTCCATCCAACATCTCCATTTCCATTGGCGAGGGTCGGTCCCTATCACCTTCCAAACCCACTATAGTTGCGATCGTCTTTGCCCTTCCCACGAAAATTCCTTCCATACTTTCTCCCTCTTCTGGATATCTTAACACCGCACCTGCTTGGTGCAATCCCTTCTGTCACCTTTTAATCACCTACATGGCTCTTTCCTTCCATTTCTCTGTTATTCGTGCTCTCCTTTGCGCTCTAAGATATCTAGCCTTTTGGAAGTCATCTGTGTCCATCCTTGTGACATTCTCATAGTTCCTGTCAGACCAGGAGGTAACTCCTCAAATCAGAACTCATATTATTCATTCAGGTTGTTCATTATTATATACAAGAGGGAGTGACTGTTTGGTTCATCTCTCGATGACTCTCTATCTTCTCTATTATTTATTTACGTTAATTACAAATGTACACATAATCTCTCTAATTAGGTGTCAACATTCCCCCTCTTAATCTGAAGGGATGTTGGTGAGTCCAAGCATCATTCTGAATTTTTCAAGCTTTTCTCTTCCAAGTGCTTTGGTGAAGATGTCTACAATTTTCTCATTAGTGGAACAATGGCGGAGATGGATTGTTTTGGCCTCAACATGATGTCGAATCAAATGATATTTAGTATTGATGTGCTTTGTTCGATCATGGAACTTTGATTTCTTGGCCAACTTTATTTCAAAGGTATTGTCAATCATGAGTGGAGTCGATTGTACTTGTTTTACCTGCAAATCTTCCAGAATTTTCCTGAGCCACACAATTTCTTTTGTTGCCTCAGCTGCTGCCACATATTCTGCCTCTGTTATGGAATCTGCTGGAACTAATTGTTTGTGTGATCTCCAGGAGATAGCTCCTGATCCAAGACTCATAGCATAACCTGAAGTAGATACCCTAGTTTCTTTGTCTCCATCGAAGTCTGAATCAAAGTATCCAATCAAGCTGAAGTCGCCCACCTGTGTATACTTGATTCCAAAGTCTTGAGTTCTCTTCAAGTACTTTAGAACTCTTTTTGCAGCAGACCAATGTCCCTCACAAGGCTTTTGCATAAATTTGGAGAGGATTCCAACAACAAACAAAATGTCTGGTCTGGTATTAGTTAGGTAGTTGAGACTTCCTACAAGCTGTCTATAATTTGTTGCATCCTCAAATTCTTTTCCTTCAATGGATGTGAGCTTTAAGTTTTGTTCCATTGGAATAGTCATAGGATTGCATTCAGTCATGCCAAACCTATTCAACAGATCTCTAATGTACTTCTTTTGAGAAAGGAATATGGACCTCAAATGTTGAGTTACTTCAATACCCAGATAGTAATGAACATAGCCCAAATCAGTCATTTCAAAACCTTTCTTCAGTTCCTTCTTTATGGATGCAATGTAGCTTTCATTATTCCATGTCACTAAAAGATAATCTACATATACCACAAGTTATACAACTGTTTTTCCAACTTTCTTGACAAACAAAGTTGCATCATCAATATCATAATGTTTGAAATTGAGTTTCAGAAGATGCTCGGTTAGTTTTTAATACTAGGCTTGAGGTGCTTGTTTGAGGCCATACAAGGATTTCACAAGTTTGCATACTTTATGTTCCTATCCTTTCACAGCAAATCCTTCAGGCTGGGACATAAAAACATTTTCTTTTAGATCTCCATTCAAGAAAGTATTTTTGGCATCCATTTGATGGCCTTTCCAACCGTTCTGAGCTGCTAGGGCAAAGAGTGTTTGGATGGTAGCCCATTTTGCTGTGGGGGAAAAATTATCCTCATAATTAACCCCTTCCTTCTATGCAAAACTTTTTGCCACAAGCCTAGCTTTGTGCTTGTCAAGTGAGCCATCAACTTTATACTTGTTCTTGTAGACCCACTTACAGCCAATTGGTTTGGTTCCCAATGGAGGATCAACCAACTTCCAAGTGCCATTATTTATGAGGACATCATACTCCTTTTGCATTGCTTCTCTCCATTCATCATGAGACACAGCTTCTTTGAAGGAGGTTGGTTCAAAATCTGTAGACAAATTGAATTCACAATCATAAGAAACATCCATATCAACAGGTGAATCAGAGTCATCTACATTACCTCCATTTTTTTGGTTTGAATTTCTAGTTCCTATCTTTCCAACCTCATCAAGATGAACACTTTCAAGTGTCTTTTTTAGCCACTTTGGAGGACCTTTCTCAGATGGTACAGGCTGCTCCATTAATTGAGTTGGGACTGAATCAAGATTGAGTCTCCCAATTCTATCAATCACATCACTCAAAGTATCATCCTTTGTTGGAGTTTCATGCAGGGGAGAGAGTGCTTCAAAAGAATATTCCATAAGTTGATCTAGTATAGGAATCCCCCCTTCAAGATGTGGAATCTGATTATCAAATTCTTGAAATGATTTTGCATTTGTGAATCTATCCAAGTGATCAAGTTGCCTTTCAACAACATTGTCAGTTTTGGATGATTCAAGAAAGATTACATCTCTAGATACAACAAACTTTTTGTTGACTTCATCATAGAGATGGGATGCTTTGGAGGTGTTTGAACACCCCAGGAAGATACACTTACAACTTCTTGCACCAAGTTTTTTCTATATACCTTTGGTATCAAGGCATAACAGATGGAACTAAAGACCCTGAGATGCTTTACCAAAGGAATGTGCCCATACCACATTTCATAAGGAGTCTTGTTTCTGATAGCATTAGATGGACATCTATTCTTTATATATACAACACATAGAACTGCATCAGCCCAAAACATCATTTTTACATTTTTGAAGAACAGCATGGAGCGTACCATATTTAAGATTGTCCTATTCAGTCTTTCAGCTACACCATTCTATTAGGGATTATAAGGCACAGTTGTTTGATGTTTGATCCCATGTTGGCGAAGATAGTTTTCAAATTCATTTGAAGTATATTATTTTCCATTATCAATGTGAATGGAGCCAATATGAGATTTTGCATCATTTTCAATCCATGCATGAAAGTTCTTGAATGTCTGAAAAGCATCAGATTTGTTCTTCAATAAATAAACCCAACACATTCTAGTGTAGTCATCAATAAATTTCATCATATATTTATTTCCATTTACAGAAGGAATAGGCATTGGACCACATAAATCTGAATGAATGAGTTCAAGTTTTCTATGTGCCCTTGAATGTGAATCATGAAAAGATTGTTTGCTATGCTTTCCTAGAATGCAAGCATCACATTGCTTAAGCTTCCTAGGAATTGTAGGCAAACCAGTAACACCATTTTTCTTCAACAAGCAGAGGATGTCATAGTTCAAATGCCCAAATCTATCATACCATAATAAACTTGATGGAAGTGTACCTTCTTCATAATTATAATTGTATGAGAAATTTTGTGCACGAGCAAAGGTACCCTGCAGCTTGAGAAGCCTTTCTTCTTCTATCCCTGTCATGACAAGTGAGTGGTCAGATGCTTTTCTCACCTCAAGCTTGCCATCAAACATATGAATGGAGTGACCTTGCTGGTGGATGTGGACCAAGGACAGGAAGTTTCTCATCGACTGTGGCAGATATAGAACATGATGCAGAAGAAAGTCTGGAAGACCAGCCAATTTAAGCCTGATTGTGCCAAGCCCTAATGGCTTGAGTTTTGATTGGTCTGCAAAGTATACTGCTCCATCAACATTGTCAGTAAATTCTTCAAAAAAATCTTTTCTATGATTCGTGTGGAAAGTTTCTCCTTAATCAAGCAACCAATCATTTTTCGAAGAAGCAAGTGAAGCATTAAATAATTCTTCATTTACTCCAATGTTACCTTGTGCCACAACATAATGAGCGATTCAGGTGCTTTACCTTTTTCATTGTCATTAGTTTTACCTTTGGGTTGGTTTCTTTGCTGCTTAATTTTGTCCCAAGGTAACTTGCATGTGCAGGCATCATGTGATCCATTTCTTTTGCAGCGTATGCAGTGCAAATCGGACTTTTCTCCTAGAGAGTGTCTACCCCCTTGCCTCTAAAATATCTTCCTCTTCCTCCTCGACCACCTCTTCCTCTGGAAGAATCTTGGACAAGATTATTTTCTTTATAAGCAAGGCACACAACCTCTTCAGAAGATTCAGTGGTTGTCTTCTTTCCAAAAGTTTTCTCTCTTTCAGCAAATTTTTTTACAAGAGAGTCAAAGGTAATATCTTTGAGATTTTCATTTGCTTGCAATGACTCAAGATAATTGGAGTAAGTAGGATAAAGTGCCTTGAGAAAAGCGATAAGAGGAATATCCAATTCAACCTTAGTGACTTTGATATCATGCATTATAGATTTTACTTCGGATGCAAGAGCAAGAGGATCATTATTTTGTAATTCAAGGGTGAGGAGTTTAATCATGAGTTAAACAACTTCAAGTGCAAAGTGTGAGCCATAGAGTTCCTTCAACTTTTGTAAGGCTTCGAATGCATTTGAAAATGGAGAAATGTGTCGACTTACCTCTTCACTTACTGATGTTGCAATCAATGCATAGGCTTTGTTGTTCTTATTTTCCCAATTAGCGAGCTCCTTGTCTGAGGTAGGCTGGACTGGTGCTTCGTCTCCTTCTCCAACACACATTCCTTTCCATAGCTCATTAAAAATGAGAGTGTGCTAGATTTTCCGTGACCATTCAGGCTAATTCTCCTTTCCATTGAGAACTACTCCCAAAATAGATATAATTGAATGCATTGTAAAATCTGTGTATAGTGAAGAAAAATATTGTTGCTGCAAAATTTTACTCGTAAAATGATTGTTATACCAACAATGTTCAACTTAACAACATTAAATGTTCACCCGAATACCAGAGTTTGACTGGAGCCGTAGTTCTTTTGCTACTGTGTATGGCAGAGATGAACATTGGAGATGAGTGGCAGAGATGAATTGGCGGAGATGAGCGGAAGAGAAATACGGAGGAGGGTCGTCGATGGTAGGCGATCAACGGTTATCGCAAGTAGATCAAGTCGAGGCATTAACCAAGATGGAGGGTAGTTTTAAAGCGATAAGCGGGATTTTGAGCGGATGAGAAATGGTAAGTGGTATTTAGTGGAGAGCGCCCGATTCCATTCAACGGTGGACACGTAGCATCTAAAGGAGAGAGAAAAACTTCTCATTTCAGGCGGGTGACTCTCGTGCAAGTTGTCCACCTGAAATCACTATAGACCATTAGATCTTGGGATTTGAGATCTACGGTGGAGAATGAGCCCGAGGAGAGAGAAAAAAGTGCACATTTTGGGCGGGTAATTCTCATGTATGTAGTCGACCCGAAATCGATGTCAGCTGTCGGATCTTGAGATTGAGATCAATGGTGGAGAACGAGCTCGATAAAGTGAAACCTCGGGAACTGTGTCCGAGCAGGTTACGTCATCACCATTGGTAGTTTATATGAAAAAGGATATGCGGTGAATAAGAAAATGTATGCGGAGCTTCAAATACAAAAGGGTTAATGAAGGGTATGATCACATCACAAACATGCAGCGGTATTGATCGGGGCAAAGAGACTAGCGATATGCGATTAAAAGCGGACCCAATGATATTTATATATGTGGGTTCATGAAATTTGAGATCCGGCCCAAGGGAGGAAATCCAAGTTACTACAGCACCTTCGGCTTCAATGCGCCATTCGACGCAACAACAATGAATGAGATTTCACAGGGTTTTGACAGAGATGTCAGCCTGCAAAAGATGCAAAATAAAGGCAAAACAGAATAGGAGTTACAAATTAAAAAGGAAGCCAAAAAATGGTGCCTACTCTGATACCATGTTAGACCAGGAGGTAACTCCTCAAATCAGAACTCATATTATTCATTCAGGTTGTTCATTATTATATACAAGAGGGAGTGACTGTTCGGTTCATCTCCCGATGACTCTCTATCTTCTCTATTATTTATTTACATTAATTATAGCTGTACACCCAATCCCTCTGATTAGGTGTCAACAGTTCCCCGCTCAGTAGCATCCCTTCCTTTAGGTCCTTCCCCCAATACTAGGTGTTTACGCTGCCATGCTTTGGTTTTGGAATACCAACAAGCCCTCTTCCATCATTAAAACCTTAATCCATAGGGTAACCTCTTTTAGTAGCTTCCCTCTCAACCCCGATTAGAACATAGTTTTAGCTTTCGAAAAAGACTGATGACTTTTTGCTACAAACTCAATAATACACCCCTCCAGCGTGGTCTATACCCATAAGTCTACCGCTCTTGTCAGATCTGAATCAAGGCGATGTAGCACAGTGAGATCCACTTGAGTCCAGGTGTGACGATATGGGATTTTTCCACTGGAATTTCCTTTGACCTGCAATATCTGCAACGAGTTGTAAAGTTCTTCTAGGAACTTGCACTAAAAGATTTCATACTTATCACTAGTCGACTCTGCTTACAGGATTTCTTCCTTCAGCTTTTGAATAGTTTGTTGGTAGATTTGAGCTTGCTAAGACAAACTAGTCCACTTGCTCATTCCACCAGTTTTGCAGCTCTTTCTTAAAGATCCTCGATACCATATTCCGAACACCCTTTTGAAATTTCAAGTCCCAGCAACGAAACCATTTGTTGGCAAAGAAATAAAAACAAGGTCAAGACCCCGAGTTGGGGCACAGGGGCCAACAAGGCTCCATTGTAGTCTAGCACAACGCTGAAATCTTCACCTCACCCAAGAGGGGTAAGGAGTCTCACCAGAGGCATGATGCAACCTTAGTTAGATGGGGGTTGAAATCTAGTATTAGGGAGAATCATGTTAGAGAATTAAGAGCAAAGAAAACTGAATCATTCTACAAGGAAGTCGAATCGCAACAGGCCATACATTTTGTAACAGAAAGACTACTTAAATATGTGCATACATAAAAATTTTAAGGAACCAGGATAACATACAACTAACACACGATGGTCCCAATAACAATATTTGTGATTAATCTAAGTGGTGAATACATTACATCAGGCTCAAGGCCTCTTTCTTAACACACAAGACTCTAACAGAACAATACACAAGCTTATGGAATGATAGATACAAAGTAGTTCTCATAGCTCCACAACAACAATAGTAACAACATCAACAACAACCATTTCCGGTCCTCCTTTCTGCCTTTTGACTTGTTCTTCCTTCTCTCTGTGCACCAACCTGGACTACTAGTTTCTTCTCAGGCTCTCCTCCTCCTTGCTCGATTGTCTCCATTCCTTGGATGTCCTTGCTCTTTTCCTGCTCGGCTTTATCTGCTCCTTCCCGCCGTTTACCAACAACTACCAGTCTTCTGCGAGTTCCTTCCTTTTTTCTGGTTGTTATTCTCGCAACTCTCCAATGGTCATTTCTGCCCCTTCACCAGCCTTTCGAATTCTCTCCAAAACTTCTTAATTCCTCCAAAAATGAAGGCCCCAACGCTTCCCTGAGAGTGAAGCCTTTTAACGAAGACTAACATTTACCTAATTTGTCATCCACAAAATATAGAGAAATACTTCAAAGGATTAATAATTTTGTGTAAAGAAATCATAAAAGCCATTAACCCAAAATTAAAAATTCAACATGAAAAAATTTCCATTATCTTAATGCATACTTTCAAAAATACTTAATAAAAACAACACACTAAATAACCCTATATTCAAACACACCATTTTACATAATAAAGGGTAATTTAGAATGTGCTATGAAACCTCACTTTAAGTTAAAAATGTCATACCATTAAAGCAATTCGATTTTGAAAGAGTGAATTTTAAATCTCTCAATTCTTTTAAATATTATAAATTTAAAGCAATAATATTAATATCAACAATTTCTCACTAATATACATATATATGTTGTTATGTGATACGCAATAAATTTGCTATTTGCTATTTTTAATTTTTTTTTGTAATTTAGAAATAATTATTAATTTAATTAGTTTTCAGTAATGTGGTTATAAACATATATATTTTGTTATGTGATATACCATTAATTTTCTATTTCATATTTTTAATATCATTAATTTTAGTGTAATTTAAAAATAATTAATCATTTAATTAATTTCCAATTATTTTAGTGTATAATTAAATTTATCAATTTTATAATATATAAATATTAAAAGTAGAAATATTAATATTTGAAATAGTAAAATTTTATCAAATTTTACAAAATTTAAAAGGAAAAGAAGTAATATTATATATTAATTTTTTTTAATAATAAATTATTTACATAATAATATATTTTAAATTTTATTTCAAATAGATTAGAAATTAATCCATAGTAATTTACTTTTATTATATATTAAAATTATTAAATAATAATAATTAAAATTTACTATGTCTTACAAATACTAAATAATATTATATTATAAAAAAATAGTAAAAGTATTTTCATTTTTGTTACCGGATTTCTTAGGTCCCTGTACTAGTGTATAATCTAGCTAGTCGAAGGGTTTAGTTTAAAGCTTCAAAGAGAAAGAGAAGGAAAATGTATAATACAATATTCTTTGTCTTATTTTTTTTCTAATTTTTTGAACCATCTTTGGCCTGTGAAAAAAAAGTAACATGCACATTTTTATTCTACAAATTATATATATATACAAAATTAGAATTTATTATATTAATATATTAAATTCTATATTTAAAATTAATAAGTATTAATTTTGAAATTATATTGAATTTGCAACATTAAAACTTTATATTTTTCAAACAATTATAATATAAAAATTACTAATTTAATTTATATTGATGATGATGATGGTTAACGTTCGCTGAGACCAAACAATGATCTATCGGACCTAAATAAACAAATTATTTATTTTGATTTAAGATTTTATTCCTATGCTCAAAAAGCTTGGAGAGAAGCCTCTCGAGCTCACTATAATTTTGACATTGTAAAAGGCTAGGAAGGTCAATATTGTAACAAAGATTGTGAAACTGAGATCTAATGTGGTTGTACGCAGGGCACTCTAAGAGGAAGTGGTTTTCATCCTCGATGCTCCTATTCTCACATATATGGCAGATCCTTTCCATCCATGGCGTTTTAGGAACTGCCCAATGACCTATTTCACTATGGAGCTCATGAGAATTCGTTCTAATATTTGCTATATTAATTTTCTTCTTTGAGCTAGTTAAAATAGAGAGATAATTTTGATCTTCTAGGGTGGGGTTGATGACCTTCTTATAATAACTTAATTTTCTTTTAGCCGCTAAATCTTTCTCAGACCACAATTTTTATTTGAACTTAGAAGTAACAATATCTTTAATGTTATTTATGTTTTGTAATGCATCATTCTCGTTGATCTCCCAATAGTTTAACCAGGCCCTTGTGTGTTTATGCCACCCTCGATTGAGCCTTAGGTGGTTTTGGCTGGAATTTAAAACTAGCTTAGGAAGTCTATGATTGTCTATGTTATCAAGTTTGTGCTTGTACAACAAAAACCTAAGCATAGCTAGGCTCTCAATAGGGGAAAGACCTACTTCTATAAGGAGAATAGGATAGGGTGTATTACTTTTAATTTTCAGGTTAAGTTATTAAATACTTCTGGATTTGCTCAATCTTTCTCCATGATTCTCTGGAGATGCTGCAACCCCAAACCTCACAACCATATAAGGTAACAGGAGTGACTAAAGTTTCAAAGAGGAACTTCTTTTTATCCCACATTACTAGGTTTGTTGTTTTACAATTATTTTCAAGACCAAAATAAGCTTTCCACCCCCCATTAATCCTTTTCTCAATGCTATGGTTCCAGTCGAGCTTGGGATGGATATCAATTCCTAGGTACTTGTAAGAATACACTTCCTCCAAGTTATTATTGTCATACATAAAATTAGCGTAAGTGTCCTTCTTGGATTTGATAATCATAACTTTTGTTTTGTCAGTGTTAACAGTCATACCCATGGTAGAGCAGAAATCCTTAAGAAGCTTGAGTTGCTTATCAAGATCAGATGCGCACCTTGCCAAAAGAACAATATCGTCAGCATAAAGAAGAAGGATAATGGCTATCCCAGCTAAGATCGTGCCATCACATCCTGCTTCCTCTAAATAGCCTTCAAGCTTATCGATGTAAATGCCAAATAGGGTAGGGGAGAGGGGACAACCTTGTTTAACTCCGATGTTACACTTAATATCTTTCGACCTCCCCTCATTGCTCTTTAGCTTGGCAATTACATTCTCGTATAACCTTATAGCAGCAGCTCTCAACTCAAGAGGAACCTTTAGCTCTTCTAACCTATTCCAAAGGTTGTATCTAGGAACTATATCGAAAGCCTTTCTAAAGCCCACAAAGCAACAAAATAAATTGGATTTATCATTACGACATTCCTCAGGAATGATCCTAAGCGTAACAAGGTGGTCTGTTGTTGAGTGATGCCTTCTGAAACCGGCTTGGCCTTTAGCCCGCTTACCTTCACTTTCAAGCCATATGCTTAACTTCTTTTCCAGAATACTACCATATAACTTGGCTAAGAGAGGGCTGATCATAATTGTCCGTTAATTAGAGGGGTTATTTGTATCCCCACTTTTAAAAATAGGGATAATGAGGCTCTCAGTCCAAGGTTTAGGGAACCCTTGCTTAACTGCTTGATTTAAAAGCTTGTGGATGTGGGGGATGAGGATAGGACCTCCAATTTTTAAGATTTCCGCCTAGTAACCTTCGATGTCCTTAGCTTTCCCATTAGCGAGGCGATTAACCCCAAACTTAATGTCTTCTAAAGAGAAAACTTCTTTAGTTGTGAGTAGGGTTTCCAAATTATCCATGACATTTGGAGATTCATAAAGCTTTTTAAGATAGGAATTCCAATCGTGAAGAGCAATTTTATTATTATCCTTAGTCTTCCTAGTCAGAATCTGCCTCCAAAATTTCTTAGGAGCTACCTTAGAGAGGTGTAAGAGATTCTCCTATCTTTGACAAATGTACTGCCTCTTTTTCCTTTTAGTTAGGGCTTTGTATATTTTTATCTTGTCCATTTTAAGAGATTCATCAACAGCTTCCTTAATTGCTATCCTCGCACTTTTACAATCTTTGTCATACCATGGATTGGTTTTGCTATTTCTTTTATTATTTGAAACTTCAATTGAGAACTTGTTAATAGAATATGAGAGGGTTGTAGTAAAATTATGATAGAGGTCTTCTATGTTGTCTATACTAGATAAAGGAAGCAAATTAGTTTTTAATTCATTTAGAAAGAGATCATTTTTATTTCTATCAAACATTAAATTCTTTTGGCTGTAAGTATTATTTTCTATGGGAAATCTATGCATGACAAAATTGAGAGTTATAAGTAAAGGCCTATGATCAGAGTCAGGTTCATGGTCGTTTAAGATGTCAAAATTTATTATTTCGTTGTATAATGGGAGACCGGAAATAACGTAGTCTACTACGCTGCTACCAAGTCCATGGATGCAGGTAATCTTGCTGGAATTGGGCCACTTCTTTAGACTGTTGCAAATTATGAGATCCTGAGCACTACAGAGCTTGACTAGCTCCGACCCAAAAAAAAATTCCCCGAGGTCTTCGTCTAACCAAAGAGGATTAGGGTTGGAATGATTGCTTAGAATAATAGCTTGGTTGTTTGAAGTTCGAGCATTAAAGTCACCTATTAAAAGGATATTAATGTCATTCCTTAAGCTAGAAATATCATTCTCTAAACCATTGTAAGGGTTAGTTTTATCTATATTCTTCTTCTTATAGAAGTTAGAATTGATGGGGGGAAAATAACATATTGCTATGTAGGGCTTTTATTATTAATGTCTCTAATATCTATCCAACTATATTGGTTGTGAGGGTCGTTTTTATAAATCCTAATATGGGGGGAGATGTTCTTCTTAATGTAACAAGCTATTCCCCCAATGCCTCTACGGGAGGATCCCTTGTTCCAAGTAGACCATAGCGTAAAGGCATCTATGTTAGGGACCTTAGATTCTTCGTGCTCCCAAGTTTCAACAAGCAAAATAATATCAACATCATTTGAAATCCAACTTAGCTTGGGGCCTTTGTTCCATGGGAAGCCCCAACAGTTCCAAGAAAGGATCCAACGCATGTTTAATTGCTATTGAATACTATCTTTTTGGTTTCTATCTTGAATAAAGGCTTTTTTATTTCCGATTATTGCCCATTTTCCTTCCTTTCTAGCTTCTTTTACCTTTTGAACCTTCTTTCTTAATTTTGCTTGATCTTCTGAAATGAGATCTTCATTTATGAATATTCCCATTCCTTTTAGACTTGAGGTTTTACTAAGTATGTCGTGCTTATGATCAGTGGAGCTCACCTTTATGCGGATTAGTCTTCCTTTATTATCGGTTAATTTCCCCAACCTTGTTGCTTCTGTGAGACACACTGTTTCAATTTGTAATCTATTATGTAATTTTGTATGGGCTAAGACTAAAGTATCCTTATCTACTTCCTCTTTTAAACCGAAAATTATAAGGTTCAAGGCCCTTTTGTTACGTTCGTGGTCTAATTCTATTAATTTTTTCATTTCATCTTTAATTGGTTTGATATCTAGCTTATCTACCACATTATTTAGGGTGAGGCGGCTATTACCTTTTTCTTCTAGTTCTTTAATCATGTCTTTCATTTTAAGACTCTCTAAAGTATCAGCATCTCCTTGCTGGGATAGTTGGTTAGTATCTTGGTTTTGTTTTTCTATAACCTGCAATCTAGTCTCAATTGCCTCCATTTTATTCTCCAGTAGTTCTATTTTATTTTCTATTTGTTTTTCGATTGTGTCTTCAAGAGATGCAAATTTATTTTCCAGCATGGCTTTTAACTATTTTTGTAGCTTGGCTTCTCTTTCTTCTCTACGTTTCTCTAAAGACTCTATATACTCATAAAGGCCTTGTAGAGTAACTATGCTAAATAATATAAATTATCTAATTATATAATATTATAGATAATATTATCTAATTATATAAATATATTATTAGATAATATTTAAATATTTTATTTATAATTTTCATTCAAGTAATACATTCTTTAAAAATAAAAAATATGGTTATCAAAAATAATTAAATTTCCTTGTTAATCGCAGTAATTTGAGTTTTGTGTATTATGAAAAATTAATATTTATTTTGACTTGTTATTATTTGTAAAGTATGTTCTTTCCACCCATTTTCTTCTTATTTTAGAAACTTTTGAAATCAATAGTAAATTATAAATTTAATTTGATATATTTTTTAATAATTTTATAAAAAATTATAAATTTAAATGATTAAATCTACATTATCTCTGAATCCAAAAATCATGTGACTTAACTTAATCGAAAATGAGAACAAAAAAATCTAATCAATAGACTGAGTCTGAAAAATCAAATGTGCATTAGTAAAGCGTATAATTGGACATTATTAATCCATATAATTTTGAAAGCACGAAATTTCTCTAAAAGGACTTGATTTGATTTAATTTCATCGTTCGCACATGGGACGCTAAAATGAAATATTGTCCATACATGTTTGAAATGTACACGTGTATGAAAATGTAGAGATGATTGTTTGCAGATTTTTATGGTTGGTATTGTTAGAATTTTGTTTCGGAAAATAATCTGAAATCTCTATTATTTTAGTGATCCAATTTTTAATTGGTATCAAAATTCATTATCAAGATATGTGGAGTGAAGAGCTGTAGGATGAGCCTATATTTACAGGTTAAGAGGATAGAACCCAAAAATGTTAGTTGAGAAAATCAAAATGTTAGTTGAGAAAACCCTAAAGGAAAATTATAGAGAATTACTTTTTATTTTTCCTAATTCTCTAAATTCTCTAGAGTTTTACCTTAGGATTTTATTTTTTGGTTCTTCTCTTCTTAATTTGTAGATACAAGATTTCACCCCACATCACATATTGATGATGAATTTTGATATATATTCTAAAAATTGATTACTAAAATAAGAAAAATGTGAATTATCTTACACACTAAAATTCTAGCAATGTAAAGATAATTCTAACAATGTAGAGATATTGATAAAACACATCACTATTGACTCTACTTGCAAATACTTCATCTATATTTGTTTTTACTTTTTCAACGACCAGCGAAACTTCAAATTCCAGGGTTGGTCCAATTGGGATCATACATAATTTTACTCATTAATATTCATAAATTGTAAAATGACAAGTATGATAACTTTAGAGACCAACTAAATTTGAAATTTCAGAATTGATCTCATTCCAACTTATGAAAAATTTCTCCATAGTTTGCGCCAAATGAAAAATCAAGATTGGAAATTATTAAGGTGAAGTGGTACATTATAATGGGACATTATTGATCCACATGCACTTTGAGGTTTCAACTGCTCCTTCTTGCCATCTAATTTTGAATGCACAAAATTTCTCTGAAAATACGACTTCTAATTTGACTTGCTTTAAAAGTTGCACATAAAATGAGAGATTGTTGATATATTTGAATAATGGTTTATTGTAGCCTAGGTGAAGCATCCCAACTAAAAATGGCAATGTGAGTGAGGACTTTGGTCCCATGAGGTTTGGCATTCAAGCCCTCTCCGGGTGAAAAATGTAGTTATAGTATTTTAGTATCAACTTAAAAAAAATGGATTCACAGAGAAATGTATGAAAATGTAGAGATGCTGATAAAAGACATATTATATTTTGGGTAAATATGACCATTAAAATGTTATTTTAATATGTTAGATTATAACAATTTCATAAATTCTTAAACAGAGCCTATAAAAAACATATAACTTAATATTTATGAATTTTTAAATTTGTAATTGTTTTTTATCAAAAAGTAACAAAACAAAACAAATAATATCAAACTAATTTAAAATAATACAAATAAATATTTCTTCGCAATAATCACAAAATCCAAAACATCATTTCACAACACAAAACAAACAAATCATACCAAATGAATACCTAAAAATACAAACTCATAGACTAACAAAAGTGTCTCTTCAAACAATAATGGAAAAATTCAAAACACCATTTCAAATATATACCATAAATTCCAACCAAGAAAAAAAAACATTATTTAAGTTGCTATCATATCAACATCATTGAAGCAAAAAATACATCCTATCACCATCATTTTTCCAATTTCACTCGAAAGTCACTAAAGGCCTAGTGACAAAGTTGTGTGTGAGCCCTCCAATAATCCAATCCCATATATGTCAAACCACCAACCTTTTTACTCTTATATAGTCCACTCATAGTCATCCATTGTCTCCTCCACCACATGTGAAAAGATTCATAGAGAGACAAAGATATGAAAACACGTGGGGTATTGCAAGCCTTTTTCATCACTACTCTTTGGACATTGCAAGCCTTTTTCATTATTAAATATATTTTATATAGACTAGGAAATTTCCAAAATCACCTAAAATTAACCACTTCTAAAGATATCTAGGACTTGCATGAGTTTTCTAAAAATATCCTAATTGACAATGTCTAAAAATATATTTCTAAAAATGACTCAAACTAACAACTAATTACTCGACTAAACTAGGTCAATAAGAGATATTACTTTTAATACTCTCCATTAATATATTCCCTTTATCATATAATTAATTTTCTAAGTCTAGAAATACTCTATTTTATTTAAGTATATATAGTTATGAATTTGGAGGTCATGATGAGGATCATAAGAGAAAGGATAGTGAAAAAGTAAGAGATGATCACTTCTCACATTTTTTATTTTATAATTGCTAATAAAGACTCTCATCTACTCCAACTAGAGGTAATTTTGTCTGGTTAAATAGAGTTATCTCTTCTTCTTTCAAATTAAGGAAAAAACCATACTTGATGCTATGGAAACATTAAATATGGTTCTCTGTGATGAAAATTAAGTGGGAGGAGTATGATAATGAGTCCACTAATGAAGAATTGAAATAGAGCTTAAAGAAAATATACGTAATGAGGGAAAGGGACTTGCAACCTGTGGTGCCTAAGGTAAATGTAAATAATTTTGTCTTTGTGTGAAGGATTTGCAATTGTAATTAATTTTGTTTTTAAATGTGAGATTGTAGTTTTTATTATTAATTGCAAGCATGCTTAATTTCATTTTAATTGTGTTCATACAATTTCTTTAATAATAAGGAGTAGAAGAATAAGAAGGTAATATTGTGGATTTAAATGAGGAATGCAATGTTGGCAACATATCAAGATATGATTAGTTCCACTCCAATCAATATTTTCGATTTATTTGTGTGATCATGTAATTATGATTAATATTTACACATGGTGGCAGAAGACCACTTGTTACATAGAGAAAAATGACAATGATATATCAATTATTGTGAATTTGTAATTGTATTCATTAGAGAAATTTTGAGGTATAAAATAGGTCTCCTAAGGAATATTGTAAAATAACAGTGGAAATAATAAAATAAGATTAGATTACATCATCAAATATTAGAGGGAAAAAAGAAAAAACTATTTTTTAACTCTTATTTTCAACTTATCTCCTTACCTTTTTACTCAAATTTTGAGTGGGAGCACTTGTTGGATGCATAATTTAATTCCTCATCCAATGAGTACCAATGTTGCATACTTTTGATGGACCATACTACACGAAATTGAGAAAAAAAGGGGAAAAAAAGTAATTGCAATCACATTTTTCATGTATTTCTCATTTTTTTGTGTAGCAAGGTCCATTGCAAGCATGCAACATGGGTACTCCTTGGATAAAGAATTAAACTCTGCATCCAATGAGTGCTCCCACTCAAAATTTTAGTAAAACCGTAGGGAGATAAGTTGAAAAAACAATTTTTTTTCTTCTATTTTTTAATCTTTTTACTTTTTTACTCCAAAAATGGTGAATCATCCCCCATGGTTGACATCATCACCTTGAATCATATTTATTCTTATAAATTTGGTTTTGGTTTTATATTTTTGTTTTGGGAACCATTTTTTACCTCAAAATTTATTGAATGCGTTGTCTTTATCGTATGTATTAAAACATATTATTGATTAGAATATAATGATAATTACCTAATTAATTAATAATTAGTTATTAAATAAATAAGTTTGACTCTCTATCATGATGCATGAGAATTTTACTATGATGTAAGTAGGATGGAAGTAGGATGCAAGAACAATGTAGGTATAACACAAATACAACAAAAGAATGAATGAAGCAAGAACAACACAAATTTATGATACGCCAAACAACACAATCATGACACAAACCTTATATATTGCGACACTCGCACAACTCATGTATGACGCATACAAGATGCTCATTATGAAATAGTGACACCAATTTTGACACTATTGTGATAAATAATACATGTTTTTGATGCAAATTCATTGGAAAGATTATTCTTTAAGAACTTTTTGCATTAATGTCTGATGCATGTTAATGCAAAATTGACACATGCATACTATTTGTGTTATATTTTCATTACTATATTACTCCTTATTGAGCACATGTCAAAGTTGATAATGCAAAAAAGGAACACAAACCACATCTTGT
The DNA here is from genome assembly GCA_031772625.1 of Pinus tabuliformis. Classification (NCBI taxonomy): domain Eukaryota; kingdom Viridiplantae; phylum Streptophyta; class Pinopsida; order Pinales; family Pinaceae; genus Pinus; species Pinus tabuliformis. The sequence goes on along the minus strand of CM062810.1, from coordinate 279,187,692 downwards.
TTCCTTGCATGCCATCTATAGCCTATGGCTTTATGTCCAAAATTATTGCAAGTAAAACAAAACCCATAAAAAGGATTTTGTTGACAGAGGTTACCTTTCCTATGAAGGCTCTGTCATTGAGAAGGAAGGGTCCTTTGTTAGCCATTAATGTTCCTTCTAGGACAATTTTCATTACTTTCATGCACTCTTTATTTCGGTTTCCTAGCTCTCTTTTGATGTTTTTCTTGTTGTTTCATCTTATCCTTCTGTTGTTGCTGTTTCTTCTTTTGTTGTTGCTACATTTGTTGTCGTGGTTGTTGTCCAACAACCTCATTTCCTTTGTTCTTGTTGGAACCTTGGACTCCCTTTACCTGGGAAGTTGGCCCTTTAGCCTTCACCATCTTGGAGCTTGGTTTTTCTTTGAAACCCAAACCAACTTTGATGAGTATGGATCCTTGCTTAACAAGAATCTCATCCAATGACTTTGTGCTCCCCTCAAGCTTCTAATATTGAGACAACTCTATTTTTGACTTTTCTAAGTCATGTCTCAATGAGACTACCTCATTTTTTAGTCTCCCATAGTAAGCTTCCTTCTCACCCAGTTGATTGGTTAACTTTCCATTCACTCTGCTAGCCTCTTCTTATTGAGCATTTAGATCAACTAATGTTTTTCTCAACCTTTCATTCTCAAGCTCATAAATTTTCAGTTTCTCCTCTTTCTTGAGATTTGTCTATAATAGGTCCTTGATCTCCTTTAGAGCATAGATCAACTTCCTTATAAAAAAGATCCTTTCATTTAGATCCTTTTCTTCACTATCAGAGGTGCTAGTATAGTTACCACAGATCTTCCACAGGTCTAAGGGTGATCCATTCTTCATCACATTCAATGATACCCATATTCTCTCCACAGGATATACTCTCTTCTCCTTTAGAGGATCCATTATTTGCTATTTCTACTAAAATGGGTCTATCTTCATTAAAACTACTAGATGCATGTCTTTCTCTATCTTCAAGTGATTCACATGAACATCCAAGTAATGAATGACCTATTTCTTTACATTTATCACAAAGCAATAGCATACCTTCTGAGCAACATGGTCTCTCCTCTGAGACATCTTCATCATCAACATGAGTGTGATGAGAAACAACTTTTCCATGTTCTGGTTCATTGCTAGAGAAGTAGGGCTCCTCAACCTTTTCTTGAGCCACATAGCTATCTCCACCATACAAACATTATAGTATGTCTAGCACTTCCTTTGCTTACTCACAATGCCTCACTTTATCAGCATCTAGCTTAGATATCCCTTTCATGATAATCTTTTGGGCTTCTTCATTTCTCTCATTCTTTTCTCCATTCAATACGGAGAGACATGTATCAAGATACAAGGCCATTAAATAGGCTACCATTATGAACTTCCATAGTTCATAGTCTTATCTGTTTAAAAATGGAACTCCTTTTTCTATTAGCCAAACTTGATTAGCCATTGTTTCCCTCTTATCTACCTTCTAGTGATTAATTTATTTATGAAGGAACTTGGATCTGATACCAATCGTTGGAAACAATGTTAACACTGAGAGGGGGGTGGATCAGTATTAAGGCTAATTTTCATTTCTTTATGCCAATTTACTTTTCTTATTCAAACTTGGCAACCATCCATATACTCAGGAACAACACATAATAAGGAAGCAATATGAAATCAACATGCAAGCACACACCATGAGCATCATACACACAAGACACAAGGTTTTACGTGGAAACCCTTTCAAGATAAAACCACCAAATCTTGTTGTTGTTATTGATGTAAAATAAGAGCACCTACTCTATTACATCAATCTGTTTTGTGAGCACCCACTCATAGGAAGCACCAACTCCATTTGATTGTTTTCTAGCACCCACTAGTAGGAAGAACCAACTCCCTCTTTTTCTAGACATCTGTCTAGATTACCAGAAGCACCATGTGAAGCACCAACTTCACGGATTTGTTGCAAGAACCAAATTTTATCTCCTTGGATTTATGCAAGCACCAACTTGCAGGAGGCACCAACACCCAAGCCTTCTCAAGCACCCATTAGACATGGAAGCACAGACTTCCTGTATGCAAGCTCCAACCAACACTCAAATAGGAACTGAATGTTCTCTATAATTTGGCAGCCACTCTGCCTGATAATATCTTTGTTTTCTTTGCTCACTATACAACATCCCATTGATCTTCTCAACACTAGTCACTCATCACAGTCCACGCAAGTCTGTCTCTACTCTTCATTGGCATGCACTCATCTCTCGTCCTCTTGCTCTTGATAGCACAAGATCAACTCTCGACCTTCTTTCTTAGCACAAGCACCTTCGATGTTTCTTTTAGCACAAACACTTTTAGCCCTTCTCACACAACACAAGCGACTACGGCCTTGCTTAGTCAGCACAGGTGACTTCGGCCTAACACACATTGCACATGCAACTTCCGACTTTACTCACAATAGTGCAGCTCTCGAGGTCTCTTACCTCTACATAGGCACTCTTGGCCTCACTTTCCAGAATTGGCTCTCTCCCTGCCTTACAAAACACTCACACATAGATCTTTTCCACTTATCTCTTTTGCAACAATGTTTCTCCCCCCCTTTTCTCATCTGATCAGCTGTGTTTGGTTCCTCTGCTACCCCCAAATCTATGTTGCTACTTTGTCCTGTATTTACACTATGCGAGTGTACCTCAGCTAGGGAAAATTTTAGGGGCTAATATTCGCAGGTGGGCTAATTTCTCATGCTTTTTGTAAAAAAAAATTCGCCAATTTCCATTTTTGCTAAAAAATATTCACCAAATTTTATATTATAAAACTAGTGTATCTTAAAAATCACCAAAATTTTGTAGGGACTATATAAAATCATAAGAAACTTAGATAATTGAACAAAAATATCAACAAAATTTTGATAGTTTGCATACTAAGGATTAGTAATATTCACCAAGGTTTGTAAACTTTCAGATAAATGTCTATCCTTAAAATTTTCCCTGACCTCAGCATGGCCCTTCCATTTTGTTGTTACGTCTGACTTGGTCTCTGCCACTGCATTAACCATGCAAATAGGCAGCTAACAGTTTCTCCATACTGACAATGAATTCTTAGTCCACTTGCTCACTCCACCAGGCATAGTACTCTCTGTGTGCAACTCTCCTATCACTAAGGCTCTCCATTCTTATTCATGGTTTCGTAGTAATTTGGCATGGCTTCTTTGTGGATCATTGTCCTCATTGCCTTGTCTCAGAGTTTTCTATTGATCCATGAACCAACTCCATCGATATGCAACGATTCTGTGGTAGTTGACCCATTCGTACACTTAACTCACTGAGACATGCATAAGAGCATAGAGATAGCTTGTCTCACCTTAAGACAAACCCAACACCCTTTACTTAAGATCTTGGTCCTTGCTTCCTTGACCCAATGATCTTTGATAGCCGCCATTAATCCTAATACCAATTCCTTTGTTGCCACATTCAACCTCGTAGTTTCTGACCCATACAGCTTTAACTCTCTATACTGCTTATAGGAGCGATTCCATATCACAATCTTCACAATGGTGTAGTATTCTAATCTATTGATTACCAACCTCCAATATGGAGATCCCATTCTTCTTAGCCCTTCCCGCATTTCTCACCATAGGACTAAGGGTCATGAACTGCCACTTAGCCTTGAGATGCTAGAGAATTTTTAATCCTTCTGGGGGCTATTTTTCCTTTGTTAAGTTCTTAACGCCCGTGGTTCTTTAAGTTCTTCTCGATCATGTGCTAGCCAAATATCACATCCCCTTTCATCGTAAGTTTCAAATTGGGGACTTAACTTTGGAGTTGCAATATTCCCACTTCGGATATAGACCATAGCTCTCGGTGCTTGACCCTAGCTCCGCACCTTTGGTTCTTTGAGATCTTATGACCATGTTCCAACCCATGTCAAAAGCCCTCTATATCAGAGCTTTTCAACACTTGATCTATTATAGAGTTCTGACATCTTCAATCCTCCGATCGCCGACTTCTAATATGGCATCGTCGCTGCCATGTGGCGAGTCCTTAAAGGTGACACATGTCACCTGGTTATGCCCCATTAGACCACCGAATATGGTTGAATATTCTTGCCACATTTTCTTTTGTACTGCCACATCATGCTGACATTAGCTACCACTGTACCTTATCAGAGCCAATCAGATGTTGTCATGTGTCCTTATCGAAGCCAATCATATGTAACCATGTGTCCTACTAGAGGAGAGAGAAAAAGGCTCGCCCACCTTTGGTTTTTCAATGAAATCCTTTGTTAATCATTTATTGGTGTTGCTGGCAGCTTTTAACGCTATCAGTGCTTGACCCATATCACAACTTTTAAAAGGTTCTCACGTTCATAAGTTCTAATTATCTGATCGTCGATATGCCTTATCTCTGATCGTCGATATGCCTTATCTCTGATCATCGATGCACTGATATGTTGGCCTCCAATCACATATGCACCAATATGTTGACCTCCGATCTTCTGATCTTCATTATGCTGGATCATCGATCTCCAATATGTTGGTATTCCTTCCTGCCTAAGACTTCAAATCCCTGAAATTCAACAAGCCATAAATTTTTAACTAGGAATCCATTTCTAGACATCTTCATATCATTGGAAAGATATTCCAGAGCACTTTCCAATTAAGAGGTTTTGATGTAGGATTTGAGCCCATCTTTTATCTCTAAGATGGCTCCAAACTCTCTACCACTCTTCTAATCCTTGACTCTCTAGACAGCTGAAATCACACCCACCATGGTGGTCATTGCATGAAGCTTGCATCAATCATGGATTTCCATCTATTCCATCATTGTAATAATCATTTTATGGCTTCTCCAATAAGCCAACTACTGTGATGATTTTCTACATGAAGCCTACAACTACCATGAGATTCCTCCTGGGCCATCGATGCCAACATCTACTGCAACAAGCATCCAAACTAGTCTAGTTTACATCAATTCCAACACTCCTACCAATAGTTAGGAAATTCCAACTGCCCAACACATCTTCCCAGCATGATTGTTGACATCAATGCCAACACGCTTGAAGATGCCTTCACTAAGCCACTGGCCATCCAGACAATGTCAGTTGTCCAACAGATCATGTGATTGATTGGTCTATATTACAGTTGGAACCAGATGGAGAGTGCCAGCCAAAGCCTCATTGCGTACTCTAGCGAAAACAATTCATGCTCCGTAACCGAGCAATAGAGCAAGTTAAAGTGTAGTGGAAGCACTTTGGTCCTGATGAAGCTACAAGGGAGATGACTGATTAGATGCGAGTTTTGTATTCTTCATTATTTGTTGGTTCAAGTAAATGCGTTTTTGGTATATATATATATATATATATATATATATATATATATATATATATATATATATATATTGATATTGTTGTAAATACCGCAATGAGTTGTGTTATAAATATCTAATAAACGATATATCTATTTTTCTTTCAACAATATGTCATTGCAAATGCTTCATTGAGTTATTATCTAAAGCTCCACAAGTAGTATTTTTTATTTTGAGTGGTTTGCTACTCATAGGTGTCATTGAACACCGAGGACAGTCTTCCCCCAAGGGGGAGGGATTTGTAACAGTCCCAGGTTAAAGTTTCATGTAATAAAGGATAATAAAGGTAAAATAAGACCAACGTCATGGGACACATATTCCAAGTTGAACGTTGGGCAATCATTATAGTGGGCATCACTTTCAGTTTGTTAAAGGCTATGAAGATTGGAAAAGGCATTGGTAAAGGAAAAGAGGCATTGATTGACAATTAATTATGGGAAATAAAGGAAAATATGATAAAAGAAAGGTGAAGGGACACAAATTTGCATGCAAGGGAAATTAGAGGAAAAATGAAGGAAAATGAAGAGAAAAGGAGACATCAATGATAAAAAGGCTTTAGAGAAACAATTCATAACTTTTGTCAGTTCAATTTTGGCTCTCTTCTTTAATTGTCTCTCTCATACACTCTTGCACACTCAGATCATTCTTGGAGAACTTGGGAATTCACTTGGATTTGGAGAAATGCAAGCAAGAAAGAAAAGGAAGGAAAATGACAAGAAAAGGAAAGAAAAGGAGTAGAAGGGGAATTTGGATCAACTTCAGTAGGAAGATCTTGTAAGTAACATGTTTCATGCGTGATTTCCTTACTAGGATGGAATGCATGGTACATGAATTTATTCATTTGGTTCATTTGTTGTCATTAGCATGGGTTTAGCCTAGTTTAATAGTGGTTTTAGCCTTGCCTAATCAATTCTTAGATATCCATGGTGTGATGGGATTCAGTCTTGGTTGAGCTTTGGATTGCCATAAGGTTTTGGAACCGGGTGAGGCGGTCTCAGGAAAATCCCAAGGGTTGGGGGTGGATATGGTTTTCTCCGAGAAGCCCTCTATAGGTGGGTGGAGATAAAAAAAATCTTGAAATTATGGTTAAGGAATTCTAAGGCATCAAATCTTGGTTTGGTTTTGTGATCCCATAAACGGTTTAGGTGAGATCAGGGTATTTTGAGGGTGGAGGTGGTTTTACCTTTGGATTCCCTATTTGGTTATGTCTTGGTTTATCACATGAGATCTAGCATTCATGCTTGGAATATGGCCTGAGGGTGATTTCCTGGAATAAAGATTTGGTTCAGCCCAATCTATGGTCGACTAGTACATGCAGGAAGTCCCTCAATTGGTTGTCTTTTGCATAAGTTAATATAAGTTATTTTTCCATATTTTTATCTATGAGAACCTGTACATGTTATTACGTCGATTTCATGGTTTATTTGTCATGGTTTCTATTCTAGTTATATGTTGGTTATAAGCATGGTTCTATGATGTGCTCTAGATATGGCTCTTGTTCATGATTTGATAGCTTATTGAATGGTTTATGAATGGATGGGCTAACAAGTGTTGTTGTAGCTAGCTTGAGAGCGAATTGAGCTTTCTTGGCAATTCTCATATGAAGTTCAAAAGTTTATGATCAAATATGCATTCATGACTAGTAGCTTATATGCTTATCATATGTTTGATGAAATGTCTATTGTGTACTAGGCCTATTTTGGTCAAGATGTTGTTCAAGATTTGCATGGTTAGCCTTGTCATAATATTATTTATGGTTTTGGAAAGTTACAGGCAGTTTCGGGGAGTGGTCTAGAGGCTTCTCTGAGAGTGGTATAGATCTCATGATCGCACCATAGAAGAAGGATTTTTGGGCTATAATTGCGCTCAGTAAGGCTTGTGCGTGTGGTTGGAGCCTCATAACCACACACACAATGTGTCAAGGATGTGGTTGGGAGGTAAAGTAAGAGAAAAATAGTTCTATCTCAAGGATTGATCAACTGGGGTGGTTTGTAGGCTCTTGTGTGGTATATAGTCCCTGAGGGATGGTTGTAAGTTGTCAGTTAGTTAGCCCCACTTCCATAACTATAAATTGGAGGTCGAGTCATATCATAGTGGCACTTGAGCTTGTAAAAGAAGGTAAATGTGGGAGGGGTGCATTACAATCTTAGTATGGGTGAACAGGTTGTTATCCAAAGGAGGATGTTTGATATTAGTTAGGTTAGTCCTAAAGAGGATTATTGTCTTTTGGAAATCTATTGCAGTGATTTTGAAAGGAATATTGACTAAAATTAGGAATGTTAGTTTCCATTATATTTTGTCTAGTAACAGAAAGTATAATGGTATCCCATTAGTAAAATGGAATAACATCGTGAAGCCAAAATAATTGGAAGGATGGGGGCTCAAGAATATTTTCATCATTTCCCAGTCTCTTGATGCTTGTAGCATATCATTCCTCAATCATAACACATCCCTCTAGGGCCAAGTTATGATTTTAAAATACTTAAAATGTAAATCTATGGAGGGTTGGTATTGAATGCTGTGAAATTATTTTAAAAATGGATCTCTTTTATGGAAACATTTGGTTTCTTCTTTTTCTTTGATAGGGCCATGGATGGTTTGGAGGATTTGTAATTGATAAAATTTTTACATTGGATTGGATGTGTGGATGGTGGGTAAGAATGCCTTCGTTATTTCTAATATTCTGGTGAGGTCTCTTCATAATCTTGGCTTATTCATGTTAGTTGATTCCAAAACTCAATCTCCCAAAGTATTAGCATGTGAAGGATGGAAGAATGAGGAGTACGTAGCTCTAGTTAGTGTCCTCACAGAAGAATGGCACAATAATGTTTCCCTACTCCACTAAAGTTTCATTAGATTAAGGGAGGAAGATAAGGAATTGTTATGTTGGTCCATAAACCCAAAAAATGTGAATTTCACTACTAAATTGGGATATAATTTTCAAACAAAAACTCTTAATGTAGGAGTTGTTAGATGGTGGTGGAAAAAACTCTAGAAAATTAATGGCCTTATCAAATGAAAAATAATATTGTTTCTTGCCTTATGCAATAATCTCTTAACTTGGGATAATGGCCTCAACAGGGATTAGTGCAGTTCCAATTGGTGCTTTCTTTGTAAATTTGAAGTTGAATTGGTATGTGGCCTCTTTATTTCTTGTTTCTATGTAGTTAAGCTATGGGATAGATTGGTAGGCTCTTTTTCTCCCAAAGAATCTTAGGAAATGATATGAATGGGAAAATTAGCTTTGCTGTGCTAATTTTCTCTTCAGAATATTGTAAAACTTCTTAAGGATTCATGAGGTTAATTGCAAGTTTTATCATGATTTTTTGAGTGTGTTTATGTAAATTTCATGTACAAATTAACATAAACAAATGATTGAACAACAACATACAACAGACAAGAACATCACCAAAACAGTATCACAATAGGACATGATAAAGGAGTACATCTCGCCTGGGCTATGTCTCCTTGGTCTAGCTTCCAGTGCCTTGGTCCTCTCTATTATTCTCAAAAGTGTGAATACATAACTTTACAATGCTCAAACAGATCTGAAACCTGCTCCAATGGCTCCAGAATGCCCAAAAATGCATTTCTAGCCTCTTTCTACTCCCAATTTGGTAAAAAATTGAAGAAGTTATGGATTCCCCTAGCCCTTGGGTTCAGGTTCATGTCAATAGGTACCACTGTTATCATGGGGAAATGTCAACGGTAGTAGAGCAGATAGTGTTTGTTTCACCACTGAGCCATACACGGGTAAGACGGTGAAAGGTTTGGAACTCTGTCGGTCAGAAGCAAAAATGAATCTAAATAGGTCTAAGTGGAGATATGTAATCTCCACGGAGTGTGCATCCATTTTCAGGATTTATCCTATCCTTGTGATAAAGGTAGTGTTTACGGAAGCTAGCCCTAAAGTTGTTCTTTACAATGGTATTATGCTCCTGGCAACTTGGTGCTTTGAGTCTTATCCTTTTTCCTTTCATCTAGCCCCAAGGTTACAGGAAAAATTGTATTTTGTTCTCCCCTCTTCCCTTGAGAATGAGTTAGGGTCGATGCTCCTATACTAGTCCAGATCATTTTCAGAGTTAATGCTTAATTTGAACTCACAACCTTGGCTTTCACTCGGTCAAATACAAAGGCTTCTACCTTCGTTGATGGGTCCACTTCAATGGGTTCCTTGCCAGTGAAAGATTCCGCAGCATCCCTTCCTGTGCGAAAGCTACCACCGATGAAGGAGCTTCAGTTAAGCCTTTCTATTCATGTATCTAAGGCTTATGAGTTAGTATCCTTCCTTTATACTACCCAGTCCGGCACCATCCTACAAATTTGCCCCAATTTCTGCTAACTGGGCGCCAATTCTACCTAATTCTGGGTGAATTTGTTAGATGGATTAAATGCCCAATGAGGCCCTAATCCTGAAAATCAGGCCACATGCCTGAGGCTAAGGCCAAAAAACTTCCCTCGCTGGCCAGGCCCCCACTCTGCTCCGCCCACGGTTCTATTGAGTGGCACGCATCCAGGGGCTATACCCTTTCCTGAAACTACTTCACATTAATGTTTAAATATATGTCGCATGCCATATTATAATAAGCAACAAAGTGGAGCATTGGTACGTGGTAAGGTTTGTTGGTCAGAGGTCTGGCGTTCAACCCTCTCCCATTCCATTCAACCCTGAACAAGATTTTTGGTGGCCCCCATGTTGCCACGTGGCGGCCTCTAGTTGGGCCACGTGGTAGCCTGTGGTTGGCCACCAACCCACCAATGAAAATCGCCCAAATAAGCACCAATAAAATCATGCCACTTGTCACCACCTAATTTGGTGAAGGAAATTAGTCAATGCACTATCACCTTGCCATGTAGGAATTCCCATTGAGTAGTACGGACTGCTAACAGGGTTGCCTACATATTTTTTTTTAAATTTACCTATTTAGGAAAACAAAGAGAACATGTTTCTGGGAGCATAGAGAGTCTGTTTTGTGCGAAACGAGTTGCGTCGGATTCAAGATAATGAACACTACATAGGCGTTCAGGTTCCACACCAATTTGACAACTTTGAATTTTGAGAAAATTTTTGAGCACCTGATCATTCCTCCCCACTGGAAGCTTTTGGACCCCAAAAGATCACTTTCAGTTGTTCAGCAGGTGAGGGTACAGTTCCCTCACCTTTCCAATCTCGATCCATTTGGCCTTGGAAGGATTTGTTCCTTTGAGCCCCACTCGAAGGTAGTCCACACTCCCTCATTTTGAAGACCTTATTCTTCTGTCAAGAATGGTGTCTTGTTGTAGTTCATCAAGGTATTCAAGAGAGAAATATTTAATGCAAGGAATTTGAACATTCTCTCCTTGATCATGAATCAAAGGAGGTTCTTACAACCTTAAATGTTCCACATTAACAACAGCATAAATGTTCATATGTGAAGGAAAATCCAACCTAAAGGCATTGTCACCAATCTTTTCCAAAATTCTGAATGGACCATATCGAATTGGTTTCAGCTTTCTACCTTCTCCTTAGAGCCTCTTTTTTCTAATGTGAAGCCAAACTTCATCGTCGACTTGGAACTTATGATCTACACGATGCTTGTCATGCCTTTCTTTGTACTTGCCTTGGTTCTTTTCAAGCTGATCTTGACCTGTTTGAGGTACCATTTGGAATCGTTCAATGAACTTCTTGGATTTGTCCATGTCACCATCAATAGCAACATCCTTCTTACTAAGATGGTACAACAAATTATGATGCAAATGGTAATCAAATTCCCCTACTTGGTGTTGGGTCAAGAAAAAGGTATATTTTCTCCTCAGTAATTGCTTTATTTCATATTTATCCTTACACGATAATTTGTGTTTATGTATTGAAATAAAGGAAATAAAAGTTAAAGTTGGACGAAAGCACTTCGTAACAAATTAGAGAAATTTAGCATAGGAAACTGACTTTTTAATATCCTTGTGTGTAGAAGACGTGGATTGGTCAATAGCCATTCACTTGACAGAGTAGCACTAGGCCGTAAAAGGGAAAGACACCATCTAAGGCAGGCAAGGTAGTGAGAGACCAGGCAAACCAATACTATTTCATGACAAAATCAGATTATGTATTGTGAAATCCTCAGGATCCCCTGATCCTGAGGATTCACTTTTATCTAGTTTACTCTTTTACTATTATATATAAGGCCGAAAGGCAAACAAAAATCAGTTCAGACTTATGTAATCTATAATTATTATTTTTTGAGACATATAATATTGTTATCTCAATGACGTTGTAATTTGGTTACTTATGTTCATGAAGAAAGACTGTGTTTGATCTTCACTTATATTCTAAGTATTCCTTAGCGGAGACTTCTCGCGACTCTAGGCCCAGTCAAGAGAAGTTCTACTGCTTTCTTGTGTTATAATCTTTCCATTGAATCTTTATTGATTGTTAATGTTTAGTTAATATCATTTCGCTTATTGTGAGGATTGACGATTCCAATTCATACTACTGTTCATTTCGTTTCATACTTAGTCGTGTGATGTATCTGAGTAATGCTTTGATTGGATTGGTTATATTAGTTTTAGTAGTAGATTGTTGTTCATTCTAAGTTATGTTATCATAGATCTTAGAGATAGTATTAATTTATTTCCATAATCTGCTTACAGAGAACAGTTGTTGTTTAGAAATCATTTATCGTATTTGCTTGCTTGTCGTTCAATTAGGATTTGTTGTTCAATTCTGATTTGCTATAGATTAACATTGTTGTTCAGTTGTTACAGTTCTCTTTCTTGATTGAGTGAGTTAGTTTTAATTCTATTCGAAGGTTTCCAAGCATGATTCTTTGCATTCACATTCAGATTCATTTGATTTTGGAATAAGTTAGACAAAATTGTAGAGTGTGTTAAGAGTTCTCTTAGAGTCATTTCTTCCTTAGTTATTTCTTTAAGATTTGTATGAATTGAGTTGAAGAGATAGTTATTAGTGATTGCAACGATTTATCATTAGCTAACCTGTGAATTCACTGCATAGATTGTGCTGACACTCTTGAGATAAAAGACTTACCTTGGGTTGACAATTAATGTAGGAATTAAGATTTCTTGTAAAAAGACATCTTAGTGCACCAACATTTTGGCTTCGTTTCCATGGAGAGTGTTTTAAGTTATTTCCTTTTTATCTTGCTGTGAATGAATCGGGTTCTAAAAATGGAAGGTAAGAACTTGCATACCTAGCAATTAAAGTGCTTGCTTACTAGCCCGATTTTCAGCAAAATCGTAGAGGTTAATAGGAATTGGTTTTTATGAATGACTAGGAAGAGAAAGATAGAAAAAGAGAAAAACCCCACACCTAAATCTGCAAAACCCAAAGGATCAGTGAACCTTGGGAGAACGACCTTTATAGACGAAATCGTACGAAAAGCTATCTCAAGTGTCAGTAGGATTCCAGGCAGTATTTGGAAAAAAGTTCTATTGTTATCCCTCGCAGTAGGCTCACCATCTGCAGCTTCCGCCGAGATTCAAAGCCAAGTTGGAGGATCATAACAGAGTCTTCAAGCTACAATAAGTTTACATTCCCATCCTCTACAAGAGGGAAAATATTGTAACTTAAGAGAAGGAGAAGGAGAAACCAGTAGGATAGCTAAGGTAGAACCATAGCTATCTAAATAGGGATCTCATGTGATCCTAGATCTAGGTAGTGTTGCAAAGCTAGCTCGGGTTGCTAATCCTCCACTTACTCAAAAATCACCCCCTGAAATCCTCGAAGGTTATTGGCACATCTTTGACCAAATGGAAGATCAGCCACCTCAAGTCAAACCTCAACATTAGAGTATCCCATAGTCGACCAAGTGGCCAATGCCCCCATGAAGGCTATTCCTCTGCAGAGCATTTCAGTTTTCCACGGGATGATCACAGAGGATCCCGATGCTTTCCTATTTGAGTTTGATGTCCTCTGTAAAGGGTATGACTACACCATTGACCCCCAAAAGCTAAAATTGTTCCCTTCCTCTCTGAAAGGAGCATCCTTAAGATGGTTCATGGGTCTATGTGGGCAAACTATTAATTCTTGGGATGATATGAAAACCTCCTTCCTCAAAAGATACCAGGAATTTTGTAAGACTAGGGAACTGAAAGATGAAATTTTTAAGATGACTACAAAAGATAATGAAACACTAGAAGAATATGTAGAACAGTTTAATTATAATTTGCAGAGGTCTCCACACATTGCCTTACCGAAAGAAGTCCTAAGAGCTATCTTAATTAAAGGAATGAAAGAGGAATGGGTAGAAACTCTAAATTTAATGGGAAAAGGAGATATTTCTCAAGAAGATTATGATGAAATCATTCACTTGTGTATCAGGTGTTTGTGAGGAAGCACACATGCAGGAAAAAGAAGCCGAGATCCCATGAGAAGGGGAAGAAAACCACACAGTGGAGGCATAACGCGCATGGAAATTGGTAAACTTCTGGAATATTTTAAGATGGAAATCCTGGGCACTCTCACAATGCAGTTGGACATCTTACAGGCTAAACAAAAACAAGCCTTAGCAGAACAAAAATTGTCCATCTTTTGTCCACGTTGTCGAAAGAAGCACAACCAATAGGAATTCCCATTAGACATGGTGCATACATGTGCTATCTATACTAAAGAGCATGCCATTGAATAATGTCCATCATTATTGGGGCTGAAAGCAGTATTCAAGGAAGCAGAAGAAGAAACAGAGCTGGTATATCTAATGAACCAGTGTCAACAATGGCAGGCTAAACCTACAGGTATGCCACAAGACGCATCCTAGTTCTTTTCTTCTTCATAGTTTAATCAGCAATAGAACCTTGGGGCAGCATGGCAGGGCCAATCACCCTACCCAAATTGGAAAACCCAGCCATTCCATATGACGTCCTGGCCAACACAATCTTTTTCAAGTAATGGTTGGCCAAATTCTCCTTTTACTCCTATTTGGTAGGGCAATCCCTATCAATCCCAATGGCCTGCCTCCACCTCTCAAAATTTGAATTGGTCTACAAATTGGTAGCGACCTCTGGGGATATCTAACGCACCTATGGGGACAGGTCCTCAACCTCAACCTGCACTATCAGCTCCATATACATTACAACAAAATCCCCAACCTCTTTTGTAGCCTCAATTTACGGCTCAACCAAATCCGAATCCTAATAACAGACTGGTCCAGTAGGTTCAGATTATTGAAAGCTCAGATTATGAGATTGAGTAGAAAGAATTTAATGAACTTAGATTAAGGTCAAGACGTATCATCACCCCTGAGGAAAACAGGGATCAGTCTTCAATCGAAATTGAGACCCCACCTATACATATACCACCACCTGTAATGAATACCAAAATAAAACAAGGAAAAGAGACAGATCAACATGAAGACCCTGAAAAACTTACAGTCACTTCTCCCCCATTCCCCGAAAGGTTAACGATACCCAAACCTATTGTTTATCCAGAATTTGATATTTTAGGGGAACTAAAAAATCTTTGTATTAAAATCCCTCTCCTCCAAGCCATTCAAGACATACCCATCTATGCTAAAACAATTAAAGAGCTATGTGTAAAGAAGCATGCAAGGAAAGTGAAAACCTCACCCACCATTCATGTTGTAGGGACCTTATATGATTTGCTCTTGGGAGGGGAAACTCCAATAAAGTATGAAGATCCTGGAAATCCCATAGTGACATTTCATATATATGGCCACTCTTTTCCCAATAATCTAGTTTATCTGGGTGTATCCATTAATATTTTAATAGCAGAAACCTGTCAAGCACTTGGTATTATAGCCCTGGAACCAACCAACACTTTATTAGAACTTGTTTATCGTTCAGTGGTAAGGACAGAAGGAACCTTATAGGATATTACAGTTTCTATTGATTCGTGGGAATATCCAGTAGATTTTCTTGTCATAAACCCAAAGAAATTATTAGATGGGCACCCTCTAATTCTGGTCCGACCTTGGCTTGCGATAGCTAATGCTTATATTGGCTGCCGAGAAGGCGGCATGACTATTGTTAAGGGGGATGCTATAAAAAATCTTGTGTTGTATCCTCCTACCAAGCAACGTCTTCCCATTGTAAAAATATGTAAACAACCACCAGCATACCTGGAGGAAAGCATCCATTCACCACTCACAGTAACAGAGGCACTGGAATTTAAAGATCATACTGAATATGATGTTATCAATAATTTTATAAATCAGCCTGCTAATGTGAGCAATGCGAAGTGTCAAAGGTTGAAAGCAATCCTGGATAATGAAGCCATGGAGGATCATCTGAAGGATATTGATGATCAACATATTCAGACAATTGTTGTTCATAACAGCAAACGTATTGAGATCGAACCCAGCAAAATTATAAATATTAATGATGGTCTGGATAACAATCAACATCAAAAGCTCATACAGGTCCTACAGAAATATAAAGGGGCTTTTGCATGGGATTATCCTAATATAAAAGGAATAGAACCACAACTATGTACACACCACATCTATACTGAGAAGGATGCTCAACCCATCCAGCAGCCTCAACGGAGATTGAATCCACATCTCAAGGATGTTGTGAAAGAAGAGTTACAGAAGTTGTTGGATGTAAAATTTATTTATCCTATCTCAGATAGTAAATGAGTTTCTCCATTGGTGGTTGTCCCTAAGAAAAATGGGAAGTGGTGTATCTGTGTAGACTACCGGGAGTTGAACAAGGCAACACAGAAAGATCATTTCCCCCTCCCATTCATCGATCAGGTCCTTGATACTTTGGCAGGGAAGCAATTCTTTTCCTTCTTAGATGGTTTCAGCGGCTACAATCAAATTCAGATCACCCCTGAAGACCAGGACAAAACAACCTTCACCTGTCCCTGGGGTACATTTGCGTATAGAGTATTACCATTTTGCTTGTGTAATGCCCCAGCTACATTCTAGAGGGCTATACTCAGCATCTTTTTTGATTTAATAAATGAAGGACTTGAGGTGTATATGGATGATTTTACTCCATATGGGGATGACTTTGACCAAGCATTGCAAACATTAGAAAAATTCTTAGAACGATGCATTGCTACCAGGTTATGTTTAAGCAATGTCAAGTGCCACATGATGATGACCGAGGGCATAATCTTGGGACACTATATCTCTGCAGCAGGAATACAGGTAGACCTAGCAAAATTTCAGGTAATTCTTTTACTGCCTACCCTCTGCACTCAGACAGAGGTACATATCTTCCTAGGATATGCAAGCTATTATCATAGGTTTATTAAAAACTTTTCACAAATTGTTGCGCCTCTATATGCTTTGACTGGAAATGTTGATTTCAGTTGGTTTAACAAATGTGACACAACTTTTACAGGTTTAAAGAAACTAGTCTCAACAACACCAGTATTACGTGGACCAAACTGGGAGTTTCCTTTTCACATATCCATGGACGCATCAGATGTAGTTATAGGCGTTGTCCTTGGCCATGAGGAGGACAAGAAACCTTATACTATATATTATATTAACAAAAATATCACTTCTGCAGAACTTAATTATACAGTAGCAGAAAAAGAATTCTTAGCTGTTATCTATGCATTAAACAAATTTAAACACTATATAACTGGCTACCTAGTCATTTTGTACACTGATCACTCTGCCATTCAGTATCTAGCTAATAAACCTATCACAAATGGTTGAGTAACATGATGGCTATTGCTTTTGCAAGAGTTCTATATTACTATCAATGATCGTCTGGAGAAGGAAAACCCGACTGCTGACTTTCTATCATGAATCGAAAGGTGAATGATCCACTAGTGGTAGACGACCAATTTCCAGATGTACATCTATTTACCGTGGTAGTCAAGATGCCATGGTACATAGATGTGGCAAATTATCTGGTAGTCGGGAAGCTACCTAGGCATTTGACAGCAAGAGAAAGGAAGTTGATCATTTATCGTAGCGCCCGATTCTCTTGGATAGGAGGATATCTTTTTCACACAGGGATGACATGTGTATATGCATATGCTTCCGTGAGGATGAGATTTATGACATCTTGAAGACTTGCCATGACGAGCCCTGCGGGGGACATTTTGCAGATCGAAGGACAACACATAAGGTATTATAGATGGGCTATTATTGGCCCACTATTTTTAAGGATGCTAAGAAATATGCCCAGACTTGCGATAGCTATCAAAGGATGGGCAGACCGGGCCAATCTAATGAAATGCCTTTGCAACCCCAACTAGTCATAGAACCCTTCGAGAGGTGGGCATTAGTATTAGTTGGCCCATTCCATCCGCCATCTAATCAGAAGGCATACATACTAGTTTCCAAAAATTATGTGACAAAATCGATGGAAATAGTAGATTTACCAAGAGCCACAGAGGAAGCCATGATTAACTTCCTTTTTGGATTGTTTGTGCGGTGAGAAGTGATCACAGATGGGGGAGGGCAATTCATAGGACATAAGATTACTACCACTATTAATAATCATCATATTACGCATAGGATCACTTCCCCATATCACCCACAAGTGAACGGGGGGTTCGAAAGCACCAATAAGGTCATTGAAGTGATTCTGACCAAAAAAATCTCAACACACTGGTGGGACTAGGCTGCTAGACTACTAGAGGCCTTGTGGGCCTATCACACAACTTGGAGGAATACTACTGGATTCTCTCCATACCAGCTCGTGTTCGGCAAAGAACCTATTTTTCCAATCAAATTTGAAATAAAGACTCTAAGGACGGCTGAGGAAGTAGGGTTGGATCTAACAGAAGCCCAAACCAAACAACTCTAGTAGATTAACGAACTAGACAAGGCTCGATTGCTTGCTTTGCAATAGACTGCAATTACTTAACAACAAAGGGAAAAATGGCATGACAACCTTATCAAGAAGAAACGTTTCAAAAAGGGTATTGGGCACTGCTTTACGACTCCAGATTCCAAGATTTCCTAGGCAAGTTGCAAACAAGATGGCTCAGCCCTTATGAGATTCAAGAAGTGCATAACAATGGTACTCTTACCTTGGCTACCATTGATGGATCTGGCCATTCTTTTAAGGTGAACGGACACTGAGTATGCCTCTATCACAAACTTCTCACCAAGGAGTCTTTCTGCAAGCAGGTATGTGAGGACCCCTCCATGAAAATCTTAGCTGTAGGAAGTGATGACCTAGCAAATTTTCTTTCAAAAAATTGAGATTTCATTAGAAATTGTAAATAATGTATATACTCTTTTTGATTGGTTGCAATTAATAATAGACATTACCATGTAAATATGAGAATTTTTATTGCTTTGTGTGCTTGATAAGTGTTATTCAATCGATTGAACGGTTTTTGTTCAATCAATTGAACAACACTTTCGTATTTTTTTTTTTGCTATTCAAACGATTGAACGATTATTGTTCAATCAATTGAACAACACATTTTTGTTTTATTGATTTTGTTGTTCAAATGATTGAATGATTGTTGTTCAATCGATTGAACAACACTTTTGCATTTTTTTTTTTCTGTTCAAACGATTGAACGATTGTTGTTCAATTGATTGAACAACACATTTTTGTTTTATTGATTTTGTTGTTCAAACGATTGAACGATTTTTGTTCAGTCAATTGAACATCACTTTCACATTTTTGTTTTTGTTTTTCAAATGATTGAATGATTGTTGTTCAATCGATTGAACAACACATTTTCATTTTATTGATTTTGTTGTTCAAACGATTAAACGATTGTTGTTCAATCGATTGAACAACACTTTTTCATTTTGATTTTTCTATTCAAACAATTGAATGATTGTTGTTCAATCGATTGAACAACACTTTCATATTTTTGTTTTTGCTGTTCAAACGATTGAACGATTGTTGTTCAATCGATTGAACAACACATTTTTGTTTTATTGATTTTGTTGTTCAAACGATTGAACGATTATTGTTCAATCGATTGAACAACACTTTTGTTTACTATTTTTGTTGTTCAAACGATTGAACGATTGCTATTCAATTGATTGAACAACACTTTTGTTTGCGATTTTGTTGTTTAAGTGATTGAACGATTGATGTTCAATCGATTGAAAAACACTTTTGTTTGTGATTTTTGTTGTTCAAATGATTGAACGATTGTTGTTCAATCGATTGAAAAACATTTTTATTTGTGATTTTTGTTGTTTAAACAATTGAATGATTGTTGCTCAATCGATTGAAAAACACTTTTGTTTGAAATTTTGTTGTTCAAACGATTGAACAATTGATGTTCAATCGATTGAACAACAATTTTGTTTGTGATTTTTGTTGTTCAAACGATTGAACGATTGTTGTTCAATCAATTGAACATCACTTTCGTTTGTGATTTTTGTTGTTCAATTGATTAAACAACACTTTTTGTCTTTTTAATAGAATAAATCGTGAATTTTTCTTAACGTTCATGATGCCATCTTCTTTTTTTATTGTGAATAAACACCATTTGAATGGATTTGTGCTTGATATAAGAAAAACCAATAATAACAATACCATTATTAACCATGAAGCCTTTTAATGGTTATCTTTATTCAAAATCTGATACGGTATATCTTTATAATAACTGACTAAACATCTCTTCTTTGGACACATCATAAAATGATTCATTATTTTCAAACCATGTTAGCTTATGTTTTATGCTATAAACTGGATAAATCTCATTGACTGGATGATATGGGGGTAAGAGTATAAACTTTCATTGGCATATTCTTACTTCTTACACCATCCCTGACTCATAAGGAGAAAATGAGCCTCCCTCTTTTTAACAAGTAAAAATTCCAATAGAAAAATGGACATAATGAGATGTGAAAATGAATCAAACATTGTCTTAAAAAGGATAGGGGGTCTCATCACAAGCCAACCTACCATGATCATAAGGATATAACAAGTGACATACCAATTTGGCTACCAAACCAAGGTAATGACCTTCTTAATGCTTAAAACTGTCAGAAGGGTAGGGGGTCTCATCACGAGCCAGCCTGATCACTTTGTTATATTCGGGTGAATGGCACAATGGTCATCTGGTCACCATGCTAGCATAGTGGTCTCTTTATGATAAGAAAAAGAAGAACCATCTACATACTAAGAGGAGGACTCTAGCTCATTTGTGGGGTTAAAAAGAAACCTTGTCGAGGCTATGAATGCCTGCTGGCATCAGCGGCTTTGCTTATGGTATTGAGGTATCATCTTACACTGCCAAATGTTTTCCAAGCTCTTATCACCTATGGATTTGTTTCTAAAGGGAATTTTCCATTTGAACAACACTCTTACAAGCTAATCTGCATGGTAACTTGTGGCATATATTCATTATATTCTAAATTGTCCAATCATTCTATGATCATCATTAATATATACTGCCAATTATGCCTTTGTCATTAATGCCACTTATGGTTAAAATATTTTGACATAATGCATTAAAATCTCTATTTTAATTTCTTTTCGGCCATTTCACATACAATGACGTGTATTGCTTTAATTACTTTACTGATTAACACATTGTTTTTGGGATTGGTTCCCAGCATTTATGTATTGTTAATGGTTTCGCTTGATTTTCACATGTTGAAAGGATGTGGATGACCTTTTCTTGTCAGAGGGGGGATGGCCTACGTATGCATGGCATGTGTGACAGTTATGGATAATTGTGTAATAATCATTTGAATTAATGTTTGGGGAAGGACTACATGATGATTATGAATGAGTAATAATTAGCAAGTATTTCTGATTAGGGAAAGGACGAAAACCATTATGGCTGGCATGCAGACTCATGATCCTACGTTAAGTGTGGTTGACGGGACCAATGAATTAACTAAATATGATATTAATTCCCAAAACATCATCATTTCTCTATTAATTATTGTAACGTTCTCTGTTGTTGTTCTGAATTGTGGAAGTATAAAACAATTGCATACAAGCGAACCAGTTACATGTACAAAAACCATGGGAGGAAGAGCTATCTGGAATGAAACTGCCAGTGTTTATTGTATTAGATCAAGCTCGTGCAATTCTCAAGCGCGCAGGATGGCTGTAATATCTGAATAGGTTGCAGGGATTTCATGACAAGCTGAAGTTGGAATTTTTGCAAAATTTGCAGAATGTCAGTACCACAGTCAAAGGCAGAAGTATAATAGTTTCTGAAGCAGTCATAGCCGAAGTCGCTAGACTTCCAGCTGAAGGAACCAAATGGACAGAAAAACATGTCCTTATACACACTGCGATTGAAGTATTCCAAGATCGAAGAGAGCAACTGGTACAAACAGGAAAAGGGATTCATCCTTCGGCGTTAAGGCAGTCATGGCAAGAATTGGTCATCATTGTGCAAAGGTACATCACCTGCGACAGTCGACATGATGTGGTAAAGCCCCGCCAACTAAAACTTCTAGCCATTTTAAAATAGAAATTTTCAGTTAATTTGTCATTTTATTTGAATTCCCTATTACATGATGTCACCTATCGAGTTAGGATAGCTATGGACACACACAAAGTAATCAATCATCATCGATTGATTAAATTAATTATTATGAACAAACTGGCCTAGAAGCAGTTAACCTGGGACAGTGTTGTAAATCTTATTTTGGCTCCAACCCTAGAAAACACAGTAACAGAGCAACAATGGCCAAGAACCCTAGGTCCAAGAAGGACACTGAAAATAAATAATTCCTACGTGCCCCTAAACCCAACAAAATGTAGGTGCTCTGTGCGAGTGAGAGCCCAGCGATGTATCCCAATTCAAACAAATGAGGCTGGACCAACTTGCACACCACCTGCAAGTCTACAAAATTTCCCTTTGCAAGACTATGAGGAGGCAGTGGCCAGGGTATCGGAAAACATGGGAATATTTAGAGAAGGTAGAGAAAAATTCGTGAATGTTGAAGAATAGAATTGTACCCCCAACCAATCTACCCCTGTTGACAGCCCTGGTTGTGAGCAAACCCTGTTATTCACTGATTCTGTGGAATAACATAGGGAACCAATTCCTTTTGTGGAAAAACCCCTTGAAGCGGAGGTACATGAAGAAGAAGTCACTAGAGGAGGAAATCAGACAGTAGACACCGGTCCAGTGGACCCCCCAACTGAAGAAAATCCTATAGGTGAAAACCTAGGAGATGAAAATCAACCAGGTAATACTATTTTTTCTAAGTCCCCTGAGGACGAGGCCTACCCAGAAGCAAACCTGGAGAATGATAATTGCTCAGGAGACACCGTTGTATTGGGATCTCCTGAAAGAGAAATCCATGACAAAGAGGAGCTAGAAGGTGAAGCTCCATCGGGAGATACAATTCCAGATGGAACCCTCCCTGATGCTGACACATTACCACTTGTACAAGAACCAGAGGACAATGTAGTTAACCCATCACCGGTTGGAAGTCCTAGGATAAACAAGTCCTACAAGGATAGGCTCAGAAAAATTCTTAAGAAGTATAGGAAACAGAAGCAGATAATTGGGTAGCTAAGGCAGTGGTTAAAGGGGGCCATTAGAGCTAAGAATTTGAAAGTAGAAAAAGAGACCATAGGCACACAGACAAAACATTGTTTTGGAAAGGATTCTGAGACCCAAACTGAGGATCTTTTGGCCTGTCAAAAGGAAGCTCAGACAGAGCCATGCGTTGTAGAAGACACTGAAATGAAAACTGAGGACCCATTTATTTTCTCACAGGAGACCCAAATGGACCACCCTACCATGTATATTGTTGTTCAAACAGATATTGAAGAGGACATTCCAATTGGTCATCGCATGATTCAAGAGATAGTTGAAGTTGTTGTCTAGACCGATCACTTGGAGACCCAGGAAGGAGAAACCCAAACAGAAGAGACACCTACTTATATTCCCATAATCAGGGAGGCATTTATTAGCAGACTGCAGAATGAACTACTGAAGGTTCAGTAGGAATTAGCTCAGTACAAGGAGGAGGTAGTGCCCCTAAGGATACATCAAGAATTAAATAAAAAGTTTTAGGCACTAAACATATTTGAGGAAGAGACCTTTTCTCAGTATAGGGTGTTGAAATTTGGCAACAAGAATATTCCAATTTTAATTTGTCTTTGAATTAAAATTTGAATTTAGTCTCACCAACTGCTTCAAAAATAATTAATTAATTCATCGAGTTAATTAGTTTGAGAAATTCAAGCTAGAAGTCTTTGTGAAGTCATGCAACAGTTATCCCTTAAATTAAGGAGATTATCCCTTAATTAAGGAGATAAGGATGAGTTGTATTTGAGTTGTAATTAGTTAGCTCAGTTAATTAATTTAAGTCCAGTTAAATTAGTTCCAAACAGTTTGAGGAACTAATTGTGAGTTCAGTTAGTTAATGCATGCATGCATGAAACTAGTGTACTCCAGATAACTGAAGATTCTCTCATAAATAAATCATGCATGTAAATTCATACAAAGACCCAGCTGAGATTAAAGATAGGGATAATATACTATCAGTTGCAAGAATTTTCCTATAAGAAAATATCTTGCATGTAGAAGGAATTCATTCTTTGAGATTTGTGCATTTTTACAGTGTGTTGGAGCAGTGTGTGAGATCAGTGTCACACAAGGTTATAACTGGATCACTTAGGGAAAAAAACATAAGGAAATAGGAGGCTTGGAGGGTAGAGGAGAAGACATATGAGCAGTATATTCTGTCTATGAGCAGTGTGAGGGATTATACTGAGAGCTGGATAGTTGTGAGAGCTAAAGTTGTGTGTAATCCTAAGATATTTCCACTTGTATGATAATACAGATAGTGGGGTTTTTAGCTGAGGCTTTCCCCAGAGTATTCTTTTGTGTTTCATGTGTATTGATTCTTCTTCTCTATTATATGTGTTCCACTTGATCTTGCTCAAATCTATTAAGCTTCTGAAAGTTTGATTGTAGAAGTAGATTAAGTATTTTTCTTCAGTTATATTGCATAATCAGGTTAATCTACAGTCAGAATTTCTACATGGTATCAGAGATGTGAACAGTATACTGAGAAGGGAAATTCAAAGTTTGAAGTTCTTGGTTGCAGGTACAAAATTGAATTCTTATCACACTTCAAAGTTCACCAATGGCATTTAATGGCTTGAGACTCGAGTATGCTCTGGATGGTAGCTCAAATTACATAGCATGGAAAGATCGCATGGAATCGTATTAGAAGACAATGTTTTGAAGGATTTCATTGATCAAGAAATCCCCAAACCAGCTACAGCTAATGCACAAGAATTGGCTGAATGGAAGAAGTGTGTGGTGAAGACAAGATGGAGAGACTCCGTTTTCAATGTGGAAGACATTGAAGGACCTATATCAGAATAGTAGTGACCAGAGGAAACTAGCGCTCAAGGATAATATTTAGAAAATCAAGATGGAGAAGGGCGATACTATTTCTACATATATAAACAAGCTCACCACCTACAGAGATGAGTTTGGTAGTGTGGGAATAACTACAGCTGATGATGATATGGTGAGTCTTTCTCTCCTCGATCTTTCAAAGAGCTGGAATAGCTACCAGGACTCTGTGAATGGAAGGGAGAAACTTCCAGATTGTGAAAGACTATGGTTGGATCTCATGTAGGAGGAGATCAGGAGGATCATAAGAGATGGTTCTTTATCTAAGCATGATGATGAAGAAAATCTAGCCTTAGGAAGTAAGGCAAGGAAAGGGAAAGGGAAGGCTTCCCATTCCAAATCGAATTCTTCTCATAGAGGGAAGAAGATTGACAAATCTAAAGTGAGATGCTTTAATTGTCATGAGATGGTCCATTATGCAACTAATTGCCCATTGAAGAAATCCATGAAGGGGTCCTTGAAGGATCAGAAGGTGAGGCATTAGCCTCTCAGTTCGAATTGGATTTTACCCTCATCGCATGCATGGTTTCATCGATGGTGGGTTGTGTTTGGTATCTTAACAGTGGAGCCTCATTCCACATGACCGATGATAAAAGTTTCTTTAGTACATTGGAAGAGAAAGACCTCAAGATGTGCATAGAAATGGGTGATGACGGAAAGTACTGTGTTTCAGGAGAAGGCACAGTTGCTTTTCAGAAGGAGCATGGAACTCCTCTCACCTTGACTAATGTGAATTATGTGCCTTGATTGAAGAAGAACTTGGTATCGATCGTGATGTCGAAGGAAAAAGGCTACGATGTTGTCTTCAGTTAAGGAAAGGTGTTCCTGAGACACATAACCATGGGTTAGACCAAGAGGATTGGGATTCGAGTGAAGAATCTCTATAAACTAGAGGTAGATGATTGTGCTACATTGAGTTCAAAAGTAGAATTGGTACAAAGCCAAGACATTGGTGAGTTATGGCATAGGCGGTTGGGCCACTTGCATCATGGGGCCTTCAAGATAATGCAGCAGATCTCTACTGGACTTCCCAAAGGTAAACTTCAGCAAGTGGACACATGCAAAGGTTGTACCTTGGGAAAGTACACCAAGTCTTCCTTTCATGATCGAGACAGTTGAGTTGAAGCAATCTTAGGGAGAGTTCATACTGATTTGTGTGGAACATTCTCGACAGCATCCACCACGAAGAAAAGGTATTATGTGATTTTCATTGATGATATTTCTCATAAATTTCGGATTTATTTCATGCAGAAGAAGGACGAAACCTTCTCAAAGTTTTTTGTGTTCAAAGCTTTGGTTGAGAAAGAGTCAGGGAAGAAGATCGAAGCCTTGACAAGTGACAATGGTGGAGAGTATTTCTCTCAAGAGTTTAAGGACTTCTATGCAATGGAAGGAATTAAATGGGAGCTGACGACACCTCATAACCCACAACAGAATGGGGTGGCTGAGAGGAAGAACAGAATGATTGTGGGGGCAACTCGGGCGATGCTACATGACCAAGGCCTACCACTTCATTTGTGGGCTAAGGCATGCAACACAACAGTATATTTGCATAATAGAATCCCACGTCGCATACTTGGGATGAAAACACCAGAGGAAGCTTTCTCTGGGAAGATACCAAATGTGGGTCACTTCAGGATCTTTGGCTCATCGGTATATTGCCATGTGACCAAGTATGCCTGGAAGAAACTTGAACCGACAGCTGAGTTGGGGATACATGTGGGGTACACTAATGTTGGGCACTGGAGAAGGTATGTTATTTTCATTTACTTTGTTATCTTTTCTTCAAAATTCGCAACCTTTTCACAACATGAGCTAGGCATATGACACAAAAATATGATAGAATCTAGAAGATTTATATGTAATATGAATAGCTAATAATTACCTTTTTCTATGTAGAAAAAGGAGAAAATGGAATATTGTCATCCCAAAAGAAAGAATGAGACCAAGTTAATCATTGTCCCTTTGGTAGGGAACCGTGTTCAAACAAGGCGATCCAAATTGGAGCGTAACAGCCAGAAAAAGGAAAAGGAAATCTCCAATTAGCACAATAGAACAGAAGGATAACTGCAAATTAACAGCTTGGTGAATCGCTCAGGATCCTTCAATCCTGAGGGATCGATCTCTTAACAATTCTTTGTGTTGTTGGTACCGTCGTTTGGCTATTGTAAGAAGGGGCAACACTGCTAGCCCGGGGGGAACTGATTTTCATTTTATGTAACTTTTATTTGTATTTGAAACTTTGATCATCGATTCTCGTTAAAGATCGATTCACTGTAACTCTGTTTGACATTTTAATATAAATCTGGTTGTTGTTCCATCTTTGATTCTAGAGTAATTTCAAGCGGTGTGTCCCTGGAGGCTAAGGGCCTGGCCCTGGAGGATCACTCGCTCCTGTATCATATTTCTGATTCATGTGTGGTTTGATTTCTTTCATTTACTCTATTCAATAATCTGATGTGCTTTACTGTTTTACATATCAGCTCCGTTATATATGTACTTGGTTAAATACTATTGTTATCTGTAACAAGAATGCTATGTTGATGTTCTAACATTGTATCGCATTGTTGTTCCTTTTGACAATTGATATAACACTACTGTTCCTTACAGATTGTCATTCAATTATAGTTCAATTGTGCTATATGTTCCTAAATCGGTACTACCGTATGATTTATTCTTAAATTGTGACTGCTGTTCATTCAAAATTGCTGTTTCGTTACAACTGTTGTTCCGTTATAATTACTGTTACTTTATAACTATGATTCATGCGTATTGTATCGAAGCTCAGATTACTGTTCTCCTTGATGTTAAGTGTGTTGCATGTTTAACTTGAGTTGTTGTACATTCAGATCCGAGTTGTTGTTCCATACTTTATTTCTAACAGTCTGCTGTTCCATTTCTGTTTGTTGTTCAATTCGAAAGCTATTACTTAATTTCTGTAGATTATAATTCTTGTTGCATTCATTTCCATAGATTAAGGGTTTGTTGTTCAATCCAGTTAAATAGAGATAGTTGTTGTTCTATTTCCTGTCAATTGAAGATTATCATTGCTTTGGTGTGTAGAAGGTCTGAGACTGTAGTGAACATCGACATACGTTGTCTAGTTCCTAGTTTGACGATCCTTCCTTTGGGTGCCTTTTTTATTATATCAGTTTACAAAGGGAAGAGTTACTGTTACTATACCCTTGACTGATGAATTTTCTGAATGCATGATTTGAATTCTAGGTTTCTTTTTGCAAATAAGTTTCATTCCAAGCATCCATTTACTCTTGTACTGAGAGCACTATACTACTAGCATTACTCTGACAAATGAATGCCTCAAACTTAGTACACTCTTTGAAATAACAAATCATTCCTAGATTGACAATTAATGTGGGGTAAATAGAGGTAAAAACAACAGATTTTACTGCTCGACAACTGATACACCCCACAACTATTGGGTGTACTTGCCTACCAGTCAAAGGATAGTGGTTCACAGAGATCTCATGTTTGATGAGTAGAAGGTCATGCAAGTTTCCCTTGAGAGGGAGCTCCAACTACAAGTGGAGGAGCTGTTGGTTCCTAAGGAGGAGGAGCCTCAGACTGATTTGAAGCAGCCACATGTAGAGGTTCTACGAATAGAGACATCCACTCAAGCAGAGTCTTCCAGAGAGGGACGAAAGCGCACAAGAGAAGCTGACAGATTGTTGTCGGATGCGAAAGAGAATGTGGGAGAACCATCTACTCAGTGCAGATAGAGGAGGCCACTTGAGAGGTACACTAGATACATGGCCCTTGTTGGGGAATGTGTTGATACCGAGCCATAGTGCAGTAGCCGATTTGGGTTAATGCTATGGTGGAGGAATATGACTCCATAGTTCATAATAGTGTTTGGGATGTGGTTCCAAGACCAGAGAACAAGTCAGTTGTGAGTTCCCGTTGGCTTTACAAGGTAAAGCAAGCTACTGATGGTAGTGTAGAGAAACATAAGGCAAGATTTGTGGCCCATGGTTTCTCACAGGTCGAGGAGATCGACTATGATGAGACTTTTTCTCCTATAGCAAGGTACTCATCTATCAGATTGATGTTGGCACTATCAGCACAGATGGATTGGAAGATCCATCATATGGATGTGAAGACTGCATTCCTTAATGGCAAGATTGAGGAAGAGGTGTACATAGAGAAGCCGGAAGGTTTTGAGACCTTCGATCATGAGTCGCACGTGTGCCGACTCAAGAGAGATTTGTATGTGCTGAAGCAAGCACCTCGTGCTTGGTACACCAAAATTGACAACTACTTCATCGGGTTGGGCTTCACAAAGAGTGAAGCGGATGCGAACCTGTACCACATCATGGTGGAAGGTAAATAGTTGATCATTGTACTTTATGTTGATGATATCATATTGACAGGTGATGATCAGTTGATCATGTATTGCAAGGAGGACCTTACAAGATAATTCGAGATGAAAGACATGGGTCTCATGCACTACTTCCTTGGCATGGAAGTGTGGCAGAATGATGGGGAGTTGTTTGTGTTTCAGGGCAAGTATGCCAATGAGATACTTAGGAGATTCCACATGGAGAAGTGCAAGCCCATGCATACTCCTCTAGTAGGTAACTGGAAAAAGGAGGATGATACTTCAGGAGAAGTAGTAGAGGCTATTATGTATAGTGGCTTGTGGGTTCACTGATGTATTTAGTGAACACACGACCAGATTTGTGCTATGCAGTGAACCAGCTGAGTCAAGCAATGGTTCAGCCTACCAAGATGTTTTGGAAGGTAGCTAAGCATGTTTTGAGATACCTCAGAGGCACATCTCAATATGGATTATGGTACAGACAGATAGAGGGAGTGAAGCTACAGGGCTTCATTGATGTAGATTGGGCAGGGATTCCATCAGATCGAAAGAGCACATCAGGAGGAATTTTCAACCTTGGCTCAGCTGCAATTTCTTGGTACAGCAGGAAACAAAGTTGGTTGCACTCAGCTCAACAGAGGCTAAATACATGGCTAAAATTCAGGCAAAATGTGATGCCATTTGGATGCAGAAAATTCTAGTTGGTTTGTTTGATCAGAGGATGGATCCAACTATGATCTATTGTGATAATCAGAGATGTATCAAACTCTCTAAGAATCCAATATTTCATGATCGGTCCAAGCACATCAACATCCGATATCATCATCTCAGAGACTATATGGTGAGGAGGATCATGTTGTTGCAGTATATTTCGACTGAGGAGCAAGATGCTGACATTTTGACTAAGGCATTGTCAAAGTGTAAATTCGAGTTCCATAGAGACAAGATCAGGGTGGCAGATAATCCCTTTCTTGTTGAGAGGGAGTGTTGAAATGTGGCAACAAGAATATTCAAATTTTAATTTGTCCTTGAATTAAAATTTGAATTTAGTCTCACGAGCTTCTTGGAAAATAATTAATTAATTCATATTGAGTTAATTAGTTAGAGAAATTCAAGCTAGAAGTCTTTGTGAAGTCATGCAATAGTTATCCCTTAAATTAAGGAGATTATCCCTTAATTAAGGAGATAGGGATGATTTATATTGAGTTGTAATTAGTTAGCTCAATTAACTGAGTTAAGTCTAGTTAAATTAGTTCCAAACAGTTTGAGGAACTAATTGTGAGTTCAATCAGTTAATGCATGCATGCATGAAACTAGTGTACTCCAGATAATTGAAGATTCTCTCATAAATAACTCATGCATGTTAGTTCAGACAAAGACCCAACTGAGATTAAAGACAGGGACAATATATTATCAGTTGCAAGACTTTTCCTATAATAAAATCTCTTTCATGCAGAAGGAATTCGTTCCTTGAGATTTGCACAGTTTTATAGTGTGTGGAGCACTGTGTGAGATCAGTGCCACACAAGATTGCAGTTGGATCACCTAGGGAAAACAACGCAAGGAAATAGGAGGCTTGGAGGGCATAGGAGAAGGCATATGAGCAGTCTATTTTGTCTATGAGAAGTGTGAGGGATTGCATTGAGAGCTGGATAGCTATGAGAGCAAAGTTGTGTGTAATCCTGAGATATTCCCACTTGTATGATAATACAGATAGCGGGGTTTTTAGCTAAGGCTTTCCCCATAGTATTCTTCTATGTTTCATGTGTATTGATTCTTCTTCTCTGTTATATGTGTTCTGCTTGATCTTGCTCAAATCTATTAAGCTTCCGCAAGTTTTATTGTAGAAGTAGATTAAGTATTTTTCTTTAGTTATATTGCATAATCAGGTTAATCTACAGCCACAATTTCTACACAGGGCTTAACAGAAAAAGGTTGAGCAAGCACAGGAGAAATTACAGAAGGCTAAAGAGTAGTTGGAAACTGTCTTCTCTCTTTATTTAGACACCTTTTCATGTAGAGCCCCTGCTACAAATTATGCCTTATTCCTCCTAGAAATGTTCCTCCCGCTGAAAATCAAAGTTGCTAAGGCTGGCAAGCCTATGGAAATCAAAAGCACCCCAGACTTTTTCAAATGCTTTAGAGAATAGGACAAATAGGTAAAATTCCTTCTTTGTGAACTTTATTTGCACAATTTATTTCTGGAAGATGACAAGGACAACAACCCTAGCCCCTTTATAGGGGATGTACAACTCCAAGCATTTCTCTCTTTCTCTACTAATCAACTCAAGTGGGCCAAGGCCCACAATACTTTTAGGAGGCATGAAGAAGGTATTGACCTATGGGTGAGAGGGGAACCAACCAAACCCCTGTAGCTCTTGAGTAAACACAAGAAATTCATGAAGTGAGACGGTGTTGAAGGCCAACTGGGGCCATTTCATACAAATGTTATACAAGCTAGAGAGGTGTACTTCCAAGAGATTAAAGATGAAGCCTTGTCTATAGCTAGACAAAGGTGGGATGCCTCCATCATTGCTGTTAGAAATCGAGAACCATTTGGATACTCGAACTTTAAGCTGCCTCCTCTCGTTTCTATAAATACAGTAACATGATTTTGACTATGGGACCTGAATGGATAGGATGTCAGTATAAGACTCCAGTCATATGGTATCCTCCAGATAAGTATCGTTGTGATTACACCTTGAAGGATCAAGACATTACCCAGGATTTTCCTATATTAAAGAAGAAAAATGGCTTCAGAAATTATAAGGAGGAGGTATATCTTGCCTACTCCGTAACTTAGCTACACATCAACTATTTAATTGCATGAGGACATGCAACAAGGTAAGTTGTGGAGTATGTTGGGTCAAGAAAAAAGTATATTTTCTCCTCAGTAATTGATTTATTTCATACTTATCCTTACACGATTATCTCTGTTTATGGATTGAAATAAAGGAAATAACAATTAAAGTTGGATGAAAGCACTTGGTAACAAATTATAGAAATATAGCACAAGAAACTGACTTTTTACTATCCTTGTGTGGAGAAGACATGGATTGGTCAATAGTCATTCACTTGACAGAGCAGCACCAGGTCGTAAAAGGGAAATACAGTGTCTGAGGCAGGCAAGGCAACGAGAGACCAAGAAGACCAATACTATTTCATGACAAAATTAGATTATGTATTGCAAAATCCTTAGGGTCCCCCAATCCCGAGGATTCGCTTTTATCTAGTTTACTCTTTTACTATTATATATAAGGGCCAAAAGGCAAGCGAAAATGAGTTCAAACTTATGTAATCTATAATTATTCTTTTTTGAGACATATAATATTGTTATCTCAGTGATGATGTAATTTGGTTACTTATGTTAATGAAGAAAGACTGTGTTTGATCTTCACTTATATTCTGAGTATTCCTTAGTGGAGACTTCTAGCGACTCTGGGCCCGGTCAAGAGAAGTTCTACTTATTTCTTGTGTTATAATCTTTCCCTCGAATCTTTATTGGATTGTTAATGTTTAGTTAATATCATTTCGCTTATTGTGAGGATTGACGATTCCAATTCATACTGCTGTTCATTTCGATTCATACTTAGCCGTGTGATGTATCTGAGTAATGTTTTGATTGGATTGGTTATATTAGTTTCAGTAGTAGATTTTTGTTCATTCTAAGTTATGTTATCGTAGATCTTAGAGATAGTATTAATTGATTTCCATAAAGCGCTTATAAAGAACAGTTGTTGTTTAGAAATAATTTAGCATATTTTCTTGCTTGACGTTCAATTAGGAATTGTCATTCAATCGAGATTGTTGTTCAATTAGGATTTGACATTCAATTCTAATTTTCTATATATTAACATTGTTGTTCAGTCGTTATAGTGCTCTTTCTTGATCAAGTGAGTTAGTTTTAATTCTATTCGAAGGTTTCCAAGCGTGATTCTCTGCATTCGCATTCAGATTCATTTGATTTTGGAATAAATTAAACAGAATTGCAGAGTGTGTTAAGAGTTCTCTCAGAGTCATTTTTCCTTAGTTATTTCTTTAAGAGTGTTGTGAATTGAGTTGAAGAGATAGTTATTAGTGATTGCAACAATTTACCATTAGCTAACCTCTAAATTCACTGCATAGATTGTGTTGGCACTCTTGAGATAAAAAGACTTACCTTGGGTTGACAATTAATGTAGGAATTAAGATTGCCTATAAAAAGACATCTTAGTGCACCAAAACTTGGTTCTCTTGACTCAAGCTTAAATGTACATTTTTAAAGTATGCATATTGTTGAACATAACTTTCCTGCAAAACAAAATTATGCTTGAGTAAAGTAGTTGCACTAACAATAGACCTAGAAATAATATCATCAACCTTGTTGTATATACATTTCTTATACCTACTGACCAAGTGGAATTGTTGTAAGGATCCCATCCGTTGAAAGTCCCTTGATTGTTGCACCTTTGTCATTACACCATTGAAATTTTTTGAATGACATGAAATGGGATTACCATATTGCATGAGGACTGCGCCCATGGCATAGTCACTTGCAAGTACATGAGTTGAACCTATCTTTTCTTTCAAGACATAAAATTCCTTTTGTTGCTTTCCTCCCCACTGGAAGACCTTTTCCACACTAGTCAATGCATGCAAATGAGCCACGATAGAAGAAACGTTAGCAATAAACTTTCGTAAGGGTTGGGTTGCTCCTAAAAAACTTCCTACTCTAGTGATTGTCTTGGGTGTTTGTCAATTGATCATGAAATCAACCTTGGAGGGTTCTATATTCAACTCACCTCCTCCAATAATGTGCCTCAAGCATACCAAAAAAGTTTTACCGAATTCACACTTTCACATCTTCAAAAACAATTGTTCTTTCTTCAAGACATCAAGTACTTTTCTCACATGCATGACATGTTCATTAAGAGATTTTATGAAAACTAAGATGTCATCTAAATAGACTATCTCATCCAGAAATGGCTTCAATACATCAATCATCATACGCACGAAAGTAGTAGGAGCATGGAAAAGACCAAAAAGCATAACTAGCCATTCAAACAAACCTTGCCTTGTTTTGAATGTTGTCTTCCATGTGTCTCCTTCAACAATTCTACTTTGATGATAGCCACTCCTTAAGTTCCACTTAGTGACATGTTTTCCATTCTTCTTGGGCACCAAAATAATGGTGACCCATATGGCGATGGAGATGGTCGGATGATCCCTTTTTTCAATAACTCTTGGGTTTGATTTTGTATTTATGCATTTTCTATTATTGACATCCTATACATGCCAATGTTAGAAATATGATAATATTGTTGCAATGGTATTTCATGTTGGATTCCCCTCTTGGGAGGTAATCCCTTTGGTTCCTAAAACATCTCATCATTTTTATTAATCACCTCAATCAAATCATATTTCAATTTTGTATCACAACCTTCAACCGCTTCATAATCAACATCATTCTTTGGTTTGATCATACTAACCTCTTGCTTGAATTCACTAGTCTTTTCATTTTCCCTGCATTAACTAATTAAAGACTTAGTTTCTTGCGATGAGCTCTCACAATATACTCCACGCCATATTTGAACAAGTGGTACTTGTTTTCATGGTGATAGAATATTTCTTTTCTATCATAGAGGTAAGGACTACCCTAAACAAATCTTGAAATATCAAGCGGTACAACATCTAATTCAACTTTGTCAATGAAGTTTGTTGTGATTGCAAACTGAAGATTATATTTCCTTGTAACCTGTAAATTTGTGTCCTTCCATATCCAACCCAATGGATATGGCTTGGGACGTGGAATGGTGTCAACATTAAGTTTCTTGACTAAGTCTTCAGATATCAAGTTGGATTGAGACCTACTATCAAATAGTGTGTCGAATTTGTATGTTTTGAAATAACCCTCAAATGAAATAATTCAATCCTTGTTTCTTCATTTGTAGTGCTAGTGTGACAATTTGATGTACTAGTGCTAGAAATGAATTCTTTTCCTTTTATAACCATGGCTGTAATTTTAGTTTCATCACCCAAATTGGATCCCAAATCCTCTTGAATGATTGCAGCTATCTTTTCTTTTCCTTTGTTGTTGAGTTTCTTAGGCCTCATCTATGGATGAAGCTTCCAACAATGGTCTTCATCATGACCCTATTTGGAACAATATTTACATATTGTTTTCTCTCCTTCATTTTTAATGGATGCATTTTTCTTTCCTTTCCCTTTGAAACCCTTTTCCTTTTCTTTACCCTTAAATGGAGTTTTGCTACCCGCTTCTGGAATATATTTTCCTCTTGCCTCAAGATGAGTGGCTTGCACACAAACTTCATCTAGACTATTGGGATTAAAAATAAGGATCATATGCCTAAGGTAACTGTGTAAACCCCCTATATACTTCAGCAGCGTGTCTTGTGATTGCAATTCTACACCTAACATTAGAGAACTTCTAAATTATTGGGTGTAATCTTACACATTTTGACCTTTAAGTTGTCTAAAGTTATGCCAATTCATGATGCCTTTCTGTATAAAATCTTGTAGATTCACAAGTTCATTCAATTTACTAAATAAAAACACAAGAATCTACTTCTACTTTCAACCAGCAAAAGCCAATAGATCGATGAAAACAATAATCAACAAGAGGAAGATAATCAATGGCACATAATACAATAAGTTTTCTCGGGGAAAGCCACGGCTCAAAACCCCACTATTTGTATTGCATTAATTCAGAAATCTAATATGATTATACAATGCTTGTTCTCACAAGAACAATCCTAAAACTTAGTATGATCAATCTCCCATCTCACAAGCAAGCTCAAGCCAAACCTTAGCCTCTTCTGCTACTTTCGAAGCCCCTATTTCTTGCACAATTCCTATGGCTGAATAACCCATATTAATGAGAATCTAGTGCATACAAAACTGTACAATCCACACTAGGTTCAGTTCCTAATTTCATGCATGATCTATACAAATTAGTAAATCATACAACTGACAGTACATTTTCCCCACACTATAGTTTCAACTAGGTATTTTTTAGAATCAACATGCATGAGTTTCCAATGAGGGAATATTTAGTTAACTGGAGTAGCACTAGTGAATGCATTAGTGCACTAACTAACTGTCAACTCTCTATTAGTTCCACAAATAGTTTGGAACAAATTTAAATGAAATTAACTCAGTAAACTGAGTTATCTAATTATAACTCACAATTAAACTTATACTGGACCCCTAAAACTTAGGGAGAACATATACATGACTTCAAAAAGACTTCCAACTCGAAATTCCTAAGCTAATTAAGTTAATTAAACTTAATTAACTATTTACTAGTTGCTATGAGAATAGAAATTAATCTTAATTCACAATTTAATTCAAGGACAAATTAAATTGGAATTTCTAGATTCTATTCTTAAAATTTCTCGTTGCCACTTTCAACACTTTCTGCATATATACTATAGGGTAAAATTGTCTTTTAATTGCAGCAGTGAAATCAGATGAATAAATTGGGATCTTACCATGTTTTTTTTATGTATTTTTGTGTCTTGGATTCCCACCATATTAGTGTTGCACCCTCCAGTCTCAAGGAAGCTGGACGAATCTTTGTGCCATCATCTTAAAGGTTTTGAATTCTGCAATAGACCTCCAACTAATGAACCCAATTTTCAAGCTTCTCTGCATTCACTTCACCATTATACATAGGCAGCTCAAATTTAATATCAAGTTTTAACAAGAGTGTTTTACCAATTCCTTTTGAGGTACGTTGATGAGTATGAGTAAGGGTTGTATTAGTGGAAGAGGATGAAGATGTATGTGAAGATGAAGATGAATTTGATGGTGAAGATGGTATATTTTTACCTCCATTTCCATTACCTCCTCCTCCCGAAGAACCTTCTTCGTTTGGAAGCTTGGAGCTTTCACCCTGCAGTCTTGTATTCCTCTCTTCATAGAGGAATTTCACCATCTTTGTCATGTCAAAGAAATCCTTCCTAAAAACCTTCTCATCCTCTGACATATTTGCAGGCTCTCCTTCATGTGACATGACTGTTGAAGCTTCAACTGCAATTTGAGGTAGAACTGGTGGTAGATATTGTGGCAATATTTCTCTCCTTATCTTTGTCCCAACTTCAGGACCATCAACCAGCTTTCCTTCTCCTCTCTTAAGCGTCAACCTTGTAAGCATCACATTCATTTGAAAAAATTTAAATCCTCCTTGCACAAAGAAAACCAAGAGCTCTAATACCAAATTTGATCTGAATGGGAAAAATAGTTTTGTTGTGCTAAATTCCTCTTCAGAATATTGTAAAAGTGCTTAAGGATTCATAAGGTTAATTGCAAGTTTTATTAGGAGTTTTTGAGTGTTTTATGTAAATTTAATGTACAAAATAACATAAACAAATGAGTGACTAGTAGTATACAATAGACAAGAACATCACCAAAATAATATCACAACATCACATGAGGAAGGAGTTCACCCTGCCTGGTCTATGTCTCCTTGGTCTAGCTTCCAATGGCTTGGCCCTCTCTATTATGCTCAAAAGTGTGAATACATAAGTTTACAATGCTCAAATAGCTCTGAAACCTACTCCAATGGCTCCAAAATTCCCAAAAATTCCTGTCTAGCCTCTTTCTGCTCCTAAATTGGTCAAAAACTGAAGAAGTTGTGGCTTCCCCTAGCTATTGCACTATTCCCTCTACAATTTCCCCAAAATATGGCACCATCCTAAAAATTTGCCCTAATTTATGGTAACTAAGCATCGATTCCACCTAATTCCGAGCGAATTTGTCGGATGGATTAACTGCCCAATGAGGCCTTAATCCTGAAAATTAGGCCATATGGGGAGCCACGTACCCAAGGCTAAGGCCAATGGCCCACCCCTAGCCGATTGAGCCCCCACTCTGCTCTGCCCATGGTTCTATTGGGTGGCATGCACCCAGGGGCTAGCCCCTTTCCCGAAATTGGTTTACATTAATGTTTAAATATATGCCGCATGCCATATTATAATAAGAAACAAAGTGATGTGTTTGTAGGTGCCAATTTTTATTGGATGGAGGTCTAGTGTTCAACCCCCACCCAGTTCATTCGGCCCTTAACAAGATTTTTGGTGGCCCCCATGTTTCCATGTGGCGGCCTCCAAATGGGCCACATGGCAGCCTATGGTTGGCCACCAACCCACCAATGAAAATCGCCCAAATCAACACCAATAAAATTATGCCACTTGGCACCACCTAATTTGCTGGAGGAAAATGATCAATGCATATTAACGCTACCATGTAGACATGCCCATTCAGAGCCATGTCAGCAATACGAACTGTTGACTGGGCTGCCTCAATAATTTGCCAGTTTAGGAAAATGAACATAACATGTGTCTGGGAGCATACAGAGTCTGTTTCGCGTGAAATGCATTGTGCCAGATTCAGGATGACGAGAAATATGTGGTCATTCAGGTTCCACACCGATGTGACAACTTTGAATTTTGAGCACCGAGTCAGGAAAGGCAGAATTGAGAAGATTATGTATTGGAATGGTTGTAGGATGGATCATTCAAGGAGCTCAACTCCATTCTAGTTATAATGGTTCATTGTTAATGGTCGACATGAAATATGAGCATCTTTTAGCATAAAATAAGTGGTACAAGATATTACAGTTATTTTGAATAAAAAGTTGACCCAGGAGTACAAAAATGATCCTAAACGATTGAAGATGCACATGCTAATTATTCTTGAGGTCGATTTTGATATCCCATGGGGTTTTTTCAATGATGCAAGCTAGGCTGACTCGCCAAGCTAAGGCATTGGGGAAATGTTTTACATAAACCACGATCATTTATTTCATATAAGATACTCTCTAGCTAAAGGGACAAATAAAAAAGTTTTTGTTTGTTGGCTTTTGGGCCCTTTTACATTTTGCAAAGAAGATGTAAATTCAAAAATTTCAGAGGATGCAAGACTAAAGTTGGTAATAGAATTGGCTTGCAAAAAATAAATGGTGAATAATATAAAGTGAACTTCTTATTACAAGAAATTTCATCCTTGATCCAATATTTTTAATGGGTTTCCTTTTCTCACATTTGTAGAAAATGTAATAAGAAGGTTGATGAGTAGTCAAAAGAAGCACTTATTTTTCTTGTTAGGACTTTTGGTATCTCTGAGAGAAGGGATGAATGGGAAGTGATGGATTTCCTATTTTAACTTTTCTATGTTTTTTTCCTCAATGGTTAGGTTATGAAAGTGAGAGAAATGATAATTTTGATGTTCATTATTGTAAGCAAGTTAATGTAGGAGTTTGTTTACTATGATGTAGAAGTTGATTTTTTACAGTTTTGAGAATATAGTTCTATTCTTGGTTAGGCATTGAAGAGTTTTGATACCATTCTCTATTTTTTTTTATGGTTAATCTAAGTTGAAGAGCTCAGTTAAGCATTGCACATACAAATCCATGTATACCCTTCTTATTTGCATAACCTTTTTAAAGGTTATAAATATTTTTTCTTTAGGAAAATAAATATATATTTTACGGTCCTTGAGGGAATAGTAGAAAAATAGCCTCGAAGCCATTAAAATAATATAGTCATTATGAGCTCAACATGTCACATGTGAATTGAACCTAGGTGGGGAGGATAACAACATTTCTCCCAACCACCCAATCTACCTCCAATTGACTACAGAAAAGGAGGACGTCAAGGTGGGTCTTCATCCACTTACGTTTGCATGGGTAATAAGACCATTTTAATATCATATCTCTGTGTGAAACTACATATTCGACCACTATCTCAGGGTGCCCCCATGGCTCTAGGCTAGGCACTCATGGGAATTGAACCTTTCCCAATGGTGAAAAGCTTATATATATATATATATATATATATATATATATATATATATATATATATATATATATATATATATATATATATATATATATATATATATATATATATATATATATAGATATATATATATATATATATAGGGTTAGATGAAGTGGACTAGAGCTAGGTTTGAAGTTCTTTGATACTGTTGCTAGTTGTTTCTAATCACAAATTCAACTCTCTTCGCTTCCCTTGGAGTGAGGCCTCTTCATCAAGACCAACATTTTACCTAATGTGGGGAAGTACTTCGAAGTTTCTCGTGAGAAGAGGTTTTCAACATTAAGCAAGGTTCAAAAGAACTCCTCTTTGAGAATCTGTTATGTTATATGGCTATGAGGTTTAGAAGCACCTTGAAGGTTAATGATTTTTTTGAAACAAAACATAAAAACTATTAACCCAAAATTAAAAAAATCAGCATTAAATTTAAAGTAAAAATATTTTCCATTATCTTATAGCATAATTTCAAAAAACCTTAATAAAAACACCACAATGAGTATCCCTATATTTAAACACACCACTTTACATAATAAAAAATAATTTAAAACTTGCTATGAAACCTCACTTTAGTTAAAAATTTCCTACCATTGGAGCAATTCAATTTTAAAATAGTGAATTTTAAATCTCTCCATTTTTTAAATATTATAAATTTAATGCAATAAATATTGACATCAATAATTTCTAACTGAGAATATTTGGTCGAGGCATTTCAAACCAGCCAGTGTGGTCCATCTTGTCCTGAAGATGAACCACACGACTGGTTCGAAACGCGTCGAGCACCAAATATTCTGAATATGATTTTTTCCGGAAAATTTTCATTAAAAAGTTATAAATCACAAAAACTTGAATTCGAATTTCTAACTGCTTATATACATATATATTTTGTTATGTGATGTACCATTAATTTGCTATTTCATATTTTTAATGTGTTATTTTTTAATGTAATTTAGAAATAATTAATAATTAAAATAATTTTCAATAATTTTATTTTATAATTAATCGCTTATATACATATATATTTTGTTATGAGACATATAATTAATTTGTTATTTCATCTTTTTAATATAATTATTTGTTTAGTATAATTTAGAAATAATTAATAACTTAATTAGTTTTCAATAATTTTATATTCTAGTTAAATGGTATTAATTTTATAATGTGTGAATATTAAAAGTATAAATATAAATTTTTGTAGTAAAAAATTTATTAAAATTTACAAAATGTAAATTTCGGAGAAACAATATTATATATTATTTTTTAAAAATTATAACTATTTAAATAATAATATATTTTAAATTTTATTCCAAATAAATTAGAAATTAATCAATGATAATTTATCTTCATTGTGTATTAAAATTGTTAAATAATATTTATATTATAGTAATTAAAGTTTACTATTATATATTAGAAATATTAAATAATATTATATTATAAAAAAATAGAGTTTACTCTTTCTTTAAGAGTTTATGTTTTAAGTATGTTTTTTAAATCCAATTTCTTTCCATTTAGAAAGTTTTTCCCATTTTAGAAATTTTCGAAGTTAATAATACATTATAAATTTATTATTGAATTGAGGTTTCTCTGATCCATATCAATTATAAAAAGAGTTTCGGCGAAAATCACATGAAGAAAACATTTGTTGACACATTTCGAACCAACCAGTGTGGTTCATCGTCAGGACAAGTTGAAGAAACAAATCTAGCTTAGCATGTTAAATAGTCAGAGCAGAGCCTCCAACAGTTAACTTGACCAACGGCTAATTTTGACTTTAGGACCATGGTCAAGGAAATTAGTTATATTAGGTAACCAATCCCTTAAAATTTATAAAAAATATATAAATATATATATAATAATTTTAATTGTTTTTAATAGTTAGTTAATAAGTATTATTTAATAAATAAAAATTATAATCAAATGGAAAGTAGTTATATAAAGGACCTATCTTATAGTATATGTCTAGATTAAATGTATATATAAATATAAATATATATTAAAGGGTTGTTACGATAAATAAATTAGTATTAATAAATATATTAGAACTAGAAATTAAATTAAGTTAACTTAAAAATAATAATAATAATAATTAATTAATTAAAAAACTAAAAATTAAAAAAAAAAAAATTAAAAAATTTTAGAAAAAAAATAAATAAATAAAAATGAGTAGATAACGAGAAAATAATATTAAATAAAAATAAAAATATTAAAATATAAACAATAATAAAAATATTGTTTATATTATTATGTCATAATATTAATTTCATTTAAATACTTAATTCTAATTTAAATTCATCCAATGAAGAAAAAAAAAACAACTAGGGGATAAATTATTATTGAGTAATGGTTAAAATAATTTCTAATTTTTAATATAATTAAATTTTTAAATTTTATTAAACTTATTAATATAATTAAATTTTGTTCGTAAGGTCAAGGAAAACGCTTAATAACAAATAATATTAAGAAAACCATGAAAAGGAAAAAATAAAAATAGAACGAGCAACAGATATTAATTACTAGAAGGACTAGAATAGGACAATAGGAAAAAACAAAACAAAGGAGAAACCTTAGGAGGATGGAAAGGGCAGCAAAAGGAAAAAACGGAAACCTCGAAAATTTAAAAAAAGGCGGGGGGAAGGGGGAAAAAGAAGGACTAAGAAGAAAGGGCAGGGATCCAGCAACTACTGATCTTCCAGCCGTCATCTCTATTAAGATTGTTAGGCCTTCTTTCAATTTCAATCGCCTCCCTGAATTTACGGTGATGGAATTGCGCCACCTTGGTAATAACCTTGGCTTCCTCAATACAGACTTGATGCTTGGTCTTTTCCGCATGCTCTGCTAACGCTGAAGACTTGGTTCTCCCATGTCTTAGGTCAACTGCATGTTCACTGATCCTTTGATGGATAGAGCGCCCTGTTTCCCCAATATAGGGGGTCCCACAAGAACAAGGGATCAAGTAGACGCCCTTCATGTCCTTAGGGTCAATGGGATCTTTCACCGATCGGAGGGATTTACGAATGGTATTGAGGGGCCTAAAGGTAGAGGGAATATTAAACTTCTTAAGGATCCGAGCAATCTTGTCCGTGGTTCCCTGGACATAGGGAAGATGGACACCTGGCAGGCGTTCTTTAGGAACTTTATTAATAACAGAATTTTTAGAAGCTTTAAGAAAAGCCTTCTGACCTAAGCGCCTACTATAGCCATTCTCCACGAAGACATTAAGGAGATGGGATTTCTCCTTATCAAAGCTCTTATTATCAGAAATCCTAAGGGCACGAGTAGCAAGGGTGTTAAGAACACCCAATTTCTGAGCAGGGAAATTATGAGAATCGGCATGAAGATACTGCTCAGTATGCGTTTTCTTCCGAAATATTGAGTGGGAGAGGGAACTGTCCTGGTTTTTAGAAATAAGAATATCCAGGAAGGGGAGGCAACCATCAACTTCTTTTTCCATGGTGAACTTAATGGTAGAATATTGACAGTTGAGGTGATTGAAGCAGAGATCCAACTCCTCATGGCCATGGGACCAGATTACATTAGTGTCATCAACATATCTTTTCCATAACTTGGGAAGGAGACGAGCTGAGGCTAAAGTTTTGGCTTCAAAATCCTCCATAAAAAGATTCGCAACAATAGGGGAAAGGGGTGAGCCCATGGCAACACCATAGGTCTGCTCATAGAATTCGCCCTCGAAATAGAAAAAAGTGGAAGTGAGACAAATCTCAACCAGCCGAGCAGTTTCGGGATCTGTTAGGCAATAGATCACTTCCAAGGCCTCCTTTATAGGGATGCAAGTGTAAAGGGAGACCACATTGAAGTTGACGAGGACGTCTTCAGCGTCAAGCTTTATGCCCTTAAGTTCATTAATGAAGGAAGCAGAGTCTTTTACGAAGGACTCTGTATGACCAACAAGGGGCTTAAGCTTGAGGGCAAGGAACTTAGATAGAAGGTAGGTCGGATCACCAATGGTGTTGACAATAGGCCTTAGGGGGACCCCTTCTTTATGAATCTTAGGTAACCCATAGATCCTAGGAGTAATGGGACTGCTCTCAATGAGCTTAGGACAAAGGGAATTCACAGAGCTACTAGACTTGATGGCAAGAGCCATAGCCCTTGAAATTTTCTTAAGAGGGTTTTTGGGTAGCTTTTTATAACTGCCACTATTGGAACCACGGACAAGATTTCTCGAATCCTTAAGAAGTTTAATATTCCCTATGCCTTTAGGCCCCTCAATACCATTCTTAAATCCCTCCGATCGATGAAAGAGCACATTGACCCTAAGGACATGAAGGGCGTCTACTTGATCCCTTGTTCTTGTGGGACCCCCTATATCGGGGAAACAAGGCGCTCTATCCATCAAAGGATCAGTGAACATGTAGCTGACCTAAGACATGGGAGAACCAAGTCTTCAGCGTTAGCGGAGCATGCGGAAAAGACCAAGCATCAGGTCTGTATTGAGGAAGCCAAGGTTATTACCAAGGTGGCGCAATTCCATCACCGTAAATTCAGGGAGGCGATTGAAATTGAAAGAAGGCCTAACAATCTTAATAGAGATGATGGCTGGAAGAT
This sequence comes from Pinus tabuliformis, assembly GCA_031772625.1. Classification (NCBI taxonomy): domain Eukaryota; kingdom Viridiplantae; phylum Streptophyta; class Pinopsida; order Pinales; family Pinaceae; genus Pinus; species Pinus tabuliformis. Next base: position 279,143,341 of record CM062810.1, on the reverse strand, counting down.
TAGTAGTTGCTGGATCCCTGCCCTTTCTTCTTAGTCCTTCCTTTTTTTCCCCTTCCCCCCTTTTTTAATTTTCGAGGTTTCCGTTTTTTCCTTTCGCTGCCCTTTCCATCCTCCTAAGGTTTCTCCTTTGTTTTGTTTTTTCCTATTGTCCTGTTCTGGTCCTTCTAGTAATTAATATCTGTCGCTAGTTCTATTTTTATTTTTTCCTTTTCATGGTTTTCTTAATATTATTTGTTATTAAGCTTTTTCCTTGACCTTATGAACAAAATTTAATTATATTAATAAGTTTAATAAAATTTAAAAATTTAATTATATTAAAAATTAGAAATTATTTTAACCATTACTCAATAATAATTTATGCCCTAGTTGTTTTGTTTTTCATTGGATGAATTTAAATTAGAATTAAGTATTTAAATGAAATTAATATTATAACATAATAATATAAACAATATTTTTATTATGGTTTATATTTTAATATTTTTATTTTTATTTAGTATTATTTTCTTGTTATCTACTCATTTTATTTATTTATTTATTTTTAATTTTTTAACTTTATTTATTTTATTTTATTATTTATTTTATTTAATTAATTAATTTATTAGTTATTATTTTTTTTAAGTTAACTTAATTTAATTCCTAGTTCTAATATATTTATTAATACTAACTGACTTTTATTGTAACAACCTTTTAATATATATTTACATTTATATATACATTTAATCTAGACATATACTATAAGAAAGGTCCTATATATAACTACTTTCCATTTGATTATAATTTTTATTTATTAAATAATACTTATTAACTAACTATTAAAACCAATTAAAATTATTTTATATATATTTATATATTTTTTATAAATTTTAAGGGATTGGTTACCTAATATAACTAATTTCTTTAACCATAGTCCTAAAGTCAAAATTAGCGGTTGGTCAAGTTAACTGTTTGAGGCTCTATTCTGACTATTTAACATGCTAACCTGAATCTCTTTCTTCAACTTGCCCTGACGATGATGTGATTTTCGCGTCGAAACTCTTTGATATATTTTTTAATAATTAAAAATATATATATAAATTTAAATGATTAAATCTATATAATTTCTAAGTCGTGACTTAATGCAAAATGAGAAAAAAAAAATCCAATCAATACACTGAGCCATATGAAAAATCAATTGTACATTATTAAAGTGTATAATTGACTTCTAATTTCATTTAGTTTCATCGTTCGCACTTAGGACGCTAAAATGAAAGATTGTCCATACGGCTTGCAAATGTAGAGATGACTGTTTGCAGATTTTTGTAGTTGGTATTATTAGAATTTTGTTTGGGAAGATAATCCAAAATTCTATTATTTCAGTGATTATTTTTTAATTCGTATCAAAATTTAATATCAGGATTTAATGTGGAGTGGAGAGCTGCAAAATTTATTATCAGGATTTGATGTGGAGTGGCGAGCTGCAAGGATGCGCCTATATTCGCAAGTTAGCTGGATAGAAACCCAAAAATGTTAGTTGAGAAAACTTGAAGGGATAACTTTAGAGAATTACATTTTCCTTCCTTTAATTCTTTAGGGTTTTACCATAGGGTTTTATCGGTAGACATTTTTGGGTTCTTCTCTTCTTAATCTGTAGATACAAGCTCATTCTTGTAGTTTTTCACCCCACATCATATTTTGATGATGAGTTTTGATATATATTTTAAAATTTATCACTAAAATAAGAAAACTATGAATTATTTAACACAACAAAATTTTAATAATATAAAGATAATTCTAGAAATGCACGTGAGTGCATGACGTGCTGGTGGGGACGGTAGGCCTTCGCACCCCTCAGTCAAGATCGATCTCTGCCGGTGCCATGCATTGCTGCTGCAGCATTTGATTCAATGATGATGTATGTGTTCCGATGTTGATGTATTCTGCACGTATTCTGCTCGCTTCGGCGATATTGTATGATGAAATCTGCTCGCTTCGGCAATATATGATGTATTGTGATTGTTCAGCGGGGATTCGCTCCCCCACTGAAAAAAAAAAGAAAAAGAAAAAGAAAAAGAAAAAGAAAAAGAAAAAAGAAGAAAAAGATAATTCTAGAAATATAGAGATATTGATAAAGGAAAAATCGCCTTGACTCTACTTGCAAATACTTCATCTATGTTTGGTTTTTATTTTTGCAATGACAAGTTGTGAAACTTCAAATTCCAGGGCTGGTCCAATTGGGATCATACATAATTTTACTCATTAATATGCAGAAATTGTAAAATGACAAGTATGAGAACTTTAGAGACCACTAAATTTGAAATTTCAAAATTAATCTCATTCCAATTTATGAAAAATTATCTCCATAGCCTGCCCCAAATGAAAAATCAAGGTTGGAAAATATTAAGGCATAGTGGGATATTATAATGGGACATTATTGATCCATACATATATTTTGATGTTTCAACTACTCCTACTTGCTATCTAATTTTGAATGCATGATTTTTTTTTGAAAATAGGACTTTTTATTTGACTTGCTTTAAACATTGCATATAAAATGAAAGATTGTTGATATATTTGAATAATGGATTAGTGTCTTATAAGTGAAGTATCCCAACTGAAAGATTGTTGATATATTTAAACAATGGATTAGTGTATTCTAAGTGAAGTATCCCAACTAGCATTGGTTGTGTGAGTGAGGACTTTGGTCTCTGAGGTTTGACATTCAAGCCCTTTCTGGGTGAACAATGTAATCATAGTAATATAGTATCAACTTAAAAAAAATGGATTCGCGAAGAAATGTAAGAAATGGTAGAGATGTTGATTAAAGAAAAATATTATCTTTTGGGTAAATATGACCATAAAAATGTTATTTTTTTTAAATGTAACACCATTAAACTACGAGTTATATGTATTTCTTTTAATATGTTAAATTATAACAATTTCATAAATTCTTAAACTTTTAAAGATTTTTATTAGAACTTGTAAAAAAATATATGGCTAAATATTTATGCATTTTTAAATTTGTAATTATTTTTATCAAAAAGTAACAAAATAAAATAAATAATATCAAACTAATTTAAAATAATACAAACAAATATTTCTTCACAATAATCACAAAATCCAAAACACCATTTCACAACACAAAACAAACAAATCATACCAACTCAATACCTAAAAAAAAAACTCATAGATGATAAAAGTGTCTCTTCAAACAATAATGGGAAAATTCAAAACACCATTTCAAATATATACCATAAATTCCAACAAAGCAAAAAAAAACACTATTTTTGTTATAATATCAACATCATGAAATCAAAGAAGACATTCCATCACCATCATTTTTCCAATTTCACTCCAAAGCCATTAAAGGCCTAGTGACAAAGTTGTGACTAGGTCCTCCAATAACCCAATCCCATATATCTCAAACCACCAACCTTTTTACTCTTATATAGTCCACTCATAATCATCCATTGCCTCCTCCACCACATGTGAAAAGATTCCTAGAGAGACAAAGATGATAAAAATTGTTGGGGCATTGCAATCCCTTTTCATCATTAAATATATTTTATATGGACTAGGAAATTTCCAAAATCACCTAAAATTTACCACTTCTAAAGATATCTAGGACTTGCGTGAGTTTTCTAAAAATATCCTAATTGACAATGTCTAAAAATACTCTATTTTATTTAAGTAGATATGAATTTGGAGGTCATGATGAGGATCATAAGATAAAGGATAGGAAAAAGTAAAAGGGGGAAAAAGTAAGAAATGATCACTTATCACATATTTTATTTTATTCATTAGGGATGAATCATTCTAGATGGAAATACCTATAATTTCTGATGAAGACACTCATCTACACCAACTAGAGGTAATTTTATCTTGTTAAATAAAGCAGCTCCTCCTCCTCCTCCTCAAACCACCACTCATAGTCATCCATTGCCTCCTCCACCACATGCGAAAATATTCCTAGAGAGACAAAGATAATGAAAACTCTTGGGGCATTGCAATCCCTTTTCATCATTAAATATATTTTATATGGACTAGGAAATTTCCAAAATCACCTAAAATTTACCACTTCTAAAGATATCTAGGACTTGCGTGAGTTTTCTAAAAATATCCTAATCGACAATGTCTAAAAATACTCTATTTTATTTAAGTAGATATGAATTTGGAGGTCATGATGAGGATCATAAGATAAAGGATAGGAAAAAGTAAAAGGGGGAAAAAGTAAGAAATGATCACTTATCACATATTTTATTTTATTCATTAGGGATGAATCATTCTAGATGGAAATACCTATAATTTCTAATGAAGACACTCATCTACACCAACTAGAGGTAATTTTATCTTGTTAAATAATGTTTCTTCTTCTTCTTCTTCTTCTTCTTCTAGGATAAATTGTAATTAATTTTGTTTGTAAATGTGAGATTTTAGCTCTTATTATTAATTGCAAGCATGTCTAATTTCTCTTTAATTGTGTTCATACAACTTCTTTAATAATAAGGAGTACAAGAATAAGAAGACAATATTGTAATGTTCATACAACTTCTTCTTCTTCTTCTTCTTCTTCTAGGATAAATTGTAATTAATTTTGTTTGTAAATGTGAGATTTTAGCTCTTATTATTAATTGCAAGCATGTCTAATTTCTCTTTAATTGTGTTCATACAACTTCTTTAATAATAAGGAGTACAAGAATAAGAAGACAATATTGTGGCCTTAGACAAGGAATGCAATGTTGGAAACATATCAAAATATGATTAGTTCCACTCCAATCAATATTTTCAATTTTTTTGTGTGCTCATGTAATTATAATTAATATTTGCATAGGGTGGTAGAAGACCACTTGTTACATGGAGAAAAATGACAATGATATATCAATTATTGTGAATTTGTAAAGGTATTCATTAAAGAAATGTTGAGTTCTAAAATGCGTCTCCTAAGCAATATTATAAAATAATAGTGGAAATAACAAAATAAGATTAGATTACATAATTAAAGTTTAGAGGGAAAAAAGAAAAAACTATTTTTTTAACTCGTATTTTCAACTTATCTCCCTCCAGTTTTACTCAAATTTTGAGTGGGAGCACTTGTTGGATCCAAAATTTAATTCCTCATTCAATGAGTTCCAATGTTTCAACTTTTGATGAACCATGCTACGTGAAATTGAGAAAAAAAGTGAAAAAATGTGAATGTAATCACATTTTTCATGTATTTCTCATTTTTCATGTAGAAGGGTCCATCGAAAGTATGCAACATGGGTACTCCTTAGATGAAGAATTAAATTCTGCATCCAATGATTGATCCCACTCAAAATTTGAGTAAACCCATAGGGAGATAAGTTGTAAAAATAGTTTTTCTTTTTTCTCCAAAAATGGTGAATCATCCCCCATGGTTGACATCGTCATCTTGAGTCCTATTTATTCTTATAAAGTTGATTTTGGTTGTACTTTTTTGTTTTGAGACCCATTTTTTGTCTTTATCGTGTCTATTAAAACATTTTATTGATTGGAATATAATGATAATTATCTAATTAATCAAGAATTATTTATTAAATAAATAAATTTTGACTCTCTATCATGATGCATGATCATTTTACTATGATGCAAGTAGGATGCAAGAACAATGTAGGTATAACACAAATACAACAAAAGAATGAATGATGCAAGAACAACACAAATTATGATACACAAAACAACACAATCATGACACAAAATTTATGTATTGCGACACTCACATAACTCATGTATGGTGCATACATGATGCCCATTATGAAATAGTGACACCAAGTTTGACACTATTGTGATAAATAATACATGTTTTTGATGAAAATTCATTGGAAAGGTGTTTCTTTAAGACATTCTTGCATTAATGTCTGATGCATATTGATGCAAAATTGACACATGCATACCCTTTGTGTTGTATTTTCATTACTATATTGCTCCTTATTGAGCACATGTCAAAATTGATGATGCAAAAAGGGAACACAATGATGAAAAACTGGTGCAAATAATGATGCTTCCAATGCACCCGCTTGCATTATGTTTTACATTGTCAAGACTTAAAAAAAATTCCCATGAGCAGATGGAATGTAATAGAATGCAAGTAGAGCAGTTAGCCTCTGGAGATGGCTGATAGAAGAGTGAAGGTTGAGATTATTTCAAGGAATATCTAATGAATTACTGATGCTTAAGAATTCTTCTTCATTATGGAAGCTTATGGTTAAAGAGGCCAAGTTGCATTCACATATAGGGGGAGGAGGTGGCTATATTATTCTGAAATGTGAAGGAACATTTTCAATCCCTAAAACTGAGTGGATAGAAAGTAGATCTAAATCAAAATATTTATGCTTAGTGAGAGAGTATATTATGCAATTTGTGGTGGTTGTCACAGAGCACAATAATGGAGGAGATTTTCCCAATCAACCAATATAAATAGGATATAAAGATATGATATGAGATATATTGATTTGGGTTAAAGGTGGTTTAGGATGATGAAATGATAATTGATCTATGGTTATGTCCTTCATCGTAAAAAAGCATCACATGAAGTATATAGTCACCACAACTTGGATGGAAAAGATTGTTGCACACAGTGTTGCCATTGATGACAAAAAAATGTCATTGATGTCAAAAGGGTGTCTAAGAAAATAATAGTATCACTCGTGATGATTGAGGAAGCAACGATACACTTTATGAATGATCCAGATTTAAATAGGAACACAATAAAATATATAGATAACCATAAAGACAGATGTGCAGCGGAAATAATACTTCATTTCATTAATGGGAAACACTGAAATATGCTTACAAATAGAGATAGAAATAACCCAGCTAGGGCAATGGTAGCTTATCTCTGAGAAGAGATGTGTCGGCTACATGCCTCTGAACTGTTCCGAACTGTGTTTACAATGAGGCTCGAAGGCCTATTTATTATTGAGAAACAATGGAAAACCCTTCACATTCCAAAACCTAACCCTAGAAGATGAAACACCAAATTGTGGGCCTCGTTTTTGGGTACGTTGGTACATCAACTTCTCGGGGTCGCGAATTGGTCGTATTATCTCCGTTTGACGCACATGATAGCCTGTTGGAAAGATCTCTCCGAGGACTATGACGAAAAAGACAATTTTTATCAGAAAAATTGTTGGGGGTGGATTTCCCAAAAAACGTCGTTTAGGGCCTCAAAACGGCTCCAGAAGTTTAGGACCCGAAAAACTGCTAAAAATAGTAAACTGCGCTATAATTAAGGAAACTTAAAAACTGAAAGAGACAGTTGTGGGGGTCCAAGTGGGATAGGTGGGTGGCCACCAACATCCACCTAGATCATTCCTCCCCCCTTAGGAAGCAATGGTCCCCATTGCGTTGAGTTCGTCCTTGAGATGAGGAAGCTTCTGCTGAGCTGGGTCTCTAGTGAGCTGTTCTGCAATCTCTGATGTGTCCAGAAATGGTGGGAAGCATGGTCGACGATGGTCCATACTGAACACTTTGTGCAGGGAAAGGAATGGAGGAATGATGTGCTCCAAAGCGTTGTTCCCCACAGCCTTGGTACTGCTGTAAGGACCATGTTGGAGTGGTCTGAGCTTCTGATGGGTTCTGGTAAGGCGTTCTCTCTGCAGATGCAACCAAACTTTGTTGCCCACCTGAAACTTGTGTGGTATCTCTGTGGGTGAGGAGAAGTTGTTCCTGTGTTCTGTCATGACCGTATCCCTTTGCTGCTGCAGTTGCATGGAGGAACCCTTTGTAGGGGTCATGGATGTAGCAACGATCTTCCCCTTACTTTGGGAGTGAACCAGACAGATAAATTTCCTTGTCTGGGAGATGAGCTTGCTACCTTTCTTAGCAGTGATCAAAGATGTGGCAGTACGTGGGGCTACCTCTGGTATCCTGTACAATGAATTATTTAAAGAAATAATGACAACACGAGGCCTTGACTCATACACAGCATGTTGCCTCCACAAGTATGGTTGGCCTAATAATACATCACAAACATCCAGAGGTGTAACATCACATAATACCTCATCTGTGAAGGGCTTGATGCTGTAGGGAAGGCGGCACTGCTGGCAAACTTTGAGATCTCGTCCTTCATGAAGCCACCCGATACTGTACGGTTGTGGGTGTGGTGTAGTCGGTAGGCCCAACCGCTTCACGACCTCTGCTGAAACGAGGTTCTTTTGGCTGCCATTGTCGACAATGAATTGCAGCGGCGACCCCTTCACCCACATCTGTGAGTGGAAAAGACGTTCCCCCTCCTCTGGATCTTCGGGCTTATTTTTCTGGATCTTGGCAGTAGCAACAACGGCATTGGGATCCACATCAATGATTTGCTTCCCTTTGTCATTCCCCTTGTCGGGTGCTAACTCAGAGTCAGAACATGCATCTGATTCGGAAGCCTTTAACTCGGCCACTAGCGACTGCTTGGTCCAACACTCACTTGTGTTATGAGTGGGACTCTTGTGGAAGTCACACCACTTTCCTGTGTCCTTCTTTGGCTTCATGGTGTTTTTCTTTTCTTGCGGCTTCGACGGGTTGTCTTGGGTCACCCTGCCTTGGCTTTGTCCTTTGTGCTTTGGATTTGCAGATCTAAAGTCTCGCTTCTTCTGTTTGAACTTTTGCTCGATTTTGACAGCGTATCGGTATGCTGTGCCGAGTGATGAGATGTTCAAGAACTCCATCTCTTCTTGGATGTATCTGTGTAGGCAGCCGCGGTATTTGAGTACCAGATGCAGCTCAGAATCTTTGATACCCAACTGTGATCGAAGGGTATGAAAAATATTTGTGAACTCTGGCACATCTTGGTCTAGTCCCTGCCATAATGTGGTCCATTTGATGTATTTGTCCTCATAGCTTTTGACAGGGTAGTACTGCTCCTTGATGGCATCTTGGAAGTCATTCCAAGTGGGGTGGTTGAAAACAGTGAGCCTGTACTTTCATCCTTCTGCTCGCAGTATGTTTCCCACCAGTCCTTGACGTGGGGGGCTACTTTGAGAAGAGCGAAAACAATCTTTTCCCGACTTGAAAATTCATGAACAGAAAAATACCCATCTAGCAGATTTAACCATTTATCTACGGCATCTGCGTCTATTTGACCCTCGAAGATGGGGATTTGAAAATTAACTTGTACCTTAAATGGTGTGGCGTTTCTAGAGTAGCTGTTGGAAGCCGATGCGTCACCTCTGGGTAGCCGCTGAAGGATCTGCGCAAAGCTATCCATCATCGCGTTCCTTTGCCACTCGAGGGCTTCTTCGAGCAAGATTTTGATAGGATCTCCTGCCCCCTCGTCTTTCTTCTCATCTGCCATGGGAGGTCGTCGAGATTTGCGAGGCTGGTCTTGCAAAGGTTCAACCAATTCAAGGCCTAACTCCTTATATCCCAACCTCGTTGGGGACATGCAAAGAAAAACAGAGGAAAAGCAGACCGCTCTGATACCACTGATCCAGATTTAAATAGGAACGCAATAAAATATAGAGATAACCATAAAGACAGATATGCAGCGGAAATAATACTTCATTTCATTAATGGGAAATACTGAAATATGCTTACAAATAGAGATAGAAATAACCCAGCTAGGGCAATGGTAGCTTATCTCTGAGAAGAGATGTGTCGGCTACATGCCTCTGAACTGTTCCGAACTGTGTTTACAATGAGGCTCGAAGGCCTATTTATTATTGAGAAACAATGGAAAACCCTTCACATTCCAAAACCTAACTCTAGAAGATGAAACGCCAAATTGCGGGCCCCGTTTTTGGGTACGTTGGTACATCAACTTCCCAGGGTCGCGAATTGGTCGTATTATCTCTGTTTGATGCGCATGATAGCCCGTTGGAAAGATCTCTCCGAGGACTACGACAGAAAAGACGATTTTTGTCAAAAAAATCATTGTGGATTTCCCAAAAAACGTCGTTTAGGTCCTCAAAACGGCTTCGGAAGTTTAGGACCCGAAAAACTGCTAAAAATAGTAAATTGCGCTATAATTAAGGAAACTTAAAAACTGAAAGAGACAGTTGTGGGGGTCCAAGTGGGATAGGTGGGTGGCCACCAACATCCACCTAGATCATTCCTCCCCCCTTAGGAAGCAATGGTCCCCATTGCGTTGAGTTCGTCCTTGAGATGAGGAAGCTTCTGCTGAGCTGGGTCTCTGGTGAGCTGTTCTGCAATCTCTGATGTGTCCAGAAATGGTGGGAAGCATGGTCGACGATGGTCCATACTGAACACTTGGTGCAGGAAAGGAATGGAGGAATGATGTGCTCCAAAGCATTGTTCCCCACAGCCTTGGTACTGTTGTAAGGACCATGTTGGAGTGGTCTGAGCTTCTGATGGGTTCTGGTAAGGCGTTCTCTCTGCAGATGCAACCAGACTTTGTTGCCCACTTGAAACTTGTGTGGTATCTCTATGGGTGAGGAGAAGTTGCTCCTGTGTTCTGTCATGACCATATCCCTTTGCTGCTGCAGCTGCATGGAGGAACCCTTTGCAGGGGTCATGGATGTAGCAGCGATCTTCCCCTTACTTTGGGAGTGAACCAGACAGATAAATTTCCTTGTCTGGGAGATGAGCTTGCTACCTTTCTTAGCAGTGATCAAAGATGTGGCAGTATGTGGGGCTACCTCCGGTATCTTGTATAATGAAATATTTAAAGAAATAATGACAACACGAGGCCTTGATTCATACACAGCATGTCGCCTCCCCAAGTATGGTTGGCCTAATAATACATCACAAACATCCAGAGGTGTAACATCACACAATACCTCATCTGTGTAGGGCTTGATGCTATAGGGAAGGCAGCACTGCTGGCGAACTTTGAGATCTCGTCTTCATGAAGCCACCCGATACTGTACGGCTGTGGGTGTGGTGTAGTTGATACGCCCAACTGCTTCACGACCTCTGCTGAAACGAGGTTCTTTTGGCTGCCACTGTCGACAATGAATTGCAGCGGCGACCCCTTCACCCACATCTGTGAGTGGAAAAGACGTTCCCCCTCCTCTGGATCTTTGGGCTCATTTTTCTGGATCTTGGCAGTAGCAACAGCGGCGCTGGGATCCGCATCAATGATCCGCTTCCCTTTGTCATTCCCCTTGTCGGGTTTTGACTAAGAGTCAGAACATGCATCTGATTCGGAAGCCTTCAACTCAGCCACCAGCGACTGCTTGGTCCGACACTAACTTGTGTTATGAGTGGGACTCTTGTGGAACTCACACCACTTTCCTGTGTCCTTCTTTGGCTTCGTGGTGTTGTTCTTTTCTTGCGGCTTCGACGGGTTGTCTTGGGTCACCCCGCCTTGGCTTTGTCCTTTGGGCTTTGGATTTGCAGATCCAAAGTCTCGCTTCTTCTATTTGAACTTTTGATCGATTTTGACAGCGTATCGGTATGCTGTGCCGAATGATGAGATGTTCAAGAACTCCATCTCTTCCTGGATGTATCTGTGTAGGCAGCCGCGGTATTTGAGTATCAGATGCAGCTCAGAATCTTTGATACCCAACTGTGTGCGAAGGGTATGAAAAATATTTGTGAACTCTGGCACATCTTGGTCTGGTCCTTGCCGCAGTGTGGTCCATTTGATGTATTTGTCCTCATAGCTTTTGACAGGGTAGTACTGCTCCTTGATGGCATCCCGGAAGTCATTCCAAGTGGGGGCGGCTGAAAATAGTGAGCCTCTACTTTCATCCTTCTGCTCGCAGTATGTTTCCCACCAGTCCTTAACATGGGGGGCTGCTTTGAGAAGAGCAAAAACAATCTTTTCTCGACTTGAAAATTCATGAACAGAAAAATACCCATCTAACAGATTTAACCATTTATCTACAACATCTGCGTCTATTTGACCCTCGAAGATGGGGATTTAAAAATTAACTTGTACCTTAAACGGTGTGGCGTTTCCAGAGTAGCTGTTGGAAGCCGATGCATCACCTCTGGGTAGCTGCTGAAGGATCTGCACAAAGCTATCCATCATCACGTTCCTTTGCCGCTCGAGGGCTTCTTCGAGCAAGATTCTGATAGGATCTCCTGCCCCCTCATCTTTCTTCTCATCCGCCATGGGAGGTCGTCGAGATTTGCGAGGCTGGTCTTGCAAAGGTTCGACCAATTCAAGGCCTAACTCCTTATATCCCGACCTCGTTGGGGACATGCAAAGAAAAGCAGAGGAAAAACAGACCGCTCTGATACCACTGATCCGGATTTAAATAGGAACGCAATAAAATATAGAGATAACCATAAAGACAGATATGCAGCGGAAATAATACTTCATTTCATTAATGGGAAATACTGAAATATGCTTACAAATAAAGATAGAAATAACCCAGCTAGGGCGATGGTAGCTTATCTCTGAGAAGAGATGTGTCGGTTACATGCCTCTGAACTATTCCGAACTGTGTTTACAATGAGGCTCGAAGGCCTATTTATTATTGAGAAACAATGGAAATCCCTTCACATTCCAAAACCTAACCCTAGAAGATGAAACGCCAAATTGTGGGCCCCGTTTTTGGGTACGTTGGTACATCAACTTCCCGGGGTCGTGAATTGGTCGTATTATCTCCATTTGACATACATGATAGCCCGTTGGAAAGATCTCTCCGAGGACTACGATGGAAAAGAATATTTTTATCAAAAAAATTGCTGGCGGTGGATTTCCCAAAAAACGTCGTTTAGGGCCTCAAAACGGCTCCGAAAGTTTAGGACCCGAAAAATTGCTAAAAATAGTAAACTGCGCTATAATTAAGGAAACTGAAAAACTGAAAGACATAGTTGTGGGGGTCCAAGTGGGATAGGTGGGTGGCCACCAACATCCACCTGGATTAATGAATCACTATGAAAATTGGATCTCTTACTAGAACTCATCACATGAAGATGAAGATGCTTGAGGTTATCTAAGTTTTTGATATAGTTATGTTATCTAAATGATCCTATAAACCATATGGTTTTGTAGGTCTCGTCAATACCTTTCCAAAAATATATCCTACTCGAAAAAAATCCTTCTAGGTGAGAAGTTATGGCCATTTGAATATTAGCACCAGTTGGAGGAACAAACTATAGGGCAAACAATAAAACATTAAAACATTAAAGAGTGTGCACCTTTCAATCACAACCACCATACATTGACCAAGTCAATGGTAGATGGTAGTTAGACATGCACGATGTTTAATGCTGATAAATAGTGTGTAGTTTTTGGGGAAATCAACAGTGTCTACTAAACACAAATGATGGATGATTTCAAAAGTTACATGATGTTTAACACATCCCACCGAGCCAATAGAATGGCACATGGCAAGCACTTATTAGAGGACAAGTGGCCCTTGATTAAGTATTGATATGTAACGCAATTTCATTAGACAGATTGACATGGACGACACGTGGGTCCATTTCCCACTTAGCAATGATGTAGCAGCTTGGATACATGGCAACATTTTACAGCATAAAATGACAAATATGGAAACACGTGGCATGACATATCAACAAATGACATCAACATGATGACGTGGAGACACTAGGGGTTGCCACATGGCAAGGAAAAATTATAGCTTTGGATTGGTGAAACACCTGAAAATGAGTGACACCTGGCACCCCTCACGAGCTGCCATGCAGCATGATGACATCATGATGATGTCATCATGTAGGAGACTAAGGACCTTAGGAACCCAATCTTGAGGCATAGTCACATGAATGAGGTCATGTGGAAAAAGGATGGGTGAAGCATGGGCATCCTCTTTCCTAAGGTCCAGATGGCATGAGCAACATTAGAGCATGGGCATATGACTCCTTGTTGGCTTTGGTCAAAGCCCTAGGCTTCCAAGCTTTATCCTTGGAGTTTGGTTAGCCCTCTCAACACTGGACCACATGGAACTCTTATAAATGCATAGATGCATGCCTTTCATAATACATAATTCAAATCAAAGGATAAGGGTCAAGTCTTGGAGATCATACAAAGTATTTCCATCTTATGCAAATGATATGTTTGTTTAATTTCAAGCTTATATTGTTCTAATTTGGTTATACTAGAAAAAAAAATTAGTTCTCGTTCCACCAATTTTAAATGACTTCATTACAGTGATACTTTGTGATGGTGTTGACGAAACCCACCATAGTTTGGTTACAAGCAAGGTGGTTTGATGAACTGAACAAAGTTTGTTTGCATACATAACTCTGTGTGTTGACTGACGATTGGGCCTTGTGCCCAATTCATATGAGTGTTTGGTTTTCAACAAATGAATGTTAGAGAAATTACCCCATAAGAAATATAGGGAAGAGAAATTGGTATAGAGCTTTGTTGGGAACTTTGAGGTCCTAAGTTCGACCTCCGCCAGTTGACAAGTTTGGTTTGAATTTTATATATATATATCTATATATATATATATATATATATATATATATATATATATATATATATATATATATATTGTCACACCCTTAGCAAATTCTAGTGGGAATTATGTAGATCCAACACCAGAAAAGGCCCAGTTTGTAGAAGTGCACCTAAAAATGGTAAAGTTGTAGAATATTTAATTTAAGATAAATTTTTATATGGATTTTGAAATTGTGGGCTTAATATTAGTCCAAATTTTATTATGAAAGAAGATGGGCAATCAAGGATTAGAAATGAATGTAACCAGGGGTGTGTGATTCCATTTTGACACTTATTTGAGGGCCAAAATCTATTGTGTCTGTTTTTTAGGGTCTATGAGTAGGGTGTTTGAGAGACCAAATTGATGAATTGGTTGGAGAGGAGCATGGGAAACAATATGAAAACCTATAATAGTGATTGATATTAATGTTTATTGCAGTGATAATGATTGAAGGTTGTGATAGTTATTACAGTTTCAATGGTTGCATGCTACTATAGTTATTACAGTGATAGTGGTTACAGGTTATGATATTGATTACAGTGACAATGGTTGCAGGTTATGATAGCAATTTGCAATGGTTGTCATTGCAGATTGTGATGTTACTTATGATTCAATGATAAATGGTGACATTGGATCCAGTTTGAAAATGATATGAAAAAGAGGTCCACAAGAATTTGAAGAAGGAGGTGGGTGCCTCCACTGAGGTTGACGCCTCAATCAGATTAGATCCTAGAGCAGGTTGGATCCCACTCATCATTGAGGTTGGAGCTCACTCATTACTGATGTTGGAGCCTCAATCAGATTGGATCCTAGAGTAGTTCATATCTTGCTTATCATTAAGGTTGGAGCATCAATCAAGTTATATACTATAGTGAGTAATTACTTGAATTTTTCAGAGGTTGGTAACTCAATCAGGTTGTAGCCTACCTGTTACACTAAATTTTGTAACCATTACTATCAATTTAGATCTCTCTCCATCCAATGAGTGTCTCAAGTGAATCCCCTATGAAGCTTGAAGTAAAACAATACCAAGGACAAAAGGAATTTTGGGTTGCACTGCTTAAAAACCATTTTTGAGTATCTACACAATTTTCCTAGCCATTACCTGCACATGTGCAATTTTAACCATTGTGGCCTGCGCAATTCTGTGCACTGCCTTCCACTATAAACTGCACAATCCTATTCACACAAGAAAAAATAAAATTCTAGAAGATTTGAAGGAGGAATATTATCCAAATTAGAAACCTCAAACTACTAACTTGGTTCATGGAACTAATATCCTCCTCTTAAGCATCATATCGCTTAAGAAGAGGAACTAGAAACCTCCTTGTCTTGCCTATAAATTGATCACAAGACTAGAGGATGGAGGGACTTGGATTTGTAAACATATGTTGCTGATTTTGGGTCTGAAGAGCTTGTCATCAAGGGAAGGAATGAAGACCATTTGAAGAGTCTTGTGACATTAAGGAAACTAGGTTGTAAGCTTGTTCTCCTTTGAATTTAATAAAAATTAGTTGTTATTTCCTAATTGCATCTATTTTGAAGTTATTTGCGAGATTCCTTGATCACTCACATGGTTTATAGCTAATTATTGATTCAACTATATGTTGTATGTCAAGTTAGGGATTTCATTTACCTTTGATTTTATATGTGAGATGCTTTGATCCCTTTGAATGTTTTTTTCAATGCATATTCCTTTTGGAGCATCATGGAGAAGTTGTGGAAAGCATTGGGAAAGACTCTAAGGCATTGAAGAAAAGTTGGCTACGGAAAGCACTGGAAGGGCTTCTACAAGCACATCTCTAATAGGTAAGTGATTCTTCATGTACTACATGTTTCATGTTTCAGTTATAGGCTAAGGAAAGGTAGCAATTATTTTGATGTTTGTTACTAGAGTCAGTCACTGAATCTAGGGAGATCGCTCTTGTCTGCAAGAGGGATTAGTCCGCTAAAACAAATTGACGATCATACTGGAGAAATAGAGTGCTCCATTGTGTCCTAATGTGACCCTCGAAACCTTTATACCCTTTTAAGAATTGAAATTTCTAGTTTGAGACCTTTTTTTTTTTTTTTTTTTCTTAATTTTTTAGGTTTGCACACTTTTCTTTATGAACAAAGTGCAAATTTGTGTAATTTTCTGTGGTGCACAGTGTGCAACTACACTGAATTGATCTAGCTACTTGCACAACCCTGTAATTCTTTTGAAAAACCTAGGGTTTCTCTAATTTAAGTCTAGATTTGTTTTTTCTGATTTTTTAAGCTTGTTTACAGTGTTATAGAGTCTATGTCAATTTGATTGTGTGTTTTGAATTTTCTTTTTGAGAAATTCTTAATTTAATTTCCTTTGGTCATTACTCAGAGGTTTGTCTCAATTTCTTAATGGTTTTTTCATGTCTGGGTGTTAATCGCCTTTGAGTATCATCACTTTTGATATTTGGAATTTTCACCGAATTTCCTTTACTTACACTTGATTGGTTCTTTAGTTACATTAGTAAAGGAAAATAGTCTTGTTGTTCTTTCGTTGATTTGGAGTAATCTTGTTCTTGTTTTGAATAATTTTCTTGCATAGATTACATTTTCATAGTTATAATTCTCATTTTAATAACATGAACGGAAATTGTGTATAGATTACATTTGCATAGTTTTCAATCAAATTGTGCATTGAATTTCATTGGAAAATTAGAAGTGGTGCATTCTGGAGTTAATATTTTTAAAGAAGAACCTCTCTCCTTACTTTAGCTAGAATTCATCGAAATGAAAATATCAAAATATCAGGTTCAATTGCATTAAAGTTTTGAGTCAGGTCATAACACCATTAGTTTCACATCCATTTACCCATTAAGTAAGTAACAACTTAAAAAATAAAATAAAATACCACTAATAAAATCAATTAGAATTTTTATTATTTTAGGGATCTTTCCACCAACATTAGAACAGGTTGTAGGGATTTGGAATAGAGAAGTGAGTTAACTTTCCAAAGCTTTAAACAAACGCTAGAATCTTGTGATAGTAAGTAAATCCATTTATTACAATTTGGCTCTGGGAAGCTCCTCTAACAAGGGAGTTAAGCATGAGATCATATCGGACCTAGTAGAGTGATCGAACCCGCTTGATTAGTTATGGTAGAGTGATTTACACGTATTAAAAATGGTGTCGAAAGGTGCTTGGGAGTCACTTGAAAGTAAACCTCAGATTAACCATGTTGAGGAACCTTCAAGGGGATTGAGTTTTGTTACTCTACCCTTGCATGTACGTCCAATTGCGACTACCCTGCTAGGTTGAATTGTTGTAAGTGCTAACCTTAGCGACCATAATTTTAGGGTTATTACCTAAGGTGACAATGGAGAGGAAGTCTCTATTGCACCTAGAACAAACATTGGCTAGACTCACTCGGACCTTTTTGGAGGGTAATCTTCACTCGAGATAGCATAAGTGAAGTTACTTGCACCAGGTCGTGTTCATTAAGTAGGTTGTCAGCATAACTGGTTCCACCTGCTCTATTTTTATTCACTTTTCACATTGATCTCTACGATGTTGGATTTCATCACCAACTAGTGATTTTGCTGTAAAAATTTTATTTTCATGGTTTGACTCCTTAGATTTACTAGCGTGTGTTATTTTCTTGTTTTTACCTTTTACAGACCTTAGGTGTGGATTATGAATATTATTTAAATTCTTAGTAAAACTTATTGGATTTGAATGTAATGGCAACAGTTCCATAATTTAACAACCAAGGAACCCCTCTTAATGAGAATCCTAGTCCTTTTTCTTGCTTTGGAAATGTCGATCCTCCTTATATGGCTACGTTGTCACTTCCTAGATTCATGATAGGTTTACCGATGTGGTTATTTTCAACTTCTTTAGTTCCACATACTCCAACTGTATCATCTCAACCAACTATACCACCTCAACCAAATTTTTTAGATCAACCGAGTTCTCTGTTTCAACAACACCAACCATTGGTTAACCCCTTACCTTCTACACCCAGAATGTTTTCCTCCCATTCTTCTTCTTTTCCTAGCAAAATCCTTGATGCTAGTAACATGGTGGCTAAGAAGAAGAAGAAAGGGAAGAAGAAGGAAAAGAAGCAAGGTAAGAAAGAATTCAATCAACTAGCTTTGAGCATGGAAAATGTTGAGGAACTATCCAAAAGAAACCAAAAGCTCAAATACCCTTCCAAGATTTGTAAGGGTGACCATGTTCTTATTGATTTTCCTGGTACTCCAAAGGTGTTAAAAGTGTGGTCTAAAAATTCTTATCAACTTTCTATTGATCCATCAACCAGTGATTGTCAGGCTCTCAGTAAAAAGGGTAAAGTTAGGTCTTCTTGTAGGTTATGCAAAGGGATTCATCATAGTCACCTTTTCCCTTATATGGATGAAGCCTCAAAATTGTTCGAAAAACTTATTGTTTCACAACAACACCTTCCAACTAGTTATTGTAAACTTTCTCCCAACCTACCGACAATTGACGAAGTGATTGATATAATTCCAAGAACAGGAAATCCCACTCTTCCATTGAAGAGTGAATCACATATCACTCAGGTTAATGAACCATTAGTTGATCAATTGGTTGACTCAATTCTACATTCAGTCGGTCCCACTCTCCCCTTAGAGAGTTAATTTAATACTCCTCAAGTTCTTCTTGTTACCTCAAATTCTTCTACACATGGGAGGATTTCACCTGTTTCCATGGAAACCACTCCAAGTATTGAGGTCATTTCCTTTTATTGGAGTAGACTGATAGATCCTTGTCTTCCTTCTTCCACCCCTTTCCAAATCATTGTGAAGGCTTATGGTAAGAATTTGCATCACACAAATGTAGATGAGGGCGCTTCTTTTAGTATTTTATCCTCAACTACTTTGCAAGCTTTGGGTTCCACTTAGCTTGTGCCTGTTACACAAAATCTGTTAACCTTTAACATAACCATTAGTGAAATTTTAGGGATTCTTCCTAAGCTACCTATCATGGTGAAGTAAAATTATAAGTGCGGACACAAACGAATTCCTCTAGCCCGATAATGGGTCTAGCCACAACAGATACATCCTATGGAAGATTCCCTTAGGTTAGAATCAATCAAGAGGGCCTACCTCTTGGTCACTTATCCTGCTTGATGATGTCCTCACTTGCTCGTTCCAACAATCTCTCGCTTCCTTCTTCAAGTTGCTGAAACAAGTAAACAACAACAACACACAAACATAATAATAGACAAATTGAAATTCAACCTACTTAATAAGTCAAGAATCATTAAGACACAAATATGTAATATTACAAAACATGTAGGAAATCAATCGATAGTTGCATATATTAATATTCAAAGAGAGATTATAGCCATTCATCTTGATGTCACAGTCTTCCTCTGACAAGACTAGCTTCCCACACACATCTACTAGCACTTCATGATGGCTTCAAACAACAACAGTTTAAAGACTCTTCCCTTTAGGCTTCACTCCAAAACAAACACACTTCTCCCTCACACAACTATACGGCTACAACTAGTAATAGCTTGCTTGTCTAAAATAGTATATTCACACTCATCCAAAACTCTAACTCCGAAACTGTGACTTTCACCCTAGTCTGTGCTTGGGAAGAAGGGAGGTTTATATACGAAAGATCAATGGAGATGGATCCTCTTCTCATGGGAGAAGGACTTATCCCTTGAGGTAGTTCCATCATTATAGGGGAAAGGAACCCAAACTGTTATCTTTGACCCCATTTGGCCAAACCATTTACCAGACTTCCGTTACGAAGCTTCTAGAGATGGAAGCTTCGGCTATAATTTAAAAAACTTACCATAACAGGACCGGCACGACTGGAACATAGCTCAGTAATACCAATCGGCGTGGGAAATAGTGCTAATATCTACACATCAGCATGGGGGAGACAAAGGTCATTAGCGTTGGTCTTGTAAATTGGGCAAAATAGAAGTTTTAGGGGAAATTGTGCAAAAGGGAAATGATCTACTCATGAAGAGCGACATAATGGGAGTTTCTCCATGAAGGAAAAGCATGCGGGGTTCACTGTAGAGGTCCTCCAAGATCAAGGAATGGGGAGTATAGGGACTGTGACAAAATGATGTGTAACAGATGCCCCCTAAAGCATGAAGGTTGTAGGTTTTAACCCCATACAGAAATTACCTACATATGAATTCTAAAACACATAAAATAAACAATGCGAGAGCATAACACATAAAACACATATACATAGAGATTTTCCCCTGGATCCCAAAACGGGACTACCAGCTTGATTTTTCATTATGTTCCTTTCAATGTTATAATACAGGTTTATACATACCGAAGCATCCAATACCATGGACTGAAAAACATCATGTCCAAAACCATTGACCAAAAACCATCGCGTCCAAAAACATGTGCGAAAATCATGCACAAAACCATAGGTGGGTCCGCCCAACCTAACATAGGTTCCAAAATGAAAATTTTCCATGGCGCTACCCCAGACCCCATAGATTGGGGTTACCTGCACCACTCAAATTCCCTGTGACCCCCTCCCCCCTATGAAATCGTCGCAACGAATGGGGGGATCCGCCCCCCTCTAACCCCCGGTTAACTATGTGGTCTAGTCATGGAAAGAATATAACACAACCCAACATTCTCCCACTTGTTGTTTTCTTTCCATAGGGGGCCACAAGAGA
This sequence comes from Pinus tabuliformis, assembly GCA_031772625.1. Lineage (NCBI taxonomy): Eukaryota > Viridiplantae > Streptophyta > Pinopsida > Pinales > Pinaceae > Pinus > Pinus tabuliformis. Next base: position 279,122,383 of record CM062810.1, on the reverse strand, counting down.
GCTTAGTCATTTATCCAACCCTGTAATGCCCATTGTTTCTCTACACCAAGAGAACTTCTCATAGCTCACAGATTTTGTCAATGCATCTGCAGTATTCTTCAAAGTGTCCACCTTTACCAGCAACACCTTTTTGTCTTATATAATATTCCTCACAAAGTGATACTGAACATCAATGTGCTTTGTCTTTGAATGATATGTAGGGTTATTTGCCAAGAAAATTGCACTTTGGCTTTCACTGTCTATCCTTATAGCTCCCTGTACTAACCCCATACTTGAACACAATCTCTGCAACCAAACTGCTTCCTTGCTTGATGAGTGGCTGCCATGTATTCTACCTCTGTAGTTGATAGTACCACTACAGATTGTTTATTACTCATCCAACTGACTGCACCTCCAAATAGGTTAAACACATACCCACTTCTAGATCTTCTCTGATCCAAATCTCCAGCCCAGTCTGCATCAACAAAGTCATGAATATCCAACACTCTGTCCAATCCTGGTCTTCCTTGGTAGCACAAACCATAATCATTGGTGCCACACAAATACCTGAAAACCCGCTTCACTGCTGACCAATGCTCCTTTCCTAGTTTTGACATAAACCTACTCAATACTCCCACTGCATGTGCAATGTCTGGTCTAGTATAGACCATTGCATACATCAAGCTACCGACTGCACTTGCATATGGAACACGGGACATGTCCTCTTCCTCTTCTTGTGTCTTGGGACACTATTCAACAGATAACTTTACACCTACAGGAATAGGAACCTTCACCAGTTTACTATCCTGCATATTAAATCTATGAATTATTGTCTCGACATACTTCCTCTGGTTTAACCAAAGCTTCCTCTTTGCCCAATCTCTTTTAATTTCCATGCCCAAAATATAGTTTGCAGCACCAAGATCTTCCATGTTGAATTTGGAGGACAATTGGGTCTTCAAATCTTGGATAATTTCATTGTCATTTCCAACCAGCAACATGTCATCCACATACAAGACCAAATAAATAACATGGTCACCAATTAATTTAAAATAGACATAGTGATCTACTTTTCTTCTGGTGAAGCCAAGTCCCCATATAAGTGTATCAAATTTTTTATACCACATCCTTGCTGATTGTTTTAACCCATATAGAGACTTCTTTAACTTGCATACCAGTTCTTTCTTACCCTTCACCGCAAAGCCTTCAGGTTGCTTCATGTATATTTCCTCTTCCAGATCCCCGTGAAGAAATGTTGTCTTCACATCCATCTGTTCTACCTCAAAATCAAAAGCAACAACAATAGATAAAAGTAATCTAATAGAAGTTACCTTGGCAACAGGAGAAAATATATCACCAAAATCAATTCTCGGCACCTGGCAATAACCTTTTGCTACCAACCGAGCTTTGTATTTCTCCACCTTTCCTTATGAATTTGTATTCTTTTTGAACGCCCATTTGCTGCCAATGGGTTTTCTTCTAGCCAGCAACTCCACTAGATCCCAAGCCTCATTTTTGTGCAAAGATGCCATTTCATCAACCATGGCCTCTTTCCAGAGTTTTCCATCCTGTGAATCTACTGCTTCCTTCACAGTTCTAGGATCATCATTAGTAATAGATAAAGCAAAATTTGAACAGAATGTAGATGGACTATACCTTTCTAGCCACCTTCTTTCTCAAGCTAATCTTCTCACACCTGGAGTTTGTGGCCCTTCATCTTCTGATTCCTCCTCTGCTATAGAGTCTGATTCTTCCTCCTTTAGGTCAAACTCTATCTTCTCAGGTTCCTTTGGTTGAACTTCATGTTTAATAACATCTTTCACCTCTATGAACACCACATCTCAATTGTACACAACCTTCCTTGTTATTGGGTTCCAAAGCTTATAACCCTTTAAACCATCCTTATACCCAATAAAGATGCACGTTTCAGATTTACTATCCAACTTGGTTTGTTTCTCCTTTGGAACATGTACATATGCATCACATCCAAATACCCTCAAATGTGAAATATAGGGTTTCTTACATTCCATACCAATTGTGGAGTTTTATCCTCCAACGCTGATGAAGGTGATCTGTTGACTAGGTAACATGCTGTCTCCACCACCTCTGCCCAGAATTCATGTCCTAAATCGGCACCACTGAGCATACTTCTTGCCCTTTCCATCAACGTCTTGTTCATTCTTTCTACAACTCCATTTTGCTGAGGTGTATATGGAGTAGTCTTTTGCCATGTTATACCACACTTCTTACAAAATTATTCAAATTCATTACTGCAAAACTCTCCACCGTTGTCTATCCTCAGCACCTTCATCTTCTTCTTTGTTTGGTTTTCCACCAGAGCCTTGAATTCTTTAAACCTATCAAAGACTTCATATTTCTTCTTAAGGAGATATATCCATGTATTCCTTGAGAAGTCATCTATAAATGATACATAGTACACAGACTTACCCAGTGATGGAACCTTCACAGGTCCAAACACATCACTATGCACAAGCTCTAATATATGTTTCACCCTCTTACCACCAGAGTAGAAACTCACCCGATTCTGCTTCCCATATACACAATTTTCACAGAAATCAAAATCCAGAGAGCTATTACTCATACCTTCTACCATACCTTTACCATGAAGTATTCGAAGGCCCTTCTCTCCAATATGTCCAAGCCTTTGGTGCCATAAGATGGTCTTCTCTCCAAAGACCACTAGATTTTCTGCTCCACTTTTAGGAACCACAGAACTGTTGCACCCATCAACAACCGTGCTACCTTGCATATTGTACAGAGTTCCAATCCAAACTCCCCACATCAATACCAGTGCTCCCTGAACCATCTTGCAGGTAGCCTTCTCGAACACCATTTTTACACTTGTATCATCCAACTTGCTTACAGAAATTAGATTTCTGGCTAATGAAGGAATATGCAGAAAACTTGGAAGTGTTCTAACCCTTCCACCTTGCAACTTAAACTTTAATTTTCTGTGACTAACAATTCTAGCCTTCCTATCATCCCTTAAGAGGACATTGCCACCATCGTATTTCTCATACTCGCAGAACCACTCTCTATGGGGAGTGAAGGGAAAGGATGCACCTGAGTCAGTCAACCATGCCTCATGATCTACATGTGTACGTGAAGAAGCCAAATACACATCCCCACCTTCATCTGAGGTGGTTTTCACCTCTATAGAAGGAGAATCATCAGATCCCTTTCCTTTATCAGTAGCTTTAGATTTACATTCTCTTTTGTAGTGCCCTTCCTTTCCGCATTTCCAGCACACCACCTTTATAGGTTTTCCTGGAGATTTAGATCTCCCTCTAGATTTAGATCTCCCACTTGATGACTTATTTTTGTTTCTGTTCTGGGACTGTCCTCATATAGACAAGGCATCACCATTCTGTCTCTCCATATTTTTCTATCTCATCTCCTCTGTCAGCAAGGATGAGAATATTTCATCAAACTATAAGGCAGTTCTACCTATTGCAATAACTAGACTATCCCACGAATCTGGTAGAGAACACAACAAATTGATGCACTTATCTTCATCTAAAATTTTAATATCAACAGATGCTAACTGACTTACCACAGTATTACATGTGTTCAGATGCTCTTTCACCGAGTCTCCATCTTTCATCCTCAAGTTATACAGCTTTTTCCGCAGGAATAGTTTATTCACTAGAGACTTAGATTGGTACAAAGTCCCTAACTTGTCCCACAAAGCCTTCGCCATAGCTTCCCTTGATACATTCAGCAACACTAAATCTGAGACACACAATCATATTGTTCTCTTTTCCTTTCGATCCAACTTCTTCCATTCTTCATCAGGCACTCCCGTTGGTTTAGTAACCGGATCTACCGCAATCCACTGATCTTTATCCACCAACAGATCCTCCATCTTGATTTTCCACAACTCAAAACTCTAACCATTAAATTTCTCAATCTCTATCTTTCCACTGCTCGCCATCTTCTTTCACCACCAGAATCGATCTCGCAGATCTCCCACTGAATAGGGTCTACCACAGGCCTGAGCGAAACCCCTCGGAAATAAAGGTGTCCCCTTGAAGCCAAAACAACTCTGATACCAAATGTAGGTTTTAACCCCGTACAGAAATTACCTGCATACGAATTCTAAAACACATACAATAAACAATGCGAGAGCATAACACATAAAACACATATACACAGAGATTTTCCTTTGGATCCCAAAATTGGGACTACCAGCTTGATTTTTCATTATGATCCTTTCAATGTTATAATACATATTTATACATGCCGAAGCATCTAATACCATGGACCGAAAAACATTGCATCCAAAACCATGGACCGAAAACCATCGCATCCAAAAACATGTGCGAAAATCATGCACAAAACCATAGGTAGTTCCGCCCAACCTAACATAGGTTACAAAACCAAAATTTTTTGGGGTGCTACCCTGGACCCCATAGAGTGGGTTACCTGCACCCCTCAAACCCCTTGTGACCCCCCCGCTATGCAATCGACATAACGAATGGGTGGCTCTGCCCCCCTCTAACCCCCTGGTTAACTACGTTGGCTAGTCGTGGAAAGAATATAACACAACCCAACAAAGGCTAAGCTGGAGTGAGGGATGAAATGATTTATAAATCAGTGTGAGGAACCAGTCTGCCATCGGAAAACCTACAAGCAAGTACAAATACATATAAATAAACTGATTTCTATGTCAAATGTTACATGAATCGTGGCATGGACATATCCATCTAGAGAATGATCATGTAAATGGATCTAGGTATGGGCGCAACCATCCGTCAAAGAGGATCATAATGAAACCAAGGTATGGTTGCAACCATCCAATAATGAGAAGGATCACATATGATAACTCATGGTCTAGACGCAGCCAACCACCTAAAAGAGACATGCATATCATCATAAACCATGTCACACCACTTCGCAACCTGGACTTTCGTGATCTGAGTCCAAGGTCTTACACTCCAACATGACCCGATCAAAGTACAGATTCTAACATGTGAATAGATGTGTTGATGTTGAGCATGCTGGAAAGTTGCTTGATTACCAATCCATGATGTAAAATACTAACAAGTGTGAGAGAAACCACCAATAATGACAATGGCCCTCAAGGTACTATCAGCATAATCCACAAGATGTGAATATAGGAACTAAAGTTGAACATCTGCGAAATCACTCAATCGAAATCCAATGATGTGAACTTGTCGTCGAGTGTGAAGAGCTTTCCATTAGGGCATGCAAGGTCTAAGGTACTGGAAGGGAGTCTCTCGGTCAACTTCTTGGATAATGAGTTGAAGTTGACAGAAAGCGACCATGTTGAAGGAGGGCCATAATGAATCCCACATCATCGACACAAGACGAGAGGATGAAAAATGATTTTGGATGATAGAGAGAATCATAGGTAAATGTAACTACATAAGGGAAACTCTTGAACATATCAGCGACACAACCTGGAAGTCTGGCAGCTTTTTGATCCATAGGATCGATGGTCATGATGATGTGGCAGAGATAAAATGGAAGGAAAAAATGAAACCCAAACCCAGGAAGGTCAATGATACAATTGAGGATATCCCAACCCAACACGAAGCAAAGAGTGTCATTTTCAAGAGTGAGCTACCGACACGACTGATAGATTTCCAAATTTTCCCCCACCATTTCTGGTGAGTACCCCAATTATTTTTTGATTGCAAGCTTGAAGGGGATAGCATATGCCTACACTGTGAGTTCATCCTTCGGATGAATTCAACCTAGTAAGTTTAATGAGCCCTAGGAAGGAGGAGCTCGTGTTCATCATGATGATGAATCTGATGTCGTTTAATAGTTTAACAAGTCCGATAAAGGTGTAACTCAGTATCTTTTTCATGTTTAGAGAGTTTGAAAAAGACATGTAAAAGAAAACTCCACATGGTCCCTTTTCATATATTTGTGTCTCTCGAGCCCGAAAAGGTAGAAATCAATACTTGAGAGTACGCTTGACCATTTCAGTCAAGTAGTACCTTTTTCATAAATAGAGCCTCACATCCTGAAAAGGGGGTAAACTTATACTGGGCGCGCAACGTTTCACATCCGTTAACAAGTTCGAAATGACAAGGGCTCGACCATCTTTTCATTTTTAAAGGGTCGGAAAAGAGCTGAAAGCAAACCCCCCATTTTTATTCTCTTTAACGAGTCAAAAATGGAAAAATACTTGGCGATCTTTTCATATGAGTTTAACGAGTCGAGAGAAGAGATGAAATATGACTCATGGTATCCCGGAGTATGCTTGGATAGGAGACATGCCTCGGCGGTACCAGAGGCACACAGTGGGTGTCTCAGATCGGATCCACCGATTGATGAGTTGTGTCTTACGAGTCGTCTCATGCTATCATGACCACCATGCTAGGTCTAGTACTTACATATTTTTTGAGGCCTGCATGCCACGGACATTGAAGGCCTACGAGCCGCCTATGTTATTATTGACATACATATTATTTTTTGGTATTTTTATGTATCAAACATTCTCACACACACACACACACACACACACATATATATATATATAGGTTGTATTTCCCTGTTTATTATGGTACAAATGGTTTGTCTTATCTTTTACATGTTTCGCAAATGTCTATCCAACACGTAAATGGCTAATGCATCTGTTAATGTATTCATGCATTTAGGAATAGAATGATATGTAATATAATCAAAATGTCTTTCCAATAGATGGATACGAAGACACATTCGTAAAATTTGAGGGTTCTTGACTGAATATTTCCTGTTGAGTTGAAGGACGACAAGATTTGAATCCAGGTTGACAACCAATTCTCTGATACCCAGAGTGATGGCTTCTGATAATAGTTTGATGACCGCACTGTATTCAACAATGTTGTTGGTTGTATGACCTAGGTAGATACCTTGAAGGTCAATCAACTCACCGTTAGGGTTATAGATAGCCCATGCTGTGGATGATAAGTTCTGGGTACTATGGCAAGCACCATCGGTGAAACCAATGTGAGGAGACTCAGGCATCTGCAAAGCAAGAAAATCATAGTAAACAAGAGGGTTGTTTTAGAACTTATCACACAAAACCATGTTATACAGAAATGAATCACACACAAATGTACATAAGTAACCATGCAAGATGACCTAAGCATAGTACTTTTTGAGGTAAATATAGTTGCGGGGCTTATTGAGAGCATTTCCTTCATAATCAATAAGTTCATAGGTTCCTTTCTTCAAAACACATTTTACAATATAGGGCCCATTCCACATAGGTTCGAACTTGCCTACCCCCATCTTATCGTTAACTTGGTCGTATAGAAGGACCAAATCACCCTCAGAGAAAGCATGAGGGGAGACCGACTAGTCGAAATGGGTTTTGACCTGTTTCTTTTGTGCTTTGATGACCATGGTAGTGAGACGGCGAGTCTCATCCAATCGTTCTAAATATAAGAGGCGTTCCTCTTGAGGTGATGTTTCAGGGAGGAGTTCAACAACTAACTTAAGTGAAGGAATATCACATTTGATTGGTAATGTTTCTTCCAGACCATAGACTAGCTGGAATGGTGTGAAACCAGTGGCATCTTAGGTTGAAGTTCGGTAGGCCCACAGAGCTAAAAAAAGCATGAGATGCCAATTTGACTTGTGCATCCCAATAGTACGTTGAAGAGTGGTGACAAAAACTTTGTTTATGGATTCAACTTGGCCATTAGCCTGAGGATAATATGGGGTCAAGCCATCATGGCACAAGCCCAATGCAGATGTCAATTCTGCCATCACGTAATCTCTGAAATGGGAACCATGATCTATGACAATGGCTTGGGGTACGTTGAACCTAGAAATAACATGGTTAAAAAGGAATTGAGCTGCCATCTTACCATCTGCGGAATATGTAGGAATTGCTTCAGCCCATTTGTTGAAGTAATCCACAGCAATGATAATGTAGCTATGCCCCCCAGCCGAACAAGGGTTACATGTCATATAATCGATGCCCCATTTGGAAAAGGGACCAGCGGTAATGATGAGGTGTAGGTGAGCGGGTGTGGCACACATCTTGCGTTGGTAGATTTGGCATTCGTGACACTTGAGGACAACAAGAATGCAGTCTTTGAAGATGGACGACCAAAAATAACTAGCGCGAAGGATTTTCTGAGCTGTATCATAACCAGATATATGACCACCACATGCCCTGGAGTGGTAATCATTGAGAGCTCTTTCAGCCTCCTCAATCGTGAGGCATCAGCGAAGAACAAAATTGACACTGACACAGTATAAAGTATCACCAATAATGCGATATGGTTGATAATGATGCCAAATCCATTGACAATTATCTTTGGTTAATGTGGACCGAAGCGTGGAGGTTTGGGGAGACACGATGATATCACCATACCATGGATCAAGGGTGTTAATCAGGAATAGGGTCTCATCTGGGAGTTGTTCATCTGCACCAGCAAGGAGAGCTTTGGAGGGAAGGGAACAAATCAATTTAGTGAAAACAAGTGACTTCTTAGATTTGGCCATAGTGAAGATCGAATCGAATTCTTGCAGGATAACGATCCATTTAGAATACTTTCCCCCCAGCAATTGACGAGTCAGGATGTAGGTCATAGGGTTTCATTTAGAAATCACTATAGTCGTTCGTAAGAGAATATAATGCCAAAAATGTTGATCAACCTGGACGGCAGCCAAAGCCAACTTATTGGCATGTGCATAACACATTCACTACCTTCATCATCGTCTTGAACCAACACTGTAGCTATGGTGCTAGGGGCTGTAGCTAGGTAAAGGAAGTAATCTCGATAATAGTCTAGTAGATGCAACAGAGGAGAATTTATGAGGATAGCCTTAAGATCATCAAAAGATTTTTGGGCTATCTCATCCCATGCAAAGGGTGTTCCTTGTTTGAGCAACCGGGTAAATCTTGTAGCTAGCCTGGCATAGTTGGGTATAAAACGACGAAGAAAATTGGCCTTTCCCTGGAGGCTCTGGAGTTGGTGCAATGAAGATGGAGGGGGTAAGTTTACAATGGCCTTGAATTTTAGCGGATTCAAGCGAATCCCGTCCTTACAAACGATGAGGCCGAGGAGTCGTCCTGATTCCATGCTGTAAACACATTTGTGTGGATTTAACCGAATGTTATAGTGTCTGCATCATAGAAAAATCTGCCGAAGGTGGTTTGGGTGATCTTGTTGCTTACGAGAATGGGCAAGAAGGTTATCCAAGTAAGGTTGGACAATGTTGCAAATATCATGAAACGCATAGGACATTACCCATTGAAATGTGGCCCCAACATTTTTTAGGTCGGAAGGGACCTTCTTGTATGTGAATGTACCCCATGGGTAGATAAAGGTTGTCTTTTCTTAGTCAGTCGGTGCGATATTGATCTGGTTGTAACCAAAAAAATAGTCCATAAAGGAAACAATCTCACTTCCGACACATTCATCAATGATTTTATCAATGAAGGGAGTAGGATAGTTGTCTTTAGGATAGGCACGACTAAGATTTTGATAATCCACACAAGCATGGATCATGCCTTGTTCTTTTGTCATCGAGATAATATTGGACACCCAGTCTGTAAGGGGAATGGGATAAATGAACCGAGCTTTGAGAAGCTTTTCAACTTCTCCCTTTATAGCAGTAGTCTTACTAGGGTGCACCAGATGAAGTCATTGGCGAATGGGTTTCGCATTCGGATACATTGGTATTTCATGCACCACAACGTTGGGATCAATGCTAGGAATTTCTTCGTAAGACCATGCAAACACATCACATAATTCTTGAAAAAGATGATGTTTTGATGTCATTTGGAGAAAAAGATACCCTAATATGAACGTTTTCAATGACACCAGGTTTGATAGAAATTTCAATCGGCATCATTTGGGTAATATTACCCAAATTTCCTTTTGACCATACTTCATGAGTAACAGCCAGTGGTGGAAATGGAGAAGAGGACTCTTCGAAAGAGGTAGACATGACCACCGAGCGAGGCAAGAACGAGGAGCAATGATGGGTATTGATCCATGGCGGTTCATCGAGAGACATGATTTCCATGATACCTTCATCAACGAGGAAGGTCTCGGCTAAGAGATTGGATGATTCCAAAGTGCCAAGCCAGGGGGATTGAGAATACATATCGAGAGAGGTCTTTGAGGTATGAGAATAAAAGGATGCAGAGTTCATAGTTGAAACAATTTCCACGTAATTGAATTCTGTAGGACTAAGAGGCATGACATCGCCCCAAGCATCAACCAAATCTAGCGCAAGTATGACCTAGGGATCAGATCTGACTGAGATCATGTTGATGGAGGCAACATGAGCAGATGGGAGTGGAAAAATCCCCATTAAGGAAGAATCTTTGAAGAGACCTGCCCCCACACTCTCAAAGGGAGCACCAAAGTGCTTGACAGACGAAACGTTGCCATCAAATTAGGAAGAGGAAAAGAAAGACAACTAATCAATGGTGACAATCCTCCCTTGATGGGGAAAACGGATCACACAAAACAAAGAGGAGGCCATGGCATGCATGGCATGAGTCCAACTTCGATCGAGTAGAAGATTATAATTGAGATTGGCATCAACAATCTCTACTTCGACTTGCACTATCTTGCCTTCCAGGGTAATGGAAAGGTTGGGTAAGACACCGAAGGGTCGCGAATTGTGCCCATCGAAAGCTTCCAATGTGTTCAGAGACTAGTTCAGTGCAGGGAAACTAATAACCTTCCAACACACAATTGACATGATGCAGGTAGAAGCACCTTCATCAATGACAGTGCAATGGATGGTCTTTTCATTAATGATTACCTAAATAAGAAAGGCAATCTAATGAGGGAGTCTCAGAACATCATTCTCTAGATTGAAATAGATCAAATTAGAATCGGTGGGATCAATGCCCCCAATAGCTGACAATAAAGATTTTTTCTACGCTGGGCAGATTTGGAGTACCTTGAGAGCCGACATAGCTGATGATGCTTGAGCCAAATCTTCAACAATATTGTAATTCTTAGTGCCTCAGGCATTGGGATTATACGAGGATTTCCGTAGCACACCTAGAGAGGGTGGTTATGTAGCAGAATCAGGGTTAGGGTGCTCAATTTGCAGAGGGCCAGAACTCAAGGTAGAAGAAGAAGGTGGAGCTTCTTTTTCTTTCCTTACTGTGGGAGTTGGAGTTTGATAATCCTTTGATCGGGTAGCCACATTAATGGGCGTGCTCATCATGAACACTTGAGATCCAGAGGAAGAGGATCAGGGTTGGTCTACCATCTGAGTCTGTTGAGATGGAAAAGGCTCTTTGAGGACAGCAGGGGTCCCTTTGAGCAAACGAATAACTTTGGATCATCATGGACAATCCTTAGTATAGTGATCCTCCTCACAGATGAGACAGGGATACTTGGGTTTTCATTGCGAGGATTCGCCAGCAGATGATTTGGGAGGACCCTGTTTTGAGGCATCAGCTTTAGCTTTTCCTTTACCTTTATTTTTTCCTTTTGATGATTTGTCTGCTATGGTAGACTAGACAGCGTGGACCTCTGAGGTTTTAGTAGGGCCTGGAGGGTTTTGAGATGAACTGGTGGGAGCAAAATTCGACACCGTCTTCTGTTTGGAAGAAGTTTTGGCAGGGGCCTGGGATATTGAACCAATAACTGTAGAAATTTTGAATAATTTAACACATATTCACAGAGATTATCCTGATCATACAATTATAAGCGGAACATGTATAATACATAATATCCTCTACGTTGATCATCAATTTACAGAAGCAGAAACATTCACAGGCGCACATAGAAGCATCAATCAAACTCATTAACACAGTATGTATCCCGGGGAAAGCATCTTGCTAAAAACCCCAACTATCTGTATATTATATTGATTGAATCATGTAACATTACAAAGTAAAATGCTTATCACAAGCAATCCAGTACCAGATCCACCTGTTACACAAAATACAGCTAAGATCTGATCTCCAAATCTATTCCACTGCTTGCCTGCCTCCACTGCTCAATACCTGCTCGAGAACTGATGAGAATGGCTTACCAAACTCGTATTTCACCTCAAAATAATCACTCACACTTTGTTGGACGTGAGAAAAGGCTACAATACTAGGCAAATACGTGAGCAAACTCATTGGCATACTCAATCCCTTGATTGTGCAAGATCTGGTGCACAACTATAGTCACAATTGATAGCAATCTGATTCTCTACCACCTGTCCCTGTTGAACTGAACATGCACTGACATGCAACTGAGTTAACTGATGTATGCTATAGTTGTATTATGAGTTAATAACTTGTGAATTAATTAATAACTAATTCACCCAACTCATCTCTAGTCTATTGATCAGTTAGACTAAATACAACCAGTTTAACAAAGCTAAACTGAACACAACTCCATCAACTGCACCTCCAGTCCACTAAACTCAACTCACTTGAGTTCTAACTGAAGTCCTGCATGCAAATATTAGTCATCCCATATGTAACCACATATTTCCTTCTGGGATCTGCATGTACCACATCCGTAGCTCATCCTGAAGTGCTCCAAGAGAATAAGATCAATTTTATAGTCCAAATATTATTATGAGACAATAATATTTGACTTTTCTATTTTTGACAGTCAGTCTAAAAATAGACTTTGATCACTCACACTGTGATCACTCACACTTTGATCAAAAATAGAATTCCATCTATTTTTCCCAACTTGACCAATCATCCATAAACAACAACCTGCAATCCATAGACATGATCCATATGTCTAAAAATAGACATAGTCTAAAAATAGACTTGCGCCAAAAATAGCCTGCGGGCCCACTTAGTGAAGGCGACTCTTTTCACTAAGCTCCATCATCTTGTTGCACTCTCAACAAGCATTTCTTGTTGCACACTTTTCAACAATAACTCCATCAACGGAAGGAACAGCAGATGATTTCGATGTCGCAGGATCAGAAGATGGCCATGGAGAATTGGGTAATAATTCATATAATATGCCAGACTGAGAGTAGACGAGGTCCAAGTACTAGGCATGAGTGATGGCTTGCTCTTCCATGACACATCCACCCATGGCTATATTGAGAGAAATTGGGGATACAAATGATTAGGTAAAACATTCGGTGCACAACTAATCAGATATCTCTAACTTGATCAATCGACGTCTACATCTCCATTCATGGATATGATCAGAGATGTGCATCACAGTGGCTTCCTTAAGTGATGTGAGTAGATAGGTGCCTGTTTCATAATGAACTGGCAGTTGAAAATGTGTGAGAAAGGCCATGGCTAACGAATTGAAGTCATGAAAAGTACTTCGAGGTATCTCAATGTACCATTTTGTTGTGGCACCCATGAGGGTTCGTAGGAAAAGATGAAGATTAATTGAATCATCTATGTATGAGTTCGACGAGCACTAGAGGTGATATGTCATGATGTGGGCTTGAGGATCCTCTTTAGCTTTTCCATCAAACTTTGGGCAATCTGATGGTATCTTGGACGACACCGAAGGACAGTATGGTGAGTGGAGGATCGGGTCATTTGTAAGAAGAAATACATCTGGCAACTCAAGTGTAGCCAAGAAAGGTAACTGACTGTTAAAAGGCATGGGCAGTCGATAAGTGGGCCCATAAGGAGGATCCCATCCTTACTGGTAATGATTTTGGCCCCACAGTGGAGGATTTGGGCCATATGGGATCTGAGGCTGCCCCCATTGCAAATTACCTTAACCAAAGGGACGGTTAAGACCTTGAACACCTTGAAACTATCCAGGCACAGGCTGCTGGTAGGCAACATATGGGTTAGAAGGATGTTGAGCCTGTTTTCCCTAGACGCATTGATATGGGACCTGCTATCCTGGAACATAAAGCTATTGAGCCTATTTCCCCTGAACAAGAGGGTTCTAGACCTGTAGTCCTTGGGCATAAGGTTGATATGCTTGTTGCCCTTGGACGTAGGGAAGTTGTACCTGGTGCCCTTGGCTAGCAAGATTCTGAACTTGTTGGCCTTGGACAAGAGGATTCTACACCTGCTGCTACAGGACTTGACCTTGAACTTGTCCCTGTAAGGGTTGCCCTTGTTGATAGGTATATAAGTTTTACTGCTGCCCAGGTTGGCTTTGCTGACCTTGCGGTTGCAAAATTTGTCCCTCGGTTTGCAGAGGTTGGCCTTGTGTGGGTATGGGTTGAGAGGTATATAGAGCACATTTCATTTGCTGCTGCACAACCTGCTGCAACTATTGTAAGGATTGACCTTGTGGTTGTTGCAGGTGACCTTGTTGTAGGATAATCTTCCCTTAATGTTGCAAAGAAAGCCCTTGTTGCAACAAGGGTTTCCCTTGTGATAACAAAGGCTGCCCAGGTTGTTGTAAAGGTTGTCCTCGCTGTTGCAAGGGTATTTCAAACTAAATCTGGCCATAGCCAGGCTAGATGTACTGCCAAGATGGGATGGTATAAGGTTGATTAACCAATCCTTGAGAACCATATGGAACATAAGGATTTTGGTATTAGACCTGAGCCCCATAGGGCTATCGATACTAGACGTTTCTTGATCCAGACGAACCACTAGGATTCTAAACTTGTTGGTACTAGACATTGCTTGATCCAATAGGGTCAGCAGGGTTATAGACAATACCAGAAGACGATTGGTTTATACCGCGCACGTGAGCTTGTGAACTACTCACAGTAGTGGCACCTGACACCATGGAAATGTTCAGGCTTTGCCCCCCAGGCGGTGGCACTATCTGACCACTGACTAATGGGACAAAAGAACTGACAGAAATAATCTTTGAAACTGCTGGTTGTGACTAACTTGTAACTAGGATTGATGATACAAGAGGATTTGGGATGGTGGGTTGTTGGCATTATGAGACAAGTATTGTCCTTGATGGCAAATCACACTGATAACAAATCATAGTGCATAAGGATAGCAGCAAGGAATTGATGATCAGTCTACAAGTATGAAGAAAAATATATACACGCTGGTTCGCTATATACCAAGTCACGTGTACACGCGGGTTGGCTTCAATAAAAACGCGTGTATTTGGAAAACTTATCTTTGGTCCACGGCGGTTATTCCTTGGAAGTTGTGCCTATGGTTTTGGACCTTGGTGTCTCGACGGACATGTTGATCCCTAGTTTTGAAGATGATGGTATTGGATTTCTATGGTTTTGGCCCTTGGTATTGAACAAGGCCTAAGGCTATATAAGGAGAAGGAAATCATTAGGCAAGTGTATCTGAAATGTCTTGAATATCTGATGAAGTATTAGATCCAGTATGCAAGTTATTGGTTGATGATGTATTTCTTGATCTGAGCTAAGGAGAGATCTCATCGGTTGATGGAGAACAAGATCTAATGAGAGATCGGGATCAAATGGTTTGAAATGAACTATCTTTATATAGTTGATTATGCATATTTCTAGATCTGCATACTGACGCAATGTTATGTTCTGGGTATAACTGATGTCTGGTACAGCTGCAAGTTATGAAAAATTATTTTTAGATCTGTACGCAGGTTGTCTTCGGTAAAACCGCGTGTATACGCAGGTTTCCTTCATTGAAGTAGCGTATATCCTTTGGAGCTTGATTTTTGGGTTGCAGCTGGGTCTGACTGTTATTGCAGAGTTCTGTAGTCTACTCTGTGTTCTGGTGACTGGGTTTGACAGGGTTTCAGTGGTTCAGTGATTGTTGGTTGTTTTGTAATCTGCTATGAAGGTTGAATGAATTGTGGTCTTCAGATTGTAATGTTGTGCTTCAGGAGTATCCAGTCAGAAAATTGATGAAAAGTGGTACCTGAAGGAAAGAAGATTGTAGGCCAGCACCTACGTACTAGTATCTTAGCTAGTACAAGAGCAAAGGGGGTTGGAGCTCCCTTCCAAGGAAGTTTGGAGAACGAGAGAAGGTTGAAGCCTTCTGCAGGTTGTAGCCTGCGTACTAGTATAAGGCTGCACCAGTACAAAAGATTGTAATCTAAAGTTATTATTAAAGAAAGATAGAGACGACTTGCAGCAGGTGGTTTTCACCCACATTGGGTTTCCACCTTATATCATGGTGTGCATGTGTGTGGCTTTTGTGGTATACTGCATCTGTTTACTCTTAATATGATGAATAATGTCCTGATGCATTTAACTGAAGATAAACTAACTAAATTATAAGATTTATGGTTATACGCTGGTTTCTTTAGACACGGTAGCGTGTACACGCTGGTTCACTTAACTGAAGTAGTATATATGTTTCTGAGCATTGAAAAAGTTTTATTGATCTGATAATACTGATTCACCCCCCCCCCCTCTCAGTATTATTTCCAACAATTGGTATCAAAGCAGGTCCTTCAGAGAATCTTGATCGCTTGAAGGAAGATCATTCATCATGAGCAACTATGAGAGAGAAGCATCAATCAGGCCACCGGTTTTCGATGGGACAAACTTCAATTATTGGAAGGTAAGAGTTACTACCTATCTTTAATCTCTTGGTACAGAAGTTTGGGACATCGTAGAGACAGGCTACACTTTTCCTTCAGCTACTCCTACAGATGCAGCCGAGAAAAAGAAATATGAAACAAATGCGAAAGCAGTCAATACTCTCTTGGGATGTATATCTCAATCAGAATTCATGAAGGTAATGCACTATAAATCTGCAAAAGAAATATGGGACAAAATTGTCACGAGCTATGAAGGAGACGAACAGGTAAAGCGTGCTAAACTTCAAACTCTCAGGATTAAGTATGAGACTCTCAGAATGTATAATGATGAAAGTGTGGCTAACTATTTCCTTAGGGTAGATGAGATTGTTAATTGCATGAAAAACTTGGGTGAAGAAATAAAAGAGGCTATTGTGGTTGAAAAGGTTCTAAGATCTTTGTCCCCCAAGTTTGAATCTAAAGTGTCTGCCATAGAAGAAAAGGAAAATCTGCAAATTCTTACTATGTCTCAGCTTCACGGAATTCTAACCGCTTATGAAATGAGAAAGGGAGTCCATTAGACAGAAGAGAAGCTGCCTTCAAGGCTTCAGGCAAAGAAGATTATTATGAAGCACGTCACATGCCAGAAGATGAAGAAGAGGAATCAAATTTTGTCAGAAATCTTCAAAGGGGTTCTGGAAGGTTCAGAGGTAAGTTACCTTTTAAATGCTTTACTTGTGGAAGAGTAGGTCATTATGCTGCCAGATGTCCTCAAAAAAATAAGAATGACAAGGGAAAGGAACCTGTTAAATGGAACAAGAAACAAAATGAAAAGAAGAAAAGCTATTACACTCATGAAGATAGTGATGGTCTTTCAAATAGTGATGAAGATGAACAAGGTAATAGATATAAACTTTTAATGGCTTTTGAAGATGATGACTATATGTATGCTATAGATGTAGAAGGCTTTTGTGAAGAAATGAAAGATCTCAAAGTTTGCTTAGAAGAGAAGAGTGCTATTATTGATTCTCTACAATGTCAACTAGCTGAAAAGGAAAAACATCTTGAAAAATTGGAATGTGAGATTGTTTGTCTTAGAAAGGAGATTGAGAAAACAAAAACGATTAATCTTAAATTTGTTAAAGGATCTGAAACCTTGGATGAGATTATCAATGTGCAGCGATCTCCTCTGATCAAGACAGGTCTTGGATATAATGGAGAAACATATCAAGCCTCTACCTCTAAAAGCTATCTTGATGCAGCAAGGAGAAGCGAGCAAAGGCCAAATAAAAGTCATCAGGTGAATCAGGGACAGTTTACCTCAAGAACAAATAAAGACCATCAAGAAATTCGGGGACAAACTGCCTTAAGGACAAACAAAAGCTACAATCAGCCTCAGGTAAAATCTTCCCAATTTTCTCCAAGAATGAATGTGAATAGAAGCTACAATCGGTTGGATGATATATCTAATTATCGCAGAAGTTTCTTTAATGGCCAATGCTTTTCTTGCCATAACTTCGGTCACAAAGTAGCTCAATGTGTTGCCTACAAGACAATCATGACTAGAGAAGCTCAAAAGCAAGGGAGAATGACTGGAACCATGAAAAGGACTTATAACAACTTTTCGGTTCTTGAAAATGAAGTTGAATGCTCTATTTGTAATAACTTTCGTCATGAAGACTCTGAATGCAGGAGCAAGTTCCGGAAGACAACTCAGAAGAACAAACCTCAAATGTCAGAACATGGAGAATAAAGGAACCGCAACCAGAAAGATGTGGGATAGCCTTTTATGCAGAAGGTCAAGAAAGTCTATGGTACATTGACAGCGGATGTTCGAAGCATATGACAGGGGACAAAGAAAAGCTTGAGTCATATACCGCATTAGAAAAGGGGAAGAAAGTTTCTTTTGGAAACGATATCTCTGCAGCCATAAAAGGAAAAGGTGTTGCTCCATTGAAAGAGAAGGTCAAAGCTGGAAATGTTTTTTATGTTGATGGATTGAAGCATAATCTTCTGAGTGTCAGTCAGATGTGCGATCAAGGAACAGAAGTAATATTTAGATCAAATGGATGTTGTGTTCGTGACCTTGACACAGGTAAAACAGTGATTAAAGGAAGAAGGACTCCAAATAATCTATACATATTTGAAGAAGGACCACAACAATGCTATTTGAGCAAGGATGATGAACACTGGCTATGGCATCGAAGGTTGGGGCATCTAAGCTTTTCACAAATAAGGAAAGCATGCAAATATCAGGCAGTTCGTGGTCTTCCAGATATCAAAATTCCAGACAACACTATATGCAAATCTTGTCAGTTTGGAAAGCAAACCAGAACTAACTTTCCAGAGAAGGAAGGATCAGCCAGCATACCTCTTGAGCTAGTCCATACAGATGTATGTGGTCCATGTAGGAAAAGGACACCTCGAGGAGAAGAATATTTGATATTATTCATTGACGATTTCTCCAGGTTTGTCTGGTTAGGGCTTATGAAGCACAAGGATGAAGCATTCGAAAAATTCAAATCCTTCAAAGCCTTGGTTGAAAATGAATCAGGACACAAAATTAAGTGCCTCAGATCTGACAGAGGTGGGGAGTTTACCTCAAACGAATTTTTCGATTTCTGTGAAGAACATGGGATAAGAAGAGAATTCTCTACAGCTAGAACTCCTCAGCAAAATGGGGTTGTGGAAAGAATGAACAGAACAATCCAACAAATGGCTCGTGCTATGCTTGATGAATCAGGTACTCCCACAACTTTCTGGGGTGAGGCTGCACATGGTGCGGTTATTATTGTTAACAAAACAAATGTCCGAGTAAACAACACTCAAACACCTCATGAGCTCTGGAGTGGTGAGACTCCTTCGGTGAAGCATTTCAAAATCTTTGGGAGCAAATGTTATATTAAGAATACTGATGAGCAACTTGGAAAACTTGAACCAAGAGCAGATGAAGGCATTCTTCTTGGTTATTCTCCACATAGCAAAGCATACAGGTGCTACAACAAAATACTTGGCAGAATTGTTGACAGCATTGATGTAGTGGTTGATGAGAAGGGATATATTCCTAGGCAAGTTCATCATGAAGACATTGAAGAAGATGAAGGCTACCCTCAAAGGCAGAATGATGAAGAAGAAGAACCTCAAGAAGAACCTCAAGAAGAAGAAGAACCTCAAGAAGAACCAGAGGAGAAAACAAGAATAGAAGAGAAGACTCCATCCAGATATGTTCAAAAGAATCATCCAGAATCTCAGATTGTGGGGCAGAAAGAAGCAGGAATACAAACAAGAAGAAGAATTGCAGAAGCTTCAAGCTATTTGGCATTACTCTCTTCCACTGAACCACAAAATGTGAAAGAGGCATGCAAAGATGAATGTTGGGTCAAAGCAATGGATGAAGAACTTGAGCAGATCGAAAAGAACAACACTTGGGAACTGGTTCCTAGACCAAAAGATAAGAATGTCATAGGGACAAAATGGGTCTTCAAGAATAAATTGAATGAAAATGGAGAAGTAATTAGAAACAAGGCCAGACTTGTTTGTAAAGGATATGCGTAGCAAGAAGGGATAGATTTTGAAGAGACCTTTGCTCCTGTAGCAAGACTTGAGGCCATCCGAATGTTCCTTGCTCTCTCAAGCTTTCAAAACTTCAAGGTATTTCAAATGGACGTGAAATCAGCCTTTCTGAATGTAGACTTAGAAGAAGAAGTATATATTGAACAGCCAGATGGTTTCATTCTTGGGAATGATCCAAACCTTGTATGCAGATTGAAAAAGGCTCTCTATGGTCTCAAACAAGCTCCAAGGGCTTGGTACTATCGGTTGGACAAATATCTTCACCAACAAGGCTTTTCAAAAGGATCAGCAGATAGCAATCTCTATATAAAAGTTGAAAATAACAAATTGCTAATACTTGTTGTTTATGTAGATGATATTATCTTTGGCAGCAATGAAGAGACTATGAGTCAAAACTTTGCCTTGGTTATGCAGAAAGAATTTGAAATGTCACTACTTGGAGAATTGACATACTTCCTTGGATTGCAAATCCAACAAAATGAAGGAGGCATCTTCTTGTCTCAAACCAAGTACCTCAAGCAGATCTTGAAGAAGTATGGCATGGAAGAGTCAAAGCCAGTATGTACACCCATGGTTATAGGATGCAGCCTCAGTGCAAATGATGAATCAGCAACAGTTCATCAACCAACTTATAGATCCATGATTGGGAGTTTGCTTTATTTGACAGGTACCCGACCAGACATCATGCATGCAGTCGAAATAGTTGGAAGATTTCAAGCAAATCCGAAGGAGACTCATCTTCAGGCAGTGAAGAGAATTTTCAAGTATCTTCAAGGGACACAAAATTATGGCTTATGGTATCCTAGAGATACAGATCTCACACTTCATGCTTATACAGATGCAGATTGGGCCGGAAGCGTGGATGATAGGAAGAGCACAAGTGGTGGTGCATTCTTTATGGGCTCCAGATTAGTATCTTGGTTCAGCAAGAAACAGAGCTCGATTGCCTTATCTATAGCTGAAGCAGAATATGTGGCTGTAGCATCTTGTTGCACACAACTTCTTTGGATGATGCAGACCTTGCAGGATTTTCAAATCACTTGCACTTCACCAGTCTCTATCTTATGTGATAATACAAGTGCAATCAGCATTTCAAAGAATCCAGTCATGTACTCAAAGACCAAGCACATACCAATCAAGTACCATTTTCTTCGAGAACAAGTGCTTGAGCAGAAGGTCAAGTTGGAGTATGTTCCTTCTAAGGAACAAGTTGCTGACATTCTCACAAAACCACTGCCCAGGGAAACTTTTGAATATCTCAGACAAAAGCTGGGAGTAGTTGATGCTTCATCCTGGTGTTGAAGCTTGTCTGTTCTACAGAAAAGTTGGTATACGCAAGTTACGTAAGGGGTATCCGCGTATATACGCCGATCTATGCTGGGAAAGTAGCGTGTATGGTGTACGCGTGTTGCAGAAAGCATATCCGCGTGCATACGCTGTTTTATGCAGGAGAAGTCGCGTATATGGAGTTCTGAACAGCAAGGGCAGACTCTGGTTGGAGAAGTTCTGAGATGGGTATGCCAGAATGCAGCAGGCACAGGTTCAGGGGGAGCAGCTTAAAGTCTCATAAAGCATTGTTGGCATTTCGATGCTTTTGGTTCTAGTACACAACTGTTGTTGGTTTCAGGAGAAGGAGCTCAGAAGGAAATCTTGGTTGCTGATCTAAAAAGATGTTTATCAGATGCTGTTTGTGATCTTCATAAGTCTTGGTCTAGATCTGTTGTCTCTATGTCATGTATTTTTTTTTTTGTAATATCTCTTTTATGGTGTCAAGGTCATGTAATGGCCTATGTTGGTTTCCCCACTATGCCTAGGATGAATGATGTAATATAATTAGTTGTTTCTGATGTATCCCCTCTTGGTTGGGAATATGGATTGAGTCTTTTGGTGATAGGGAGGTCCCTTATGGTGTATAAGTCTTGGTTCTTTTGAAGAACATCTTTTGCAGATCTTGCCTACAGTCAGGGGGAGCATGTTTCAGCACAGCCAAGCAAAGATATCAGCATGTACTCAGGGGGAGCACAGCCCTTTGCCCTTGATGACAAAGGGGGAGAGTGATTTGATTTGATGTTGTTGCCATCAAGTCCAAAGGGGGAGATTGTTGGCATTATGAGACAAGTATTGTCCTTGATGGCAAATCACACTGATAACAAATCATAGTGCAGAAGGATAGCAGCAAGGAATTGATGATCAGTCTATAAGTATGAAGAAAAATATATACACGCTGGTTCGCTATATACCAAGTCGTGTGTACACGCTGGTTGGCTTCAATAAAAGCGCGTGTATTTGGAAAACTTATCTTTGGTCCACGGCGGTTATTCCTTGGAAGTTGTGCCTATGGTTTTGGACCTTGGTGTCTCGACGGACGTGTTGATCCCTAGTTTTGAAGATGATGGTATCGGATTTCTATGGTTTTGGCCCTTGGTATTGAACAAGGCCTAAGGCTATATAAGGAGAAGGAAATCATTAGGCAAGTGTATCTGAAATGTCTTGAATATCTGATGAAGTATTAGATCCAGTATGCAGGTTATTGGTTGATGATGTATTGCTTGATCTGAGCTAAGAGAGATCTCATCGGTTGATGGAGAACAAGATCTAATGAGAGATCGGGATCAAATGGTTTGAAATGAACTATCTTTATATAGTTGATTATGTGTATTTCTAGATCTGCATACTG
Organism: Pinus tabuliformis; assembly: GCA_031772625.1. Lineage (NCBI taxonomy): Eukaryota > Viridiplantae > Streptophyta > Pinopsida > Pinales > Pinaceae > Pinus > Pinus tabuliformis. Next base: position 279,099,808 of record CM062810.1, on the reverse strand, counting down.
ACGCAATGTTATGTTCTGGGTATAACTGATGTCTGGTACAGCTGCAAGTTATGAAAAATTATTTTTAGATCTATACGTAGGTTGTCTTCGGTAAAACCGCGTGTATACGCAGGTTGCCTTCATTGAAGTAGCGTATATCCTTTGGAGCTTGATTTTTGGGTTGCAGCTGGGTCTGACTGTTATTGCAGAGTTCTGTAGTCTACTCTGTGTTCTGGTGACTGGGTTTGACAGGGTTTCAGTGGTTCAGTGATTTTTGGTTGTTTTGTAATCTGCTATGAAGGTTGAATGAATTGTGGTCTTCAGATTGTAATGTTGTGCTTCAGGAGTATCCAGTCAGAAAATTGATGAAAAGTGGTACCTGAAGGAAAGAAGATTGTAGGCCAGCACCTACGTACTAGTATCTTAGCTAGTATAAGAGCAAAGGGGGTTGGAGCTCCCTTCCAAGGAAGTTTGGAGAACGAGAGAAGGTTGAAGCCTTCTGCAGGTTGTAGCCTGCGTACTGGTATAAGGCTGCACCAGTACAAAAGATTGTAATCTAAAGTTCTTATTATAGAAAGATAGAGACGACTTGCAGCAGGTGGTTTTCACCCACATTGGGTTTCCACCTTATATCATGGTGTTCATGTGTGTGGCTTTTGTGGTATACTGCATCTGTTTACTCTTAATATGATGAATAATGTCCTGATGCATTTAACTGAAGATTAACTAACTGAATTATAATATTTATGGTTATACGCTGGTTTCTTTAGACACAGTAGCGTGTACACGTTGGTTCACTTAACTGAAGTAGCGTATATGTTTCTGAGCATTGAAAAAGTTTTATTGATCTGATAATACTGATTCACCCCCCCTCTCAGTATTATTTCCAACATGGGTTGCACCGGGACTGAAGTAATAGCTGGTTGGGAGGTCATTTTCATGATGAATGGACCTGATGTGGGCTTGATGACCGATTCCCAAATAGGATTATGGTAGAGTGATGAGGCACTAGGTGTGCCTGAAACTAAGTGCCCTAAAGACACATAGTCGATTTGCAAGCTGGCGGGAATACCTTCTGAATAAGGGAAACCCTCGGGAGGTGCAAATGCAATTCTTCCCCCTCAATAGTGTGTGGATTTGAGACTTCAGACTCATCTGGAGAGGTGACTGGAGCATTGCCTTCAGGTTCCATGTCTAAAAACAAATGACGATGAGTATCCGAATGTGTACTGGGGGGATAGTTCCAATGGATCACCCGATTGATCATATGGACTGTAAGGGCGCTGTCGTGATATCTCAATAGCGTCAAACAGAGGGTTTAGAGCATAGATAACCAAACCAAGCTGACCATCAGTGGTCAATGAGTTCTCTAGAGTTCGAATGGGATTATTCAGAGATTATAGGTCAAGATTAGCAGATGACCCTGAATCAAAAGTAGGCAGAGGATGAGATAATAATGGTTGAACACTCAAAACGATCACGAGTTAAAAATTTTGGTCCTCAAATGGCTCTGATAACTTAGGAAGCGGCTCCTCTGACAATCTTTCATACGAAGGAGAGGAAGAGGAAATGGGTAACCCAAATGGTTCAACCACGATGACCTTGTCTTAGTCGACATAACATATAACTTCAAGGCTTTAAAATGTCCTTTTAAGGGAACTCAATATTTGGTAAAAAATATAACAAGATGTTTTGGATGATGGGCAATCAATTATTTAAGATGCATAAATGGCTGATGTTATTTCATTTTTTAAGAGTTGAGAAAGAAACAAAGATGACTCTATCGCTTTTGATTGGAAACGAGCTTGAAAGGACAAGTGCTCAGATGATCTTTTAAGTTTAATGAGTCAAAAATATCAAATGACTACTATCGATGATCTAGGTAAATAGGATTACCAGGCAACCGTGAACAGCATAATACCTCATGGTGAACCAAGAAGTATGAGAAGGTAATCTCTCGGAATGATGTGTTCGGTGTATCATGTTCGCAAGGTGGTCGACTCGGCTTCCTAAGGATAAAAGGATTGTAGCCTAGTGGGGTCTCCCATTATATATGCGATGGTATGAGGAGCACAAATCTGTGCTAGCGTTGTCTAATGCCGAAGCTAATGACAACTGCTAGGTTTACGGACGCCAGAACACATCTCTAGCTTATACCTTCTAGATGTAATCGTTAATGTCAAATGCACCTTAGGTTAATTGAATTCATTTTAGAGTCGATCTTGAGTTAAGTTTTAGCTTTCAGGTCTTAGCGATGCTACTCGAAAAACCTAAAAATGCAACTAAATGAGACAAGACCCTTTCAGTTCGATGAAATGCTTACACTAGAGAGAGTAGGAACCACTCAGTCAAAATGCAAACAATCAAGCAAACTGAAAATGAAATGATTTTTCACTACTTATTTTCAAATAATAAACTAACAAAAAATGCATTCCAATTCCTAATTTCTTGACAAGCAATTATCTATTAGTCCTTTCGAACTAAGAGAATTTTTCTTTTTCTTTCTTTTTCAAATGTTGATGCAATTCTAGTTTTTTAAGAGATGTGAATCATACTGATGCAACAAGCTAGAATTTCGCACTTTCTCATGAACTTTTCATATACAATCCTTCAATGAAAAATTTTCTGAGACTATGAGCTCTTCAAGCAGATGAAAACATAAAAAGAGAAGTTCATTCTGATCAATGAAACACCAACTTTGTTAAGCACAAGATCGAGAGTGTAAACTATGTTGGAAAAAGACGTTCAGCTTAGTAAATGAAACATTTTCAAAAAACTTGTGCAAAAGAGGTCAAAATCGTAGAGAGGACCAAAAACAAATGCAAGGAGCAGACACACCTACATTCAGACTCGATGAGTCCACAAGATTCTAAATGGATGACTAACTAGATGTCCTAGTGTCACTAGCCACTCAATGGCTCGATCAATCAAACAGCAAGATGACAAGCCTACAAGCAAGTAAAAACCAAACAAAAAGTAGCTTTCTAATCAGGGAGAAAACAGTCAAAAGGCTCACAGTGTCAAAAACACAAGAGCAGAACACACTGGCCAATTGGTTCAAGCCCTAATCTTCACTTACAGGGATCAATGTGACTGCCTAACTGACAACAAGTGCCAGAGGCGGGTCGGTGCGACTGTTCCTCTGCAATTCATGCTGATCAGTACAACTGTTAGCCAATTAAATGTGTTGTCCAAGGGAACTAAGGAAAAATAAAATAAAAAACAAAACAGGGACCAGATCTTCTGTATGGATTTTATACTTAGGTTAGTAAGCAGGAGAAAAGCAAGAGAACAAAACGGAAAACACAAAACTAGCAAAGTTCTCATGAAATCATGAAATCAAAAACAAACAAAAGGATGGGATCTCCCCAGCGGAGTCGCCAATTTGTGGTGAAGTAAAATTATAAGTGTGGACACTAACGAATTCCTCTAGCCCAATAATGGGTCTAGCCACAATAGATACATCCTATGGAAGATTTACTTAGGTTAGAATGAATCAAGAGGGCCTACCTCTTGGTCGCTTACCCTGCTTGATGATGTCCTCGCTTGCTCGTTCCAGAAATCTCTTGCTTCCTTCTTCAAGCTCCTGAAACAAGTAAACAACAATGGCACACAAACATAATAATAGACAATTTTCAATTCAACCTACTTAATAAGTCAAGAAGCATTAAGGCACGAATATGTAATATTACAAAACATGTAGGAAATCAATCGATAGTTGCCTATATTAATATTGAAAGAGAGATTACAACCATTCGTCTTGACTTCACAGTCTTCCTCTGACAAGACCAAGTTCCCACGCACTTCTGCTAGAATTTCATGATGGCTTAAAACAACAATAGTTTAAAGACTCTTCCCTTTAGGCTTCACTCCCAACCAAACACACTTCTCCCTCACACAACTAGATGGCTACAACTAGTAATAGCTTGCTTATCTAAAATAGTATATTCACACTTAGCCAAAACTCTAAATCCGAAACTGTGACTTTCACCCTAGTCTATGTTTGGGAAGAAGGGAGGTTTATATAGGAAAAATGGATGGGAGATGGATTATCTTCTCATGGGAGAAGGACTTATCCCTTGAGGTAGTTCCATCATTATAGGGGAAAGGAGCCCAAACTATCATCCTTGACCCCGTCCGGCCAAAACATTTACCAGACTTCCGTTACGGAGCTTCTAGAGACGGAAGCTTCGGCTCTAATTTAAAAAAAAATCCATAACGGGACCAGTGTGACTGGAACACAGCTCAGTCACACTGATCAGCACTGGAAATAGTGTTAATATCTGCACATCGATGCGGGGGAGACAAAGGTCATTAGCCTAGGTCTTGTAAATTGGGAAAAACAGAAGTTTCAGGGGAAATGGTGCAAAAGGGAAATGATCTTCTCACGAAGAGGGACATAATGGGAGTTTCCCCATGAAGGCAAAGCATGCGGGCTTCACTGTAGAGGTCCTCCAGGATGAAGGAATGGGGAGTACATGGACAGTGACAAAATGTTGTGTAACACCCATTAATTTGGAATGTAAAATTGTCTATATTGATCTTATGGTAGTCCAATTCCCCTTGGATTTTAATTTTCTCCTTGGGCGAGAATCTATCTATTCCATGAAAGTTGTCATATCGACACTCTTTTGTGTGTTGTCCTTCCCTCACAATGGAAACATTGTGACTATTCACCAGCTTTCATTCGTTGGTCTTGGTTCGACTACTAGCCATCCGGCATCCCTTAATGTTCCTTATATGCAAGTGGTATCTACCCCACCATAGGTTAATTATGTGGAAATCGGTCCCATGTTTTCAATTATCAATGCAAGTGAGATTCTCATTATTTTCTCCACTTATTTTGACTCATTTCTGGCAATTTACATGGTGGAATCTTCAATGGGGACATTTGAATCTGATTTTCTTATCCCCATAGCATGTGTTCCTTCCAGACAGCTATTCTTCCTTCTGATGAAGACCTCTTGGAAGCCATGATTTGGGAGTGTCCCTTGGCATGTGTTTCTTCCAAATGGAAGTCATGATCAAGGTCCTTTTAAGGATGGTTATTTTAATGTGTCAACCTCGTTAAAAAATGAAATGGATCCTTATGAGGATAGTTCTTTTTCTTGTGTCAATCTCGTTAAAGAATGGAACAAGGTTCCATGAAGATGGTTCTTTTACTATGTCAACCTCATTAAAAAATGAAACAACTTCCTATGAGGATGGTTCTTTTACTGTGTCAACCTCATTAAAAATTCAAACAAGTTCTTATGAGGATGGTCCTTTTACTATGTCAACATCGTTAAAAATGAAACATCACCTATGAGGATAGTTATTTTACTGCGTCAACCTCATTAAAAAATGAAACAGGTCCCCATGAGGATAGTTCTTTTACTATTCTAACCTCATTAAAAAATGAAATAGGTCACCATGAGGATGGTTCTTTTAGTGTGTCAGCCTTGTTAAAAAATGAAACAGGTCACCATGAGGATGGTTCTTTTACTGTGTCAACCTCTTTAAAAAATGAAACATGTCACAATGAGGATAGTTATTTTACTGTGTCAACCTTGTTAAAAAATGAAACAGGTCCTTATGAGGATGGTTCTTTTATTGTGTCAACCTCATTAAAAAATGAAACAGGTCCCTATGAGCATAGTTCCTTTTATTGTGTCAAGCTCATTAAAAAATGAAACAAGGTTCCATGATCATAGTTCCTTTTCTTGTGTCAAGATTGTTAAAAAATGAAACAACGTTCCATGATCATAGTTATTTTTCCATGTTAATCTCATTAAAAAATGAAACAAATCCTCCCTTAATCGAGTCAAGTCTTTCGTCTAATCTCGTGAATAAACCTTCATTTTATTCACCTATTAGTAATAATTAGTCTACTTAGGTAGGTCAAATGAAGCTTAGGGGGCATGTGCCTCTGCAAGTTATGCTTAGGGGCATAAAAACTACTCTCAAGCACTGTTTCCTCTCTGTGTTATGAAACCAGCTCAAGAAAAGATAGAAAAGATAGATCAACGCCTTAGAATTCAGCCTCTTCGAGGGGGAAACCTCCTTTACATTACATAAATGAACAATTCTTGGATGATTCAAATGACAAAACCTCCTTTCTATATATAGGAGTCTGAGGAGTCACAATATAATCCAGCCGACCTAACAATAATAATATAAAGCCACAAAAATAACAATAGAGGGATTCTATGGGGCACAGAAATAACAATATGGGGGTAATAGGGGCACAACAATATAAATAAGGGGTATAGCTACAATAGTAATGGGGTAATCACTAGTATTATAGGGACCCAACACTCTGTTTCAAGCTTGTGTAAAAATGAAACCAATCTTAAGCACATTTTCCTCTCTGTTTCAAGCTTGTATAAAAATGAAAACTATTTAGAGTCCATTTTGGTTATTATTTTCAAGACTCGTTAAACTCATGAAAATCCTGAGCTTATTTTTCTATCTTTTCATGCTTGTAAAAACGTACAAGAAAATTTTGAGTTATCTCCGTATTTTCCTACTTGTTAATTAAATTGAAAGTCGGTGATATGAGTACACTTTTATCACTTTTTTGGACTTAAAACTTACAAAAAAGAGAAACCTTGGAGTTGAATTTAAGCTCTTTTCTGACTCTCTGTTGGGCCTTAGTTTTGGTCTTATTTTGCTTTAAGAAACTTACCTAACCATCTATTTATCATCCATTTTCACTCCATTCATTCCATTTTAATGAATATTTGATGTCCAATAAGGTATTTAGCTTTAATTTGTCAATTTCTAAAGTTTTTATAAAAGTTTGATTTTAAGTGCAATTTTGGCAATTTCAGAAATTCCCGTAATCACTTCATGGTTGATATGGATGCAAGCCACTTCAGCACGAATGGGATACATGAATGGAAAGCTTGTGAACTAGGACCAAGCCACCTATGCTTGGTTCCAACAGAACGAGCTTTATTATGCCTATTTGGAGCTAGTCAATCATGACTAGTCATCCAGAAATCCCATCTAAATAGGGCAGTTTTGAGATTCCATGATATTGGTCATATTTCTTGGGATGAGGGTAGTGAATTCGACTTGGATAGATGGATTAGAGTAGCTGGGTTTGTTAGAGTGAATGTAGATCAGTTTGTTTCATGAGACTCATTATTTAAGAGCCACAACTTTGATGGCTCATACATTGACTTATTATACTTTTATGTTGTAATACTTTTGGTTTGAAGACTTAATTTGAAGACTTGTGCTATTCTCATTTTGATGCTCAATGCTATGGATGTGTGACTGATCTAAGCTTCTGATATCATCTTTCAAAGTGTGCAAGGCAAGGGTGGAGGGACCCCACTCCAAGCTAAGTACACTTCCATGTTAAACTAGTTTTATTTCATTGCAATTTGGTTGATTGTAGCATTAGTTTTTCAAAGCCTTATTTCAGATTGCTTTATGGTTTATGCATAGTGATTGATTTCATTTGTTAATAGTTTATTCATCACTTTATTGAGTTGGAAAACAGATGTTCAAGTTGGGCATCCCTTCTACTAAATGATGAATCAAAACTAGTTTCTTTTATTTACATGCAAGCAGTTTTATTTCCATTTAGATTTAGATATTGAGATGAATGATTATGATGGAATATATTATGTGTCTCTTAAGTTAAGATCTTCTTTCATTTATAATTTATGCATCTTGAGCTTTTGGTTTCAATCTCTAATTCATTAAGTAATAATTGAGGTGAAGGTGGACTTCTTGAGGTCAAGAACCCTTTCAATGTTTTTCTCTTTTTGAGCTGATTGAATTAGAGTTATAAGATGTATTTTCTTTAGCTTTTGAATAATTTATCTTTCAAGGTTTGGTTATATCAGATCTTCACAAATAGTGAACTTGCCTCAAATCATAAACAACCCGGATTGATAATAAATAATTGTGTTAGTTTAGGAACATAAATTAGCCCAACATTTTGGCGCCGTTGCCGGGGAGGCAAAAATCGGCATAGTCAGTAGAAAGATAAAAAAATTCAAAATCACAAAAACATTAGTTACATTCCATTTTAGATATGTTTCTTTATGCCTAGACATAGAGATCCTCAAGGTAGATTTATTAAAAACCCCCCAACAATAGAAATAGGATCATCTCACACTCCTGTTACTGGTAATCCAATAATTGAGGAGTTGATAGAAAAGCAAAGAACTGGCCAAAGATTAACCTTGATTGAAAGGCAAACTTTGTTAGCTTGGGAAGCAAAGAAAAAATTCTCCACTTCCGGAAAACAAAAAGAGAAGGGAAAACAAATTGTTTTTCCATCCATCGATCCTCCTATCTTCCCACAACTTGAAAGTCCACTTGAAATTGAAATAACTCAAACAATGGCAGAAGAGCGACATGGATCCATTCATCTTAATCCTGAACAACAAAGAGATGAAAATGAAAGACATCAAAGAGAATGGAGAAGGAAGAGAGAGGAAGAGGCAAAACAAGAAAATGATAGGAAGCTAGAAAACGACCGGAAAAGACAAGAAGATGGACTTGACCAAGAATCTACTTTCGGTTTTCCGATAATAGATACAAGTGCAATACTGGGAGAAGAAGTAAAAATGAAAAACATTCCACCTTCTGTGTTGCCAAACTTCTATGGAATGTCTACAGAAGATCCTGATTCATTCATGTTTGAATTTGATATCTTATGTAGAACATATGGCTATACTGATGATGTTCATAAGCTTCGTCTTTTTCCTGCAACATTAAAAGCAGCAGCTTTAAAATGGTTTATGGGTTTAGGAGAACAAACAATAGCCTCTTGGGATGATATGCGAACTGTCTTCCTTAAGAAATATCAAGCTTATTGTAGAAGTAGAGATTCAAAGGAGGATGTTTTTAGAATGACACAACAAGAAGATGAAAGCTTAGAAGAATATTTGGAAAGATTTGCATATAATCTTCAGAAATCTAAACAACATTCTCTAAATCAAGAAACTGTTCGCACAATCTTCCTCAAAGGCATAAGAGATGAATACCTTGAGATTTTGAATGTGATGGGTAAAGGAGATATTTCAAACCTTCCATTCGATGAAATTGTCGAGTTATGTCAGAAATATTCTAGAGGAAGATCAAAAACCGGAAGAAGGGAAGTGAGTTCTAAAGCAGCAAAGTCAGCTGCAGGAGGGATAACAAGAGCTGAAATAGGAAGTCTATTGGAAAATTTCAAAACAGATCTTTTGAGTACATTAGGGACACAAGTGGATGTGCTAAAGGCAAACAAGAAGAAAGAAGAACAAGAACAAGCCTTATCCATATTTTGTTCAAAATGTAAAAAGAAACATCCTTTGAGAGACTGTCCTTTGGATAGTATTCAAGTGTGTGGTCTTTGTACAGGCAATCATTCCACAGAGAATTGTGTAACATTGAAAGACTTACAAATGAACTCAATGGAAGAAGTGCCAGGAACAAAACGTTTCTATTATGTTGCACCACGAAAACCATGGCCACCTAGAATGCCTCAACCAAATCAGCCACAATTCCCTCAGCAAAATTATGCTTATCCACTTTATAATCCTTGGACCCCTCCAATGCCATGGCAAGCTTGGCCTCCACAACAATATCCACAACAACCTGCACAAGGTTGGAGGGGATATGGTTATGGAAACCAACAACCTCAACAATATCAACAACATTACCAGCAACAATATCAACAACCGTTTTCATACCCACCATATCCACCATCCATGCCATTTCCGCAACAAAATTCTACATATCCATTCCAACCGCAGAATCCACCACCATTGTTGACACAACCACAACAGTTACAGTTACCTTCAAATCTACCCAGACCAACACAATTGCCAGCCCAACCGGTGGCCAATCCAAATAACAAAGTGGACAAATTTGCATACACTGTAGAGGAAGCAGCATGTTATCCTACATATTCAATTCTTCCTCTTGATGATGTCCATCTAAGGTCTGGAAAAGTACTTAAGAAGGATTCTCCTCCAATTATAGAAGAACCAACTGAACAAGGAGAATCATCTGAAACATCACAAACTAAGGTACACAATCAGAAAGGAACAAATGTTACAACACAAGCACCACCTTATCCTGAAAGGTTGGTAGAGCAACAAAATCAAAATCAAATAACCCTTCCTGAATTTGATATCTTAGATGAGTTAAAAAAAATGCATATGTTAAGATTCCTTTGTTAAAAGCCATTAAAGAAATACCAATATACACAAAAATAATAAAGGAATTGTGCATTCGAAAAGAAAGAAAGAAAAAGGATCCTACAACAATCCAAGTCATTGGTAAATTAGCAAGTCTCATGTCTACTCAAACCATAGTAGAAAAATATATTGATCCTGGTATCCCAATGGTTACCATATCAATAAATAATTTCTCTGTACCAAATACATTAGTAGACTTGGGAGCAGCTATAAACGTAATGACAATGGAGACAATGAAAACTTTGCAATTAAACAACATTAGATCAACTTCAATAGTCTTGGAATTAGCAGATAGATCTAAATTTGTTCCTGAAGGAATGTTAGAAGATATCATAGTCTCCTTGGATTCATGGGAGTATCCTGTTGACTTCCTGATCCTGCAACCAAAGACAAACTTGGGAGGACATCCTCTGATTTTAGGCAGACCATGGTTAGCCACTGCTGATGCCTTCATAGGATGCAGATCTGGAAGTATGATAATTTCACATGGAGATGAAAGGAAACATATCACTCTTTATTCACCTGCACAAGCCACTTCTTTAGAATCAATACTTGAAACTCATGAAAAGCAACAGACAAAAGCAGTTTTAAGTATAAATCAATTCTTTGATTTTAGAGAAGAAGAAGAGAATGAAGATTTGATGGACCTTTTTATCTCAGAACCAAGTATTTCAGAGCAGCTTAGGAAAGCTCAATATGAAGCTGCAAATGAACTTCTGAATCAATGTTTTCAGGAAACATGTACTGTTCAAACTTTGCAGAATTCTTTGGTAGACATCTTTCCTGTAAACACAGTTATCAACCCAACAATCAAAACAATTGAGGTATATCCTGGAAAGCAATTAAACATTGGAAATCAATTGCAATCAGCACAAGAGCAAGAGGTAATTGCACTATTACAGAAATATTCAAAAGATTTTGCCTGGGATTATACTGATATGCAAGGAATCCATCCTAGCACATGTATCCACCACATTTATACAGATGATAAACTTAAACCTGTTAGACAACCTCAAAGACGAATGAATCCTATGATGAAAGAAATAGTGAAAGAGGAACTGCAAAAATTGTTAAATGTTGGATTCATCTATCCTATTTCAGATAGTCAATGGGTTTCTCCACTGGTTGTTGTACCAAAGAAAAATGGAAAGTGGAGAGTATGTGTAGACTATGGAGAGTTAAACAAAGCTACATTAAAAGATCATTTTCCTCTACCATTCATTGACCAGGTGTTAGACTCTTTGGCTGGAAAGAAATACTTCTCTTTCTTGGATGGGTTTAGCGGGTACAACCAGATTAGAATAGCAATAGAAGACCAAGACAAGACTACATTTACTTGCCCATGGGGAACCTATGCATATAATGTTTTTCCATTTGGTTTATGCAATGCACCTGCAACTTTTCAAAGAGCAATTCTTGCGATATTTGCTGATCTAGTCCATGAGTGTGTAGAGGTTTATATGGATGACTTCACAGTTTATGGAAATACATATGATGATTGTCTCAACAATCTTGAAAAAGTATTGAAGAGATGTATCGAAACAAATCTGTCATTAAGTAACGAAAAATGCTATATGATGTTAACAGAGGGTATAGTTCTGGGACACCATATTTCTGCTTCCGGAATTAAGGTGGATCCAGCCAAAATCCAAGTCCTAGTTAACCTGATGCCACCTACAACACAAAAGGAGGTAAGAAGTTTCTTGGGCTATGCGGGCTATTATAGACGATTCATTGAAAACTTTAGTAAAATAGCTCAACCCCTGTTTAAACTATTAGCACGAGATGTTGAATTTCAATGGACAAATAGCTGTCAAAATGTTTTTCAAATTCTAAAAGACAAGCTGTCAGTGGCACCCATATTTTGAGGGCCAAACTAGTCTTTGCCATTCCATATTTCCACTGACGCATCAGATACTGCGATAGGTGCCTCTCTTGGACAGAAAGAAAACTTGTTCAATTATGCAATATACTTTATAAGTAAGAATCTGACACCTGCAGAAATGAACTACACAGTCACAGAAAAAGAAATGTTAGCCGTCATACATGCAGTAAATAAATTCAGGCATTATATAACAGGATATCAAGTTTTTATTCACACAGATCATTCAGCAATAAAATACTTGATGAATAAACCCATCACCAATGGACGAATTACAAGATGGCTCCTGTTATTGCAAGAATTTAATATCACAATACAAGACCGGCCAGGCAAAGAGAATCAAGTGGTTGACTTTCTGTCCCGCATACAATCACCTGACGACCCAAATCCAGTTATAGACAACTTTCCAGATGAACATCTGTTTTCCATAACAGTAAAGACACCTTGGTTTGCAGATATTGCAAATTATTTGTCATCTGGAAAATTTCCAACTCAATTCACTAGCAAGCAAAGAAAGAAAATTGTTAGAGAAAGTTCTAGGTATAGCTGGGTGAATGGTGATTTATTTTATACTGGTTCAGATCTAATGATTAGAAAATGTGTGCGTGAAGATGAAATATTAGACATTCTCAGAGCATGTCATGATGAACCATGTGGTTGTCATTTTGCAGACAAACGAACAGCATATAAGGTGCTGCAATTGGGCTATTACTGGCCATCCGTCTTCCGAGATTCTAAGGCATATGTCAAGCAATGTGACAGTTGCCAAAGAATAGGGAGACCAATCATGTCAGATGAGATGCCGCTCAAGCCACAGGTTCTTATTGAGCCATTTGAGCAGTGGGCACTTGACTTTGTTGGACCCATTAATCCACCATCAAATGGAAAAAGGTACATTCTAGTATGCACGGACTATGTAACCAAATGGGCAGAAGCCAAAGCAGTGAGCAGAGCAATAGAAGATACTGTGGTCACCTTCCTTTTTGAAGAAATTTTTGTGAGATATGGAGTACCTAGACAAATTGTAACAGATCAAGGAACACAGTTTACATCAAAGTTAGTACGGGATCTGACAGAGAAATACAAGATAAAACACAGAAAGTCTACACCATATCACCCTCAAGCAAATGGTCAGGTAGAATCCACAAATAAGGTCCTAGAAAATTTCATGACTAAGACAGTGCAGCTGAACAGAAAAGATTGGTCTGAAAAGTTAAAGGATGCACTATGGGCCTACAGAATCACATGGAAAAATACAACTGGTTTTAGTCCATACCAGTTGGTCTATGGGAAAGAAGCCTTATTGCCTATCGAATTTCAGATACAAACATATAGACTAGCAGCTGAATTGGGAATGGACCTGACTGAAGCACAACAATAGAGGATCATGGAATTGAATCAATTGGATGAGCATCGTCAACAAGCTATAGAACATACTACATTGGTGCAACAACAAAGAATGAAATGGCACGACAGATACATCAAAACAAAGACATTTCACAAGGGAGACTGGGCCTTACTTTTTGACTCCAAATTCAAAGACTTCAAAGCAAAGTTTACAACACACTGGCTAGGCCCATATGAAATTGAAGAAATCTTTGACAATGGAGCAGTAAAGATCAAGACAATTGACCAGGACCCCACCTCATTTGTTGTAAATGGACATAGGCTGAAAGTTTATCATCAGCCTATCAGTAAAGAAGCATTCATGAAACAACTGGTAGAAGAAACAGGACTGGAAATCATGGCTCAACCATCTTCCAATTTGGAAAATGAATAAAAAAAAATAAAAAAAATAAATAAATAAATAAAAAAATGTATATAGAAAAAAAACAAAACATAAAAAATAATTTGTTTGCTGGTGAAAACCAGGCAACTGGCACCATGCAAACACGAATTCATAGGGGAAAACCAGGGTAACCTGGACTCTATGAATTCTATATTCTTGTTCTACTGTTCTCACACAATTTCAATGCAGGGCCTTTCCACAATTGACTTGAGGACAAGTCAAACCTTCAGCAAGGGAGAGTATTGTAGCAAGCTTTTAGCTGGAACAGCTAAGGTATTGTATTGTCCACACAGGAACCTGAAGCAAACTTGTTGCAGCAGAACCTGAAGGGACCTGAGCTGAGACATTATTACAGAGGGACCTGAAGCAAACTTGTTGCAGCAAAACCAGATCAAAGGCAACACAACATTCCAGAAGCATTGCAGAGGGACCTGAGCTGAGACATTATTACAAAGGGACCTGAACAATTCAAGAAATGGAGCATGGTGAACAAGGAGCAGTAATAAAAGTCTACTTTTCATCCATCTACAACATTTTGATTCCATTCCACCTGTACAAACAACATTCAAGGGAGTATATTCATAGCCATTTTGTGCTTGAAATTCAAATTTTTTTTAGGAACTTTTAGTTTTTGATCTAATTGAAGTTAGTACCTGAGGATATTCATTAACATTCATTCCTTATATATATCCCAAATTCCCTATACATATTCCATTTCATTCATATACATTCCCTATACATCTTCTTATAACCCTAGGTATTTTCTTTAAAAGCAAAAGACCAAGCTAGGACAACTCTTTTCACCTGCACATAAACTCAAAGCATTAGTGGTGGTAATAATGCACATAAACTCAAAGTTATTTGTTATACAACATATACCATAGTTTAAAAACATCAACGCGCCCAAAGTTATGGTATATAAATGCGCTAAAGTTATGGCATATAATATTTAAAGCGCAAAGGCTAAAACTATGGTATAACATCTAATGTGCAAAGGTTACAAAGTTATGGCATATGAAATAAAGGATAAAGATTCAGGCGCATATCATATGGAATATAAGGTACATCAATGTTTGGCACACTTGCGCAACAAACCATATGATAATAATCAAATAGCATTACGGTGGCCAGGTAATGAAATAGTATTATGTAAATATCATTGCAATGCAGGCGCACGACGGTGGCCATAATCAACAAATGTTGCAGCAATGAATGAAATGATAAACCATAAGCACCAAACAGGCCAACATGCAGGTACGGGTTTGACACGGTGTCATGGCAGCTTATGGCCATTGGACAATGTAACGGTGGAAGAGTCATGCGTATGAAACAATAATTCGGCCATCCTCATGACGCAGTCGGGCGACTGGTCAAAGAGGACGGCCAAGTAACCACGCATTGAAACACCAATGGATGGGAGGCGTGGTACAGCCTTGAAACGGTCATAAACCAACCTCCCCTGCGCTGTTTAAACCACAAATCTTCATTGCCATAGCTCAGAGAGATCATGTTTGAAGCCGCAGCACAGTAAAAGGAGAGTGGAATGAGTTGAGGCGATTTTAAAGAAGAAATCCGAGTTTAATGTGCAGGGAAAGCCGAGTTTCGGGACCTAGCAAGGTAAGACTGGAGTTTATTTCGCTCGGTGACTGTGGATATGTATGATTGCTTGTCATTAAACTGATAGATTTACTGCCTTGCCATCAGTTTGATTGATCGAAGAAATAGGGATTTGAGGTGCTCGGTTACATTCCACGCGCTCATTGACAGACAGGTAACACTATAAAACCGTGATAACTCCAAGTTGACAGCACTTATGGATATATTAACAGATTTTTATGCATCAATCATGGTATAGAAATAGTGGTCAAACATGGAGCATTTAAAGTTTAGATATCGCATGCATAACACGTTAGAAGAATTTGAATTGAATATGGAATATGATGCATTAAACACGGAGAGTTAGTTTGAAACAGGAAAGGCAGGGAGCACCAAAGGTTGTTTATATGAGCGCTGATTGTTTAACTGTTGTTTCATTTAACATACCCTTTTGCTGCGGGCTATTAGCTGTAAGACATTGGTGGTCTCTGTCATTTGCCTGTGCATGTTAATATATGGTTTGACCAGAACAGGGGAACGCATATTGAATTATCATATGCGTTATTGGCTTCCAAAAGGAGTCGGATTATTGAATAAACTATGTATGTAATATCATGCTGAGGCCGGGAGTTTTGTGAATATTTGGTTGAGGCCGAGAGCCTTTTTGTGCATTTTTGTGTTTTTATGATGAGCCATGTATGCATATTCTCTAAATCAAATGCTACATTCGAATGCCTTCGTCATTGGTTTGCTTAGGACGAGAGATTTTGTTGAGAAATTTTGTTTAATAATGAGGCCACAAGCTATATTCTCAGAATTTTATGATACAGTTGGAAGCCTTAGGCCGTGAACATTTTAAGAATTTTAGTTTTGATGATGAGGCCGAGAGCCAAATTCTTTCAGTTTTTGTTTTAAATACACAGTAAATCATGTTTTTTTGAGATGAGTAAACATGGTTATTGCGGCATGTGTATTTAATTTTCAAAACAAACAAAGATCAGTATATTAACAGAAGAGATATCCAGGTGTTGTTTGCATTAAACAGGGGATTAACATAGTGCTTGTGCAAAAGGAATATAACAGAGGTTAAAGAAGGCAGAGTTGAGTTGAGTCAGAGAAGGAAGGTAAGCCTCGTTGTTTTCAGAATTTCATTTTAAAAAAAAACAATAGTCATAATTTTTATTGTTAAAATGAATTTAGTAACAGTAGAGGCCTACATTGATTGGTTTACAGAAACTATGACAAACCGAGTAGAGCCAAGATTTCAGATAGAAAGCTGGGGAAAAGAGACTGTAGAAAAACTTTATCAGTCAGGGATGATAGGGTTTTTACAGAAGTTTAATGGCCATTCTGAGGAGATAACCAAAGATTTTATAAATAATTTCAGTCAAGACCAGACTCGAGTAGGAGAAATCATTGTCCTGGTAACCCAAGAATACTTGTCCAAAGCCTTAGAATTGCCAATGATAGGGGAGAAGTATTACAAAGGTCTACACTTCAAGGAGAAAGCATGGACTTTCTTCCTTGAGAAAAACCGGAAGGGGACATTTGATAGGACAAAAGGGATACCCAGGGAGTGGTTTAATGAACCATGGGGGGAATTGGTCTTGGTCATCCAAAAGTTTTTGACTTGTGATCGCGGATACAGTATTTCCCACTTGTATCATGTTAGATTACTACAACACATAAAAGGGGAGGATAGGATTAATCTACCATATTTCCTATATAAGAGTCTTTTGAAAATGATTGAAATAGTAAAACAGGAACATAGGCCTAAAGCAGCACAGATATACCATCAAGGGTTAATCAAAATCCTAGTGGAGTACCAGGTGAGATCACAGGGCATAGTGTGGAGAGAATTCATGAATAAAAATCATTTTACTGAACAGATTATTGAGGTACAGGACAAAGTAGAACAGGAAAACAGGAGCTTGATGACTTCTCCCTTATATCCAAGAACAAGAGCTAGAAATATGGCCATGCATGAGACTGAAATATCTGTCATGTCTATTCCTAGGAATAAGAATTCCATTGACTTGGAAAAAGAAGTAGAGGCATATTCTCCCAGAAAACAAGAAGAACATGATATTGCACAAGAAGTCCTTGAAAGGGATTCCACATATGATGATGATGCAGCAACATCATTAATGAAAACAACACAAGACTTTGAAAAGGAAATCAATTTGGCCAAAATCCAAGACTTAACTGATCAATTGGAAATTAGCAAAATCTTGGAAAAGCAATTAAAAAGAGAGAACAAGGCACATAAAAAGGACAATGCTAAGCTGATCAAAACAAATGAAAAGTTAAAAGAAGAAGTAGGCAGATTGAAACGGAGAAATGAATTACTTTCCAAGCAAGCATTCAAATGGTTAAAGGACAAAAATATGTGGCAGGCCAAATATGAGAAACAAAAGGTTAAAGCAGCATTGTTCAAGGTAAAGCATGAATTAGGATTTGATTGTTTGGGCAGGGAAATAGCTACAGGTACAACATCCACTACAGAAGCCAGAGGATCCAAGAGGAGCAAGCAAGCATGGGGACATGCTTGATGATAAGCAAGGGAGAGATGTTGGGCCTTAGTTTTGGTCTTATTTTGCTTTAAAAAACTTACCTAACCATCTATTTATCATCCATTTTCACTCCATTCATTCCATTTTAATGAATATTTGATGTCCAATTAGGTATTTAGCTTTAATTTGTCAATTTCTAAAGTTTTTATAAAAGTTTGATTTTAAGTGCAATTTTGGCAATTTCAGAAATTCTCGTAATCACTTCATGGTTGATATGGATGCCGGCCACTTCAGCACGAATGGGATACATGAATGGAAAGCTTGGGAACTAGGACCAAGCCACCTATGCTTGGTTCCAACAGAACGAGCTTTATTATGCCTATTTGGAGCTAGTCAATCATGACTAGTCATCCAGAAATCCCATCTAAATAGGGCAATTTTGAGATTCCATGATATTGGTCATATTTCTTGGGATGAGGGTAGTGAATTCAACTTGGATATATGGATTAGAGTAGCTGGGTTTGTTAGAGTGAATGTAGATCAGTTTGTTTCATGAGACTCCTTATTTAAGAGCCACAACTTTGATGGCTCATACATTGACTTATTATACTTTTATGCTGTAATACTTTTGGTTTGAAGACTTAATTTGAAGACTTGTGCTATTCTAATTTTGCTGCTCAATGCTATGGATGTGTGACTGATATAAGCTTCTGATATCATCTTTCAAAGTGTGCAAGGCAAGGGTGGAGGGCCCCCACTCCAAGCGTACACTTCCATGTTAAACTAGTTTTATTTCATTGCAATTTGGTTGATTGTAGCATTAGTTTTTCAAAGCTTTATTTCAAATTGCTTTATGGTTTATGCATAGTGATTGATTTCATTTGTTAATAGTTTATTCATCACTTTATTGAGTTGGAAAACAGATGTTCAAGTTGGGCATCCCTTCTACTAAATGATGAATCAAAACTAGTTTCTTTTATTTACATGCAAGCAGTTTTATTTCCATTTAGATTTAGATATTGAGATGAATGAATTATGATGGAATATCTTATGTGTCTCTTAAGTTAAGAGCTTCTTTCATTTATAATTTATGCATCTTGAGCTTTTGGTTTCAATCTCTAATTCATTAAGTAATAATTGAGGTGAAGGTGGACTTCTTGAGGTCAAGAACCCTTTCAATGTTTTTCTCTTTTTGAGCTGATTGAATTAGAGTTATAAGATGTATTTTCTTTAGCTTTTGAATAATTTATCTTTCAAGGTTTGGTTATATCAGATCTTCACAAATAGTGAACTTGCCTCAAAGCATAAACAACCCGGATTGATAATAAATAATTGTGTTAGTTTAGGAACATAAATTAGCCCAACACTCTCAAAACATAAAAAGATTTCCATGTATTCTTGTTTGTTTTGATATAATTTTACCCCTTTTATGGATCATGTGGACTATTTACGAAAAAGGAATAGTCTGAATAATCATAGTCAAAAGAGTTCTATCCTACATTATTTTACCCTTTTCCAGGCTTGAGAGACTAAATTTACTAAAAATGACATCTTGGAGTTTACTTATGTTTTTCTCCTAACTCCCTAAAACTGAAAAACACCGAGCTTATCTTTCTTTGGGCTCGTTAAAACTCTACATTGAAATAATTGCATGAGTTTTCTTTTTGTGTCTTTTTAAACTCTTTAAATACGAAAACACATCGAGTAACCCCTTCATTGGACTCGTAAAATGTAAACAATGCAGGACTTGTCAATCATGACAAGACCGAACCATTCCTTCCTAGGGTTCATTAAAAATACTCTAAAGGACTCATATGAAGGATGATCTTACAAGACAAGAACATGTTATCCTCCTTAAGCTTATGTAAAATAAAGATGTACTTGCCAATAATGGTGGGGGGAAATTGGGAAAGAATATTTTTTTTTTGTATTTTAAGAAGGCAGTATGTCACTCTTGAGCATGACACTCTATCACCTTTGTGTCTGGGTTTGGAAATCCATTTGCATCTGAATTGTTCATACCTCATTAAAAGTCTTCAAACTGGTTTTTGGTCCTATTTTTGAGTCAAATTCTGCCAAGTCGAATTGTCATGTCATTGATATGTTCAAGAGAAGTCTAACCTCAGTCAAAATTACCTTGAAAACCATAACTTTTAATCACGTCAGCCATCCCTGAGTCAGTTCTGAATCATTCCCTTTTGTTCTTCAAAACTTAATATTCATTTCGTGTTGTTGATGGGGGATACATCAAGGCCCTCCTGTGATGGGTCACTTCCCATCGACATCAGCTCATTATCTAGGAAATTGACTTAGAAACCCCTTTTGGTACCTTGGAGTCTGCATGCCTCAATGGCAGGTTTCTCACTTTCGACAATGTGTTCTCATCATTAGCCTTCGATCGAATGATTCTATGAGTATTTGAATTCAAAACATTTGGTCGCACTTCATAGATTGTACTGGATTACCTTGAAAGCCATTGTCATTATTGGTGGCTTATCTCACACCTGTTAACAATTTATATCATTGACCAGTAATCAGGTGGTTTCTACCATGTTTGACTTCAAGACATTTACTCACATGGTTAGATTCGTACATCGAGAGATGGAGATCAAGACCCTAAATCTAGTTTCATCCATCCAAGCTGCCTAGATTTATTAAATATTCATGATTGTAAGCATAGATCCATTGATAGATATGTCCATATTGTGTCTTCTATTGACATGGATATTCAGATGTATTTCCATACCAATTCTTTGAAATACTTGTATTCTGAGTATGGGAATGCCTAAATCAGTGATGTTTATATGAAAAAATGATATGGTAATCCTTGATTATTTGTTTCAGCTCTTCAACCAACTGGTCTCTAATCTGAACCTTTGACATGATAAAGTGCTTTGGTCATCAAACATCTTTTCTAGTTTTCCACTTTAGAGGGGAATTTGTTGCACTAAATTTTTTCACCATGACTGTCAATTCAGCTCTCTCGTCATCCAATGAGTGTCTCAAGTGAACCCCCTATGAATCTTGAAGTAACACAATATCAGGAACAAAAGGAATTTTGGGTTGCATTACTTAAAAACCATTTCTGAGCATTTCTGCATTTTTCCTAGCCATTACCTGTGCATGTGCAGCTTTTTACCTTTGTGGCTTGTGCATCTTTGTGCACTGTCTTCCACAATAAACTGCGCAATCATGTTCACACAAATAAAAACAAAAAAAAATCAAATTCTAGAAGCTTTGATGGAGAAATCTTATCCAAATTAGAAACCTCGAACTACTACATACCTGTGCCTCATCCTTTGGTTCATGGAACTAATATCCTCCTCTTAAGCATCATATCCCTTGAGAAGAGGAACTAGAAACCTCCTCCTCTTGCCTATAAATTGAGCACAAGACTAGAGGATGGAGGGACTTGGATTTGTAAACTTATATTGCTAATTTTGGGTCTGAAGATCTTGTCATCAAGGGAATGAATGAAGACCATTGGAAGAGGCTTGTGACATCAAGGAAACCAGGTTTTAATCTTGTTCTACTTTAAATTTAATAAAAATTAGTTGTTCTTTCCTAATTACGTCTATTTTGATGTTATTTTCAAGATTCCTTGATCACTCGCATGGTTTATAACTGATTATTGATTCAACTATGTGATTAATGTTAAGTTAGGGATTTCATTTACCTTTGATTTTATATGCGAGATACTTTTATCCCTTTGAATGTTTTCTTCCATGAAAATCTATTTTGGAGCATCATGGAGAAGTTCTGGAAAGCATCAGGAAAGCCTCTAAGGCATTAAAGAAAAGCTGGTTGTGGAAAGCACTGAAAGGAATTCTACAAGCACATCACTAATAGGTAAGTGATTCTTCATGTACTACATTTTTCATATCTCAGTTATAGGCTAAGGAAAGGTAGCAATTCTTATAGTAATGGTGTGGGACATGTGCCTCTACAGGTTATGCTTGGGGACATAAAAACTACTCTTAAGATAAATTCCCTCTTTGTTTCAATCTTGTGTAAAAATGAAACCAATCTCAAGCACAATTTCCTCTGTGTTTCAAGCTTGTATAAAAATGAAAACTATTTAGATTCCATTTTGGTTATTATTTTCAAGACTCGTTAAACTTGTGAAAATCCTGAGATTCTTTTGCTATCTTTTCATGTTCGTAAAATATACATGAAAATGTCGAGTTATTTTTGTCTTTTCATGCTCGTTAATTAAAATGAAATTCGGTGATACGAGTACACTTTTATCACTTTTTTGCACTCATTAAAAATTATGAAAAAGAGAAACCCTAGAGCTAACTTTAAGCTCTTTTCTAACTCTCGAAACATGAAAATATTGTCGAGTATGTTTGTTTGTTTCGAACTCGTTAAAGAAAATAAAAAAAAGTTTACTTGATATAAGTTTACCCCTTTTACGGATCATGTGGACTATTTACAAAAAAGGTACACTTTGACTAATCATATTCAAAAGAATTATCTACTACATTATTTTACCCTTTTCCGAGCTTGAGAGACTAAATTTATGAAAAAGGACATCTTGGAGTTTACTTATGTTTTTCTCCTGACTCCCTAAAAATGAAAAACACTGAGCTTAACTTTCTTCGGCCTTGCTAAAACTCTACGTTGAAAGAGCTGCATGATTTTTCTTTTTGTGTATTTTCAAAATCTTTAAATATGAAAACAACATCAAGCTACCCCTTTGCTGGACTCGTAAAATGTTAACAGTGCAGGACTTGTTAATCATCACGAGACTGAACCACTCCTTCCTACAGTTCGTTAAAAATACTCTGAAGGACTCATTCGAAGGATGAGCTTACAAGACAAGCACATGTTATCCTCCTCAATCTTGTGTAAAACTAAGAGGTAATTGCCAGTAATGGTGAGGGAAAATTGGGAAAGAACATTTGTTTCTGCATTGTAAGAAGGTAGTATGTCGCTCTTGAACATGATGCTCAGTCACCTTTATGTCTAGATTTGGAAATCCATTTGCCTTTGAATTGGTCATACCTCATTGAAAGTCTTCAAACTGGTTTCTGGTCCTATTTTTGAGTCAAATGCCGCCAAATCGAAATGTCATGTCACCGATATGTTCAAATTCCAACCTCATTCAAAATTACCTTGTAAATCATAAGCTTCAATCGTGTTGGTCATCTCTAAGTTAGTCATGAATAACTCCATTTTCTTCTTCAAAACTTAATATTCGTTTCATGTTGTTGATGGGGGATACATCAAGGCCTTCTTGCAATGGGTCACTTCCTGTCGACGTCAACTCATTATCGAGGAATTGACTTAGAAACCCCCTTTTGGTACCTTGGAGTCTGCAAGCCTCAATGGAAGGTTTCTTTCTTTCGATAACAGTTTCTCATAATTGGCCTTCGATTGAATGATTCTATAAGTGTTTGAATTCAAAACATTTAATCGCATTTCGTAGATTGTACCGGAATACCTTGAGAGCCATTGTCATTATTTGTGGTTTCTCTCACACCTATTAACGATTTATATCATTGATCGGTAATCAAGTGGTTTCTACCATGTTCGACTTCAGGACATTTATTCACATGGTTAGATTTGTAAATTGAGAGATAGACATCAAGACCCTAGAACTAGTTTCATCCATCCAGGCTCTATGGAGTTATTAAATATTAATAATTGTAAACATAGATCCATTCATGTTTATGTCCATACTGTGTCTTCTATTGACATGGATCTTCAAATGTATTTCCATATTGATTCTTTGAGATACTTGTACTCTCAGTATGGGAAATCCTACCTCAATGATGCTTATATGAAAGCATGATACGGTAATCCTTGCTTGTTTGTTTCATCTCTTCAACCAATAGGTCTCTCGTCCAAGCCTTTGACATGATAAAGTGCTTCAGTTATAAACCAAATTAAGTTATGGATTTCATTTACCTTTGATTTTATATGCGAGATGCTTTGATCCATTTGAATGTTTTTCTCTATGAAAATCTCTTTTGGAGCATCATGGAGAAGTTGCGGAAAGTATTGGGAAATACTCTAAGGCATTGAAGAAAACTTGGTTGTGGAAAGCAATGAAACTTCTACAACCACATCGCTAATAGGTAAGTGATTCTTCATGTACTACATGTTTCATGTTTCAGTTATAGGCTAAGGAAAGGTAGAAATTGTTTTGATGTTTGTTAATAGAGTCAGTCATTGAATCTAGGGAGATCACTCTTGTTCGCAAGAGGGATTAGTCTACTATAAACTACCACAAGTGGAAACTTGTCTGTCTCAGGGATAGTTTCCTCCAACAGGTCGAAGCTTGCAAATCTATGTGATGAATTAGAGATAAAGAAAAAGAAGATTTGTAGTTTTCTCCCATATGGAATTCCACATAAAATATTGTGCCTATTTGTAATGTGATGGTTTCTTGATTTGTTATTGATATGATGGTTGCTTGATTATGTGTTGTTATAGTTGATGATATGATGCTTATAATTCATTGTTACATGATTCCTTGATTATGAAAAGTAATGAAATGGTAAAATCACTCTCACATTGATTGACCCTCCCCTCTTAATGTGACCTTTGGGCCAACAAATATGTAATGATGTTCCAAGATCATGTTATAGCTAATGTGGGTTATGATGACAATGACATCAATTAACACAATGTTACTTCCTAATTAGACTAGACGTTGGGGCACAATTCCTATTAAGACACACAATATACCATCAAAGTCCTACAATTTGATTTTTGTTGTAATAAGGGTAGGTGATCCAAAGGCGTGCCAAGTAGACAAGAACACAAGACAATGAAATGCAACTTCATCCACTAATCATTGATGAAGTTCAATGATGCTTGATTAATGGCCCTTATTCAGAAAGAGGTGGAAGAAGGAAGATGTTTCAATATTACCTAGTGCTATTCATATAACTTAGAGTGGCTGCACTTTCATTTGTTTTATTTTGATTATGTCTAGTGGATGTTGGGCCACTAGAAGCAAAATGGGTGACCCCTAATCTAGAAGCTAGATAAATATCTTAGAAGTTTGGGTCACATTGGGAGGTGGATGTGAGCTACTAAAACCTTAATATCCATAGTAAAAGTGGGTTGACTCTCAACTATGGCAACACCAAAATTGCACCAAGTGGGAAGAGGGGGTAGGAAATTTGGTAGAAAAAAATCAACTAAGTTCTTCTATGAAAGTGTAACACACAAATTGTTAAAACCTCCAATAATATAATAACATATTTTCAAACTTTTAGAAATTAACAAACCAAAATTTACAAACACCTAACTTATAAATATAAAGCCATAAATATAATTGCAATTCTTTCTAATATAAAAATACATAAAATAAATTTCGAGCATGCAAAAATATGATAGTTAAATGAAGAGAATGAAAATAGTTATTACAATTATAAAACAATTACCTTATTAACATAAATTTAGAATACTAAAAAATCTAACAAAATATACTAAAACTAATGTACTATTAACTTATTGAAATCAAATTAAAATAAGTGCACTTATTTTAGCAAAAAGATTTTGTTATCCCTATAAAAATGTGAAATGCTTTGGGAAAAAATGTTGATACAGTGATTGCCCAATATATAAACAAGGACTGCATGCAGTCGAGAGCCCCTATCGGTAGATATAATTTTGTTTTGAAATATACATATCCCCAATTATGATGGTTGCTCGCGTATAATGTATGCAAAACATGATCTTGAAGATAGAGAATGATCTCTCTTCTTTTCCATCCAAGTCTCAGTTGATTGTGAGCCGCCTTAGTTGATTGTGAGCCACACCAATGTTGAACATGGAAACATAGAGAATAGACAATACATTCTGTTTCCTCTCTACCCAATGAAAATAAATTTTTACTCGTGTTATTAGACTGTGTTTCCAATGTTCACTGTAAAAAACTATTGAGACAGTAAACTAGAATATCCTTAATTTATGAATTGAGTGATGTTTCTTTTACCTTGAAGGATAAAGCAAGTTGATATAAGCATACTCGATGAGAGATGCAATATCGATGAGGAGATAGGCTCCTTCTTTCTCTGGCATCTATGCCCACCTTCACTCCAGTTATCCTTGCATCTGCATGATTTATTCCTACTTGGCTATAGGGCCCTGAATCTGCTTGTACTGATATTGTTAATGTCTTCCATTTCCATCCATCCTTGTGGAAGGAAAAATACACTTAATTCTTCTTTATTCCACCTTGAATGTTGTTTTATTCTTCTTTTAACACAATTCTCACATGATATAGTTCAGTTTTGTGCTCACATCACTGTCTCAATTATATTTACAGGACAATCACCAGTATAGTATGAGCAATAATCCGTTATCAAAATCAAGAAAAGAAGTGGTGAAGTGGTGCCAGTGGAGGAAAAATGTGGCAACATGGGGTGCCAACAAGCGAACAAGTTGTGCAGTGAAACATGAGAGGAAAATCATGTCAAAAACATAAATAACGATAATATAAACATATCAGTGGTAGACATAGTTCAATATTTCAAATATCACAAAATAAATGAAGAAAAAATAGTTTCAAACAACTTGGGATAAAAAATAAAAAATAAAAATGGTTAGAAACATTTCAAACTTTGGATAAAAAAGTGGTAAACCTCGTACGGGTTTTTTGAAACTTTGGTTAAAATTTTGTTAACAACAAATGTTGCCTAGGGAGATGCGAAGGTTCCAATAAGAGGTAGAAATGAAATCTTTGGATAAATTGCGGTGAAGCAGGGAAATGTTTGGTCAAAGTACCGAATAATGGTTGGTCAATGCTCTAGCAATCACTAGAGACCTTGCATTGCCGAAAGAAAGGACTAATAAGATTCATTTTTAGGGTTTTGTTATTTAAAACACATATAAAGTGTTATAAAAAAAATTAAGACAAAGGTGGCCAAATATAAAAACACGAGTCTACTTGACATTTATAATAATTTAGATTTGATTGCTTAGATATGTCTGCAATATAAAAGGAACGATAATACTTTTGTGGCCAAATACACAAGTAAGATTCTATTGATATTTATGATAATTTATATAATAAATTTAAACACAAGCTCATATTACAACTAACATGAGTCTTGCGTAGGTTTATTATTGTTAGGATATTCCAACACATAGGATATAGTTAAGTTCAACTTGGTCTAGTGTAGAGTTAGGTATAGAGTTAGGTAAAGTGTGTTTCTTTACCGTTGTACATTTTGTAACTTACAATCCGACGGTCACCATATGTAGTGATCCGACGGTTCATTCTCTCCTCGGTATTACCGACACTTGATCCGTGGCTTGACACCCGATTGGTCCATGAATTCTATTTAAAGCGCATGGAGGGTCATTTGTAGGGTAATCCGTGCATGAGAGAAGCTTATGTAAATTTTCATTCTTTGATTAATAAATTGCCTGAAGTGGCCGCGTTGGCTCAGGCCGTGGACTGTTTCCCTCTTTGAGGGTTTTAACCACGTCAAAAATACTGGTGTATTGATCTGTGATTTGGTTGTGAGTGGTGTCCTTTTGGTGTTCTTTCTGAGGAACTTACCCTGTAAATTCCTACATGGTATCAGAGCTATTTGAGGGCCGCGTCCGTTGGTGATCCAAATCTGAAGCCGGTAGAACTGCATGCGGCTGTCATTTCCTAGATCTACTGTTTCTGACTGCTTTCGGGCCGAGAGGACTGCTCTGTTGTGTTCGGAGCATCTGTTCCAGTGAGGAACCCCTTTCGTTTCACGCGAAAAGGTTTCCGGTAGCCCTATCTGCGTCATTTTTAAGATCTGGAGGTATACAGTGTTTATCTGCAGTTTACTGTTATTTTCTCTCTGGTTATTTCGGTTTCTGTTTATTTAGCTCTTTTTAATTACCGGATCTATACCTTTCATTTCTGCGTATGCTCTTTGCCCTGCGACTCTGTGCGATCTAGGCAAATCAAAAACAGAAAGGAAGTTTTTTTCTCATGCGTATGCTCTTTTCCCTGCACCTTAGTGTGATCTTGGAAAATCAGGAACATTGAGAAAAATATTTAGTTTCCGGCTAAAGCTAACTTCGAGCCATAAGGTTCATTTTTCTTTGCATATTCGTGTTGGGTTTTGTGTTTTTGTTTTGTAGGAAAAAAGAGCTTTCTCAAGGCAAGCACGCAACCCAAGGCCCCCCCCCCCCTCTCTCTCTCTCTCTCAAATTTTTTATATAGCTCAATTGGTTCAAAGCTATTTTAAGAGAGTAGAGGTCTTGGGTTCAAATCTCCATTTTGTGGGGGCGTTTTTTTTCATTCCCGCACATTCGCGGACTTTGTCGGCAACTTCAACAATTTTTTTTTCAAAAAGCCATAACTTCTTCATCCGGAAGCCTTTTTCAGAGCCGTTTTTTTTTAAAACAACCTAATTTTTCGAGATCTATCCATTGGAACACTTACTTTCAGCATCTTCAGCTTCAGTTTTTTTAAAAATGGAAAGTCCATGCCAAGTCATTCTTGATAGCACTAACTACTTCCAATGGATATCCTACATGGAAGATTTACTTAGAAGTAAAGGTCTCTACAGAATAGCCACAGGCCAAGAGAAGAAACCAAAAGATGAAGACAAGGCTGCAAAATGGGAAAATAGACAAGATAAAGTACGTGGTTTGATAGGGATGTCTATTTCTCCTGATCTTAGATTCCATATTGCAGAACTTGATACTCCTCATGAAGCATTGGAACAAATCACTAAAGTTTTTGGGATTAAAAATGAAATTAGAACCCATCAACTTGAAAATGAGTTGCTTACATTGGATCCTAATAATTTTTCTTGCATTGAAAATTTCTTGTCCAAATTCAAGACCTTAGATATCTCTTGGAAGGTGTTAAGGTTAAGAAAGAAGATAGTAACCTTATTTATTCCATCCTTACTAAGTTGGGACCAGCCTACTCTGTATTTGTTTCCACCTTCCATTCTACAAGGGAAGCTTTCATTTGTCAAGGAAAAGACTACAAGGCCCCTTCCTTTGACTCTTTTTGTGATTCTTTAATAAGAGAACAAGAAAAACTCTTACACCTTGGTCTTCTTAATCTTGGAAACTCTTCCAAGAAAGCGTTAGCCGCCCAACAGCAACCAAATTCAAAGAATCCTAAGAAGTCATATCCTAAAAAGAATGGTCCTAAAACAAACAAGGGTCCTAAGCAAACTCACCCTTAAAATGAAAGATCATTTCAGCAAAATGATAAGACCAATAAAAACAAATGGAAGAAGACTGATAGACATTGTAATTTTTGTAGTCCACTTAGAATCTAAATGCTTTAAGAAGATGGAAGCCTTGGAAGCCGCAATGAAGAAACATAACATCCATGTGGAGCATTCTTCAACTTCATCTTCAGGAATGGCACTTTCTGCATTTCGTTGTCAATCATCTCAGTCTGGTTATGCATTAAATGTATCTTCTTCTTCTCATTCTCATGAGTGGCTCATTGATTCTGGAGCCTCTTATCACATGGCCAAAAACAAAGTCATGTTTTCTTCTTTAAATGATTGTAACACCAAAAATATATATGTTGTTGATGATAGATCTCTTAATGTTGTAGGGACTGGAACTGTTCATCTAGACAATGGTCAGTTTAATGATGTATTATGTGTTCCAACCTTATCCTGCAACCTTCTATCTATATATCAGATAACTCATTCAGGTGAAGGTAAAATTGTTGAATTTTCACCTCATGATGTTGTAATCAAGGATCTAAGAGATCCTAAACAGATTCTAGCTACTGGTATTGCTGATGATTCCACAAGGTTGTATAAGTTTCACAACTTTGGGTCATCAAATCTTCCCTCAGTATTTGTTGCTCATAATGATGAAGTGAGCAAACTTTGGCATGAGTGATTTGGTCACTTAAACTATCGCTCCCTTCAGCATCTATGTAAAGAAAATATGGTGACAGGTCTTCCTATGGTATCTTGCAGAGACGGTGTTTGTTCCAGATGTGTACTCGGAAAACATCATCGGGACAGTTTTAAAAAACGTGCCTCTTGGCACGCCTCAGCCCCTTTACAGCTTGTGCACAGTGATTTATGTGGTCCACTTCCTGTTGCTTCATTCTCTGGCTGCAAGTATTTCTTAACTTTCATTGATGATTTCTCCAGACGCACTTGGGTATACTTCTTAAAACTCAAGAGCGAAGTATTTAACACTTTTTTGGCCTTCAAAGACTTTGTTGAAAAACAATCTGGACATCAAATTCTTAAGCTAAGAACTCATAATGGTGGAGAATATGTTAAAAACACATTCATCAACTTTTGAACCGAAAATGGAATTCAAATGCAACATACTGTTCCATACACTCCACAACAAAATGGTGTAGCTGAAAGGAAAAATTGCACCTTAAAGGAAATGGCTAATTGTATGCTGCAATCTAAAGGACTCAGTCTTAGTTTTTGGGCCGAAGCAATTAATTGTGCAAATTATATAATAAATCGCACTCCTACTAAGGTTCTAAAGAATATCACTCCAGAAGAAGCTTGGAGTTCCATTAAACCAGATGTAAGTCACTTTCGTGTTTTTGGAAGTGAAGCATGGGCCCATATTCTAAATGAAAAGCATAAAGCTTTAGAACCTAAGAGTGAGAAATGTACTTTTTTTGGATATTCTGAAGATGTAAAAGGTTATAGACTTATTCCATTTAAGTCCAAAAATGTTATCATTAGAAGAGATGTAAAATTTGATGAAAATAAATCGGCCTGCGAGCCTAGTCCGGCGGATGTGCCACCTCTTCCTATCTCTTCTACTTTTGAAAACATTTCTTCTTCATATGATGAAAGTGAGGATGGCAATCCTCCCCCACCTTCTCCGGATCCTCAACTTCCAAGATGGGTCCGTGCTACTCGGGATGCAGCAGGTGATCTTGCCGGTGATCCTACAGATCAGCGACGTACACGTTCTCAGTTTGAAAGAGCCTCTTCTTTACTGGCTCAAGCTCCAGTAAATCATGATCCTAACACTTTTGCAGAAGCTTCAAGCCATCCACATTGGGAAGCAGCTATGAATGAAGAATATCATTCATTGTTGGCAAATGATACATGGGATCTTGTTCCTATACCAAAGGGATGCAAACTTGTTAGATGTAAATGGGTTTACAGAACCAAGTATGGACCAGATGGGAAAGTTGATAAACATAAAGCTCGTCTTGTTGCTAAGGGCTTTTCACAGGTTGAAGGCATTGACTACACTGAAACCTTCTCCCCTGTTGCCAAAATGAACTCTATCCGCCTTGTTCTTTCCCTTGCTGCCTCTTTAAAATGGGAAGTCCATCAGATGGATGTTAAATCTGCCTTCTTGCATGGGGACTTGCATGAAGAAATCTATATGGAACAACCCATTGGCTTCATCCAAACAGACTCTAGCCTTGTATGTCGACTTAAGAAATCTCTTTATGGTCTCAAGCAAGCTCCTCGGGCTTGGTATGCCAAAATGGATAGCTTTCTTTTAGAATATGGCTTTTCTAGGTGTTATTCTGACAATACTGTCTACACCAAGAAAGTGGGCAACTCTCTTATCATCCTTGTTCTTTATGTTGATGATCTTATCCTTACTGGTAGTGATCCCAACCTTATAAACCATGTGAAGTCTAGCCTCAAAAGGAAATTTGTAATGACAAACTTAGGACACTTACACTATTTTCTCGGTCTTCAAGTCTTGCAATCCAAGGAGGGTATTTCCCTTTCCCAGTCTAAATATGCTTGTGATATTCTACGTCATTTTCACATGGAAGACTGTAAGCCAGCCCCTTCTCCCTTTCAGTTTGGAGTCAAACTCTCAGTCACTTGTACTTCTCCTGAAGTTGATGCTACCTTATACTGTCAACTTGTAGGAAAACTTTTGTATCTAACCCATACTCGTCCTGACCTTTCCTTTGCTGTTGGCCTTGTTGCTCGTTTTATGCAAAACCCTCGTGAAAGTCATTTGAAAGCAGCTAAAAGAATACTTCGTTATGTTCGAGGTACAGTACAGTTTGGGATTCATTACAGTGCCAAAGCAGCTCCTCTATTAGTTGGTTTCACTGATTCTGATTGGGCTGGTGACCCTGATGATCGGAAGTCTACTGTCGGTTATGTCTTCACTCTTGGTTCAGGACCTATTACATGGGCTTGTAAGAAACAGGCTGCCATTTATCTTTCGTCAGCAGAAGCAGAGTATCATGGTGCCGTGGAAGCTAGTAAGGAAGCATTGTGGCTTCGTCAGATCCAATTAGAGTTTGGCTTTGAGCAGCAGCATCCAACCACACTTTGGTGTGATAATCAAAGTGCCATTCAGCTATGCAAAGATCCAGTCTAGCATCAGCGCAGCAAACACATTGAACTACACATGAACTTCATCAGAAAGCTCATTCATGACCATGTTCTTGAAGTGCAATATTGTTCAACAGATGATCAGGTTGCAGACATCTTCACAAAGGCTCTCACAGAGGCGAAGTTCACTAAACTTCGATATATGCTTGGAGTTCAGGAAGTTGTCACTAAGGGGGGATAGGCTCTAGTGCCTCCTTCCTTCTCCTATTGTGTCATATTTGTAAATACTTCAATCCTATCCCAAGTTGTTCTTAAGGGGGGATGTTAGGATATTCCGACACATAGGATTTAGTTAAGTTCAACTTGGTCTGGTGTAGAGTTAGGTATAGAGTTAGGTAAAGTGTGTTTCTTTACCGTTGTACATTTTGTAACTTACAATCCGACGGTCACGATATGTAGTGATCCGACGGTTCATTCTCTCCTCAATATTACTGACACTTGATCCGTGGCTTGACACCCGATTGGTCCATGAATTCTATTTAAAGCGCATGGAGGGTCATTTGTAGGGTAATCTGTGCATGAGAGAAGCTTATGTAAATTTTCATTCTTTGATTAATAAATTGCCTGAAGTGGCCGCGTTGGCTCAGGCCGTGGACTGTTTCCCTCTTTGAGGGTTTTAACCACGTCAAAAATACTGGTGTATTGATCTGTGATCTGGTTGTGAGCGGTGTCCTTTTGGTTTTCTTTCTGAGGAACTTACCCTGTAAATTCCTACAATTATGTATAAGAATTTGGAATTATAAGAATTCTCGTGAGTTAAATTTCAACTTTGTCATATTTTTACTACTTGATTATCTTCTATTTTGATGATTATGAGATTAATTTAAGATAATTTGTCAGAAGGAATTTAAGATAAAAGTATTGAGTTTTTATTCATATTTTATCTTTAGAAATTAGCAATTTTTATTAAATTGTTCTCTAGTAACTTATTACAGAAAATGTAGTTTTTATAGAAACTACGTTTCTATATATTAATAAAGACAGGGATTGATTGTTAAAGTCATTGTTGGGAACGAGTTCCCATAAGGACTGTTTTGGCGCTAAAAGCCCATGTTCTGGGTCAATTTTGTAATAAAGTAGTAAAGTCTCCACATTTTGTGGTCGTGGAGCGCGAAGGTGTCAAGAGTCATAAAGGATTGTCCACCCTTATTTTGTAAAGTGTAAATTCGGTTGTAAAGATCTACCCATGGTCTGCGGACCATGGGATTTTATAAAAGGAGCTAAGTAAGTAAGCTCTAAGTAGTTTTGAAGTCTTAAGTTTTTGTAGAAGAAGACAAGTCTGGGAGTCTTGGTAGAGAAGTCTAAGTATTTCAGGTCCTAGTGTAGGTAGAGGCTCTACAGCTGAGTGCGTAGAGGCCTAAGGTGGAATTTCGCAGCTGAGTGCATAGACCCCTGCCGTTGTCTGCGTAGGGTGGATAGAGTCTGTAATAATCTAAAGATATCAATAAAGAGAAGTATTCTGAAAATTATATGTATTTATTTCCTGTTAATGCATCTAGTTATATTGTGTTTTGGGTTTAATTTACAAGGTTTATGTGATGCCCAAATCTATGTGATTATATTGGTTTATTAAACACAAGTAAGAATATCAGTTTATGCAGTGCTAATTGTGATTGTTTAGTAAGATAAGTAAAACACTTAAGATAATTGGGGAACCTGTACAATATGCTGTCATAGCAATGCGAAAGTACCTAGATCACGGGTTAAGGATGCGCGAAGGTCAATCGTACTCCTTCGCGGAGGTACTGAAGGATGGAATAAAGGGCTAGACTAATAGAGACCTAAAGCTTAGTGACCTACACAAAAGTAGGAACAGATGGTATAAACCAACATCACGACCATCTCAGGGTGCGGAAACTTGGTTCTAGCATCCCCACATACTACTTTGGGTGAGACTTCGGTTCGTGCTCCACGAGCTGATGCCGAAAAGGCCAGTAGTGTAGGGATTTGTTTGGCTAACTAAAGTTGAACTTGGGTCAGGCCCCACACAGCCAAAAAATGGTTCGTTATCGGGACTGAAATTTGCATGAGAGATGTGTGATGTTGCATCACCGGAATCCAACAAAGAAAGAGGTTGAAGACTGGTTGGATAGGAAGATCCACAAATTTGAGGTGCAGGAGAACAGAAATCCACGTTTGACAAAGCAACAATGGTTGGAAAGGTACCTGTATACAAAACTCAAGGAGAATTTTTTATGTTCCTTTCTGGTTGAGCTATACGAGTGGATCGCAAAGCTAGCAAATAGCCAAAGAAGGTGGAAAATTGATGGTCCTATTGTCTAGAACCCAGAGTTAGTATAGCGACTAGAAGCCTTTGAGGATAAGATCGCTCATGATGTCGATCATTGGATCGATTGCATCATAAGAGGATTTGTGACTGAATTCATAGTTGATACCTCAGTTAGTTATAGCGAGGTGGAGCAGCACTTTTTCAAAGGTCCGCGAGGTAAGTACTTGAAGTCTTTGAATACCTGGATTAAGATGTTATGATCTGAAAAATGCGTTATGCAACTAGCTTGATTTTTGGAGCTACACGAAGTGGAAATGCTTACAGAAACGAAGGAAGAAATGGTCCTGAATATAGCCCACTGATTTCACCTCCATTAGGTGACAAAGAGGGAGTAGTGCAGGCTTCTCTATGAAGTGCACTTCAGTTAATAAAACAAGGATTCCTGTGGTTGCCACCTCCACCGCAGTTCAACATGGCGAATTCAGTAAAGCTACCTTTGTTTAAAGGCTTGGGAAATGAGGACCCGGACCATTTTTGGTTTGTCGTGAAAGTTGTATGGGAAGCTTAGGGTGTCACAAATGACCACATGAAGAAGGAAACATTGGTTTGTGCTCTATAGGATCGCGCACTAACCTGGTACATTAAGTACTCTGATGATAACCCAAACGTTGGGGTGGCAGACATCCAGACCACACTGAATAAAGAATTCAGTAGGCCTAAATCTAAGGCACACTGGATAGTGGAATTTAAGGAAATCGCAATGAAGCCAGGCGAGATACCTTGGGTATTGGATCAGAGGTTAAAGTGTAAGATCCACAAAGCTAATATGAACTTAACAGATGCACAACACTGTGATTGGTTCGTGCTTCGCTCCTGCCACACCTAAGGGTTGCACTGTCACAACAGAAGATTATGACTCAAATGGAGGCCTTGGAGATTGAAATGAGATTGCATAAAACACCGATGCAAGATTCAAATCTGGGGGTTCAGTAGATCCATGCACAGTTGCAAAACCTTTGCCTTGAAATGCAAAGTTTGAAGCAAGACAGAACAGTTTGACTGGAGGTGCGCAAAGAGATATGGTGCCTGAAATGTAAGGGTCAGGGGAATGACAAAGACCACTAACCAATCTTTGCAAAAT
The DNA here is from genome assembly GCA_031772625.1 of Pinus tabuliformis. Lineage (NCBI taxonomy): Eukaryota > Viridiplantae > Streptophyta > Pinopsida > Pinales > Pinaceae > Pinus > Pinus tabuliformis. The sequence goes on along the minus strand of CM062810.1, from coordinate 279,064,194 downwards.
ATATTGTAGGAGGAGGACCAATGCCTTTGAGGCCGAAGGCCCAAGCAGGACTGAGCGCGGGGCCTGCATTGTGGTGTGCTATATTTCAGGTAGTAGGGAAGCATGCGATGGATAACTATCATTTGCTGCAAAAGTTTGTACAAACACCACAACAACTATTTTGCAACTTCTGTAGGTCAGTAGGGCATGATGAGTGCAACTGTCGAAGTTATGAATTGATGATGGATATAACACCCACCTATAGGGTTCAGGCAGAAACACAACCCCCTAACCAGAGCGTAGGGATGGCGCGAACAGGCTTTCAGGGGCACAGACAAGGCTGAGGCGGAGGAGGACCTGGCAGAGGTCGGGGATAGCTAATCGGCTACAAATATGGAGGACCAAGACACTATACCCATGAATGCACTAACCCAATGTGACCATTATGTAAATATTGTACTCAGTTTGATCATGAGATAGAAGATTGTCCTACACTGATAGCGAGGATACGCAACAAAGCAGTTCTACCACCTCAGCTGACTCAAAACCAGCAGATGATGAGGTCTGAGACTCACGAAGAGGATTTGAATGTGAATATAGTGCTCTGAAGTGGAATTGCAATAGGCGATGGTAAGGGAAAACAACCCGAAGATAGCGCATGGGTTCGCAAAGCTTTGATGAAGGAGGATGAATTTGATTTGGAGCGCGGACATGAAACGTTCATGGAAGAAAAGAAGAGCTTCGCCGAGGTCTCCACCTCAGGAAGCAGGGATAACCCTGATCAGGAAACAGACCTTTCTATGCTTACAACCTTTCTAGAAACCTGCATGAAGTTGTTGCGTGATAACAAGGTATTGAAAGGGTTACATGAACTTATAAATGGATGCGCTGGAAACACTCCAAGTGAATGACGCATGGTACAAAAGATTGGTAAGCATAAAGAAACGACAAGACATGAGATGAGACTGATCGCGCAGATAGGAGAATATGAAATGGATCATGTTATTTTAGATCTGGGGTCAGAAGCAAACATGCTACCAAAGCAAGCTTGTGAGCGGATGGGAAGACCTGTGCTGCAGTGATCTCCGATTCAGTTAAGGATGGAAAATTAGTATAAGATCATCCCCATGGGGCAGCTATAAGGAGTGACTATAGATATTGAAGGCACGAGTGCATTGGCTGACTTTGAAGTGATAAAAATTGTGGATGACAGTAACCCCTACCCTGTGCTCCTTAGCATTGATTGGGTTACCGATATGAACGGGGTAATCAACCTAAAGAAGCGAAAGATGATATTTGAAAAGAAGTCGCTTCGTGTCATAGTACCCCTAGATCCTACTGAAGGATCGCGTTATACTGAACCAGTCAGCGATTATGAAAGCGATGATGATTTGGACTGCATATATAAGATAAAATCGTGAGATCAAGATTGGGTGAATCCAACAGTGGATAGATGAATTACATGGGATCGCAAGAGTTCCTGCACCTCATACTCTGATGAAGAATTAGAGCACTGGCAGAATCGGCTACATGAAGTAACCACACTGAGCTGTAACATGATGACCTGGTCGTTGTACTGTGTATCATTAGAGGTAATAACTTTGCCCAATTACGATGCTTTGAATGATATGGATGTGTTTTTGGATGCATTTTAGAGGTAAGTACCATAAAATCAGCGTTTCTAGGATTTGGACTGGGCAATGTGCGCTACGCCTGCAAGATTGTGGGGTATGCACAAGGGTAAATTTGATGATTGGCGTGAGTGTAGGAGGATAATGAGAACATGCTTTGGGAAGCCGAAGGTATGAATGACAGACAAATATGACGATAAGGATGGTCCATGCGTGCACTTGGCCAAATGGGCTAAGGCTTATGGACCGAAGCCCCAACCTAAATGGATGCACTTGTTCTGTCACACCTTGGATGTCATCCTGATGAACTGGTACTTGGAGATAGAGCTCCACCATGGTGCAGGTGAATTGGATATTCTATTTGAAGGATTCATAATGACATTCAACTTTGAAGATGGGTTTGACTGTATTAACGAAGCACTACAAGAAGTTAAAGCAACAATCTTTAGGATACCGCAAGATCCTTTAGATTTGATTCAACCTGATTGGACTACATAGCTGAGTGATGCGCTAGAATGTTATAACGTGACTGCTGAAGAAGAAGACGAGGACCCATGAAAGATTAATATCCCTGAAACAGAGGGTCACCGCGATGTTAAGGGACCGCAGATCGAGAACCTTGATATAACCACGCCACTGAAAACGAAACAGGGAAATATTGGTATGGAGGCGAAGCCCAAATTAACAAATATTGGAGATTATTGGGATGAAACAATGGTAGATAAGGTCGTTGAATTGATCCGTGAATACCAGGATTTTTTCCCTACCAAGTTTGCAGAGATAAAGGGGATAATAGGAGACCTGGGCATTATGAAGATCATGTTAAATCCTGATGAGAAGCCGGTTCAGCAAAGACCTTACCATCTCAATCCAAAGTATAAGGAGAAGGTCCGCTTAGAGCTAGACAAGATGATCACGACAGGCGTCAATGAGCCCATAGAAGAATCTGATTGGGTAAGCCTAATTGTGGTACAGGAAAAGAAGCATAAGGATGAAATAAGGATATGCGTAGATCTCAGGAATTTGAATGATACTTGCGTAGATGATCCTTTCCCCACTTCGTTCAGTGACGAGGTATTGGATAATGTAGTTGGCCAAGAAGCGTATTCCTTCACTGATGGGTTCTTTGGGTACCATCAGATCAAAATCGTGCTTGAGGATAGAAGAAAGACAACCTTCGTGACTAAATGGGGATGTTTTAAATACACTATAATGCCTTTCGGATTGAAGGATGCACCTACAATTTTTTCGCGCATAGTCATTGTTGCATTCAAAGGATTCATTCATAAGTTTCTAGAGGTGTACTTTGATGATTGGACTGTTTTTGGGCTGGTAAAACGCCATGTGGCAAGTTTGCGCCTGACGCTAGATACTTTTCGAAGGTACCAGATTGCGCTCAATTTGAAGAAATTTCTGTTTTTTGTTCCTTTTGGGACCTTGCTGGGTCATGTGGTTTGTAGACAAGGACTAATGGTAGATCCCGCGAAGATCGCAGTGATACTTAACTTGGAGGTGTCGAGGAGTGTGAAACAGCTGCACCAAACTTAGTACATACTGGGTATTATAGGAAGTTTATCAAGGGCTATGCCTCGATCACAATGCCTATGGAGAAGCTATTGAAAAAGGATGTCATGTTCTGTTGGAACGAGAACTGTAAGAAAATCTTGGATGTATTGAAAGAAAAAATGGTCACCGCACCGATTTCATTCTTCCTTGATTGGAAGAAAGATTTTCACATACATGTAAACACGTCATGTACAGCACTGGGAGCAGTACTGACACAGGCTCGTAGAGGAGAATTAGACCATCCTATAACATTCGCAAGTAGGAGGTTATCTAAGGTTGAGAAGAACTATTCCACCATCGAGTGCAAAGGGTTAGCCATGGTATACTCGCTCTACAAGTTTAGACACTATTTGCTGGGTGGACATTTTAAGATGTATATGGATCATTCTGCATTGAAATACCTAGCCAATAAGCCTATGTTGAGGGGGAGAATTTGTAGGTGGTTGTTATTGTTCCAGGAGTATGATTTTGAGGTTATTGTGAAGCCTGGATGACTGAACGCGGGACCATACCATCTGTTGCGCATCAAAATAGGGGAAGAGCCCACTAATTTGGAGGAGGGATTGCCTGATGTGCAACTATTGGTAGTGCGCATCATGGATGGTCACTTTGAAGACATCATACACTTCCTAATGACAGGAACTTCCCTGGAAGGTTACACCGTCCAACAAAAGGATTTAGTGGTACGCGCGGTAGAATTTTCTATCATTGTCAGGCATTTGTACAAAATGGGGTTTGATGAAGTATTACAAAGATTTGTACCAGAGTTTGAAAAGAGCAGTATCCTCGTGGACGCTCATGGGGGCACCGTGGGAGGTCACTATGTAGGGAGAGTGACCTCGCAAAAGATTCTACACATAGGGTTGTGGTAGCCAACCCTCCATCAGGATTCAAAAGCTTACTGTAAGGCATGTGATGTGTGTCAAAGGATGGGTAGGCCATCACGGAGGGATGAGTTGCCTATGAATCCATAGATGATGTTACAACCATTTGAGAAATGGGCGATAGATTTTGTGGGACCCATTTAGCCCCAAGGGAAGAAGATGGGAGCATGGTACATTATCACCGCGACTAAGTATTTGACTCGATGGGTAGAGGCACAACCTATGAAGGATTGCATAGGTGCGACTGCTGCAAAGTTCCTCTTTGAGTATGTATTGATGTAATTTGGGTGTCCAAAGATTCTGATGAGCAATCGTGGTACACACTTTCTGAATGAGACGATCAGCGCACTGACAGAGGAATTTCAGGTATATCACCAGAAGAGCGTGCCTTATCACCCACAGGCTAATGGGACAGTGGAAGCATTCAATAAGGTGTTGGAGAATGCACTGACCAAGGTTTGCAATGCTCAGCAAAGTGATTGGGACCTATGCATACCCGTAGTACTATGGGCCTATCGGACGACATGCAAAATGTTGACTGGACAGATACCCTTTAGGCTTATATATGGTGTTGAAGTAGTGATGACCATGGAATACATTGTGCCTAGTCTATGCACAGCAGCACTCATGGGTATGATGGATCGCAGAGCCCTGGAAGAGAGGCTCGCGCAGCTGGCAGAGCTTGAGGAAGAGAGATTTCTAAATGGATTTCACCAACAAGTCCAAAAGCAACATGAAAAAGCATGGCATGATCGGCACACTAAGTTGTGCATATTTAAGGTAAATTATATGGTTTTGTTATATGACATCAAGTTTGAAAAATTTCTAGGGATATTTAAATGCACTGGTTAGGGCCCTATGTCATTAAGGAGATTACCGATGGTGGAGCAGTTCATTTGGTTAAATTGAATGGAGATCCCTTCCCAGGAAAGGTGAATGGCAGTTGATTGAAGCCATACACTGGTGATACAACCAGGTGACTATATGAGGGTAGCATAGTCTTAGCGCTCTAGGCAGCTGAAAGGAGGAGCGGGACTATAAACTACACTTGCTCAGTTGGGAGTCGCATGATTGGAGGATTATGCGAAGCAAGGAAATGTCTCAGGGTTCACGATAGCATGAAGGGAGCTGCGCTACCCAGGGAGAAATTGCACAGGTTAGCTAGAAATTGACTGTTAAAGTCACTATTCATGATTTGATGGTAGAAATGCGGCGAAATGGAGCAGGCGGCTGGAATTTAAGATGAAATTTATGGGTAATATCCTTGGAAATCTACTGCCAATCCGACATTAATGAACCAAATGTGGGGGGAACGGTCGGATTTGAATTCAAAATTCCCTATAAATTACAGGTGGCTGCCCAACAAAAAACACTTAGCATTTTGAGAATTGAGTTGTTGAGCTCCTAGGTGCACATGAACCGAGAATTATTCAAAGCTCTGATAACAAGTTCGATGTTTAGGCAATTACCAGAGGCAACACGAGAATTGTTGAATAGCACCATGTTGGCACTTGCAAAATCTATGGACACTGAAGCACTGACAACTGAGGAGGTTGTGCTAGAAGTTGTTAAGGAGGTAGAGGAAGTTGCTCTAGAGGTTGCCAAGGTATTAGCTGAAGTTCCCAAATCACCACGGACACCTAGACTAAAGCCGAACCCAACCAAGGAGAGTGTGAAGGACAAAAAAGGCAAGCAACCTATAATACCGATTCACTTGTCACCGAGAAGAAATCCACCGAAGGACAAGCCCACCACACAGGAAAAGGGAAAAGACATCAATCTGGAGTCAGAGGAGGAAGAAATTGAATACATTCTGATGGATGATGAGGACTTGGGGCTCGAAGTGGAGGAAGTTGAAGTCTAGGGTGTTGATGTTGTCACCAAGTTACCTGAGTACATCCCTTTGTGAAAGGGCAAGACCAAGGTCCCAAAGGACATTGACAAGAGCAAGGTCCCCTTGCAAACCCCTCTGATGTCGGACGAGATTGTCTTTGAAGGACTGTACTTGGGGCGGGTTCCTCTGTTAAAACTGGAAGATTGGGACTTATTTGACCATGAGAAGTTCCCACACTTAGCAATAGATCAGTTAATGCACTGCATTATTGACACAACCACCGGGATGACCACATTGGAACCATGGAAGTGGCTCAGAGGAGTAGACAAGGCAGGTCTGCTCAACCTGTTATGGGTGTTGCACTAAAATCGCACCCCAATTACAGTGTTGATCATCAAGTAGCTACTATGCTTGGTGCATGATGGGTTTATGTGGCTAGAGGAGCCAATACCCATCACTGACAGATTGATCCATAGGATCACATGGCTGCCCTACACAAGAGAAAATCCGGCCATGATATTTGGCAGAAAAGGTGGTGAGCAGGCCCTCGCAGAAGCCATGAAGGAGAAATTCAAGCTCGTGAAGAAGCCACGAGGCTATGCCATCTCAAGTATCAATGCCCTTGCAGTCAAGGTGGCCACATATATTTTGGCAGGAGAGGTGACGAGGAAGTGTCGTGCAGATGAGGTGCCAACACCTGTTGTCGCGCTATCAACCTAATGCGCCAGAGGAGTCCATTTCAATTGGGCGCACTATCACTGTGGTGAGTTCCTTGCGAACTATCACGAGGCATATTAGCTTAACAACACTTTCCACTATGCGTGGCTCTTGCTGTCTATTGTGTTGGTAGCATGGGAGTTGTTGGAAGATAGTCAATTCCCCTCGGTCATGCCAGACCTACCAGAAGTCATGAAGTACGCTTCGCTGTGGGCGACCAAGGATGTGCAATGCATCAAAGATAACAAAATCTTCTAGATCTTGATGGAGACGAATATCCGCATGGCCATCAATCACAAACTGCGGTTGTCACCTACTGTGTTTGCCAACCTTTAGGGGTATGCGGAGTTCAAGGCAGAATTTCACCATGTGTTGATCAGGCCGTGGAAGGACCCTACGCAAAAATGGTATGACTTGCCTTACTTGGCAACAAATGACGCAATTGATGTAGTATTTGATCGCTGGCCAGCAGAGTGGTGCACTACCTCAAACTTGGCGGTGGGGGTGAGAAAGTCCGCCGCACAGCGCAAAAAGGAGGAAGCCAAGCTCAAGATGACTCAATTGGCCGAGAAGAGGAAGAAGGAGGCAGCTAACAAGGCCCATGCAGAGCATGATACCGCCTAGCAGACAGAAAAGAAGACAGGAGGAACAAAGTGGGGCTCTGACAAAGGTGCGAGGTCATCTTCGCCTGCCACTGAGGAAGAAACGGACGAGCAAACAGAGAGCATGGCGCGAACCTGTAGGAGATGTCTGCCCACATCAAGCGTCTAAGGGAACAAGAGAAAGGAGGGTCGAGGAAGAAATCCAAGGCCACTGAGGCATCCTTGGACCCAATCACCCTCACAGAGGGTGATTTGCATGACATTGGAGACATGATACGGGATGTCATCACAGAGGCACTACAACAGTTTGAACAACAACAACAACTACTATTGGGAGCCATCTAGACAGGTTTGTAGGAGCTGCAAACCCATGCATCATAGGCTGGCATGGTTTCCACCAGCCTCGCTATTAGCACTTCAAAAGCTGCCGAGATGTTGCGCGCGAAGGTCTCTAGTGAGATAGTGCTACCAGATGGAGCACCAACCACAGAGAATGAAGCTGACAGGCCCACTGTCAGTGCCCTCAAGGGAGTGGGGTTGAACTTGGCAGCGCTACCTAGTGAGGTGCTCCACTTATTGTAAGTTGGACTAATCGCCGAGATGAGGGCTCGCGAACACCTGCAGGTAATCAGTGAGCAGAGGATTAATAATGAATAGATGGCCCTGTTGTGAGACTCTTCCATCGCCGCCATGACTGAGGTAACCGACCGAAACAAGCGCCTAGTTTAGGTCATGGAGGAGGCATGTCGAATGGTCTTGGAGTTGGCCATTCCTGAGGAAGAACCGATGGAGGTGTGCATCCGCAAACTTGCTACAGGGGTGCGCGACGCTCGTATAGAGTTGGCTAGGGTTCAGCTGGAGTTGAACCCACATATTACAGAATTATAGTTGAAGGCCTAGCCTTCAACTCCGCCAGAAGTAAAGGAGTAGCATGAAACCACTGTCACAGAGGCAATAGCGGCGGTAGACAGTGCAGTAGAAGATTGCACACAACTTTTTGAATAGTCATTTGAGGTCTTGACGAGCCTGCAGGAGGACCCTAATGTACAGTGACTGGAGATAGAAGCCTAAGAACTGCAACAGTGATATGACGAAGTAAAAGGTACAAAGCCAACCATCACCCTCACACAAAGACTAGAAAAGTTGCAAGAGACCAAGCAGTTGAAAGAACAGGTAAATGCCACATAGCACAAGGAGGTAGTGCTAAAGGCATGCTTGAAGCCCTAGTTGGATGAGGCTTATGCGCTCACAACCTCTATTGAAGGCAAGCTTGCGAATCTGCAAGCAACTCAGCAAAAGCTTTAGGCTGACAGTTTAGGATCAGTGACCGAGCAGACGGTTGAAGAAGCGAAGCAAGTGGCCACACAATGCATTGGCGAGGTTGCGGTCATATAGGTCGAGCTGGGAGGTCTTCGTGCCAAGATCTCCGCACCCGCAGAGTGACTCGAGGACGAGTCACCATGTTTGTGTTGGGGACCTATTGGGAACGGGTTCTCCTAAGGACAGTTTTGGGGCTAAAAGCCCACGTTTTCGGTCAATTTTATAATAAAGTAGTAAAGTATCTGCATTTTGTGGTCGCAGAGCGCGAAGGTGTCAAGAGTCATAAAGGGTTGTCTACCCTTATTTTCTAAAGTGTAAAGTTGGCTGTAAATATCAGACCATGGGATTGTATAAAAGGAGCTAAGTAAGTAAGCTCTAATTATTTTGAAGTCTTAAGTTTTTGTAGAAGAAGACAAGTCTGGGAGTCTTGGTAGAGAAGTCTAAGTATTTTGGGTCTTAGCATAGGTAGAGGCTCTGCAACTGAGTGCACAAAGGCTTAAGGTGGAAGTACGCAGTTGAGTGCATGGACCCTTGCAGCTATGTGCGCAGGGCGGATAGAGTATGTAATAATCTGAAGCTATCAATAAAGAGAAGTATTCTGCAAATTCTGTGTATTTATTTCTTGTTAATGCATCTGGTTATATTGCATTTTGAGTTTAATTTACAATGTCTATGTGATGTGTGAATCTATGTGATTATATTGGTTAATTGAACACAAGGAATATCAGTTTACGCGACGCTAATTGTGATTGTTTAGTAAGATAAGTAAAACACTTAAGGTAACTGGGGAACCTATACAATATGCTATCATAGCAGTGCAAAAGTACCTAGATCGCAGGTTAAGGCTGCGTGAAGGTTAATCGTAATCCTTCATGGAGGTATTGAAGGACGGAATAAAGGGCTAGACTGATAGAACCCTAAAGCTTGATGACCTACATGAAAGTAGGAATAGAGGGTATAAATCGACATCACGAACATCTCAGGGTGCAGAAACTTGGTTCCATCATCCCTCCATACTGCTTCCGGTGAGACTTCGGTCTGTGCTCTGTGAGATGATGTCAAAAGGGCCAGTAGTGTAGGGATTTTTTGGGCTAACTAATGCTAAACCTAGGCTCAGGCCCCACACAACTAACAGCCATTGTGGTTGATAATGAGATCTGGCTTGGAAAGGAAAAAGAAAATTAGTGATCTGAGATGTTTTCCAAAAAAACTTGGATCCCCTTTTTTATAATGCAGATCCCTTGTTCCAAATTTAATAAAAAATCATTTTGAAATCCCAAAATGTTATGTGGTATTTATAGTATACCTTATATTCTATAAACAATGGGCTAGGCTCAATGTAAGGATAAAAAAATCTTTATTGAATGGTATAGAAACATTCATTTTACCCCTATTCCATTTGAATTAATATAATTGACATTTTTCATTCATGATTTTTTGTGAATAATAATGTATTTGGTTTGAGTGTAGTACTGAGAGCTTCATAGGAAACAAGGAATCTTTCAGCAAGGGCCCATTGCACAGGGACTTTCATTGCCTTTTTTTTGAATTTAAGTTTTGATTTTGTTATTTAAATTCTGAATCTATTTCATGTTCTTACAATTTAGTTCATAGCCTATAATTTTAATTTATGTATTGTGCCTTGTTTATGTAAAGAATCACTGCACAGGCACTTTCCTTGTTTTTTTTTTTTAATTTAAGTTTTGATTTTGTTATTTAAATTCTAAATCTAATTCATGTTCTTACAATTTAGTTCATAACTTATAATTTTAATTTATGCAGTGTGCCTTGTTTATGAAAAGAGTGTTTCATTTCAGTAAACCTTTTATTTATGTTCTGAGGGCCATAGTGGAACTCCATTGGATAAGATATGTAACATGATCTATGTTTCCCTACACAACTACAAAAGATAGCATCCTTTTGCTCATATTAAACTACAATTTGACACAAAGTAAATTTTGAGTCATAGAGGCAGGTTATCCTTTACAATAAATTGTTCTTTTAATTGGTCAAGTAAACTAATTCCTGAATATATTGTGTTTATTCTTTGTAATATTACGGACTTTGATCAACAATTAAATATAGTAATTTAAAGACAATTAAATTACCAAAAAAAAAAAAGTTTTATTGGAAGAGAATAAATTATTTTCAATATTGCTTCCATGCATATAAATGAATAAGATTATGTGTTAAAATTCTTTTTTTTTGTATAAATAGTTGTTTATTTTGTCCCTAATATTTTGCATTATTATTGGAACCTTCCCTAGGACCTCTTCCTAAAATAATTTTTGGTGTGATTATGAGATATCATTCTTTTATAAATATTTAAATTAAAAACCAAATTTAACTTGTATTCATCATCAAAAATAATTTCATGGTTTGATCTTATTTATCTTCAATTATCTTATTGTACTTGAGAATTTTATTGTTGGGTTTAATATTTTGTTCCTTGAAAAAAAACATCAATTGGTGGTGCAATTGAGAAGGAAGTGACTACTTATCTTTAAAATACTTGCAATTATGGTTACTTATATAGCTTAGGATACTATTAAGGGTAAGCCTTTAAACTACTAACTTTAGATATTTTTCATCAAATCATTTCTTCATGTATCCCAATAATGAGCTATCATTCCACCTATCCTTGACTTCTATTGGAACCTAGATAGAACCTTATATTTACTTTGTGTAGTCATTTTAAACCAAAAAATGATCAACGTTTTCACCATCTTTCTTACATAAGTGATAGATAATAGGGTTGTGCCTTACTCTTTTCTCAAGTATGTCCCATGTCAATGTTTTTCTAGCTAGTGATACTTACGTGAAGATTTTGGCTTCCATCAAGTCCTTTAATTTCCAAAATTCTCTCCATCACTAGATCTCTTCCTCATGTTCTTCCACAAACATGACCTTATACCATAATTTTCTGGAGTACTTACCATGAGATATATTTTTGTACTAGACAAGTAAGTTCTCTTCTAAACTTAATTAACTATGAGCTTGTGATACCTGTTAGTGAACCTCAAGCAAATTTTTGTTAGGATGGCTTCGAAACCTAGTTCTATGCCTCCTTCCACCCTTACTATAGGAAACATTCATGAAAATAGACAAAAATTAGATGAAATGTGAGATTCATATTATTAACAGAATATACATATAAATACACATTTTCTTGACCCTTGGTTTCATATTCCAACATGTCTCTTGGATTTCTCATGATTTTTGGCCTTCACTTGAGGCTTTTCTCCTTCCACTCAAGTGTCTGAGCCAAATTTACGTAACCCCAATTATTATGTTTCCAAATCTAAAGGAGTGTATATGAGCCCAAGAAGAGAGTTGATTTACAAAGGTTGATAGTAGTCAATGACTGGATATGCTCTCTAAAATGGTGGTTTAAGGAATAAAACAAACAAAATGAGGTAGCATAAGCCAACGTCTTCTACTAGTGGTGGTTTAAAGATGACCACTTGTTAATGGCCAAAATGACCAAAATCAACAATGGGGAGATCATTCGGCCAGGGCCCCAATTAAATTCTTATCCATTTGTAATGATGATTTTGACTGGTTCTAATGGGTCAAGTTACCCCTCACTCTCCCTGATGACTTTTGATTCTCTAATTACTTATCAACAAGAAAAGAGAAATTAGATTTACCCTCTTGCAGAGCTCGTGTAAGAAAGAAACCTTTAAGTTGAAACAAGTGCTCAGTTATACCACACTAGAGTTTTATTCTATGGAAGGAGACATAAAATGCAATGAATTTATTCTAAATGAAAATTTACCCTAGGATGCAAGCGACATAAAATAAATCCTCAATCCACCTCGATTGGGAAGATTTAGATCTAGCCCTAATCGAGAGCAAGATAATGAAGTGTGGACCAACTTTGAATTTAGAATAAAAAGAGAACTTAAAAGGCCAAAGAAAAAGTTACAGGACGTTCCACTTATTCACACAAATATGAACATACATCCATCTTGCAGTGGTATGATCCAGATTATCCACAGTTTTGTGTTCATTCTCTCGACGTTTCAAACCCCAAAGAGGGTCCATCATCAGGACTAATAGAATATGAATGAAAGCTTATTGATAGAAGAGTCAAGCGACCTGGGAATAAGTAAACCTAGATCCCTGATTTTTTAAAGAAGCCGCCACTCATATGTATGATTTCTTATTTATTTTATTTTAAATTATTATTATTTTATTCAAAGATTAATTTATTAGTTTATAATTTAATTTATTAGTTTATAGTTTTGATTAATTAGTTTAATCTGATTCATAATTTTTATTTATTTATTTATTATTATTTACCATATTTATTATTTATTATTTAGCCCTAGTTTTCCAATTAATCAATTAATTAATTAATTAATTTATTTATATTTCATAATCTTTAATTTATTTGTTTTATTAATAATTATTTTAGTTTAATTAACTGACTAATTACTTTATATTAAATTTTTATTAGAATCTAATTAATTAATTAAAATGGATGTAATTAAATTAAATTAAATTAATTAGATTAAATTAAATTAATAAGCTTTGATTTAATTAACTTAATAATTCTAATTTTTATTTTAAAATTAATCAAGTAATCATTTCATAATTCTTTCAATTGCTTTTATCTATTTAATTGATTAATTAATTTAAATTTAATTGAATAATTAATTCTAATTCTTCCTATTGTTTTTTATTCTATTTTTATTATTATTTAATTAATCAATTAAATTTTTTTATTTAATTAATCAAATTTTAAAAAATTTCATTGATTTAATTAATTAATTTTAATTAATTTTTTTTTAATCATTTTATCATTTTTCAAGATTTAACCTATTAAGCTATAATTGTCCAACTAATTAATAAATTATTTAATTTTTATTTAATTTAATTTTATTCTTATTTTATATAATTAAAATAATTTTTTTTATTAATTAAAATAAATTTTTTCTATTAATTAATTAATTAATTTTGATTTATTTTATTTTATTATTGTTTTTTAATTATTTTATATTAATTTTATAATTGTTATTAATCATTTGTCCAACTAATTGATAAATTAATTTTCACTATTTTAATTTATTTAATTAATTAATTTAAATTAAAATTAATTAATTAATTAAAATGAAAACCCTGATTAGTATCAGGATTTTCATTTTAATTCATTAATTAATTTTAATTAAAAAACTTTAATTAATATAGCCCACTGATTTCACCTCCATTAGGTGACAAAGAGGGAGTAGTGCAGGCTTCTCTATGAAGTGCACTTCAGTTAATAAAACAAGGATTCCTGTGGTTGCCACCTCCACCGCAGTTCAACATGGCGAATTCAGTAAAGCTATCTTTGTTTAAAGGCTTGGGAAATGAGGACCCGGACCATTTTTGGTTTGTCGTGAAAGTTGTATGGGAAGCTTAGGGTGTCACAAATGACCACATGAAGAAGGAAACATTGGTTAGTGCTCTATAGGATCGCGCACTAACCTGGTACATTAAGTACTCTGATGATAACCCAAACGTTGGGGTGGCAGACATCCAGACCACACTGAATAAAGAATTCAGTAGGCCTAAATCTAAGGCACACTGGATAGTGGAATTTAAGGAAATCGCAATGAAGCCAGGCGAGATACCTTGGGTATTGGATCAGAGGTTAAAGTGTAAGATCCACAAAGCTAATATGAACTTAACAGATGCACAACACTGTGATTGGTTCGTGCTTCGCTCCTGCCACACCTAAGGGTTGCACTGTCACAACAGAAGATTATGACTCAAATGGAGGCCTTGGAGATTGAAATGAGATTGCATAAAACAACGATGCAAGATTCAAATCTGGGGGTTCAGTAGATCCATGCACAGTTGCAAAACCTTTGCCTTGAAATGCAAAGTTTGAAGCAAGACAGAACAGTTTGACTGGAGGTGCGCAAAGAGATATGGTGCCTGAAATGTAAGGGTCAGGGGAATGACAAAGACCACTAACCAATCTTTGCAAAATATATTGTAGGAGGAGGACCAATGCCTTTGAGGCCGAAGGCCGAAGCAGGACTGAGCGCGGGGCCTGCATTGTGGTGTGCTATATGTCAGGTAGTAGGGAAGCATGCGATGGATAACTATCATTTGCTGCAAAAGTTTGTACAAACACCACAACAACTATTTTGCAACTTCTGTAGGTCAGTAGGGCATGATGAGTGCAACTGTCGAAGTTATGAATTGATGATGGATATAACACCCACCTATGGGGTTCAGGCAGAAACACAACCCCCTAACCAGAGCGTAGGGATGGCGCGAACAGGCTTTCAGGGGCACAGACAAGGCTAAGGCGGAGGAGGACCTGGCAGAGGTCGGGGATAGCTAATCGGCTACAACTATGGAGGACCAAGACACTATACCCATGAATGCACTAACCCAATGTGACCATTATGTAAATATTGTACTCAGTTTGATCATGAGATAGAAGATTGTCCTACACTGATAGCGAGGATACGCAACAAAGCAGTTCTACCACCTCAGCTGACTCAGAACCAGCAGATGATGAGGTCTGAGACTCACGAAGAGGATTTGAATGTGAATATAGTGCTCTGAAGTGGAATTGCAATAGGCGATGGTAAGGGAAAACAACCCGAAGATAGCGCATGGGTTCGCAAAGCTTTGATGAAGGAGGATGAATTTGATTTGGAGCGCGCACATGAAACGTTCATGGAAGAAAAGAAGAGCTTCGCCGAGGCCTCTACCTCAGGAAGCAGGGATAACCCTAATCAGGAAACAAACCTTTCTATGCTTACAACCTTTCTAGAAACCTGCATGAAGTTGTTGCGTGATAACAAGGTATTGAAAGGGTTACATGAACTTATAAATGGATGCGCTGGAAACACTCCAAGTGAATGACGCATGGTACAAAAGATTGGTAAGCATAAAGAAACGACAAGGCATGAGATGAGACTGATCGCGCAGATAGGAGAATATGAAATGGATCATGTTATTTTAGATCTGGGGTCAGAAGCAAACATGCTACCAAAGCAAGCTTGTGAGCGAATGGGAAGACCTGTGCTGCAGTGATCTCCGATTCAGTTAAGGATGGAAAATTAGTATAAGATCATCCCCATGGGGCAGCTATAAGGAGTGACTATAGATATTGAAGGCACGGGTGCATTGGCTGACTTTGAAGTGATAAAAATTGTGGATGACAGTAACCCCTACCCTGTGCTCCTTAGCATTGATTGGGCTACCGATATGAACGGGGTAATCAACCTAAAGAAGCAAAAGATGATATTTGAAAAGAAGTCGCTTCGTGTAATAGTACCCCTAGATCCTACTGAAGGATCGCGTTATACTGAACCAGTCTGCGATTATGAAAGCGATGATGATTTGGACTGCATATATAAGATAACAGCGTGAGACCAAGATTGGGTGAATCCAACAGTGGATGGATGAATTACATGGGATCGCGAGAGTTCCTGCACCTCAGACTCTGATGAAGAATTAGAGCACTGGCAGAATCGGCTACATGAAGTAACCACACTGAGCTGTAACATGATGACCTGGTCGTTGTACTGTGTATCATTAGAGGTAATAACTTTGCCCAATTACGATGCTTTGAATGATATGGATGTGTTTTTGGATGCATTTTAGAGGTAAGTACCATAAAATCAGCGCTTCTAGGATTTGGACTGGGCAATGTGCGCTACGCCTGCAAGATTGTGGGGTATGCACAAGGGTAAATTTGATGATTGGCGTGAGTGTAGGAGGATAATGAGAATATGCTTTGGGAAGCCGAAGGTATGAATGACAGACAAATATGACGATAAGGATGGTCCACGCGTGCACTTGGCCAAATGGGCTAAGGCTTATGGACCGAAGCCCCAACCTAAATGGGTGCACTTGTTCTGTCACACCTTGGATGTCATCCTGATGAACTGGTACTTGGAGATAGAGCTCCACCATGGTGCAGGTGAATTGGATATTCTATTTGAAGGATTCATAATGACATTCAACTTTGAAGATGGGTTTGACTGTATTAACGAAGCACTACAAGAAGTTAAAGCAACAATCTTTAGGATACCGCAAGATCCTTTAGATTTGATTCAACCTGATTGGACTACATAGCTGAGTGACGCGCTAGAATGTTATAACGTGACTGCTGAAGAAGAAGACGAGGACCCATGAAAGATTAATATCCCTGAAACAGAGGGTCACCGCGATGTTAAGGGACCGCAGATCGAGAACCTTGATATAACCACGCCACTGAAAACGAAACAGGGAAATATTGGTACGGAGGCGAAGCCCAAATTAACAAATATTGGAGATTATTGGGATGAAACAATGGTAGATAAGGTCGTTGAATTGATCCGTGAATACCAGGATTTTTTCCCTACCAAGTTTGCAGAGCTAAAGGGGATAATAGGAGACCTGGGCATTATGAAGATCATGTTAAATCCTGATGAGAAGCCGGTTCAGCAAAGACCTTACCATCTCAATCCAAAGTATAAGGAGAAGGTCCGCTTAGAGCTAGACAAGATGATCACGACAGGCGTCATTGAGCCCGTAGAAGAATCTGATTGGGTAAGCCTAATTGTGGTACAGGAAAAGAAGCATAAGGATGAAATAAGGATATGCGTAGATCTCAGGAATTTGAATGATACTTGCGTAGATGATCCTTTCCCCACTTCGTTCAGTGACGAGGTATTGGATAATGTAGTTGGCCAAGAAGCGTATTCCTTCACTGATGGGTTCTTTGGGTACCATCAGATCAAAATCGTGCTTGAGGATAGAAGAAAGACAACCTTCGTGACTAAATGGGGATGTTTTAAATACACTATAATGCCTTTCGGATTGAAGGATGCACCTACAATTTTTTCGCGCATAGTCATTGTTGCATTCAAAGGATTCATTCATAAGTTTCTAGAGGTGTACTTTGATGATTGGACTGTTTTTGGGCTGGTAAAACGCCATGTGGCAAGTTTGTGCCTGACGCTAGATACTTTTCGAAGGTACCAGATTGCGCTCAATTTGAAGAAATTTCTGTTTTTTGTTCTTTTGGGACCTTGCTGGGTCATGTGGTTTGTAGACAAGGACTAATGGTAGATCCCGCGAAGATCGCAGTGATACTTAACTTGGAGGTGTCGAGGAGTGTGAAACAGCTGCACCAAACTTAGTACATACTGGGTATTATAGGAAGTTTATCAAGGGCTATGCCTCGATCACAATGCCTATGGAGAAGCTATTGAAAAAGGATGTCATGTTCTGTTGGAACGAGAACTGTAAGAAAATCTTGGATGTATTGAAAGAAAAAATGGTCACCGCACCGATTTCATTCTTCCTAGATTGGAAGAAAGATTTTCACATACATGTAAACACGTCATGTACAGCACTGGGAGCAGTACTGACACAGGCTCGTAGAGGAGAATTAGACCATCCTATAACATTCGCAAGTAGGAGGTTATCTAAGGTTGAGAAGAACTATTCCACCATCGAGCGCAAAGGGTTAGCCATGGTATACTCGCTCTAGAAGTTTAGACACTATTTGCTGGGTGGACATTTTAAGATGTATACGGATCATTCTGCATTGAAATACCTAGCCAATAAGCCTATGTTGAGGGGGAGAATTTGTAGGTGGTTGTTATTGTTCCAGGAGTATGATTTTGAGGTTATTGTGAAGCCTGGATGACTGAACGCGGGACCATACCATCTGTCGCGCATCAAAATAGGGGAAGAGCCCACTAATTTGGAGGAGGGATTGCCTGATGTGCAACTATTTGTAGTGCGCATCATGGATGGTCACTTTGAAGACATCATACACTTCCTAATGACAGGAACTTCCCTAGAAGGTTACACCGTCCAACAGAAGGAGTTAGTGGTACGCGAGGTAGACTTTTCTATCATTGTCGGGCATTTGTACAAAATGGGGTTTGATGAAGTATTACAAAGATTTGTACCAGAGTTTGAAAAGAGCAGTATCCTCGTGGACGCTCATGGGGGCACCGTGGGAGGTCACTATGTATGGAGAGTGACCTCGCAAAAGATTCTACACATAGGGTTGTGGTAGCCAACCCTCCATCAGGATTCAAAAGCTTACTGCAAGGCGTGTGATGTGTGTCAAAGGATGGGTAGGCCATCATGGAGGGATGAGTTGCCTATGAATCCATAGATGATGTTACAACCATTTGAGAAATGGGCGATAGATTTTGTGGGACCCATTTAGCCCCAAGGGAAGAAGATGGGAGCATGGTACATTATCACCGCGACTAAGTATTTGACTCGATGGGTAGAGGCACAACCTATGAAGGATTGCATAGGTGCGAGTGCTGCAGAGTTCCTCTTTGAGTATGTATTGATGTAATTTGGGTCTCCAAAGATTCTGATGAGCAATCGTGGTACACACTTTCTGAATGAGACGATCAGCGCACTGACAGAGGAATTTCAGGTATATCACCAGAAGACCGTGCCTTATCACCCACAGGCTAATGGGACAGTGGAAGCATTCAATAAGGTGTTGGAGAATGCACTGACCAAGGTTTGCAATGCTCAGCAAAGTGATTGGGACCTATGCATACCCGTAGTACTATGGGCCTATCGGACGACATGCAAAATGTTGACTGGACAAATACCCTTTAGGCTTATATATGGTGTTGAAGTAGTGATGACCATGGAATACATTGTGCCTAGTCTATGCACAACAACACTCATGGGTATGATGGATCGCAGAGCCCTGGAAGAGAGGCTCGCACAGCTGGCAGAGCTTGAGGAAGAGAGATTTCTAAATGGATTTCACCAACAAGTCCAAAAGCAACATGAAAAAGCATGGCATGATCGGCACACTAAGTTGTGCATATTTAAGGTAAATGATATGGTTTTGTTATATGACATCAAGTTTGAAAAATTTCTAGGGATATTTAGAATGCACTGGTTAGGGCCCTATGTCATTAAGGAGATTACCGATGGTGGAGCAGTTCATTTGGTTAAATTGAATGGAGATCCCTTCCCAGGAAAGGTGAATGGCAGTTGATTGAAGCCATACACTGGCGATACAACCAGGTGACTATATGAGGGTAGCATAGTCTTAGCGCTCTAGGCAGCTGAAAGGAGGAGCGGGACTATAAACTACACTTGCTCAGTTGGGAGTCGCATGATTGGAGGATTATGCGAAGCAAGGAAATGTCTCAGGGTTCACGATAGCATGAAGGGAGCTGCGCTACCCAGGGAGAAATTTCACAGGTTAGCTAGAAATTGACTGTTAAAGTCACTATTCATGATTTGATGGTAGAAATGCGGCGAAATGGAGCAGGCGGCTGGAATTTAAGATGAAATTTATGGGTAATATCCTTGGAAATCTACTGCCAATCCGGCATTAATGAACCAAATGTGGGGGGAACGGTCGGATTTGAATTCAAAATGCCCTATAAATTACAGGTGGCTGCCCAACAAAAAACACTTAGCATTTTGAGAATTGAGTTGTTGAGCTCCTAGGTGCACATGAACCGAGAATTATTCAAAGCTCTGATAACAAGTTCGATGTTTGAGCAATTACCAGAGGCAACACGAGAATTGTTGAATAGCACCATGTTGGCACTTGCAAAATCTATGGACACTGAAGCACTGACAACTGAGGAGGTTGTGCCAGAAGTTGTTAAGGAGGTAGAGGAAGTTGCTCTAGAGGTTGCCAAGGTATTAGCTGAAGTTCCCAAATCACCACGGACACCTAGACTAAAGCCGAACCCAACCAAGGAGAGTGTGAAGGACAAAAAAGGCAAGCAACCTATAATACCAATTCACTTGTCACCGAGAAGAAATCCACCGAAGGACAAGCCCACCACACAGGAAAAGGGAAAAGACATCAATCTGGAGTCAGAGGAGGAAGAAATTGAATACATTCTGATGGATGATGAGGACTTGGGGCTCGAAGTGGAGGAAGTTGAAGTCTAGGGTGTTGATGTTGTCACCAAGTTACCTGAGTACATCCCTCTGTGCAAGGGCAAGACCAAGGTCCCAAAGGACATTGACAAGAGCAAGGTCCCCTTGCAAACCCCTCTGCTGTCGGACGAGATTGTCTTTGAAGGACTGTACTTGGGGCGGGTTCCTCTGTTAAAACTGGAAGATTGGGACTTAGTTGACCATGAGAAGTTCCCACACTTAGCGATAGAGCAGTTAATGCGCTGCATTATTGACACAACCACCGGGATGACCACATTGGAACCATGGAAGTGGCTCAGAGGAGTAGACAAGGCAGGTCTGCTCAACCTGTTATGGGTGTTGCACTAAAATCGCACCCCAATTACAGTGTTGATCATCAAGTAGCTACTATGCTTGGTGCATGATGGGTTTATGTGGCTAGAGGAGCCAATACCCATCACTGACAGATTGATCCATAGGATCACATGGCTGCCCTACACAAGAGAAAATCCGGCCATGATATTTGGCAGAAAAGGTGGCGAGCAGGCCCTCGCAGAAGCCATGAAGGAGAAATTCAAGCTCGTGAAGAAGCCACGAGGCTATGCCATCTCAAGTATCAATGCCCTTGCAGTCAAGGTGGCCACATATATTTTGGCAGGAGAGGTGACGAGGAAGTGTCGTGTAGATGAGGTGCCAACACCTGTTGTCGCGCTATCAACCTAATGCGCCAGAGGAGTCCATTTCAATTGGGCGCACTATCACGGTGGTGAGTTCCTTGCGAACTATCACGAGGCATATTAGCTTAACAACACTTTCCACTATGCGTGGCTCTTGCTGTCTATTGTGTTGGTAGCATGGGAGTTGTTGGAAGATAGTCAATTCCCCTCGGTCATGCCAGACCTACCAGAAGTCATGAAGTACGCTTCGCTGTGGGCGACCAAGGATGTGCAATGCATCAAAGATAACAAAATCTTCTAGATCTTGATGGAGACGAATATCCGCATGGCCATCAATCACAAACTGCGGTTGTCACCTACTGTGTTTGCCAACCTTTAGGGGTATGCGGAGTTCAAGGCAGACTTTCACCATGTGTTGATCAGGCCGTGGAAGGACCCTACGCAAAAATGGTATGACTTGCCTTACTTGGCAACAAATGACGCAATTGATGTAGTATTTGATCGCTGGCCAGCAGAGTGGTGCCCTACCTCAAACTTGGCGGTGGGGGTGAGAAAGTCTGCCGCACAGTGCGAAAAGGAGGAAGCCAAGCTCAAGATGACTCAACTGGCCGAGAAGAGGAAGAAGGAGGCAGCTAACAAGGCCCATGCAGAGCATGATACCGCCTAGCAGACAGAAAAGAAGACAGGAGGAACAAAGTGGGGCTCTGACAAAGGTGCGAGGTCATCTTCGCCTGCCACTGAGGAAGAAACGAACGAGCAAACAGAGAGCATGGCGCGAACCTGTAGGAGATGTCTGCCCACATCAAGCGTCTAAGGGAACAAGAGAAAGGAGGGTCGAGGAAGAAATCCAAGGCCACTGAGGCATCCTTGGACCCAATCACCCTCACAGAGGGTGATTTGCATGACATTGGAGACATGATACGGGATGTCATCACAGAGGCACTACAACAGTTTGAACAACAACAACAACTACTATTGGGAGCCATCTAGACAGGTTTGTAGGAGCTGCAAACCCATGCATCATAGGCTGGCATGGTTTCCACCAGCCTCGCTATTAGCACTTCAAAAGCTGCTGAGATGTTGCGCGCGAAGGTCTCTAGTGAGATAGTGCTACCAGATGGAGCACCAACCACAGAGAATGAAGCTGACAGGCCCACTGTCAGTGCCCTCAAGGGAGTGGGGTTGAACTTGGCAGCGCTACCTAGTGAGGTGCTCCACTTATTGTAAGTTGGACTAATCGCCGAGATGAGGGCTCGCGAACACCTGCAGGTAATCAGTGAGTAGAGGATTAATAATGAATAGATGGCCCTGTTGTGAGACTCTTCCATCGCCGCCATGACTGAGTTAACCGACCGAAACAAGCGCCTAGTTTAGGTCATGGAGGAGGCATGTCGAATGGTCTTGGAGTTGGCCATTCCTGAGGAAGAACCGATGGAGGTGTGCATCTGCAAACTTGCTACAGGGGTGCGCGACGCTCGTATAGAGTTGGCTAGGGTTCAGCTGGAGTTGAACCTACATATTACAGAATTATAGTTGAAGGCCTAGCCTTCAACTCCGCCAGAAGTAAAGGAGTAGCATGAAACCACTGTCACAGAGGCAATAGCGGCGGTAGACAGTGCAGTAGAAGACTGCACACAACTTTTTGAATAGTCATTTGAGGTCCTGACGAGCCTGCAGGAGGACCCTAATGTACAGTGACTGGAGATAGAAGCCCAAGAACTGCAACAGTGATATGACGAAGTAAAAGGTACAAAGCCAACCATCACCCTCACACAAAGACTAGGAAAGTTGCAAGAGACCAAGCAGTTGAAAGAACAGGTAAATGCCACATAGCACAAGGAGGTAGTGCTAAAGGCATGCTTGAAGCCCTAGTTGGATGAGGCTTATGTGCTCACAACCTCTATTGAAGGCAAGCTTGCGAATCTGCAAGCAACTCAGCAAAAGCTTTAGGCTGACAGTTTAGGATCAGTGACCGAGCAGATGGTTGAAGAAGCGAAGCAAGTGGCCACACAATGCATTGGCGAGGTTGCGGTCATATAGGTCGAGCTGGGAGGTCTTCGTGCCAAGATCTCCACGCCCGCAGAGTGACTCGAGGACGAGTCACCATGTTTGTGTTGGGGACCTATTGGGAACGGGTTCTCCTAAGGACAGTTTTGGGGCTAAAAGCCCACGTTTTCGGTCAATTTTATAATAAAGTAGTAAAGTATCTGCATTTTGTGGTCGCAGAGCGCGAAGGTGTCAAGAGTCATAAAGGGTTGTCTACCCTTATTTTCTAAAGTGTAAAGTTGGCTGTAAATATCAGACCATGGGATTGTATAAAAGGAGCTAAGTAAGTAAGCTCTAAGTATTTTAAAGTCTTAAGTTTTTGTAGAAGAAGACAAGTCTGGGAGTCTTGGTAGAGAAGTCTAAGTATTTTGGGTCTTAGCATAGGTAGAGGCTCTGCAACTGAGTGCACAAAGGCTTAAGGTGGAAGTACGCAGTTGAGTGCATGGACCCTTGCAGCTATGTGCGCAGGGCGGATAGAGTATGTAATAATCTGAAGATATCAATAAAGAGAAGTATTCTGCAAATTCTGTGTATTTATTTCTTGTTAATGCATCTGGTTATATTGCATTTTGAGTTTAATTTACAATGTCTATGTGATGTGTGAATCTATGTGATTATATTGGTTAATTGAACACAAGGAATATCAGTTTACGCGACACTAATTGTGATTGTTTAGTAAGATAAGTAAAACACTTAAGGTAACTGGGGAACCTGTACAATATGCTATCATAGCAGTGCAAAAGTACCTAGATCGCAGGTTAAGGCTGCGTGAAGGTTAATCGTAATCCTTCATGGAGGTATTGAAGGACGGAATAAAGGGCTAGACTGATAGAACCCTAAAGCTTGATGACCTACATGAAAGTAGGAATAGAGGGTATAAATCGACATCACGAACATCTCAGGGTGCAGAAACTTGGTTCCATCATCCCTCCATACTGCTTCCGGTGAGACTTCGGTCTGTGCTCTGTGAGATGATGTCAAAAGAGCCAGTAGTGTAGGGATTTTTTGGGCTAACTAATGCTAAACCTAGGCTCAGGCCCCACACAACTAACAGCCATTGTGGTTGATAATGAGATCTGGCTTGGAAAGGAAAAATAAAATTAGTGATCTGAGATGTTTTCCAAAAAAACTTGGATCCCCTTTTTTATAATGCAGATCCCTTGTTCCAAATTTAATAAAAAATCATTTTGAAATCCCAAAATGTTATGTGGTATTTATAGTATACCTTATATTCTATAAACAATGGGCTAGGCTCAATGTAAGGATAAAAAAATCTTTATTGAATGGTATAGAAACATTCATTTTACCCCTATTCCATTTGAATTAATATAATTGACATTTTTCATTCATGATTTTTTGTGAATAATAATGTATTTGGTTTGAGTGTAGTACTGAGAGCTTCATAGGAAACAAGGAATCTTTCAGCAAGGGCCCATTGCACAGGGACTTTCATTGCCTTTTTTTTGAATTTAAGTTTTGATTTTGTTATTTAAATTCTGAATCTATTTCATGTTCTTACAATTTAGTTCATAGCCTATAATTTTAATTTATGTATTGTGCCTTGTTTATGTAAAGAATCACTGCACAGGCACTTTCCTTGTTTTTTTTTTTAATTTAAGTTTTGATTTTGTTATTTAAATTCTAAATCTAATTCATGTTCTTACAATTTAGTTCATAACTTATAATTTTAATTTATGCAGTGTGCCTTGTTTATGAAAAGAGTGTTTCATTTCAGTAAACCTTTTATTTATGTTCTGAGGGCCATAGTGGAACTCCATTGGATAAGATATGTAACATGATCTATGTTTCCCTACACAACTACAAAAGATAGCATCCTTTTGCTCATATTAAACTACAATTTGACACAAAGTAAATTTTGAGTCATAGAGGCAGGTTATCCTTTACAATAAATTGTTCTTTTAATTGGTCAAGTAAACTAATTCCTGAATATATTGTGTTTATTCTTTGTAATATTACGGACTTTGATCAACAATTAAATATAGTAATTTAAAGACAATTGAATTACCAAAAAAAAAAAGGTTCTATTGGAAGAGAATGAATTATTTTCAATATTGCTTCCATGCATATAAATGAATAAGATTATGTGTTAAAATTCTTTTTTTTTGTATAAATAGTTGTTTATTTTGTCCCTAATATTTTGCATTATTATTGGAACCTTCCCTAGGACCTCTTCCTAAAATAATTTTTGGTGTGATTATGAGATATCATTCTTTTATAAATATTTAAATTAAAAACCAAATTTAACTTGTATTCATCATCAAAAATAATTTCATGGTTTGATCTTATTTATCTTCAATTATCTTATTGTACTTGAGAATTTTATTGTTGGGTTTAATATTTTGTTCCGTGAAAAAAAACATCAATTGGTGGTGCAATTGAGAAGGAAGTGACTACTTATCTTTAAAATACTTGCAATTATGGTTACTTATATAGCTTAGGATACTATTAAGGGTAAGCCTTTAAACTACTAACTTTAGATATTTTTCATCAAATCATTTCTTCATGTATCCCAATAATGAGCTATCATTCCACCTATCCTTGACTTCTATTGGAACCTAGATAGAACCTTATATTTACTTTGTGTAGTCATTTTAAACCAAAAAATGATCAATGTTTTCACCATCTTTCTTACATAAGTGATAGATAATAGGGTCGCGCCTTACTCTTTTCTCAAGTATGTCCCATGTCAATGTTTTTCTAGCTAGTGATACTTACGTGAAGATTTTGGCTTCCATCAAGTCCTTTAATTTCCAAAATTCTCTCCATCACTAGATCTCTTCCTCATGTTCTTCCACAAACATGACCTTATACCATAATTTTCTGGAGTACTTACCATGAGATATATTTTTGTACTAGACAAGTTCTCTTCTAAACTTAATTGACTATGAGCTTTTGATACTTGTTAGTGAACCTCAAGCAAATTTTTGTTAGGATGGCTTCGAAACCTAGTTCTATGCCTCCTTCCACCCTTACTATAGGAAACATTCATGAAAATAGACAAAAATTAGATGAAATGTGAGATTCATATTATTAACAGAATATACATATAAATACACATTTTCTTGACCCTTGGTTTCATATTCCAACATGTCTCTTGGATTTCTCATGATTTTTGGCCTTCACTTGAGGCTTTTCTCCTTCCACTCAAGTGTATGAGCCAAATTTACGTAACCCCAATTATTATGTTTCCAAATCTAAAGGAGTGTATATGAGCCCAAGAAGAGAGTTGATTTACAAAGGTTGATAGTAGTCAATGACTGGATATGCTCTCTAAAATGGTGGTTTAAGGAATAAAACAAACAAAATGAGGTAGCATAAGCCAACGTCTTCTACTAGTGGTGGTTTAAAGATGACCACTTGTTAATGGCCAAAAATGACCAAAATCAACAATGGGGAGATCATTCGGCCAGGGCCCCAATTAAATTCTTATCCATTTGTAATGATGATTTTGACTGGTTCTAATGGGTCAAGTTACCCCTCACTCTCCCTGATGACTTTTGATTCTCTAATTACTTATCAACAAGAAAAGAGAAATTAGATTTACCCTCTTGCAGAGCTCGTGTAAGAAAGAAACCTTTAAGTTGAAACAAGTGCTCAGTTATACCACACTAGAGTTTTATTCTATGGAAGGAGACATAAAATGCAATGAATTTATTCTAAATGAAAATTTACCCTAGGATGCAAGCGACATAAAATAAATCCTCAATCCACCTCGATTGGGAAGATTTAGATCTAGCCCTAATCGAGAGCAAGATAATGAAGTGTGGACCAACTTTGAATTTAGAATAAAAAGAGAACTTAAAAGGCCAAAGAAAAAGTTACAGGACGTTCCACTTATTCACACAAATATGAACATACATCCATCTTGCAGTGGTATGATCCAGATTATCCACAGTTTTGTGTTCATTCTCTCGACGTTTCAAACCCCAAAGAGGGTCCATCATCAGGACTAATAGAATATGAATGAAAGCTTATTGAGAGAAGAGTCAAACGACCTGGGAATAAGTAAACCTAGATCCCTGATTTTTTAAAGAAGCCGCCACTCATATGTATGATTTCTTATTTATTTTATTTTAAATTATTATTATTTTATTCAAAGATTAATTTATTAGTTTATAATTTAATTTATTAGTTTATAGTTTTGATTAATTAGTTTAATCTGATTCATAATTTTTATTTATTTATTTATTATTATTTACCATATTTATTATTTATTATTTAGCCCTAGTTTTCCAATTAATCAATCAATTAATTAATTTATTTATTTATATTTCATAATCTTTAATTTATTTGTTTTATTAATAATTATTTTAGTTTAATTAACTGACTAATTACTTTATATTAAATTTTTATTAGAATCTAATTAATCAATTAAAATGGATGTAATTAAATTAAATTAAATTAATTAGATTAAATTAAATTAATAAGCTTTGATTTAATTAACTTAATAATTCTAATTTTTATTTTAAAATTAATCAAGTAATCATTTCATAATTCTTTCAATTGCTTTTATCTATTTAATTGATTAATTAATTTAAATTTAATTGAATAATTAATTCTAATTCTTCCTATTGTTTTTTATTCTATTTTTATTATTATTTAATTAATCAATTAAATTTTTTTATTTAATTAATCAAATTTTAAAAAATTTCATTGATTTAATTAATTAATTTTAATTATTTTTTTTTTAATCATTTTATCATTTTTCAAGATTTAACCTATTAAGCTATAATTGTCCAACTAATTAATAAATTATTTAATTTTTATTTAATTTAATTTTATTCTTATTTTATATAATTAAAATAAATTTTTTTATTAATTAAAATAAATTTTTTCTATTAATTAATTAATTAATTTTGATTTATTTTATTTTATTATTGTTTTTTAATTATTTTATATTAATTTTATAATTGTTATTAATCATTTGTCCAACTAATTGATAAATTAATTTTCACTATTTTAATTTATTTAATTTCTATTTTAATTTATTTAATTAATTAATTTAAATTAAAATTAATTAATTAATTAAAATGAAAACCCTGATTAGTATCAGGATTTTCATTTTAATTCATTAATTAATTTTAATTAAATAAATTAAAATAGAAATTAAATAAATTAAAATAAGTAAAAATTAATTTATTAATTAGTTGGACCAATGATTAATAACAATTATAAAATTAATATAACGTAATTAAAAAACAATAATAAAATAAAATAAATCAAAATTAATTAAAATTAATTAATTAATAGAAAATTTTTATTTTAATTAATACAAAAAATTATTTTAATTAAATAAAATAGGAATAAAATAAAATAAAATAAAAATTAATTTATTTATTAATTAGTTGGACAATTATAGCTTAATAGGTTAAATGTTGAAAAATGATAAAATGATTAAAAAAAATTAATTAAGATTAATTAATTAAATCAATGGAAATTTTTTAAAATTGATTAATTAAATAAAAAAAATTAATTGATTAATTAAATAATAATAAAAATAGAATAAAAAACAATAGGAAGAATTAGAATTAATTATTCAATTAAATTTAAATTAATTAATCAATTAAATAGATAAAAGCAATTGAAAGAATTATAAAATGATTATTTGATTAATTTTAAAATAAAAATTAGAATTATTAAATTAATTAAATCAAAGCTTATTAATTTAATTTAATCTAATTAATTTAATTTAATTTAATTACATCCATTTTAATTAATTAATTATATTCTAATAAAAATTTAATATAAAATAATTAGTCAATTAATTAAACTAAAATAATTAATAAAACAAATAAATTAAAAATTATGAAATATAAATTAATTAATTAATTAATTGATTGATTGATTAATTAGAAATTAGGGCTAAATAATAAATAATAAATATGGTAAATAACAATAAATAAATAAATAAAAATTATGAATCAGATTAAACTAATTAATCAAACTATAAACTAATAAATTAAATTATAAACTAATAAATTAATCTTTGAATAAAATAATAATAAATTAAAATAAAATAAATAAGAAATCATACATACCGGCTTCTTTAAAAAATTAGGGATCTAGGTTTATTTATTCCCAGGTCATTTGACTCTTCTCTCAATAAGCTTTCATTCATATTCTATTAGCCCTGATGATGGACCCTCTTTGGGGTTTGAAACGTCGACATAATGAACACAAAACTGTGGATAATCTGGATCATACCACTGCAAAAAACTTCCACAGAAGCCTAAAATCTAACATACATCCATCTAATAAGTAGTTATCATATATCCATAGCACACATATCCAAATTCAAATAAAATGAATTCAAAATTAGTAGACATGACTACGTTAAGGAAATAGTTCTCATAAAATAGTCATGATTAAAACAACAACACACTTTCCATCAATATGCTAATTAGTCAACAACTATAACATGTCCATCTATTTCAATTCAATGATCAACATCGATTTAAACTTGATCCATCATAAAATAGATAGTTTTCCAATGATTTGAACAAGTATACAATTAAATGAATTTACAATAATGCAAAAATAAAAATAAAACACATACTTATCTGGATCAAGAATTTCCTCAAAATTGAATTAAATTGAAGCTAATAATTAATTTTTAACTCTGACAATAGTGTACAAAAATTGCAGATCCGATCAAAGCTCTCTGAGCACATAAGATTCTCAAAACATTTCATGACAGCGTGAATTTTTCAAAGCTGAAATACATCTCCTTAATTTGGTCCAAAGAATAGCTAATTCTCTACAAAATTCAGTCCTCTACAGTAGTGCAAAACCCCCCTTTTTGCAGAGAAATTGGAACCCTTTCTCCTTTTCCTAAATCTTATTTATAATTACAAAAATAAATCTCTAAAAAATATAGTTGTTCAAAGAATAAGTGAGATTTCTGATTTTGTTGGTAAAGAATCCCTATTTTCCTCTTGGAGTAATTTTGTTGCTCCAAAATATCTTTGTTCATCCTCTTCCACAAATTCCCTGCAAAAATAAAAATTAAAACCAATGAAAAAAACAGATCTCTAGAATTGTGAAATCAAATTAACAAATTTAAAATCCATTTGACAAATTAATCAAATCAAATTCTAGACCCCCATTGCTTCCTTGTGGAGATATTATTTAGCCAAATTAATAATCTAAAATGAACTTGTAACAAGAAGTCATTTTGGACAAATCAAAATGCTTCCAAAACAAATTCCAAAATTAATTTTTTTGTTACAATTTTGTAGCCTTCAACTTTGCTAATTTTTTAGCATAATAAATCTTTAGATTTGTTTGACTTAATGTTCCCATATTATTCTCTTACAATTAACTTTTTAATGAGCTCTCTTTTTCGTCATTTAACAAGTACAACTTAAAATATGAACCATGAAAGTTGAGTTCTAAAACTAGAAAATAATAACTGGACTTAAAAAAAGAATAATTACAATATTTTAATTTTGTAACTTTTTTGAATCTTTAAATATAAAACATTAAAAATAAATTTTAATTAAATTCAAACAAAATAAAAAATAAAAAACTTAAAAAACTAAAACAAAAACATTTTAAAAAGTCAAATGTTTTTTTTAAGTGTTATGTATAAAAACAAGAGATGATACGTATGGCATAAAAAAAATTTATAATATTTTAATTTTTTAAATATAAAATATTAAAAATAAATTTTAATTAAATTCAAATAAAATAGGGAAAAATACTAAAAATACAAAACAAAAACATTTTAAAAAGTCAATTTTTTTTTTTAATGTTATGTATAAAAACAAGAAATGATACGTATGGCATGGGAAGGGGCCCATTCATGCCATGGTTTTAAATCAAGTCAACAAGCCCTCTTAATATGAGTAATGTTCTTCAAGCCCCTCCCACTCTGATGTTATCTCGCCTAATCAACTTTGTAGTTATTAATTTTTGCAAAACTTGAACCTGCGGATGACATCATAAAAAGTTTGTTTATATATATATATATAATTTATATATAATTTTATTATATGGTTATAATATATCTGTTATCTCAAAATCAAGCCTTGGAAGGCTGCAACCCAGGAAGACTTCAAGTAACTATTTCACACCAATCTTTTGACTAAGGCTTAGCCTCCTTAGCCTGAGAGGGCTCTCTCAAAGGGTTATTGATTTTGACTATAAATAAGATGGCTAACTCTCATGAAATAACATTAACAAATATGAAGGCTGGACAAACATTGCATAGGTTTCCATTGGGCTTATGGAGTCAATCATACTTCAGTAAACAATGACACTGCTTTTACATAGAAGTTAGGGCATGTGGCATTTAGATGCTCAAAACACAACTCATAGAAAACCACAGTTTACAAATACACACAGGAAATCAGAGCAGCATAAGTGAATTCTGAGTGATTGTGTATTTATACAACTGTAAAAACATCAAGGACAAAGTAAAACCACACATCTTGAACATAGAAATACTGTATGAATCCTGAGAAGAAAAGCAGCAAATTATATTACTGAAACTGAGTTTTTACACAAGCCAAAACAATACTCTGTTTTTATCAAATATCCAACCCCCATTACATAGATGTTCCAGCTATATATAGAAAATCCTTATTCTAACTACTTCGAGCTTCCTCCTCCAACATGAGGGGAACTCGAATTCTGCCTATGATGACCCCTATCTGCTTTACAACAAACTATTAAATACAATTAGTGCTAACTGGAGTTCTAAAGAGTTCTAGTTTGACTATGACTCTAACTCTATCTTCTTCGTAGAATGATTCCTTCTAGTTCTTTGACACTTGGACTCCTTGCAGTTTGGCTGAGATGGCTGAGATGGCTGAGATGAGTATTTAAAGCTCCATGTTGGCCTCGGATGCTGAATACTTTAACTGCTCAGTGATGTTAGGTGATATCCCTTGCTTTTCGGTTCCAGTCCTTCATAACTTCGAATATACAGCAGCATGTTTTTAGCCCTTTTAATAACCCAAAAATATAGGAGATCACCATGTTCCTGATGTGTTGGAGGCTTCATCGATGGCCAAGTGTGCAAGCCAAAATTCCTTGTATGCAACTCATTCAATACCCTATGACCGGTAATAAAGTGGCTTTATAACAGAAACTTCAAACTTGAGTTAAAGCATTCCACCTTTTAAAGGTACAGCTGTCTTGATCTGAATGGTTGTGATGGCTTCATTTGGTCCCTTACATGTCCTTTAGGTGTTTCCTTTTGAAAATTCCCACACATATTACCAAACTATTTGTCTGCGTTGAAAACACCACCTACAGCAGTTTCGTAGCGCGCTACGAAACTGCTGAATTATTTAAAACAGTTTGCCTTTCATAGCTAAATGATCGCCACTGTTCATGGGTTAAGCACCTTACTCCCTTGATCAGTATTCATGTTCTTGTTTTCATCCCTGCAAACTCTTTCATAACCATTCATGTCAGTCCAGTTTCTTGAAGAGTTAGACAAATTCAAACCAAAGCCAATATATTCTGCAAGGGGCATTTTCCTATCCATCTGAATGCAATGACTATAGTCTTTTAACTAACAGTCATCCTTGGCATGAGACCATTCACTCTCAAATTGGAAACCTTCCTTCTATTATACACCTGTGTGCTTTCCTTCTTATGATTGGCACCTTTTTCAAAAGCCACAGGATTAGTGGTGTTAATGATGAACTTGGAACAGCACTGATTTTTACACGGGCACCGTGTTTGGTTTTTGGATATTGATATTAAGACATTATCAACCTTCTCAATTCCATATTGGCAAATATGGTTATCTTTTGGGCTTGACAATCCGTTCCATTTAACATGTTGAAACATGTCTACCTTTTGTCCACGTGTGAAGACAAAAACTCCTCCAAGCTGTCTGACATATTTTGGACTGTAGTAAATGTGTTCACTTTATGACAAAAGTTTAAAGTTGCATTCGAATACATGTTTTCTCCACCTGTATTAACTTTGCTGAAGATTGATAATTTTGCAGGATCCCTTAAAGATATTCCATTTTCCACATTTCCACTTGTAGTTCAGAACTAGTGACTGAGATTGGATAGCTTCAGCTGCTACGAAATTGTTGTTCTGGCTGAAAAATATGTCTTGGGACAGAGCTCATAATTTCTCACAGAAAACGTATTTGGAAAAACTGAAGGAGGTTTTTGTGAACCAATCCGTGTTTAACAAAAACCTCTCTTGGTTTTTTGAAACACCTTCCCTACCGCCCAGAATCTATCTTTGAAAAGCAGGTGTAAAACAGGAAATGAAAAACTGCACCTACAGCAGTTTCGGCGCAACTTTGGTCATTAATTTCTCTCAGATCGTAATGGATTTGAGGAAAATGAAGAAGGATTTTCTAGTTCAGTCTGTTAGGAATAAAAACCTCTTTCCATTTCCCAAAATAGGCTTTCAGTTGCTTTAGAGACCTCCTGGAAGTTGACTAGTAAACGCAGAAAGCAGAGTTTTTTATGCTGAAACAGGCTGCTACAGGGGTTTCGCAGCGCGCTTCAAAACTGCTGTGTAATTTCAAAAACATAGCTTAGGATCAAAATCTAACTTTCTTGTGTCTTTCCTTTTACTGCAATGACTTTTCCATTTGACATGAAATTGTTCAACATTGAATATTTAGACACCATTCTTCAAGGTAAGTATCAAAAGGTAATTTGTCCAAAATTAGGACTTAGCCTTACTTCTATCATCTTTATGCAGCTGTGATGATGTTTCCTTAGCCCTAGGGCTAAATTCCTTGCTTAATTGAGGAGCTGCCTCGCTTGAACTTGATGAAGATTTCTGATCTCTGCTCACCATGGGCTTGTTTGCTCAAACTAAGAATTGTATCAAATGTATATTGCATAAACACGACCAAGATCAACATGAATATGTCTAGGATCAATTAACCTTTACCTTACCCTTTTTCTTTGAGAATTTTGTCAATGATAACAATATCAATATATATAAAGAGCTCAGTTGTGGTGGCTTTTAAATAAATATTAAATT
This sequence comes from Pinus tabuliformis, assembly GCA_031772625.1. Taxonomy (NCBI): domain Eukaryota; kingdom Viridiplantae; phylum Streptophyta; class Pinopsida; order Pinales; family Pinaceae; genus Pinus; species Pinus tabuliformis. The sequence continues at coordinate 279,030,072 of CM062810.1, read as the reverse complement.
AAATTAATAAAAATTAATTAAATAACTAAAAATAATATTTATAAATTAATTAAATGATTATATTTATATATTTAAATTAATTAAATTTATAAAATAAAATAAAATACATTTTTACATATTTAAAGTTTAGGTGGTGAAATTCAACCGAACTTAGACTAAGCCTAATTTCCAAACCATAGGTCTAAATAAGCTGACAAAAGAAATGCCACTGTTATCATGGATAGGACAGATTATGAGCATAAAATGGAAGAACACTTAAACAATAGTGGCTGTTATAGCCCCAAGAGTTAGCTCAATCGGTCAAATCAAGTGCCTCGCCAATGGGAGGTCACAGGGTCGAATCCCGAAAGCTCTTGGGGTTAGGTCAGTAAATAGGCCGAGGGGTGTTGATGCCCTTTGGGTGGCGTCCACTCAGTGTTTAAAAACCTTGGACGTAGCGGCTACCCACTGACCCGGGTATCCGTGAACCAGTAAGTGAAAAAAAAATAGTGGCTGTTATAGAGTTCTGAACAAAGATCCTAGTAGCAAAATCCTTCGCCAAGTAAGCAACAAAATTAAAAGCTCCTCTCTTGATGCCACCATTAAGAACAGATTAATCCCTAGTAATGCCATTATCCCTAGAATTTATGGAGTGCCTCAAATCCATAAAAATGGTGTTCCACTAAGACCTATAGTAAACACTATAGGATCTCCCACTTATTGTTTAGCTAAATATCTTGCGAACAAACTTAGACCTTTATCCGGTAACACTCCCTCTTACATCAAAGATTCCGCTTCTTTCATAGAATGGATCAAAAACCTAGAATTTAATGACAATGACCTAATGGTTAGCTTTGACGTAGTGTCTCTCTACACTATGATTCCTGTGGATGAAGCCTTAGAAGTATTGAAGAATATTACAGACCTTGAAACGGTGGAACTAATAAGCATTTGCCTTAAGTCTTCATACTTCAGTTTTAAGGGAAAAATCTATGAGCAAACTCATGGCGTTGCAATGGGTTCTCCATTATCACCATTGATTGCCAATATATACATGGAACACTTTGAGCAAATGGCCCTTAGGTCTTTCCCCTTTACCCCTGAAGAATGGAAACGATATGTAGATGACATTTTTGCTAAATGGAGCCATGGTTTGGACAAACTGAAGGAATTTTTATCTCATATAAATAGCCTCTCTAAACACATAAAATTCACTATTGAAATTGAGAAAGACAACTAGCTCCCCTTCTTAGATGTCCTCCTTACCAAGAAAAATGGCAAGCTAAGCCACCAAGTCTTCAGAAAGCAGACACACACTGACAAGTATCTTCATTCAAACTCCCACCACCATCCGAAGCAAAAAGTTGGTGTCATCAAAACCCTAGCCACCAGAGCCTCCAGAATCTCTGACCCTGAACATTTAGAAGAAGAACTTAACCATCTCCACGAGGTCTTTATAAACAATGGCTATCAAAATCACACTATCCATAAAATAATTAAAGATTCCATAACCAATAAACAAAAAAGAAAATCTCTTGAAAACCCTAGAATCTCCTTACCCTATATTAAAGGAACCACAAATAAAATTGCTAGAGTTCTTGCTAAGCATAACATTATGGTTGCTTTCACGCCCCCTAACACCCTAAAAAACATGCTTGAGTCTGCTAAAGACTTAATAGACCCAAAAAATCACAAAGGAGTATACTCGATTCCCTGTTCTTCCGGTAAAGTTTATATAGGCGAAACAGGGAGATCCTTTGGAATAAGATTAAAAGAACACATTAATGATATTACTAGAAATAGGTTGGAAAATCAGGTCTAGCAGAGCACACATGTTTCTCTTCACACTATATATGTATGGAACAAGCTAAATTAATCCATAAGGAAGACCACTGTTTAAAAAGAAGAGTAAAAGAGGCAATTGAAATTGAAAAATCCTCCAATAACATGAATATGGATGACAGTCTTAAATTAAGTAGTACCTAGAAACCCTTATTAAATAAAATGAAAAAACATTAAATTAATCTAATTCTCCCTTTTGACAACATTTGAAAAATCAAAATATAAATAATTAAATAAATAAATAAATACAAATATTATCTCTTCAATTCAAACTATTTCATAACAAATAACTCATTTATATAACATATCTCATAATTTAAATAACAAAAAATATAAATATAATATCTTTATAATAATAATATTAATAATCATAAATAATAATAATAATACTAATAATAATAATAATAATAATAATAATATTATTATTATTATTATTATGTATAACAATAATAAACTAATTGATAAATAACTAATAATAAGAATAACATGAATAAGGATGACGGTCTTAAATTAAGTAGTACCTGGAAACCCTTTTTAAAGAAAATGAAAAAACATTAAATTAATCTAATACTCCCCTTTGATAACATTTGACAAATCAAAATGTAAATAATTAATTAAATAAATAAATACAAATAATAATTTCTTCAATTCAAACTATTTCATGACAAATAACTCATTTGTATAACATATCACATAATTTAAATAAAAAATAAAATAAAAAATAAAAAATAAAAAATATTAATATAACATCTTTATAATAATAATATTAATAATCATCAAAAAATAATAATAATAATAATAATAATAATAATAATAATAATATGTATAACAATAATAAACTAATTTATAAATAACTAATAATAAGATTAATGTTTAAATTAATTTATAAATAACTAATAATAAGATTAATGTTTAAATTGTAAAAGAAAAAAAGATATCAATAATAATAATAATAATAATAATAATAATAAATTAATTAATTAATAAAAAAAATAAAAACAAATAAATAAAACATAATAAATAAATTTAAAATATATATATAGAAATAATAAAAAATAAATAAATAAATAAATAAAATAATAATAATGTTAATATTTAAAAAAAAAAAAGAGAAGGTAAGTAAATGAATAATTAGTTAAAAAAAATTAAAAAAATAAATATAAATAACAAATAACAAATAAATAAATGATATACCATTAAATTAATTAATGATGATGATGATGATGGTTAACGTCCGCTGAGACCAAATAATGATCTATCGGACCTAAAAAGACAAATTATTTATTTTGATTTAAGATTTTATTCCTATGCTCAAAAAGCTTGGAGAGAAGCCTCCCGAGTTCACTATAATTTTGGCATTGTAAAAGGCTAGGAAGGTCAGTATTGTAACAAAGGTTGTGAAATTGAGATCTAATGTGGTTGTATGCAGGGCACTCTAAGAGGAAGTGGTTTTCATCCTCGATGCTCCTATTCTCACAAATATGGCAGATCCTTTCCATCCATGGCGTTTTAGGAACTACCCAGCGGCCAGTTTCACTATGGAGCTCATGAGAATTCGTTCTAATCTTTGCTATATTAATTTTCTTTTTTGAGCTAGTTAGAATAGAGAGATACTTTTGATCTTCAAGGGTGGGGTTGATGACCTTCTTATAATAACTTAATTTTCTTTTAGACGCTAAATCTTTCTCACACCACAATTTGTCTTTGAACTTAGAAGTAACAATATCTTTAATGTTATTTATGTTTTGCAGAGCATCATTCTCATTGATCTCCCAATAGTTTAACCAGGCCCTTGTGTCCTTATGCCATCCTCGGTTAAGCCTTAGGTGATTTTGGCTGGAATTTAAAGCTAGCTTAGGAAGTCTATGATTGTCTATGTTATTGAGCTTGTGCTTGTACATCAGAAACCTGAGCATAGCTAGGCTCTCAATAGAAGAAAGACCTGCTTCTATAAGGAGAATAGGATAGGGTGTATTACTTTTAATTTTCAGGTTATAAGTTATAAAACGCTTCTGGATTTGCTCAATCTTCCTCCATGATTCTCTGGAGATGCTGCAGCCCCAAACTTCACAGCCATATAAGATAACAGGGGTGACTAAAGTTTCAAAGAGGAACTTCTTTTTATCCCACATTACGAGGTTTGCTATTTTACAATTATTTTCAAGACCAAAATAAGCTTTCCATCCCCCATTGATCCTTTTCTCAATGCTATGGTTCCAGTTGAGCTTGTGATGGATATCAATTCCTAGGTACTTGTAAGAATACACTTCCTCCAAGTTATTATTGTCATACGTAAAATTAGCGCAAGTGTCCTTCTTAGATTTGATAATCATAACTTTTGTTTTGTCTGTGTTAACAGTCATACCCATGGTAGAGCAGAAATCCTTAAGAAGCTTGAGTTGCTTATCAAGATCAGAAGGGCACCTTGCCAGAAGAACAATATCGTCAGCATAGAGAAGAAGGATAATGACTATCCCAGCTAAGATTGTGCCACCACATCCTGCTTCTTCTAAATAACCTTCGAGCTTATCGATGTAAATGCCAAATAGAGTAGGGGAGAGGGGGCAACCTTGTTTAACTCCGAAGTTACACTTAATATCTTTTGACCACCCCTCATTGTTCTTTAGCTTGGCAATTACATTCTCGTATAGCCTTATAGCAGCAGCTCTTAACTCAAGAGGAACCTTTAGCTGATTCATATATATAGATTAACACATAAAATTTATGTAATATATATATCAAACAAATGTGTTCAGATTTCAATCATTAAAACCTAAAATTTTAATCATAATATTAATACTAAGCAATCTCTTAAATAAAATTTATTATAAAAAAAATATAAAATAGAAAAAATTAATTAATTAATTAATAAGTGTAAATCAATCAGGCCGACATTATAAGCTAAATGATATCAGATATCTTTCCATTCATCTATTAATAGCTTCATAATTTTCTCGACTCTCTCTTCTCAATATACAGATCTCATTGCCCTGATGATGGACTCACCTAGCTAGTCCGAAACGTTGGTTTCATAAATTGTTCACAGGTTTTTCCGTTAGCATATAAATAACATGAAACTTGAACTGTTGGAAAGTTGATGATGAAAAACACGTAATGAAAAAATCAAAAAGAAAATCTGAGAAAAATAAAAACCCCGCAAAATTAACAAAATTAAAGCACTAAAGAGATGATTTGACCAAAATTTACGAGGGTCCCCATAGTAAGTTTCAAAAATTATGGGGGTGTTGTGGCCACAAAAGTTGGTGACATAGGAATGAAACAATTATCTCTCGTTTAGGATGACAGGAATATATTTACCAAAGATCAAAATAAAAATTCTCACATATTGCACCATTTCGAAGGGTCCGACATAAGATGAGTCAAAGTAGATAAGCTCATATAAATGAAAGTACTTAAATTCTCAATCGAAAATAATGAATCCAAATATAGTGAATACTTATTATTTTTAAACTTTCTTTCTACTGTTAGATAGTAAAGATGGCTAGGAGGATTTTAAAGATTAGTATGCATCTATTAAAAATGAAATTACCTTTTTTTCCCAACATCGCTTCATTGCTAGCATGCCTGTTCAGCACCCCAACGAAATTGTCTTGATACCATGTATGCATTGACCCACTGTCAACAAGCTTATTCAGTACCCCAACAAGTTTGCATACACTTTCCACACATAAGTTATTTCAACTCTCTCATGTGCCACCGTTAAGCTTTATCTAGAAAATTTCTTTTAGTAATTCAGTGAAGAGAGCAAGTGGTAAAAGAGGCTTTCTGTTTAAATAAATAGAAGCAATATTAGATTAAACTTGACCCACTAGTCTTCTCTTCATCTACCAAAGTAGGAAATTTTAAATGTGGAGGGGTATGGGAGGGATTCAACGAAAAAATTGTAGATAATTTATTCCTTTATAAAGATGAACTTTTACTTTTTGAATCATATCTCAATGTTCCCCATACGTAACGGTTAATGTACGAGAAAAGTGAAAACTTGATTAAAATGACCTTTACATCAATGAAATCCTATTGAAGAGGAAGAGTAAATATTTTCCCATGTAGACCAACTAGTATTTTATGACAAAATTCTCCCATATAGATTTTGGAAATATTACAAAATCCAATAGAAAAGAAAAATGAAATCAACACTCTTCAAAGATTGCAAAATTATGAAGAAATAAAATGCAAATCAAAGGAAATAAAGCAAATGAAAAAGCCATGATTGAAAGCCGTTATTCAACCAAACCACTTATGAGGATAATTCTAAATAATATTGACTACGAGGAATGCATATATGTTTTTCTTTAATTGAGATCTTGATGAGTTATGTCTCGCAGAGTTGTAGGTAATTAGGCTTTTTATTCAAACAAAGATTCTAAATCTAGATAGCAGTTATGATAAAAAGTGAAGTTAAATAAGATGTCCCTCACCTTGCAAACTTTCTTGCTACAAAATTAAGCCTCCATGGAAAAATCGTAATGATTATCTAATAAAGATGAGGCCTATGATGATATTGAATGAAAGAAAAATAGAGATTCAAAGACCCCCTGATTTTGCTTTTTTGCTATTTGATCAGTATCACAACTGCTTTGCCTAACTGAAAAGAAAGCGAAACAAGGGGAACGAATTCCAAATCTTAGGAAACATGGGTGCTATATTTTCAAGGAAATTCTCGAAGACCTGCAAAAGTAGAGCTTAGATCAACAAATGCTAAAAAGAAGGCTAAAAAAAAAATCATAAAGAAAATGGTAAAATATGAAAATGAGCATATGAGACTTACTTTGAAGTAACTTTTTCTTATGATCAAAACTGAAATTATGAAGGAGTTGTATATTAATGAAGTTCACATATGCCGAGCATTATAATTTTATTGAATCTAAACTAGAGCAAGCAATAAGCCAAAAATGAATAATTCATGTTCAAAGAATCGAGAATAAATAAAAATCATCAAAAATAATAAAAAACTTCCAAAATGTACTTCGCTTTGTATTGTAGTTGCAATTATTCTCTTTTCCTATTATGTTTTTATATGAACTCCAAACTTTTCTTAAAATATCATGAAATCAAACCAAAGTCCCAAGCTATGCAATGAGATATATATATGTGTGTGTGTGTGTGTGTGTGTGTGTGAGAGAGAGGACTTAGGACCTTTCAAAATGATCATTAGAATCGAGGAGAATATATATAATCAAAACACTAGGGAAAATCAAATCCAATATACATTAACACCCAACCATACTACCTCTGCATAAACACTTACAAATCAAGGCAGTTATGCTTTTTATGAATGAAAAGTGCAATAAGTGGAAGGGGTGAACTCAAAAGCTTTGTTAGATGCCCATGTCATCCCGAGAAGGAAGTGCCTGGAAGAAACAAATGAAATGGCATTGTGATAATGCCAAGTTAATGTAGCATGTATTAAGTAGAGGGTAAAGAGTCAATAATAGGTGGGAAAAGACACTTGAAATGCAAACAAGGAGGAAAGGTGACCCACCCATCCTTATCATCCTGGAAGGATAAAATCCCATAAGAAATGACAAAGGACTTTGATGGATTCCACTAGGGAAAACTATGTGAGGGAATGTGGCATGTCGACCAAGTAAAATATGGATGAGTGATCAGGATGGGAAGCCATGTAAATATGGTCTCATGCATCACCCTTACATCAATCCAAGATCTAAAAACCAAAAAGAACAGAGGATGCATTGCACAATGGGAAAACCTGGGTAGTTAAGAGTGGGAACATGTGTAAAGGGAAAAAGGCATGCTTCTGATAATAAAGAAAAGAGAAAGATAACAAGCTATCTTGGCTATGTCGTCATGGATATTTCTAATGAATGAGCGCAGGTAACCTTCGGGGAAGGAGAGCTAGGATGACATGGCTTCGGGCTCATGTGGAAAGAGGGAAATGAATGCCCAATAAAAAATAAATACAATATGTAAGTAAAAGAAGGGGATGTAAGAAAACACATCATGGTGAGTTGTTTTAGAGTTTATAAGAAGTGCAAAACTAGAAAAATCCTGAGTAATTACCTCCAGGACAGGAAATAAGAACAACGTTTTGAAAATATTTAATTCGACCTAACTTAAGAAAATGCAAAATTTTAGAAAGCATAGGGATAAGGCTTTGAAACAGATATAGAAATAGGCAGGGGTAATGTCGACTTATTAATATATTTTTGTCAAGACTCTTCTTCCTTTTTCCACTGTTGCAAATTTTGCTCACATTGTTTGCTTTCCAAAATAACTTTCTCAATTAAATGCCTTATTTTCTTGCAATAAGCGAATCCTTATTTATGATTTTGTTTTCCCCACTAGTGGTTCTCAAAGATTCAGTTGCACCAATAATAAGCAAAGCATGATTAAGACCATATTGTAAATGTGCAAGGAAAAGGAAATATAAAACAAAGCACCTACATGGAGCACATTTTATCAAAATTTAGGAATCTAATGAATAAGTGCACACTTCCTTGAACATGTATGCAAGAAAATTTTATTGGGATGGCTTTGAATCATTCTTTTACTGAGAAGAAGTAAAAATCATTTCTCACTTATTTTTCTACCTAAATTATTAAAATAAGAACAAAAAGGAAAGCAATTTGAATTAAACTATTCTTACTTCTATTCTAATCTAAGAAGGTTGACTAAAGCTAATTAAAAGCATACTTCCAATGGAGTCATTCCATTAGCTTAAGCACTGAAATATAAATGCAAATAAAAAATTAATAGTAGAAATAAAATTATAGCTAAACTATTAAAAGAAAACCTTTATATATTATGTACATCTACTTCAAATAAGTTCACGAAAATAAATTTATGTACAGGAAACCTATCTTGAAATGAATTCTAGTCATAATCCAATGGGATTATAAAAATTAGGATGAACATATATTTGTGATTGGAGAAAATTCCAAGGAAAGAAGACCCAAAGACTATATTCAAATGTTATACCTTTAGATGCTATAGCTGTGAAAAAATGTTAGTATTATATAATGATGCAAAATATTAGAAATCTTACATGTAATTGAAATCTCCGAACAAATCTCAAATGGATCATGAGAATAAGGATAGAAATTTAATGAACAACTTAGAAGATTTTCAGATAGATTAGATAGTTGGTCAAATTGCGATGTTATACTCTCAAGTGTTTTTTTTTGTCGTTCAAAATGGCTTTCATTAGATGTTCAAAATAACATAGCATAGAAAAATTCTCTCAACAACCCCCGCTGCCTCATTCTGATCAGACTTTTTGAGATTGGGGGTTGGATAATACTACGATAGATAATTTACATATAGTATTTTCGATGGCTCTGATGCCTTAACATACTATGCGAGACACAAAAATAAACCACAACTAATGGCAGTGAATTAAAGAGGGGGATGGGGGGCATTATAGGGGGAGTTGAAAAGTAACCCACACAGTCATAAATGTGGAAGTAAATATGCTCCACTCGTGCCTCTAAGCTACAGAGATGGGTTTTTGTGCAATGTTGGCAATGCCATAGGTTGTCAAACTGCTTCAGAATGGTGTTTTGGCTCTATTGAATGTCAGTGAGATATGAAACAATTTCATTGTGGTCTTCATACCTATGGTCCTAGAGAATTTCATTGTCAATTTGAATGAACCACAGCTACTCAGTGATCGATTCCATAGAGGAAAGAACTATTAGGTGGCCTGGAGAATTAGCATGGGAAAGAGTCTCAACATCCTCTATTTCCTAACTGTAGGAGGTAGTGGAGGACGAGTGATGTCCTAGTATAGGGCGACTTGCCTAGGCCTACTTCCCCCACCTACGGCAAGGGCGACCTCACTAACATGGCATTATGCTGTGCCCAGATTATGGTGGCTCGCAACAGGGGGAGCCCATAGAGAAAGTTGTCAAATAACTGCAAAGAAAACAATAAACACCATGTTACGGGCAAATTTAGTGTCTTTTCAAACGACTAAACCCTAGACTTAGTAGCAAGTCTAGAAAAACAGTTAAAGTAGTTCTATTGATTTTCCTATAGCTAACAGACAAAAGGAAGAGGAGCAAAAGTACTAACCTATATCTCTCGCTCGATCCCTCTTCCCTTGGATCGCTTTCGCCACTCCCTTCCATACTTAACTCACTTGAAAGGTACTTGCACACAAGCCGAGATAGAAAACCATCAAAGCATACATATCGATATGTTAACCAAACACATTATACAATCGAAAATACAATGTACATTTCATAACACATGAATGGAAGAAGCAAAGAACTCTTTATTGATAGAAAGGAATATTACAACCCATGTAGATGCATTTCCGATTCAATGTCATCCTCCCAACATCAAACCCTTATCTCCTCATGGAAAAGACAATTTGACATGATAACATTAATCTATCTACTAATCTCATCCAAGCAGCATTTCCTTAGCTCAATAAGTTCCAACCTTCTATTGTGGCCATCAACAACCCCCCTCTTTGTTTAGTATTAGCAATAACACTAAGAAAATGGGGACCCTTAATAAAAAATCCAAAAAACATTGTTATACTTTTTTATTTTTATTTTTTTGTATTTAACTCCTTAACACTATATCGCATCGCGAGAAGAGAATAAAGAATTTCCTTATGAGCATAATAAACTGCAAAGAAGCGACGTGAAATTCATCGCATCGCATACATTATGAAGCGCTCTTAAATGAAAATCTTAAGAAATCTCTGACAGCCGATGTGCGACGTCGCATAAGCAGCACACAATCATTGAATGACTAAACGGGATGCTCCTATTTGCGATAAATGCGATCTGCGATGCTACAATCTGCGATTCCGCGATGCTGCGATTTGTGATAAATGCGATCTGCGATGCCGCGATGCTGCGATTTGCGATAAATGCGATATGCGCTAAGCTGATCATGATGCGATGACACATCTTGATAACGTGATCCGTGATGCTGTGATGCGAATTGTAGAAATCACCCATCGCAAATTTTCCTCGGCGCAGTATTCAAGGAAAGTTGTCCGTAAACCAAAAATTGGGCACGCACCTTAAAATAAATTAATGAATGTATGCCAAAGTATTCAAGAAGGACAGTTTTGTGTTTTTCGAAGAGTCAGTTCGCTATGGGTGTCATAATTTCATACATTTCTAGAGCTTAGAGCTTTCTTGTCAATATTTATTATCATTACTCTTTTCCTTTGTATGAACTGCAGAAATGAAAAACAGGAAACAATATGAAGCAATGAGCAGGAAACATCTAAGGAAAAGGGGAAAGCGTCAATGCTCGGAGAACAAAGAAGAGATTCCTTCATAAACGGATGCCGCATGCAACAGAACCACAAATTCCAGAGTATCACTCAACAGATGCTGATGTCAATAGGTGATTCAACATTCAGGGTCAGAAAGCTCACAAAAGTAGCATGTTTATGAAAAATCCTGAAACTTCTACCCGGTGAAGGAAAAAGCGCTAAAGGCGGAAAATGCACTAGAAAAGCCCGGAACAAAGAACGAAGGTAGTTTTCGATGTGCGATTAGCGCCTAGCGCTAATCACACATCGCTAAGAAAATTGTTCAGAAAGCAAAGTCCCTAACTTGCTTAGTCATTCGCAAGGCCGGAAACCGAAATAGCAAAAGCAGAAACAGTTTGAGAGAAATTTGGGTTATTACCAAGTATACACGTAGTAAATCCACCCAGCCAAAGGAAGATTCTCAAAAATATCTTCTAGTTTACTAAAAAGTTGTGCCAGTGCTTGCCATTTCTATTTTCATAGCTCAAACAAAAGCAGAAGACGACCAGCCAACTCTTCCCAGGCGAATGTTGCATGCTCGCAGCACTGAGGAGCAAATACAGAAATAGTTAGGAATTAGATTCAATTTTTAGAAATAGTTTTGCTTAAGAAAAAGGACGGTCATTTAAACCATATCCGAAATTTATGTAATTAAGTTAATTAGTTAGCAGTATTTAAACCCTTCTCATGCATTTGGAGAAGGGTCCAGAAATTTGTCAAAAACTTGTCCTCAGAACATGCACTTTTGCACCCTCGGAGGGGGTTTTGATGAATGGATGGATCAAGGTTTATTAATGTTTGCATTTGATATCTGCTACTGATGTTGCACTTCTGTACTCTTAGTAGATGTTAGAGCAAGGAGAGATAAATCATTGTTGCTTGAAGCTTATGAGTAGAACCAGTCATAAATGGTACTTTTATCTCTTGACCATTTCTGCTTATATTCTTAAAGTGATATACAGGTTTTGTTGTTTATATGTTATTGCATGAATGTGTGAGTTACCATTTGGAACTTTTGTACAGTGAAGCCATTTATTTATGTCTGATATATGAATAACTTATTATGTGATATGTTGTTCACAACTATTTTGCCTAACTTTTTATGCAAAGCGGTTCATCTTAATTGATTTCCATTCTTGTGATAACTGAATGATCTTTATTACCAGTTATTATTCAAAATCTCTTTAGATCGCATAATAGAAGAAATACATCCCAGGTTAGCATAGATTAGATGTGTTGTTTTTCATTAGATTACAATAGCATAAAGTTAGTTTAAAAGTTTGAATTAGATTAGCTTCAAGTATCCTTAGATCAGCAACATCCAATTCTGCACACACACACCCTTAGATTGGGAAACTGGTCCCATTATCCCTAGTCAGACCCGCTATACCAAACAGATAAGGAGCTGCCAACCAAGGTCCGGACCGGGCGGGTATCCCCCTTGTTGTCGACCCAATTTTCGGGGCTTCAACATATTTGGCGCTAGAAGGAGGGCATGAACTATGAATGGCACCTAAATCAAAATCTAAATACCATTATGAGATTAAATCACCCTCACCAACTCCCCCGACTTCCCCACTACGCTTAAATCCAGAGTCAGAAGTCGCTCGAGTATTAACCACTGCTACATACCCTAATATTTCAGACCAATCGACCATTGAACCTCCTGAAGTTCAAACTCTGATTCACAAACTTCAAAGATTTTCCATTTCTACTCAGAAGTCTGATAAATCTCAAAGCAGTGTGACTTCGCAGTACAATCCTGCTCATCCGCTGACCAGATTAAAGAGTGAAAAATTTGGCATCCAGCCAACTGAATTCCCTCTCCCCACCAGGAAAAGAGCAAGGAGAACACCACAAGAGTCTGACAGTGAGACTCTTTCATCTACATCGTCCATTTCAACTCCCTCACCGCGAGGTTAGCCACCCACACCTTAATTCCAAACCATCATCCATCCATCTTCCACAACCCCTCTTCTTCAATCATCTAAGATCATAGTATCCTCATCTTCCCAGCCACAGGGATCATCTTCTGCACTTTCATTCACTAACAACTCAACGATGGCCCAGTCTCCATGGAACAATCCTGGGGCAGTTTTAATGCCTCCACCCTTGAGTCAAATACCGGCCCATCTTGAGAAATGGCTACCCAAATTCAATCCAGAAGCAAGCATGCTAGCAGAAGAACACATAGACAATTTCATGCTTTCTGTCAATCTCAACGGAGTTACTAACGAAGATGCTGTTGTTCGAATTTTTCCCTATACAATGCAAGGAACAGCCGGGTCATGGTACTTTTCATTACCCTCTGGGTCTATCACAAGTTGGGAAATTTTCCAAAGTCAATTCCTTACCAAGTTTGGTGATGACAGATCAACGGCAACGTTAATCAATGACCTATCGAATCTTAAAGCTGAGGCTAGAGAACCCATCAAAGATTTCAATTTACGGTTCAATAAGATCCTCAACAAAATTCCCACTGCTTCCCAACCCAGCGAAGAAGTACGATGTGAATGGTATATTACGGCCTTACCATCAAACTTAGCAATCTTCGTGGATAGGGCAAATAAAAAAACCTTAGTTGAAAACTTGACAGAGGCGATAGCAGTAGAGAAACACGTAATAGCCCTGGAAAAGAGATCTATGATAGAGGAACGCAAGTCTAAAAAAGTCACCTTCAAGGAAGACTCCAAGAAGAAACAAACGAAAGACCCTTTCGATTTGGAAGGATTGCATAAAGTATTAAAGACCATGTCCAATGAGATGATTGACATAAAAAAACAAGTAGCAGAAACTTCTTCAAAAAAGCCCTACAGAGCTTTTAAAAGAGGTCCTTCAATGGATGTGAAACCACCCAATGCTATTTCAAATGTCGAATCTGAAGAGGAGGAAGAAGAAGAAAGTACCACTGGAGGGCAGACTGATGACGAAGAAGTTGTGGAATTACAAGGAATGTGGGACTTCATCCTCTCACAAGAAGAAGATCAAGAAGCATTTTCGGTTAGCACACGAAGAAAAAATCAACTTGATCCTCCCCAAACTACCCCTAAGCAGAAGAGTGCAAGCTCTGCAATAAAAGACAAAGTCGCAACAAAAAAACGACCACTAAAGCGACTCAACCTAGCCCGGTCCAATCAGATCTAACAACTCCATCAAGAACACTGATAGTGTCGGATGAAATGGAATACAATATTATTGACGACATGAAAAAGGCTAGGGCTAATATTACCCTTTACAAATTGAGCAAATTGAAACATCAACAGAAGATAATGATGAAAGAATTACATGTCGTGCCTGTTACATCTTTGCCTACAACTGTAGCTTCCCACAACATGGGAAGACCTCCAACCAACACGATCAATAAGATTGATCCAAATGACATCGCCTTGATTGGAGGAAGATCAAGGTCTCACACTCCCACTTTTCTTCTCACTTATGAAATTTTCAATAAAAATGTGCACAATTGTTTGGTAGATTCTGGTGCTTCAACGAATATTTTACCCAGTTCAATATGTGCCAAGTTAAATGTTCAACAACAAAAATCCGCAGTGCGCATAGTTCAGCTTAATCGATCTCAAGTCGAAGTGATTGGTGAACTTAATCAAGTAACCATAAGATTGTCATCCAACCCGAAGGTATGTCAGGTTATTGACATTCTAGTGGATGATATCCCAGAATTCTATGGCTTGATTCTTAGCAGGGATTGGTCTGAGAAACTCCATGGATACTTTTCAACCGACTAGTCACACATGTGGTTACCCTACAATGGTAAACCGAATCAAATAAAGTTTGAACAAGAGTTACACCAGAAGTACATAGTAACGGAATTGGAGGGAGAAAATGAAGCAATAACGTATAACAGCAGTATCATAGGCAATTACTCGGTAGATTCTTTTCTCAGCAATTTCAATGCTCATACATCACCTTACTTAGAAAATTCAGTTTTATCCCAAGTCGAAAATTTTTCCCAAACTGATAATTCAAAGTGTGTTAATTTTGTAGATAAACCTGTAAATACATCTTTGTTTTGGAAATTATATTTTGATGGCTCTAAATCTAACGAAGGAGCAGGAGCAGGATGCGTTCTGATTAGTCCAGAAGGAAATAAGACCATGCTTACGTGCAGACTCGAATTCGATTGCACAAACAATATAGCAGAATATGAGGCCTTGGTGCAAGGCCTATACAAAGCAATCGGGTTGAATGTCAAGTATCTTCAAGTCTTCGGAGACTCTAATATTGTCGTCAAACATGTATGTAACACTATTCATTGCCTATCAAGTCATTTAAAACACTATCAATCTTTAGTACAAGATCTGACTGAGCATTTCATAGCATTCAATATTTCTTCAATCCCAAGACTCCAAAACGCAAGCGCAGACCTTTTGGCTAACGTATCCTCTAGGCTTATTCCCTCTGAAGAGTTTAGTCCATATAGATTCTCAATAGAATTAATCTTTAGACCATCCATCCCTGACAACACTACAAATTGGAGAGTATTCAATGACGATCCTGATATTGTAAATTTTCTCACTTCTGAAGGATCCTACTCCAATCAGATAATTGACGGAGACCATCACGATCGACAAATACAACAAAATGGCACTGATAATGCTATACCTAAATCGGTGGTTAAGTTAGAAGACTTATACGATTTGAAAATCGGTTTAAAAGGTCCACCAATTCAAAGCTCTACAGTTCAACTCTGAACTACGAATTAGTAAACCTAGGGACCGATGATAAACCACAAAACGTTACTCTAGGCATAGGCCTGGCCCTGGAAGAAAAACTACCGTATATTTGTCTTTTGAGACAATATAAAAATGTCTTTGCCTGGAATTACAATGAGCTGAAGACGTACGACACTTCTATCATTCAGCACACTATTCCTATGATTGACAACGAAAATCCTGTCCAACAGAAACTGAGAAAGATCCAACCCAATTTATAAAATCAGATAAAAACTGAGCTAAACAAGTAATTAAAAGCCAGAATAATTTTCCCCGTCAAACATTCCAAATGGGTTTCCAATATGGTACCCGTTAGAAAGAAAAATGGAGATATTAGAATCTACATCGATTTTCGGAATCTCAACAAAGCCTGTCAAAAAGACAATTTTCCTCTCCCACCTATGGAGCAGATATTACAGGCAGTAGCAGGCTCAGAACTGATGTCTTTCTTAGATGGATTTTCAGGATATAATCAAGTGCTGGTACATCCCGATGATCAGTTGAAAACCACATTCAGAAGTAAATGGGGCACATACGCATATCGGAAGATGCCATTTAGTTTGATCAATGCCGGCGCTACATTTCAGAGAGCCATGGACATCGCATTCAAGGGTTTAGTCAATAAATCCGTAGTAATTTATTTGGATTATATAACAGTGTATTCCAAGAAGCGAAGCGACCATCTCAGAGACTTAAAACAGATCTTTCAATGATGTTTAAGGTATGGGATTTCACTTAACCCAAAGAAATCTTTTTTCGCATTAAGTGAAGGAAAACTTCTAGGATTCATAGTGTCAAAATCTGGTATTCACATTGAGCCTGACAGAATCAAAGAAATTTCTGAAATATCCCTACCTCATAATAAAAAAGCCATGCAATCTTTCCTTGGTCAAATCAATTTTGTAAAGAGATTTGTCCCAGATTTTTCACGAATTGTGTCTCCTTTGCAAACCATGATTAAAAAGAATTCAAATTTTAAATGGGGTCAAGATGAACATGAAGCATTCAACCTGATCAAACAAGCTATTATTAATGCTCTATCTTTAGTAAACCCGAATTTTTCAGAATCTTTTATCTTATACACATTTGCCTCAGAGAAATCTTATGCTGCAATTCTAACTTAAGCGAATCAAGAAAAAGCGGAAGCTCCAATTACGTTTTTTAGCTCAAATTTACAAGGTGTTGAACTCAATTATTCAGACGTGGAGAAACAGGCCTATACTGTTTTCAAAGCGGTCAAATATTTCAGACCTTTCTTACTTAAAACCCATACTAAAATCATAGTACCTTTTCCAGCGGTAAGAAATATTCTAGTACAGAAGGATGTGGGTGAGAAAAGAGCAAATTGGATCACTGCTTTACAGGAATACGACCTTGAGATCAAACCAGCGAACATTGTAAGAGGTCAAGGCTTCTGCAAAATGTTGGCTAGAGCATCGCAAATTCCTGAAGTCCCATCTGAAGAGGTACAAATGTATGAGGTAAGCCTAAACGATGCAGAATCATTAGACGTTGATATCATTTATTATCTTAAGAACGGGTATGCTCCATCACACCTGGATCACACTAAGAAAGGAGCTCTGATATTGAAAGCTAAACAATATCAGCTTGTAAATGATGTTCTTTTTAGAAAGAATTATGATTCTGTTCTTCTTAGATGTCTTGAGAAAACTGAAGCTGAAAAAGTTTTGCAGGAACTCCACGATGGACCAGTGGGCAGACACTATGCCGGAGATGCTACTACACATAAGATCTTACGTGCAGGATATTACTGGCCTACGTTGTTCAAAGACTCACACAGTTACGTGAGGAAATGTCAAGTCTGCCAAACAACTGTTGGAAGGCAAAAGAAGCCGTCCCTGCCACTACAGCCGGTAAACATCGAGCAACCATTCAGTCAGTGGGGCTTGGACATAATAGGTGAGATCGTTCCTCACTCTTCTGAGCAACATAGATACATTCTCACGGAAACATATTATTTTACTAAATGGGTAGAAGCAGTTCCTCTCAAGACAACTAATTCTGAAAATATCATTGAATTCATAGATCAATTTATAATCACTAGGTTTGGATTGCCAACATCTTTAATGTTTGATAATGCATCATACTTTTCTGGAAATGCAATGACTGAGTTTGCACTTAAAATAGGATTCAAACTAAAATATTCGGCCAATTACTATCCGTAAGGTAATGGGCTAGCTGAGTCAACAAATAAAAACCTAATCAGGATTATTAAGAGAACAGTTGACCAGAACCAAAAGAATTGGCACAAAGCTTTGGTAAATGCTCTATGGGCAGATAGAATAACAAAAAAAGCTTCAATTGGCACTTCTCCCTTTAATTTAGTTTATGGGAAAGAAGTGCTTCTTCCAACTCACTTAGTCGTCCCCTCTTTGTCTTTAGTACAATACATCGATGAAGTATCTACTTCCTCCATACAACTAAGACAAATGGAAATAATTAAATTAGAAGAACAACGAGAACAAGCTAAGAAAACCCATGCTCATCACCAAGCGCTGATAAAATCCTCTTTTGATTCAAGCATAATGACAAGAAATTTTTTTCAGATGGGAGATTTAGTTTTGAAATGGGATAAGGCTCATGAAGAAAAGGGCAAACATACAAAATTTCAAAAGATGTGGCTTGGTCCTTTTCAGATTATTGAAGTCATAGGTCCATCAACGTTTGTGTTGCAGGATTTAGCAGGTAGAAGGGATTCCTTGCCTGTTAATGGACAAATCCTTAAAATATATTTTCCATAGAAGATTATTCTTCTATCTTGTAGAATAGTTTTGGTTTTTCTTTCCTTTTTCATAATAAAACCAGCTGTAAATGCTTACTACAGGTATTCACGGAAAAGACACCAATTCTCTTTCAGATTTTGAGCTTTTCGCTTGTATAAATAACAAAAATTTTCATAAATCTGATCTTTATTA
The DNA here is from genome assembly GCA_031772625.1 of Pinus tabuliformis. Classification (NCBI taxonomy): domain Eukaryota; kingdom Viridiplantae; phylum Streptophyta; class Pinopsida; order Pinales; family Pinaceae; genus Pinus; species Pinus tabuliformis. The sequence goes on along the minus strand of CM062810.1, from coordinate 279,011,323 downwards.
TAGACAGATAGAGTTAAAAACTTTGGCCTAGATATGATACTAGTTTCAGCTTCAAAAATTTGATGAAAGAAACCTTTGGCGAAAAATTGTTTTATATCAGCACAATGAAAGGTATCGATAATAATATAAAGATTCTCTATAAAACTGCTATTTTCAAACTCTATTATTGTCGTCCAGAGCTTTCTTAAGGAAAACAATGATTTCCTCCCTGTTAAAGAAAATCGCAGCATTCAGAGGAACAATCCAAGAAGCACTATATCTCAAAGAATAAGAGGTCTCATCACGAGCCAGCTTGTTCAGCGAAAGTTTAAATCAAGTGAATGACTGTGTCATAATTTGGCTACCAAACCAAGACATTGTTCTTTGAGAATAAAAAAGGAAAAAGTGTCAATGTGGATTTTTCTTCGAAGGTTGTAGATAGCCTTAAGCAGGATAAAGGATCATTGTTGGGTAATAGGTAACCTTGTCGAGGCTATGGACGCCTGCTGGCAGCAGAGGCTCTACCTACGATAAACGAGCATATTTTAAAGCCGGCACACAGAGAAGGCTTTATTTTATCTTTAAAATACCAAGTAATGGTTGATGTAAATACAAGGATAAAACCTGAGGAAGCAAACATTTAGAATAGAAAAAGGTTGAAACAAAATATCATTAATAGGATAAGGCATAATGTGCTCTATCTGTCCATAACGAAATTTAGACTTATAAAATTTTTTCTATTTTGGAAGTTAAAATTCAATAGAAAAACAGAGATAACTGGTTCTTCCAGGTGAATCGCCATTGTTGTGGCCATCAACAACCCCCCTCTTTGTTTAGTATTAGCAATAACACTAAGCAAATGGGGACCCTTAATAAAAAATCCAAAAAACATTTTTATAATTTTTTTATTTCTTTTTGTATTTAACTCCTTAAAACTATATCGCATCGCGAGAAGAGAATAAAGCATTTCCTTATGAGCATAATAAACTGCAAAGAAGCGACGCGAAATTCATCGCATCGCATACATTATGAAGCGCTCTTAAATGAAAATCTTAAGAAATCTCCGACGGCCGATGTGCGACGTCGCATATCGCAACGTCACATAAGCAGCACATAATGATTGAATGACTAAACACGATGCTACGATTTGCGATAAATGCGATCTGCGATGCTGCGATCTGCGATGCTGCGATCTGCGATGCCGCGATGCTGCGATTTGCAATAAATGCGATCTGCGATGCCGCGATAAATGCAATCTGCGCTAAGCTGATCATGAAGCTCTGCAATGACACATCTTGATAACGCGATCCGCGATGCTGTGATGCGAATCACAGAAATCACCCATCGCAAATTTTCCTCGGCGCAGTATTCAAGGAAAGCTGTCCGTAAACCAAAAGTTGGGTGCGCACCTTAAAAGAAATTAATGAATGTACGCCAAAGTATTCAAGAAGGACAGTTTTGTGTTTTTCGAAGAGTCAGTTCGCTATGGGTGTCATAATTTCATACATTTCTAAAGCTTAGAGCTTTCGTGTCAATATTTATTATCATTACTCTTTTACTTTGTATGAACTGCAGAAATGAAAAACAGGAAAAAATATGAAGCAATGAGCAGGAAACATCTAAGGAAAAGGGGAAAGCGTCAATGCTCGGAGAATAGAGAAGAGATTCCTTCATAAACGGATGCCGCATGCAACAGAACCGCAGATTCCAGAGTATCACTCAACAGATGCTGATGTCAATAGGTGATTCAACATTCAGGGTCAGAAAGCTCACAAAAGCAGCATGTTTATGAAAAATCCTGAAACTTCTACCCAGTGAAGGAAAAAGCGCTAAAGGCGGAAAATGCACCAGAAAAGCCCGGAACAAAGAACGGAGGCAGTTTTTGATGCGCGATTAGCGCTAAGCGCTAATCGCGCATCGCTAAGAAAATTGTTCAGAAAACAAAGTCCCTAACTTTCTTAGTCATTCGCAAGGCCGGAAACCGAAATAGCAAAAGCAGAAGCAGTTTGAGAGAAATTTGGGTTATTACCAAGTATACACGCAGTAAATCCACCCAACCAAAGGAAGATTCTCAAAAATATCTTCTAGTTTACTAAAAAGTGGTGCCAGCGCTTTCCATTTCTATTTTCATAGCTCAAACAAAAGCAGAAGACGACCAGCTGACTCTTCCCAGGCAAATGTTGCATGCTCGCAGCACTGAGGAGCAAATACAGAAATAGTTAGGAATTAGATTCAATTTTTAGAAATAGTTTTGCTTAAGAAAAAGGACGGTCATTTAAACCGTATCCGAAATTTATGTAATTAAGTTAATTAGTTAGCAGTATTTAAACCCTTCTCATGCATTTGGAGAAGGGTCCAGAAATTTGTCAAAAACTTGTCCTCAGAACATGCACTTTTGCACCCTCGGAGGGGGTTTTGATGAATGGATGGATCAAGGTTTATTAATGTTTGCATTTGATATCTGCTACTGATGTTGCACTTCTGTACTCTTAGTAGATGTTAGAGCAAGGAGAGATAAATCATTGTTGCTTGAAGCTTATGAGTAGAACCAGTCATAAATGGTACTTTTATCTCTTGACCATTTCTGCTTATATTCTTAAAGTGATATATAGTTTTTGTTGTTTATATGTTATTGCATGAATGTGTGAGTTACCATTTGGCACTTTTGTACGGTGGAGCCATTTATTTATGTCTGATATATGAATAACTTATTATGCGATATGTTGTTCACAACTGTTTTGCCTAACTTTTTATGCAAAGTGGTTCATCTTAATTGATTTCCATTCTTGTGATAACTGAATGATCTTTATTACCAGTTATTATTCGAAATCTCTTTAGATCGCATAATAGAAGAAATACATCCCGGGTTAGCATAGATTAGATGTGCTATTTTTTATTAGATTACAATAGCATAAAGTTAGTTTAAAAGTTTGAATTAGATTAGCTTCAAGTATCCTTAGATCAGCAACATCCAATTCTACACACACACACCCTTAGATTGGGAAACTGGTCCCATTATCCCCAGTCGGACCCGCTATACCAAACGAATAAGGAGCTGCCAACCAAGGTCCGGACCGGGCGGCTATCCCCCTTGTTGTCGACCCGATTTTCGGGGCTTCAACACCTTCCTAACTACACCAACCAATGAGAGCTTGGTCCTTTTATAGCTAAAAAGAGGAGGTTTGGCCATTAATGGCCCTCATGAATGCTTTGCCATATTTGGGAAGTGGTTCCATGGAGGAAGGGATAATGGATTAAGGTTCATTCATCTCCTTCCTCATCAAAAAGTGAGCCCAATCCCTCTAGAAACATCTAAAAGCATCCATTGGATGAGGAATCCAATGGATTCATTTGAAAAATTCGTTGGATCTCGCCCATCGTAGGTGATACAAAGGCCAGGTGCTATACATAGCACCCTGAAAATGTAGTGCCTGCCATTCATTTCCAGCCAGAGAGAAGGTTACTTGTGATGGTCTCTTTAGGGACATTTTTTGGATGAATAGTGTCATGAAACTCTTGGGAAGCAAGCATGATGTAGGTTAACTTCATTAGGGAATGAAAACAACTGAATTATGGGTTGATATACCCTAATATCACTGATACGGAAGTTGGAGTTGATGTGCCCAACTTTTCCTATAACAAATGCCCCCTAAAGCGTGAAATCTAAAATAACCATGTCGAGTGAGGTGCTTTACCACTTGGAGAGAAGGTTTCGAACCGGAAGGTGACCTGCATCAGTTACAATACAAATATCATGATACTTTGATTTTTTTCTCATAATTAGCTGAGGGAAGGCACACCCATGCTCAACTTTATAAACTTTCATTACATGTACAAAAAATAGTCGTCTACAGATATAGACCCATGAGTGGATGACCATGAATGTAAGGCCATTGTACATTTGATATAGTACTCCTGAATATATCGCAGCCTGGATGGATGAAACTAGATCTGGGGTCTTCAATCTCATCCAATCTTTTACTCAATGTAAAAGTCTAACTATGTGAATAGATGATTCGAAGTCGAACATGGAGAGACATCATCTGATTACTAGCCAATGATGTAAGCCGTTAACGGACATGAGAGGAATCACCGATAATGATAATGATCCTCAAGGTACTGCAGTACATTCCACATGGTGTGAATAAATCATTTGATGTCGAACACCAAACGAAGTCTTTCGATCGAAGGCCATTGATGTCAACCTATCGCCGGAAGCGAGAAACCTGCCATTGATGTATTGAAGCCTCAAGGTACTGAAGGGGTGTTTCTAAGTCAACTTCTTGGATGATGTGCTGATGTCGACAAGAAGTGACTCATCACAGGAGGGCCTTGATTTATCCCACATCAACGAAATGAAATTAGGTAAATGATTTTTGAGATGAAACATTGACTGACGACATAAGGTTCAGGAATGGTAGGCATGAAAATGAAGGTTTACTATATTGTAAAGGATGAGGTTTTGAACTAAATGACTTCTCTTGAACATATCAGCGACACTGAAGTGCATTGGTGGCATTGACCCAAAACAAAGTGATGGGTGGTATGATAGACCAATAGTGTGATAGCCATCAAGCTAAATAACCCAACCCACATAGTCACGGTGATGAGGTGAAAGTGTCATGTTCAAGAGTGACCTGCTACCATAAAGTGTTCCCAGCTTTTTCCCATTTTCCCCAGTCATTTCTGACCAATACCTCTTTATTTTTAGTCAAGCTTGAGGAGGATAACATGTGTTTCTTGTATAATTCCACCCTTCATGTGAATCCATCGCTATTTGATGCTTTAACAAGTCTAGCAAAGGTGAAACTCGGTCTTGTCTAGATGGACAAGTTTGTCGCTATTTGATGCTTTTAATGAGTTTAACGACAAAGATAACTCGGTCCTTTTCATGTTTAGAGAGTCTAAAAAGGGACTAAAAGAGAACTCCAAAAGTTTTTTTTCATACATTTGTCTCTCAAGCTCGAAAAAGCATAAAACAATACAAGAGAGAACCTATTGATCATGTTTTACCAATGAGTACCTTTTTCGTAGTTAATCTATCTCAGCCCGAAGAAGGGGTAAAACTATACTGAGTAGATATCGATTCTAATCCATTAACGAGCTAGAAACGACAAGTGCTCAGCAATCTTTTCATGTTTAGAGAGTCTGAAAAGAGCTTAAATAGGACTCCATTTTGAGGAATGAGTGGTGCCTAGGGTAGCAACTGGTTTCGGTGATGTTGGGAATTCTCAAAACATATTGATTTATGTGAAGAGGTTGGCTAATAAGACCACTCATTGTAACTATTCCGTAAAAAGGGTAAAACAACAAAGTGAAAGCGTATGATTGGCCAAAGGGATGGTGGTGATGGAATAAAACAACCAAGGCTCAAAAGTTTGATAGAATGGCAATCACAAGGGTTAAACATGGAAATGGGTTCATTTTTAGACAAGCTTGAACCATATGGAACTATGCTTGGATTCAGTTTCATGTTTATACAAGCTTGAAATGAAAAACTATGCTTGGATTCAGTTTCATCTTTACACAAGCTTAAAATGAAAAACTATGCTTGAAATTAGTTTACATGCCCCCAGCATGATGAAAGGAAGAGTCTCCTGTAACCAGATGGAAGTCATTGCGGTGAAGCAGGACGGTTATCCAACACCTTTTTGGCTTCATCCAGATAGAAAAAGGTGATTGGGGTGATTCCCTTCACATAACCTATAGGGAAACTTATCTTTACCACTAGATGCATGCCCCCCAAGCTTCATTACATTCACCTAAGTAGACTACTCATGGCTATCAAGTGGATTGAATGAAGGTTATTTTACGAGATCAAGTGAAAGACTCAACTGGGATTTTACGAGATCTAATCAAAGACTCGACTTGACTTGGAACTTTGCTCTAGGGAGCTTGTTTCATTTTTAAAAGAACTTGACACAAGACAAGGAACTCTGCTCTGATTCCTTGTTTCATTTTTTAACGAGGTTGACACAAGACCAGGAACCATTGTTAGGCCCCTATACTAGTAGTGTAACCCCTTATTGTTATTAGTACAACCCACTTATTATATTGATGTACCCATGTAGTGCCCATATTGTTACTATTGTGCCACATAGAAGCACACTATTGTTATTATTGTGCCCTTAAATTATTATTGTTATGTCGGCTTTGATTATGTTATGACCCCTTAGACTCCTATATATAGAAAGGAGGTCTTTTCATTTGTATCATCCAAGAATTGTTCATTTATGTAATGTAAAGGAGGTTTCTCGCTCGAAGAGGCTGAATTCTAATGTGTTGATCTATCTTTCTATCTTTTCTTGAGCTGGTTTCATAACATTTGGTATCAGAGCTTTGGATTCTAGGGTTTCGCTACTCCAAACAGGTCATCGTGGCATTTTCGTTATAACATTTTTTCTGTGAGGTTTCAGAAGTCACAGAAAAAACCCATTTGAGAAGAAATTGCACTGAACCTTGGGTCCGAATTTCAAAGCTTTTTGAGTGATATTTGCGGAGATATGATCTGAGGAAGTTGGTCTTTTTGCAGACTCCTGAATTACATTCAAAACAGGTGACCTGGGGAAAATCGTCATAACTTTCTCTCTGGGGATCAGATTGAAATTTCGTAAGAAGGTACAGAAAGAGGATAGATTTTAGTTTCTTTTGCGCATGTTTCAGATCCAAAGGTCGAAACAGTGACTCTTGGCACGTCGTACAAGCTCGCTCTACTGAACTAGTCTATAGTCAAGTCACTGTGGGAGATTTCTCATAACTCTTCCTTGGAGAATCCAATTGGTGTTAGACTTGTGGCATTGGAAAGAGGACACAGAGGGCTACTACAGGTTGCAATTTCAGAACTTAAATATCCAAATGTACAGAGTTATAGTCTTTTCAAGATCGAACTCCTAAAATCAAGAAAAAGCAAGATGAGGAAGTTTGATGGCAAGGATCCAGTAAATTGGATACTTCAGATGGAGCAATATTTTGATCTACATGGTGTACCACTGTTACAAAAGGTATGCATTGCATCTTCATATTTAGAACTAGATCAATTTTTATGGTATGAAGGGCTTTGTTCTCGTAAAAAACTTGTTACGTGGTCAATTTTCACGGAGGAAATGATAACACATTATGAGGATACAAAGAGCAACACCTTCCTTAGAGCAACACCACAACAATTGGAAAGAGTAAAAGGGCTTTGTGACATAGTGGAAAGAAAAATTATGGAAACCAAGAAGCATACCCCTCACAACTATAAACATGGAAGTGTTGTTTCTCCTAAACTTCCACAACCTACAAGGGTTACACCACAACAATTGGAAGAAAAGAGAGAAAAAGGGCTTTGTTACAATTGTGATAGCAAATGCACTAAAGGTCATAAGTGTGCTGAGAAGAAATTATTTTACATAGAATATGAAGAGGAGGAAGAAAAGGATCAAGAATCATCAAAAGAAGAAGATATACGCCAAGACCCCACCCCAAAGAAAGAAGAAATGAATCAAACCATATCTTGTAAAGCATTGGCAAGAATTACCAACCCTCAAACTCTCAAGATAGAAGGACACATCAAGAAGAAAAAGGTGCAATAAGTGAAAGATCAGATTGAGAAAGAAGAAATGAACCCAACCATATCTTGTAATTCATTGGTCGAAATTACCACTCCTAAAACTATCAAGATAGAAGGACATATCAAGAAGAAAAAGGTGAAAGAAGTAAAAGATAACATCGAGAAAGAAGAAATGAATCCAACCATATCTTGTATTTCATTGTTTGAAATTACCACTCCTAAAACTATCAAGATAGAAGGACATATCAAGAAGAAAAATGTTCAAGAAGTGAAAGATCACATCGAGCATCAAGAAATGAATCTGACCATATCTTGTAAAGGATTGGAAGAAATTACCGCTCCTCAAAATCTAGAGATAGAAGGATATATCAAGAAGAAAAAGGTTCAAGTAGAGAAAGATCACATTAATCATCAACAACAAGTTCTCAACTTTTAAAGGATAACGCCACTTCAGTGAAAAATCAAACGAAACAACAGGTAGAACAACATCGTAGTGAAAATTGTTTTGATGTAGGTGATTGGGTATTTTTACTGCAACATCTCAAGCAACCTATTTATGAGAAGGAAATGTTGGCAATACTACATGCACTTATAAAATGGCGACCTTACTGAATTGGAAGACTCTTCAAGGATGAGGATGTGGAAGAATTGTTTTGTGCTATTTCTATTATCCAACCAGATTGGATAAATGAAGCAAGGGATGAATGGAAGAAGGACGAAGAAGTATGGCCATTTATTCAAAAGTTGCAAAAGATCCCAATTCAAACAATATTGCTAGAAATTGAAGAAGAAGGAAAAATCATATTGGAACTTGGAGCAATCATAGAAACAAGAACCCGACAGCTAAATAATTGATTAATTAATTAAATAATAATAATAACTAAAATAATAAAAATAATAAATATATATTTATATATATATATTTATATTTATATATTATAACCGTTAAAGGACTTCTTAACCGTTGCCTGTTCATATAGCCATTGAAGGACCTGCATACTCTATTTAATACATCGCTCAGATTTATTTCTTAACTTGTCCTAACGATGAACCACACTAGTTGGTTCGAAACACGTCGAAAAATGATTCTCTATGTGATTTTGCTGAAATCTCTAACAATCAGCTACGAAGTCGATCAATTTCAGAGTATCTCATCAAGTGGAAGAACTTACGCGCTGAAGATTCCACATGGGAGGACAAGAATTTTATACAAAAGCATCAAGAACTACTCAAGCGTTGAGGACAACGGTTTTTGAAGGAGAGGGGCATGTTAGGCCCCTATAGTACTAGTGTAACCCCTTATTGTTATTAGTACAACCCACTTATTATATTGATGTACCCATGTAGTGCCCATATTGTTACTATTGTGCCACATAGAAGCCCACTATTGTTATTATTGTGCCCTTACATTATTATTGTTATGTCGGCTCTGATTATGTTATGACCCCTTAGACTCCTATATATAGAAAGGAGGTCTTTTCATTTGTATCATCCAAGAATTGTTCATTTATGTAATGTAAAGGAGGTTGCCCCCTCGAAGAGGCTGAATTCTAAGGCGTTGATCTATCTTTTCTATCTTTTCTTGAGCTGGTTTCATAACAACCATCCTCATGGACCTTTTTTTTTTTAACGAGGTTGACATAGTAAAAGAACTATCCTCATAGACCCTTGTTTCATTTTTTAACAAGGTTAACACAAGACTAGGAACTATCCTTGGACCCCTTGTTTTATTTTTTAACGAGGTTGACACGAGACAACAAACTATCCTCATATCCTTAGTTTCATTTTTTAACGAGGTTGACACAAGACAACGAACTATCCTTGGACTCTTTGTTTCATTTTTTAGCGAGGTTGACACAAGACAACGAACTATCCTCGAAAGCTGTTTCATTTTTTAATGAGGATTTTCCTCCTGTCTTGATGGAACAGGAGCTCCTTAGAATCTGAAGAAATGAAAAGAACTTGAGTGGTATCATTTTCACTCTCTTCAGGAAAGATTCGATTTACTGAAGGTGAAATCGGGTCAACTGATACATTGAACTATTGATTTGGGTCAGGTATAGACTCATAAGATTCACTTTCAGAGAAAGTGGTTTTAACCGACAGTTGATTTTGGTCAGTCAATTCATCAACTAGTGAAGGATTTAGGGATAGTTTCCTGTAACCAAATGGAAGTCGCTGCGGTGAAGCAGGATGGTTATCCAACACTCTTTTGGCTTCATCCAGATAGGGACAAAGGTGAATGGGGTGATTCCCTTCACATAACCTACATGGAAACTTGACTTTTCCCTTCTTTCCATGAACTTTACTATCACTAGTTGATGGTATGTCACCAACATGATCTCCAGAGGTTGATGACATGGGATGATGTGAACGAGAAGACCATTCTTCTAAGATCTGAGGAATATCAAGACAATTTCGAAGAAGATGGTCTCCCGCACAAAGTTTGCATGGATATCGAACTTTGTGAGGCTTAATGGATGGTTTCTCATCAGATTTTGCATTCAAAGCAATGGTTGCTTGGTTGCCCCTCTGTTGAATTTTCTTCTTCTTATTCTTCCCTTTCTTCTTCTTCTTAGCCACTTGGTTACTAGTACTAATACTTTTACCAGGCGAAGAGGAAGAAGGGGAGGAAGAAATGACCAAGGAAGAAGGCAAAGGGTCAACTTTAGGATCAACTAGAGTTTGATTTTGTCTAGTTGGAGGAGTACTCTATTACGGCGAAATCACGACATTTTGAACCAAAGAGGTTGAAAACAACGATCCTAGCAAGCCAATGGTAAATCCCAGAAGGGACAATGCAGCCATATAAGGAGCACTGATATTTTGGAAAGGAGGAAAAAGACTAGGATTCCCATCAAAAGGAATTCCTTGATTGGTGGACTCCGGATTTGTCACCATATGTTTCAACATAAGATCAACTAAAAAACAAGCGTGGAGGATTTTATCCGCGGTCAATTAACTTTTATGACACTAGAACTTAACTTTGTTTTTTCATTTTCTAAGAGTCGAGAAAAAACAAAAGATGACTTTAGTCTCTTTCGTTGTTTAATGAGTTTGAAAGGACAAGTGCTCAGATGAACCTTTTCTTTTGAGACGAAAAGGAACAAAAGTGACTGCTTTGGAGATACTAAGCAAGAGGGTTTATTAAAATAATCACAAAACTGCAATATACACCTTGGTGGTAAATTAAAGAGAAATTATCAAGGATTTATCGTACGACAGTCAGTCTTATCGAATGTTGTGTTCGATGCATTGTGATCGGTAAGGAAACAGAGTCGGCTTCCTAGGGATAAAGGATGTAAGCCTATTGGGGTCTCCCACTTTATACACGACAGTACAAGGAGCACAAGTCCATACTAGTACTTACCAGTTCAGAGAGGAGGAATCACCCAACCTCAATGAAATGACAGCCACTAGGTTTTAAGACGCTGGAACTCGTCTCTAGCCTAGACACCTCTAGATGTTTGCGTTAAATTACAATGCATTATTAGGTTAATTGAGGTTGATTTTAGGTTGATATTGCTTAAAATTTTCCTTTGGGTTTCACCACATGATGTTTTCCAAAATTCCTAAGAATGCAATTAAAATGAGAAGCACCCTTTCCATTTTGACAATGAAAATCATAGCTACAAGGGAAGGAGCAAACAAGTACTTTTTGGATCAAACAACAAAGAGCACTCACTAATGCATTTCCTTAACCATTCCTTTTAAGCACATACATTCAATCTCCTAAAATGCAATTACATGTATTTCATTTTCTTTTCAATTCTCCTTAATGTGAATTATGCACTAAAAAGAACAAATGCACAATGATTCAAAATCTTTTTTCACAAAAATGTCGATTTATGACAATTTCACTTAAAGATAAAGGAATACTAAACAACACTTTTAACTTTAAGGAAATGAATATTTTTGACACTTAAATGAAAATATGAATTAGATGCACAAGTAGACCAATCAATTATTTTAATGAAGGAATATGTTACGACACTTCGGATTTTGAAAAGACAACCGACTGAAACTACTTTCGACTATGGACCGCAAATGATAAAACAAATACATAAACAAACATTTAACAATCCAGTCTAAATTAGGTTGAAACAAGGAAACAAAGACTATTTTCAGAGACAAGACTTCATCTAAATCCAACTGAAAATTCAAACAATTGAAAATTGACTTCAGGATTCAGCTCCTAGATGGGAAACCTACTCCAAAAGGCATCATCGCATGCCACAGTGAGATGCATAGCACTGTCTCAGTGCAGAGGGTGCTATGCATAGCACCCTGCCAGTTAAAAAGGTGCTATGATTACATAATGACAATTTTATGCTCAAAATTGACTCAATTTCATTGAATTGGACTTAAACTCAATGAAAAATAGAGAGTAAAGTATGTCAGGAGTCTTTGTTCTGCCTATTTAACTTGCTTAGCTCGATCCGTTTCTTCAACTTGTCCTGACGATGAACCACACTTGTTGGTTCGAAACGCGTCGACAAATGATTTTCAATGTGATTTTCGCCGAAAAATCTCTCTCTTAAGAGTAAAGTATGTCAAAGTGTCCTAAGAGATTGATTAGCTACTATAAGGGATAAAATTGCTCCCCAACAGAGTCTCCATTTTGTTAGGGGAAAATTTAGTGTCTTTTCGAATGACTAACCCCTAGACCTAGTAGCAAGTCTAGAATAACAGTTAAAGTAATTCTATTGCTTTTCCTGTAGCTAACAGATACAAGAAAGAGGAGCAAAAGTACTAACCTGTATCTCTCGCTCGATCCCTCTTCCCTTTGATTGCTTTCGCAGGTCCCTTCCGTACTTAACTCGCTTGAAAGGTACCTGCACACAAGCCAAGACAGAAAACCATCAAAGCATACATATCGATCCGTTAACCAAACACATTATACAATCGAAAATACAATGTACATTTCATAACACATGAATGGAAAAAGCAAAGAACTCTTTATTGATAGAAAGGAAGATTACAACCCATGTAGATGCATGTCTGATTCAGTGTCATCCTCCCAACTTCAAACCCTTCTCTCCTCATGGAAACAACAATTTGACATGATAACATTACTCTCTCTACTAATCTCATCCAAGCAGCATTTCCTTAGCTCAATAAGTTCCAACCTTCCTAACTACACCAGCCAATGGGAGCTTGGTCCTTTTATAGCTAAAAAGAGGAGGATTGGCCATTAATGGCCCTCATGAATGCTTTTCCATATTTGGGAAGTGGTTCCATGGAGGAAGGGATAATGGATTAAGGTTCATTCATCTCCTTCCTCATCCAAAAGCGAGCCCAATCCCTCTAGAAACATCTAGAAGCATCCATTGGATGAGGAATCCAATGGATTCATTTGAAAAATTCATTGGATCTTGTCCATCGTAGGTGATAAAAAGGCCAGGTGCTATGCATATCACCCTAATAGTGTAGTGCCTACCATTCATTGCCAACCAGATAGAAGGTTACCTATGCTGGTCTCTTTAGGTACATTTTTTGGATGAATAGTGTCATGAAACTCTTCAGAAGCAAGCATGATGTAGGTTGACTTCATTAGGGAATGAAAAAAAATGAATTAGGGGTTGATATACCCTAATATCACTGATCCGGAAGGTGGGGTAGATGTGCCCAAACTTTCCTATAACACACCCAACCCGCAAACCCACAGTCCTCAGCAAATATGAGCTCCTATCTCAATACTACTACTAGGACAGCAAGAGAGGCTCTAGTTTACCCAACCCAGGTGTTAGAGCAGAATGCCTCTAAGACGCCACTCGAATGTTGTGCATGAACAAGACCCCACCCTTAGGGGTTAGCTAAGAGGCTATAAAGTCCTTCAGGCTAAAGGCGAGACCCGCAATCAGAACATAAATTACCAAATGCCACATAAAACCCCACACACCTATAAAGACCTGCGGGGATCCGCTCGAGCGAGAGAGGATCCAGGATTTGGCGGAGTGATGAAAAGCCCTTATTTCCACCAGAAGTGAGGGAGCAGGACTGAACCGCAACTGTCTACATACTAGGGTCCTAAGGGTAGGCCAAGAGACTGATGTCAAATCACTTCAAGCTACTGCAATTGTTGTCTACCTTCCTCACCCAAGGCCAGAGCCCCAATTAGGTGCCATAGACACAAACCAAACCAATATCAAACTCCTTACCACCCAAACTCATTCCCCAAAACATCAAATTAAGTGAAAACATGCACCTAGGTTAACATTTATCTTTAGAGCACTTGAGGAGGAGTGTCACACTACTATAGTACTAAGCGGGTCTTTTCATATCCGCAGTGTTAATGGGCACATGGAAGGGAGGTAAGCTTAGATGACCGATCACATGCGAATGTACCGACACATGCGCACTCCCATCGGGGGAAGGTGAGTCCATTTAAAGGAGATCTTGAAGATTCTACAACTCACTAGGGTCTAAATTGGTGGAACTTATCGCAACATGCCATGTAATGGAAAATTCTTTATGTTGATTCATCAGCCCTTGATTAGCCAACCAATCTACTGCTTTATTTCCAACCCAAAGGACATGGCCTATTATGGTGTATTCAAATTTCTTCAAAAGATATCTTATTATTGCTAGTTGGGATTTGAGATGCCAGCTTTTGGAAATTTTGTAGATGGGAGAGCCGTCAATGATATTTTCTTCCATCTGCACTACCATTTTGGAATCCCCTACTATATGAATCCTTAAGAAATTTTGTTGACCAACAAAAATAATACCCTTATCCAACGTGGTGAGTTCGACTACATTATTAGTGTTGTGACCACATTACCTTGTGTATATTCTTATTGGGGGTCCGCCAAAGTTGTGTAATATTCTTCCATACCCCACAGGACCAGGGTTACCTTTGGATGCTCCATCAAAATTGATTTGAATGCAACCTGTAGGAGGCCGGGAGAAAACTGATGGAGCTGATGTAGGAGGGTCCCTAGTCAAAGAGGGGAGGTGAAAGATCATATCTTCATATAGATTAAGGCAGAGGATGATGGATGACTCCTCAAGAGTAGTTTTCTAGTCCATTGGATCCCATTTCTCTGATAAGATTGTATCCCTGGTGCTATTTTTGGCTAATCCCCAAATGGAAGCGATGGAGGGAGTCTGATCACGAAATATGCCTCTGCTTCTTTCTTTCCATATGTTTCATAAGATAAAACCCAATATTAGACACCATGCTCTGTTAACAACCAAATTTTTTAACCTATTTTACGACCAATTTTCAATCGTCTCCCTAATATCTTCTCAGTTGTGGTCGTAGGGGCCAAACAGGGCGACTGCCAAATTCCATATTTCTCCCGCTATGGGGCATATATTTAGAAGGTGTTGTTGTGTCTCCTCCTGGTTCCTACAAAGGGGGCATTGTGATGGGCCCAGGAGGAATTTCTTCAGCAGGTGATCCCAAGTTAGGATTCATTTGTGCCCAACAAGCCAAAGAAAGTGAAACACCTTAGGCCAAATATTTCCTCCCCAAACAGCTCTTTAGATTCTTGGGCAGGGAAAGTTATGAGAATTTAACTTGATGAGATAAGATTCTTTGAAGGTGAAGGAGCACGTCATTAAATATCCCCATCTTAGTTTGTCTGGCCCCAGAGAGATATGGATTCGTCTCTGATTCAACTATAGTAAGAGGTTCTGCCATTCTTCCTAGGGGCCTTTGAGGTGCTAGTCAGCTGCTATTTTCCATTCTCACCATCCATGGGGGTGGGCTTGCACTTTCCAGTAGTTGGCTACTCGTCCTTCACTGTGAGGTTGAAGAATGAGCTTAAGCTCCAGCAAGGGGGTTTCTCTATCCAATCTAGGGAGTTGATGCCATGATTCCTCACAAAATAAAATAGATTTTCCTTCCTTAATTTCCCAAAAGAAGTGATCCCAAATGAGATAGCTATTTTGATTTACCAAGTTCCATATGGTTGATCCTGTGGGGTAGGAGGTGTCTCTTAGTATCTCACATTGAGTTTTTCCTTGTCCAGATCCTTTTCCATTGCTCCATGTCGCCCAGAATCCATCTCCACTAGAGCTTAGCCCCTAAGGTCACATTCAAATCCTCATGGTCCCTCAACCCAAGATCCCCTTGTACCTTGGGGAGGTGGAGTTTATTTCATGAGACAAGGGGCTATTTCTTTTCCAAGGAATCACTATTCCACAAGAACTTCCTAAATATAGTTGTCAACTCTCTATATATGCTTTTGGGGGTGGGGAGAATAGAAAGTTGGTAGAGTGAGATAGCTGGAAGGATATATTTTAGAAGAGTAACATGACCTACTAGTTTGAGGATCCTGAATGTGATATTAGACAATTTTTTTAGGACTTTGGAGGATAAATATTTCTAGTATGCAATTTGGAGAGGATTAGCCAGTAAAGGAACTCCCAGATATTTCGACGAGAGTGTCCCGATGGAAAATCCTAGGATGTGAGACATAAAACATTGGATTGGGTGAGGAGTATTGAAGAAAAAAATATGGTATTTTTCTTTGTTGAGGAGCATATCTGAGGCCGCTTGAAATTTTGCAAGGATCCCATCGATCTTTACCGCTTCCTGAATCTTGGGTTCTCCATATAGTAAATTGTCATCGACAAAATTCTGGTGGGTCATGGATATATTTGTTCTAGGGAGGTGTATTCCTTTCAGATCATTGTTCAATTTGGTCACCTTGATTAAGTGACTTAGCCCTTTAGTATAAATTATGAATAGAAATGGCGATATTGGATCGCCTTGTTTGAGACCCCTGGAGGATCGAAATGTGGAGGAAGCGGACCCATTTACCAAAATTGAGAGGAAAGGGGTGGAGATCATTGAGTGGATCTAGCTCAGCCATTCCTATGTGAACCAAAAAGCTTTCATGATTGAGAGAAGGTATGCCCAACTGAGATGGTTGTAGAATTTGGAAAGATCTGACTTTAATATCATCCCCTGTTTCTTATGTCGCTTAAGTGAATGGATAGTTTAATGGGTTGAGACTATGCCATCCAGTATTTTCCTCCCTTCTATGAATCTCGAATGCTCCTGACTGATTATGTGGTGAAGAATGGATTCCAGTCGGTGCACCATGATGGAATAAAGGATCTTGTATATCACATTGCAAAGCACTATAGGCTTGAATCCAGTCGGGATGTTAGCTTCCTTTGATTTTGGAATTAGGGTGAGGAAAGTTGCATTCAGTCCAGACCATACCTGTCTTCTTTTTTGGGACTCTTCCACCATCTATACAATGTTGGGACCCAGGAATGACCAACAAGCCTTGAAGAACTCTGAGGTGAATCCATCCGGACCAGGTGCTTTGTTGGAGGGCATATCTTTAACCACGGTTTCCACTTCTTCGAATGTCATTGGCCACATTAAGGCCTCATTTTTCTCTTTCGTCACAAGGATGGGGATATGGCAGGTGATTTTCTCTCTGTCTTCAATATGATCGATATCTTCTTCAGATAGGAGTGAGGAATAGAAGGATATGAGTTCTTGTTCCATTGCTTGGTGTGATTCTAGATATACCTCTCCCTCAGAAGTAAGCGAAGTGATGCGGTTATGTTTTCGATTGCTGAGCATCGATCATGTAAGAACTTTAAGTTCCACTCCCCCTCCTAGAGCCACTAAATTTTAGAATTTTTCCTCCATAATGCTTCCTCTTAGAGCCTTTGTTCTTCTGGTTGCACCAGGAGATGACCCTCTATGGTCGCCAATGCCTCTGATCATCCTTCAGAGATGATTTGCATTTGGATCTTGTTATGCAACCAACTCACAAAATAGAAGAAAAGATAGGTCAATGACTTCAAAATAAGCCTCTTTGAGGGGGTAACCTCCTTTACATTACACAAATGAACAATTCTTGGATGATACAAATGACAAGACCTCCTTTCTATATATAGGAGTATAAGGGGTCACAATATAATCAAAGATGACATAACAATATTATTGTAAGGGCACAACAATAACAATAGTGGGATTCTATGGGGTACAATAATAACAATATGGAGACTAATTGACACAACAATACAATAAGGGGGTTGCACTAATAACAATAAGGGGCTACACTAGTAGTATAGGGACCTAACAGATCTTCTCCATCTTCTCTTCTAGCTTTCGTTTTTTAGCGAAGATGTCCCCAAACTCCTCGTGATTGCAAATTTTGATTTTCAATGTCAGTGCTTTGAGTTTCCTTTGGAAATTTTGAATATTGGATCTTGGGGGCACCTCCAGGGTCTTCCACCAGTCTTCTAATTTTGCCACGAAGCCTGGATGCTAAAGCTAGAAGCTTTCAAAGCGGAAGAGTTTGTTCTTCGACGATGGATGGGAGGCTATATTGAGACATATGGGCTAGTGATATGAACCAAGAGAGGGAAGAATGGAAGCTTCAATAATGAGATCCTTGAGAAGGAGTTCCTCCAACATAAGATACTGATCCAATGACAGGCCACTTGGTGTTGACCTCCTCATCAATTATTCCAAGTGTGGAGCCCCGACCTTGGCTTCACTTCCTCCAGGTGCAAATCCTTAATTAGATCATTGAATGCAATGGAGCTGGGCTCCAATCATTTGACCCCTCCACGTTTTTATTCCAAATTTCAAATGAGATTGAAATCAAACCCTATTATCAATGCAAAGGATTGAATGATGGATCATAGTGCCTTGAGATATTTCCAAAACATATCCTTAGCTTGAGGTATGGAAGGTCCATAGACTGTTGACAGATTGTACCACACATCAGAGTCGATTGACCTAAAGGTACCAGATAAGGTATATTAGGTTCCAATCTATTCTTTAAACATTACTTGAGCATGGTTCCAGAGCACCACAATTCCCCCAACCATTCCAATGGCATCGATCACCATAACTTCACTGTTCTTCCAATTGTGTTGGCTTACCTCCTTTATTTTTGTTGCTGTCATTTTGGTTTCCTGTGGCAACACAATATCTGGTTTGACTTTAGTGATTTTTTTCCTTCAATGATCGGAGCTTACCTTTGTTATTGTAGCCCTGAATATTCCAAGAGAGACTTTTCATTGAGATGAGGGTACGGATCTGGGAAATTAATCTGTCAATTGTATCATTTGACCTGAGTTTAGTAGAAGTTCGACCACTTCCCTTATTACTTCTCTTGTCGTCTTTCTCCCATTTTTTCCTTTGTCAGTTGCTCCTAGATATGGTAGGGTGATAGCCAGAATTCCTCCTTCTTTGTCTGAGCCAGGAGGTTTGGGATCTATCTCTTACCTTCCCAGCCTGACACTCCATTGGTTGAAGATGTTGCCGAAGTGTGAGAGTTGGTTGACTAGGATTTCTTTAGCGTCCCCTTTGAGCCATACTCTGAATATGTCAAGCATTTTCCTTTCCTTTGGTCCTATCTAGTTGTTTTGTTCCTCCGTCTCTAGCAATTTACTTGTGTGATTGAGGATCTCCTTGATTCTACAGCCTTCTTCTATAGTTTCTACACTTTTCTCTCGGGGGTAGCTTTGTCTATTGGCATTGTGGGTTGATTATCAATGTCCATATCTTGGAGAGGACATTGAGACATGACCTCATTTTTGAATTGCTTCTCTTGTGTTGGATCTAGAGTTTCCAAGAAGGAGAAGGGGTTTTCATCCCCTTGAGGGGTTTTTTTTTACCCGTCGAGCGGGTTGTCTGGTCATATATTAGATGAGGTGTTGGCGAGTTAGATTGGGCAGTCAAGGGAGTGAACTGGGTGTGGTTCGCACGAATGTGGTGACACCCTATAGGTTGGTATCCTTCATCATTACGGTGTTGGGCTACATGTTGGGCTTCTTCAGCTAGGGTAAGGGAGCAGTCATGAAACAAATGGTCATATTCGTGGCAGCGCCGACATTTGAAGGGAACATGCTCATATTCAAGGGGTTGCGACCAAGTAGAGTCATGGTAGACCAACTCAATTTCTTTAGGGAGGGGTTGGGATATGTTCATATGACATAGATACAGGAATATGTTACATGTCATTGATGCTTTGTGATCTCTAAAAATTTTACAAATTGACCATTCACATTTCCTATTCCTTCTAGGATATCAGGCTCCTAGAAGTCATTCAAAAGGGAGAATAACCTTACCCAAACTGGTGCTACTTGGAACTCCTCCTTGTCGATGTTTTAGCATTCCTCCCAATATCGAAGAAAGAGTCTCTCACTGTTCATGTAGGGCCCGTTCTCAAAAATGTGTTTCCTATCATCCAAATATGCAAAGATCATAGTGAAAAATCCCTTGGCTTGCGGGCATAGTTCGATCTAACACCTAGGGGCCCATTTATTCTGGATCCACTAGAGGATATCTTGTTTCCATGGCCAAATACCCAGGAACTTACAAATCAAGGCATGATCTTTCATGTACTTTGTTGACTTCTCTAATCGATTATTTGGGCTCACGAATTTTGGGTTCTTCTCTACCTTTGGGAGGTAGTGGTTCTGCCCCCATGCCTCCCATTGAGAACTCATCAATGGAGTTTCCATGGCCGTTGAGGTAAATGTTCATGGTGCCACATTGTTGGAGTGGATGAAGGGCATTTAATTGACTACATCTTGAATCGAAGGAGGCCCTCCTCGCCCAAGTGAAGGGCCACTCATTGGGGAGATTCGCTCCATGGGCAAGAGGGTGAGTGCCGCAGGTGGGATCGATGCAGGGATAGAGGCTGACTGACCCTAGCCAGCTGATACAACTATTGTAGGGTTGCTGATTCAATATGACAGAACCCTAGCGACAGAGTAAAAACCAAGCTTTGACCCAAGATCTCTATTATTATACTCTCAAGTGTTGATTCTTGTTGATATTCGTTTGAGAAGAAATACTTTGCTCATTATATGACATGGAAATAAGATAAAATTGAAATATTAGAAGATCTTGATGTTCATGATTTTGGCTTTGAAATTCATTTACACATTCGCCCATTGACGCACTTGGTGAGTCTTAAACGCTTGATTGCTCAATATTCCGACATAGGATATCCAATAATCGAAAAATAAAAGAAGTATACAAACTTTAAAATTACATAATAGATGAAGCATAAACAATAAAATTACATCAGTATTTACACTATTGTTATAGGTAGTGTGACAGGACATTTGGGACTTGTTTGAAATAATCTCCTCCTCACAAGAATCAACCAATATAAGGCAATTGAAATTATTATTGGTATCTACATGTGAATGGAAAGAGAGCTCAAGACTATGAACAGGAATGATAACTTGATCATCACACGAATCATAAATTGGGATGGATTCTTGAACATTGAAATCATCAAAATGATTAGAAGTTCAAAAAGGAGAATCTATTGGAACATGTACTGAAATAAGGCTTTTCTAATCTTCAAATATAGATTGAGTTGAAAGGTTAAGAATATGAGAACGCAACGTAACCATCATCGAAGGGTGAAGTCCCTCAATATTCTCTATCCTCAAGTCATCATCACAAATGATTTCACATTTTCCATTAGCACTCTCTTCCTTTTCATAAACTAATTTAGAATAAGAAGAATTATTGAATTCAAAAACATGGTAATTTTCAAGTTTATGAAAGATATGATCATTTAAAAATTCTTCTTCTTGATCAATAATTGGTAATTCATTATTTGTTGGATATATGAAAACCCCTCTATTTTCGAAAATGATATTTTTATACAGAGGAATTTTTGACTGATTAGAAAATGAATTATTGTCATTAAAAGATCAGGATAGAGGGAAAAATGATTAGTTGAAGACATGTACCTGAAAATTTCTTTGCCTGCAAAATTTTTCTCATTTTCCATGCTGCAAATTTCAGATTCCTGAATATGTATTTGGATGACCATACTTTCTTGAAGATTAATGCTCAAACTTTGTCACTGATCTTAAATTTTAGTGAAAAAAAATTCATATTTATTTACGACATAATTTAACTCATTATTACATTTTTTAATTTGCATTTTTTCCTTTTGATTACTGCTAGTTGATTTTGCATCTTGTTGATTTTCATCTTCAACAAAATTATCAAGATTTGGAGCAAAAAAACAATTTTGATTTAGATCATCTCTACGATCAACATTATTTATTTTAGCAACATTTGTTTCCTCCTGAAATTATTCATTAAAACTATTTGCATTTTTTTTTGAAAAGAATTAGCATTATCATTTTGAGCAAATGATTCTTTAACAATAGTGAATAATCTTGAAAATGTTATATCTTCTGGTTCTTGGAAATTGTTAGAAATATAATGAAGAAAAACTAAATGTTTAAATTGTCCTATTAACTGAAATTGAGGAGGTAAATCTTTAGATTAAAACTGTAAACATTTTAATTTACACATAGTAAGGAAATCCTCCAAGACTCACCTTCAAATCTACAAAGTCATTCAAGTTGATCACAAACCTTGTCATAGTCATAGCCTTCAAAATGAAGGAACAATTTTGTAAAATCATCCCAACTACGTACAAAGGAAACTAGCAGTGCTTGACACTAGTTTTTGGATACGCCTGTCAATGTAAGAGTGAATATCTTACAAATCACAACTTCATCAATATCAAATTTATTACAATTTAAAATAAATTGAAGAGCATGATCAAAAGTAGAAACATTCTCCTTACCATTAAAATTTGCTTTTGACAGGAGCTTTACTACCTTTATTGGAGTAGTGGAAGGTGGAAGTCTAGTGAAGCAACTCCATATAGGAAGTTTAGAAGGAGCCATTACAAATAAATAAAAGTTTGAAAATATAAAACTTCAAATAGAAATCTTATCATTGGCCCTCCTTCTAGAGACAAAATGGTTAATGGAAAAAATTGACTAAAATAAACAATGGAGAGATCACTCGGTTAGGGCCCCAATTAAGCTCTTATCTGTTTGGAATGGAAATTCTGAATGGTTCTAATGGGTCCAATTACCCCCTCACTCTCTCTAATGACTTGTGATTCTCTAATTACTTATCAACAAGAAAAGAGAAATCAGATTTACCCTCTTGCAGAGCTCTTCCAAGAAAGAAAACTTAAGGCCGAAACAAGGGCTTAGCCAGGCGCACTAGAGTTTTCTCTTGCGGAAGGAGACTTCAAAAATGAAATTAATTTATTCTAAATGAAAATTTACCCTAGGATGCAAGAGACATAAAATAAATCCTAAATCTATATCGATTGGGAAGATTTAGATCTGGTCTCAATCAAGACCAAGATAATGAAGTTTGGACTAGATTTGAATTTAGAATAAAAATATAAGTTAACAAGCCAAAGAAAAAGTTTTAATACCTACCACTTATTCACACAAATATGCACATACATGCATGTGATAAGTAATTATCAGATATTCATTGCACACATATCCAAATTCAAATAAAATGAATTCAAAATAAGTGACATGGCCGCATTAAGGAAATAGTTCTCATAAAACAATCATGGTTAAAATAAAAACACATTTGCCGTCAATTTTCTAAATAGTTAACAATCATAACATGTCAATCTATTTGAATTCATTGATCAATTTTGATTTAAATATGATCCATCATAAAAAAGAATCATAGATTTCTAATGATTTGAACATGCATATAATTAAATGAATTTACAATATTGCAAAACTAAAAAAACTTCATACTTATAGAGATCAATAATTTCCTCAAAAATAAATTAAATTGAAGCTAACAATTAATCCTTAACTCTGAAAATAGTGTACAAAAATTGCATATATGATCAAAAATTTCTATGCGCATAAGATTCTCAGCAAAAATTTATGAGAGCATGAAATTTTCAAAGTTGAAATGCATCTCTTTAATCTAGTCCAAATAATAGTCAATTCTCTACAAAATTTAGTCCTATACAAAAAGAAATCTCCAAAAAAGAGAGTTGTTCAAAGAATATCCAAGATATCTGATTTTAGTTGGAAAGAATCCCTCTTTTCGTCCTATTGGTGTAATTCCATTACTCCAAAATCCCTTTGCCTCATCCTCTTCCATAAATTCTCTATAAAAATAAAATTAAAACCAATTAAAATTAAGAGAAAAACTCATATTTTTAAAATTTTGAAAACAAATTAACAAAATCAAAATCAATTTGATAAATTAATAAAATCAAATTCTACTCTCATTGCTTTCTTGCAAAGATTTTCTTTGGCCAAATTAATAATCTAAAATGAGTTTGTAACAAGAAGTCATTTTGAACAAATCAAAATGCTTCAAAATAAATTCCAAAATTGATTTTTTTGTGTTGCAATTTCATAGCCCTCATTTTTACTAATTTTTTGGCATAGTAAATCTCCAGATTTGATTGCATTAATGTTTCCAGATGTTCTCTACGAAAGTATCCTTCTAGTGAGCTCTCATTTTCCAAATTTAGCTAAATAAAACTCAAACTCAAGATATGAGTAGTGCAAATTGAATTCTAAAACTAAAAAAAACTAGAAAATAATAACAATTTTGGGCACATTATTAAAAATTATAAACCATTACAATATTTTAGCTTTTTAACTTTTATTTTTATTTTTAAATATAAAATATAAAAATAAAATATTAAAAATAAATTTTAATTAAATTAAAACCAATAAAACAAAATAATAATAATAATAATTTTAAAACTCAAATGAGAGGTTTTGAATGTTATATATAAAAGCAAGGGATGATACCTATGGCATGGAGGGTATGAGGACGTGGGAGGGGGGCCACGTGGAAGGGAGTGGGATCCCTCTCCACTCATGCCATAGTTTTAAATCAAGTCAATAAATCTCCCTCTTAATATGTGCTTGCTCCTCTATGCTTTGTAATATGAGTAATGCCCTTCGAGCCCCTCCCACTTGACATCATCTTGGGACTAATTAGCCTGAGAGTTATTAATATTTATAAAACGTGAACATTTAGAGAGCGGGATGACATCATAAAGTTTATATATATAAAGCGTTCGGTTTCGATGTTTTTTTAAAAAATATTAAATAAATTAATTAAATTTATAAAATAAAGTAAAATACATTTTCACATGTTTATATGGTGAAATTAATTGAAATTTGACTAAGCTTAATTTCTAAATTGTAAGTCCAAATAACGTGAAACTTGAACCATTGGGAAATTATTGATGAAACACACACAATGAAGCAATTGAAACGAAATTCTGAGGAAAATAACAAATTCCTAAAATTAACAAAATTAAAGCACTAAAGAGGTGATTTGACCAAAATTTACAAGGGGGGTCTGCATAATTAGTTTCAAAAATTATGGGGGCGTTGAGGCCACACCACCACCAACTCTAGAACTTGGCTCAAAGTTGTTCCTAGAACAATTGAATCTAATTAGAAGTTTAAGTCTTCTGTGAAGTGGAATTTCTCCCTAATGTTGGTTTAAAGATGAACATAAATTGATCAAATGGGTAGTAGAAGTTGAAGACTTCTATTGGCATTGGTTTAAGGCTAACCACCCGCCAAATCGTGCTCATGAAACATGAGTCTATCTCTAACCACAACTCTAGCATTGTCATTGACTAACTTTGGCTCTAGGCTCTAGTTCAGATTGTGGCTCAGTCACGTTTGATATAACTTCGAATTTAGTAGTTGATTATCAGTTACCCCTTATCATATATAAGGTGAGAATATGAATTTATCTCCACTACAAGTTATATCAATACTTGAGAATGAACTTTGAGGTATGATTGATATATCTTCTTAATTGTTGAAGACCATTTCCAAGAAGAAATCCCTCCAAGGTGAATCTTTTCTCTTACAGGAGTCTAGTGTCTGGAACACCTATCTAAATGATGAGTGTGTTTTCCATAATGATCACAATGATGGAGATAAAAACACTAATATTTTAGGTGGCTAATTCAATCACAATGTTGAAATTTGATCATTTAAAGTGGATATGGAAGTGAAGTAGGTGAAGATGAATTGTCGTGGAGAAACCCAAAACTATGAAGCTAGATTGGTTTAGAGTATTCTGGGAGGTGGAAGGTCACATCCTTGTCATATCCAAGACTAGTTTTGTGTTTGTTGTTGGTAACTTCTTCCCAGGTCTAGTGATGGGCTTAGGAAGTGAAATCAAAACCTCTGCATCTTCATGTAAATTTGTTCGTGAAGTGATGCCATTGAAATGATCGTATGCTAACTATTGATGGCAATCAATCTCAAATAATGAATTGTTTTGAACAAGAACCAATTTAGAATTTTGATTCTTTTGCTGTACCTCGTCTCATTGGAGTTGTGACTCAAGCTAAAGAAATTCAATCTTATCCTATGCATATGTAAACATATTTTAATATCAAAAAGTGGGGCTTTCTTGATTTTCATATTGTGTTGTTAATAATAAACAAGATTACAGTTCTTAATAACTCTAATAAATCATCAATTTTGGCCATTATTTTAACAACTCAAACTTAATAAACGAGCAGCATCAACTTCAACCAAAAATGCACTTGAGTAAGGTGTTTCTAAGAAAGTGGTAGAGGGATATGTTGTGCACCACTCTACACTAACTATTTAAGGAGTTGCATCCTGGTTTAGGAAATCACCTCAGACCAAAACATAATAACTCGATAATTGGTGCATAGTACTTGCACTAAGGAAAACCTTGAACACCATGCTACAATTTGCATTTTGGTTGGTGATTGGATCGTAGTTAGTAAGATTTCATTTGAGAAATGTGTCCCTTAGACAACCACAAGGCAAGGGAACATAGAAATCATAACCAATAACATTGATAATGACATATTTTGTGCATGTGATGATGTAAAGACATTAACACAATGAAGATACATTCCCAAAATACAAATCAATTGTAAATATTCCTGACGTAAAATAGTCCAACAACTCCTGCCAATTGAAAATATCAATCCTTGGTTGCACAATATATCTTCTATAAAGAGTTTATAAATTGGATTTGCTTAATCACATGCTCAAGTCCCTCTCCATAGTGAAGGGATGACCAAACAACAATTCACCAATGGAATGCTCAACTTTATCATAAAGCACCATGATTCCATATGTATACTACATAAAATTATGTATGAGCTCATGAAACTCAAAAAGTGAAATAAAACAGGCATGTCACAACAATTTGGTGAGCATAAGGAAGCATGAGTTTCATACAAAATTCAAGAACAAAGTAGAGAAATTCATTATCACTACCCAAATTTCCTTGCTACAATGGAAATGAAGGTATTATCAGAAATTATGTTGAATAAAATTATTGCCATCGCTATTGTAGCAATATATTATATACACATAGCATCCACAAAGAGGCTCTCCATGCATCAACCTCTATTATTTCAAAACCAATGGTGATTCCTTTGAAAATAGAAATGGTAACATAGTCTAAGTGCAAGCAGTAAATTTCCTTGAATGATGCCACCTTCACTATCTCTATTAAACGATTAATCCAGAGTTCCTAGGAATCATGGTCATTGAGAGAAAGGGTGTAAGGAGAGATCTCAACATGTACATGAACAGGTTCACAAGGTGATGCAAAAAACACACACTCTGGCTATTCCCATTTTGCACTCTACTACACAAACACAAAGGTGGGGACTTAACTAGGCATTGTCCATATGCAACTCATAGGGTCAAAATGTAGTGGGTATACGGTAAATATTTTTCATGGTGGAACTGAATAAATTGATATGTGGTCATGATGAATGTTATGGGTCCCCATTCGTAAATAGAATAATTGAAATTATGGGGGCTATCAATGGGTGGATTCATGAAATTCCGCCCATCCAACAACTTGTGTTGTATGTGAATCTTGTTTTTCGACAATGGTAGGAATGGCTCCAGCAAGGCTAGGAATTGATGGATAGGGTTTTAACACTAGATATTCATGCTTCGAGTCTTTATATTTTTCCTTATTTTATAAAGAGATTTGGGAACGCTACGAGAATAGATCACGGGACTAGTCACAAGGATAATTTTGTGGCCCAATTATTTTTCCTCTCTAGACTGGGGATCATCATGGAGAATGATTACCAGATGGTGGAAGATTAAAAAACTAGGATTTACAAGAGAGTATCCAAAATAGGAGTAAAGGTTCATTTCTTCCTAATGGGAAAAGCTGAAGTTAGGAACGATCGCAAATCCAATACATGGTGGCAATGAGTAGGTGGTAAAGGAGTTGCACTGACTTGTGTCTAAAATTAGCTCTAAAAATCTTAGGATGGAAAAAGGAATTTTTAGAAAAACTAGCTTTGATACAATTGTAGGAAAGGCCCATGAAAATAGACAAAAATTATATGAAATATGTGAGGCAAATTATTCACAAGTTATACATAGAAATAGACATTTTCCTAACCTTTAATTTCATATTACAAGAGGTTTGTTGGACTTCTCATGGTTGTTGGCCTTCACTTGAGGCTTTTCTCCTTCCACTCAAGTGAATGTGCCAAATTTACATAACCCTGAGGATTATGTTTCCAACACCTACTACCGTATATTGGTTTTCATAGTGTTAATTGATCCACAAGAACAACAATACATATATTTCTCCATCTAAGTATCAAGTCTTGGGGAAGAATATAATGCCACACTAACTACCCAAGGATTTAGCTCTAATCTCAGACTTTTTTCCATTGTTAATCCTCCATGATATATTCAATTCCCTATAAGAGGGAAGGATGGTTCACTACTACAATATTGACTATGGCATTGCTACATCCCTAAAATCCTTTGTTAGACTTTACTTATTTATATATAATGATTTGTTATTTTATTTTATTTTATTTGGCATGATTCACATTTTGTGACATGTATTTTTTATTATCTTCACATCGACAATCATAATTTAGGGTTGATTTAATGATGATGCATACCCGATTCTTGTATTAAAATAATAAATGCAAGGTTGATGTAATATCCGTTAGGGGAATTTTGAGGTAAAAAATGGGCCTCAAAATAAAAATTGTACTAACAAAATTAACTTTTAAAAAACCAATAGGATTTAAGATGATGATATCATTCCCAAGGGAAAATATTTTGGAGAGAAAAGAAGAAAACTATGTTATTTTAATTGTATTTTTAACTTATTTCCTTAGAGGTTTACTCAAATTTCAAGTGCAAACACACGTTAGATTTGGAATTAAATTCCACATCCAACGAGTACCCACTATGCCTAGTTTTGAGTAGATCCACTTTGAATAAAATTAAAAATACGTGAAAAAACATAGTTTTTCATGTATTTTCCATTTTCTTCGATGTGGGTCTACTCAGAACTATGCAGAGTGGGTACTCATTAGATGTTATTAAAAAGTAGTTTCCTTTCTTTTGCTCTAAAAATTCATAACTGTTATTTTATTATTTTGACTATTATTTTATTATTTTCCCTATGAGGCTTGTTTTAGACCTCAAAATTCCCATAATGATTATTGAAAAAAAAAAATCCTACATGTGCATTTTTAAGATAATGTGAAAAACGATGACCCCCTGATTTCATTTTTACATGAAGATGTGTGGCATAACTTTTTTGAGTTGAAAGGGATTTGTGAGGGAACTCAATAAGATAAGACACGAGATATTTTTGTGGCATCCTTATATCAATTATAATTTTTTTATCATTTCCCCTCTTTTTCTTTAATTTTCATCATTAAAATAAGTTGGGATTTGGGTTTTGGAGGTAGAAGACCAAATTTGGATTTTTTAGATATATTTAGGGTTTTGTATGGAAAATGGAATTTGTATTTTGGAGATGATATTTAGAAAAAGAGAGAGAAAAAGTAGGTTTAGGGAATATTTATTCCTCCTCTCTCCTTCTTGTCCTTCCTCTCCTCTCTTTCTCTCCCTCTTTCTCTCTTTCCACTCCTTCTCCATCTTCATCTTCCCCTCTTCCCTTCCTCTTTTTATTGCTCCCTCCTCTTGGAAGTTTTGAATATTTTCAAGTGAATTAATGTGTATACATTATTAAGTAAAATAAAAAGTAAATAGTGACAAACATACACACACTCAGTCCTCAAATATTTATCTTGAAAACCCTCAACCCAAAAAACTAACTATAACAATAGATTGAAACTACCTTATATTATAATGTCTATAAATACGAAGAGGGAAACCCCCTAAAATCGAAAATTACTAACCTTAAGAGCTAAGGTGGTGAAAAGAATATGGGCCTTAGGGAGCTTTGTTGGTACCTCAACATCCTAGGACCATAAATTTCTCATATGAACTCCCTTTGGGATGCTCTTTCAACTCATTTGAAAGATGGTGAGTAGTGGAAAGATAGAGATTGAGAAATTTAATGGTCAGAGTTTTGAGTTGTGGAAACTCAAGATGGAGGATCTGTTGGTGGATAAAGATCAGTGGATCGCGGTAGATCCAGGTATTAAACCAATGGGGTGTCCGATGAAGAATGGAAGATGTTGGATCGGAAGGCTAAGAGCACAATACGATTGTGTGTCTTAGATTCAGTATTACTGAATGTATCAGGGGAAGCTATGGCGAAGGCTTTGTGGGACAAGTTAGGGACTTTGTACCAATCTAAGTCTCTAGTGAATAAACTGTTCCTATGGAAAAGGTTGTATAACCTGAGGATGAAAGATGGAGAGTCGGTGACAGAGCATATGAATGCATTTAATACAATGGTAAGTCAGTTATTATCTGTTGATATTAAAATTTTAGATGAAGATAAGTGCATCAGTTTGTTGTGTTCTTTACCAGATTCATGGGATAGTCTAGTTATTGCAATAGTTAGTAATGCAACTGCCTTGCAGTTTGATGAAATAGTCTCATCCTTGCTAATGGAGGAGATAAGACAGAAAAATATGGAGAGCTAGAATGTTGATGCCTTGTCTGTACGAGGACGGTCCCAGAATAGAAACAAAAATAAGTCATTGAGTGGGAGATTTAAATCTAGAGGGAGATCTAAATCTCCAAGAAAACCTATAAAGGTGGTGTGTTGGAAATGCAGAAAGGAAGGGCACTACAAAAAGGACTGTAAATCTAAAGCTCCTGACAAAGGAAAGGGATCTGATGATGCTTCTTCTACAGAGGTGAAAACCACCTCAGATGAAGGTGGTGATGTGTACTTGGCTTCTTCAAGTACACATGTAGATCATGAGGCATGGTTGATTGACTCAAGTGCATCCTTTCACCTCACTCCCCATAGAGAGTGGTTTTGCGAGTATGATAAATACGATGGTGGTGATGTCTTCTTAGGGGATGATAGGAAGGCTAAAATTGTTGGTCGTGGAAAAGTAAAGTTGAAGTTGCAAGGTGGAAGGGTTAGAACACTTGCAGGTGTTCTGCATATTCTTGCATTAGCCAGAAATTTGATTTCTGTAAGCAGGATGGATGATGCAGGTGTAAAAACAGTGTTCGAGAAGGATACTTGCAAGATGGTTCGAGGAGAACCGGTATTGATGCGGGGAGTTCAGACTGGAACTCTGTACAAGCTGCAAGGTAGCATTGTTGTTGATGGGTGCAACAGTTCTGTGGTTCCTGAAAGTGGAGTAGAAAATCTAGTGGTCTCTGGAGAGAAGACCATGTTGTGGCATCAAAGGCTTGGACATATTGGAGAGAAGGGCCTTCGAATACTTCATGGTAAAGGTATGGTAGAAGGTATGAGTAATAGCTCTCTGGATTTTGATTTCTGTGAAAATTGTGTATATGGGAAGCAGAATCGGGTGAGTTTCCCCTCTGGTGGTGAGAGGGCGAAACAGATATTAGAGCTTGTGCACAGTGATGTGTTTGGACCTGTGAAGGTTCCATCACTGGGTAAGTCTGTGTACTATGAATCATTTATAGATGACTTCTCAAGGAATACATGGATATGTTTCCTTAAGAAGAAATCTGAAGTCTTTGACAAGTTTAAAGAATTTAAGGCTCTGGTGGAAAACCAGACAGAGAAGAAGATAAAGGTGCTGAGGACATATAACGGTGGATATTTTTGCAGTAAGGAATTTGAAGAATTCTGTAAGAAGTGTGGTATAGCACGGCAGAAGACTACTCCATAAACACCTCAGCAAAATGGAGTTGCAAAAAGAATGAACAAGACATTGATGGAAAGAGAAAGAAGCATGCTCATTGGTGTCGGGTTAGGACAAGAATTATGGGCAGAGGTGGTGGAGATAGCATGTTACCTGGTCAACAGATCACCTTCATTAGCATTGGAGGATAAGACTCCACAAGAGGTATGGACTGGTAAGAAACCCTCTCTTTCACATCTGAGGGTATTTGGATGTGATGCATATGTACATGTTCCAAAGGAGAAATGAACCAAGTTGGATAGTAAATCTGAAAAGTTCATATTTATTGGGTATAAAGATGGTTTAAAGGGTTATAAGCTTTGGAACCCAACAACAAGGAAGGTTGTGTACAGCCAAGATGTGGTGTTCAGAGAGGTGAAATATGTTATTAAACATGAAGTCCAACCAAAGGAACCTGAGAAGATAGAGTTTGAGCTAAAGGAGGAAGAATTAGACTCTACAGCAGAGAAGGAATCAGAAGATGAAGAGCCACAAACTTTGGGTCTAAGAAGATTAGTTCGAGAAAGAAGGTAGCCAAAAAGGTATAGTCTAGCTACTTTCTGTTCAAATTTTTCTTTATCTATTACTGATGATGATCCCAGAACTGTGAAGGAAGCAATAGATTCAAAGGATGGAAAACTCTGGAAAGAGGCCATGGTTGATGAAATGGCATCTTTGCACAAAAATGAGGCTTGGGATCTAGTGGAGTTGCCGGCTGGAAGGAAACCCATTGGCAACAAATGGGTGTTCAAGAAGAAGACAAATGCAAAAGGAAAGGTTGAGAAATACAAAACTCAGTTGGTAGCAAAAGGTTATTCCCATATGTCGGGAATTGATTTTGGTGATATTTTTTCTCCTGTTGCCAAGGTAACTTCTATTATATTACTTTTATCTGTTGTTGCTGCTTTTGATTTTGAGGTAGAATAGATGGATGTGAAGACAACATTTCTTCACGAGGGTCTAGAAGAGGAGATCTACATGAAGCAACCTGAAGGCTTTGCGGTGAAGGGTAATAAAGAACTGGTATGCAAGTTAAATAAGTCTCTGTATGGGTTAAAACAATCACCAAGGATGTGGTATTAGAAATTTGATACATTTATACAGGGACTTGGCTTCACCAGAAGCAAAGCAGATCACTGTGTGTATTTTAAATTAATTGGTGTTCGTGTTATTTATCTAGTCTTGTATGTAGATGATGTGTTGCTGGTTGGAAATGACAAAGAAATTATCCTGAATTTGAAGACCCAATTGTCCTCCAAATTCGACATGAAAGATCTTGGTGCTGCAAACTATATTTTGGGCATGGAAATTAAAAGAGATCGGGCAAAGAGGAAGCTTTAGTTAAACGAGAGGAAGTATGTCGAGACAGTATTGCAGAGGTTTAACATGCAGGATAATAAACTGGAGAAGGTTCCTATTCCTGTAGGTGTAAAGTTATCTGTTGAACAGTGTCCCAAGACACAAGAAGAGGAAGAGGATATGTCTCGTGTTCCATATGCAAGTGCAGTTCGTAGACTGATGTATGCAATGGTCTGTACTAAACCAGGCATTGCACATGCAGTGGGAGTATTGAGTAGGTTTATGTCAAAACCAGGGAAGGAGCATTGGACAGTAGTGAAGTGGGTTTTTAGGTATTTGGGTGGCACTAGTGATTATGGTTTGTGCTACCAAGGAAGTCCAGGATTAGAAAGAGTTTTGGATATCTGTGGCTTTGTTGATGTAGACTAGGCTGGAGATTTGGATCAGAGAAGATCTACAAGTGGGTATGTGTTTAACCTATTTGGAGGTGCAGTCAGTTGGATGAGTAAGAAACAATCTGTAGTGGCACTATTGACTACAGAGGCAGAATACATGGCAGCCACTCATGCAAGCAAGGAAGCAGTTTGGTTGCAGAGATTGTGTTCAAGTATGGGGTTGGTACAGGGAGTTATAAGGATAGACTGTGACATTCAAAGTGAAATTTTCTTGTCAAAGAACTCTGCTTATCATTCAAAGGCAAAGCACTTTGATGTTCAGTATCACTTTGTGAGGGATATGATAGAAGACAAAAAAGTGTTGCTGGTAAAGGTGGACACTTTGAAGAACACTGCAGATGCATTGAAAAAATCTATGAGCTCTGAGACGTTCTCCTGGTGTAAAGAAACAATGGGTGTTTCAAGGCTGGAAAAATGACTAAGCTCTCTTGTGGCCCCCTGTGGAAAGAAAACAACAAATGGGAGAATGTTGGGTTGTGTTATATTCTTTCCATGACTAACCTACGTAGTGAACCAGGGGGTTAGAGGGGGGGCAGAGCCCCCCTTTGCTGCAGCGATTGCACAGCAGGGGGGTCACATGGGGGGTGGCAACCCCCCTCTACGGGGTCCGGGGCAGTGCCCCGAGAAATTTTTTTTGGGACCCTATATTAGATTGGGTGGACCTACCTATGGTTTTCGGTCCATGGTTTTGGACGCGATGGTTTTCAGTCCATGGTATTGGATGCTTCAGCATGTATAAATATGTATTGTAACATTAAAAGGAATATAATGAAAAATCAAGCTAGCAGTCTCGGTTTTGGGATCCAGGGGAAAATATTTGTGTGTATGTGTTTTATGTGTTATTCTCTCACATTGTTTATTTTCTGTGTTTTAGAATTCGTATGTAGGTAATTTCTCTACGGGGTTAAAACCTACATTTCATCTTATTGTCCCTCACTCCCAAGTTCTTATTTTCTCTCATCTTCCTCCTTTTACCCATTCCTTCTCTCCCCTCTCTTCCTTGAGACTTGCACAATACCAAATGGTTCTTTTTTCATATGGACAAGTTAAATGTTGAACGAAGTAATGTTGGAAAAAATTGTATCCCAAATATATTTGTATAAAATGGATTGTGCTATTTGTCTACACTCTATTTTGATTATTTCATTTGCGTTCTAATTAATTTGCATTGAGTCTCTAAGTATTTAGTTTCCTTGTTATCGATATAGGTTTAGGTAGACTTATATTTGAGGTCACAATAAGGATCGATCATGGGAAAATATAGGAAATTTAAGTAAAATGGAAAAGAAGAAGTAATTGCTAACATCAATGAAAAAAAACACACATGAAAATTAATCATCTATCACATATTTTATTTTATTCATAGAATCATTATGTATGTAAATCCCTCTAATTACCAATGAAGTTTCTATTTTGCTACAACTAGAGGTAAATTTTATCTTGCTAAGTGGAGTTTGTTTTTTTCTTTGCCAAACTAAGAGAATGACCATATTTGTATGTTATGGAAACATTAGTTATGATTCTTTATGATGAAAATAAAGTGGGAGGATGATGGGCACGAGTCTATTGATGATGAATTAAAATCTTAGCTCAAGAAAATTTATGTAAATATCGTGAATGGTTATTGAGGTAAATTATAATTAATTTTGTCATTAAGTATGAGAATCTAGTTGTTTTTATTGATTGCAAGTGTGTTCTCTTTAATTGTGTTCTTATTGATTTGCAAGTGTGTTAATTTCTCTTTAATTGTGTTCTTGCGACAAATCTAATAATAATAAGAGAATAAGAAGATGATCATGTGGCTTCATATGATGACCACAATGTTGACAATGTATCAAGATATGATTAATTTGGCTCTAGTCAAGATTTTTTATTTGATTTGTGTGCTCATGTAGTTAAGATTAATATTTACATATTGAAGTGTTAGACCACTTGTTAATGGGAAAACATATATTTTTGTGTACATGTACATAATATTTTCATTTAACATGAGTAATAATATACTACTTGTTACATGGAGAAAAATGACATTGATATATTAATCACTATGAATTTATGGATATAATTTGTTATATCATGTGTATTAACATATATTTATTAATTAGAATATAATAGAACTTAATAATTCATTAATTAAATAATTTTCAACTTAAATGTGACTGCAATATGACTTTAAGTTGATGCATGAGAAATTTACTATGATGTTAGTATGATGTAGGTGTGTTACAAATACGATACAATACTAATGCAAGAATAATGCAACATGACACAGAATTATGTATTGCAATTCTCACATGACTCTTGCTTGATGCAAACATTGCCCACCATGCAATGGTAAGACTAATATTGAAATTAATACAACAAAAAATATGTATGTTTGATGTAAACTCAAAACAAAGGTGATTATTTAAGGATTTTTTTCATAATATTTGGTGCATATTATTGGAAAAAATTAACACATGAATAAGTATTGTTGTATCGTATATTTCATCACTAATACAACGCTTTGTGGAGTGCACATAAAAATAGAAAATGAAAAAAGGGATACAATGAGGAAAATTTGATGCAAATCATGATCAACCCACTTGTGTTGTACATTATGTTGTCAAAACTTAAAAATTTTCCTAGAAGTTTACAGTACATGTCGATGCTAAAATTTATGTTATGGGCTTCTGTTTTATCAGTGACTAAAAATGGTTTCATGATGGGATGTAATCTGTGGATGCAAATGGATTAGTTAGGTCTAGGGAGATGGTTTATAGGAGAATTAAGGTTTATATTGTCCAAATGAATCACTAAGGAAGTCATGGCCTCTATGAATTCTTCATTGTCATGGAACATTATGGTTGAAAAGGCCAAGGTACATTCATGCATGTGGAGGAAGTTACTCTATTACCACCAAAGGTAAATGTATTTTTTAAATCTCCATGCCTAGGTGGATAAAAGGTAGCTTTGGATCCAAAGGCTTATGCTCAGTGGAAGTGTAGATTATGCAATTTGTGGAGCTAGTCACACAAAACAATTGTGGAGGTGATTTATCCAATCAAGCAATAAGAGTAGGAGTAAAAGTAATATGTGAGACATTATGTTTAAGTCAAAGGTGGTTGAGGATGACAGCATGATATTTAATCAATGGTTATGTGCTTCATGTGGAAACAACATCACATGACAGTACAAAGACACCACAACTTGGATGGAATACACGCTATCATGTCCATATGGGATGTTATAGTTGATGTGGGTTGTGACAATAATGACCTCAATTAACGCAATATTATTGTCTAATAGGAATGGAAGTTGGGGTACAATTCCTATTAGGATGCACAATTTACCATCAAAGCCCTACAATTTGGTTGTTGTTGAAACAAGGGTAGGTGAACTGAAGCCCTTCCAAGTAGATAAGGATTTAACACAAGAAAAGGTAATTTCATTTAGTAAACATCGATGAACAATGATGTATAAGTGATGACCTTTATTTGCAAAGGGGTGGAAGAAGGAAGATGTTCCATTATTATCTGGTCTAAGTCAAAGGTATTGGGCTTCGATTCTAGGAGGTACAATTTTATTTGTTTTATTTTGATTATGTCTCATGGATG
Source organism: Pinus tabuliformis (assembly GCA_031772625.1). Classification (NCBI taxonomy): domain Eukaryota; kingdom Viridiplantae; phylum Streptophyta; class Pinopsida; order Pinales; family Pinaceae; genus Pinus; species Pinus tabuliformis. The sequence continues at coordinate 278,974,563 of CM062810.1, read as the reverse complement.
TTGGGCCACTAGAAGTGAATGAGATGTCCCCTAATCTAGAAGCTAAGTAGATATATTGGAAAGACATGTCACATTAGAATGTTAACAATTGAAACCTCAACATCCATAGTTGAAGTGGGTGGAGTCCCAAATGTGGTAATACTAAAATCACACTAAACTCTAGGAAATTTGGTAGAAGAAAGTTGATTAATTTAATTTTTGAGAAATTGTAATACATAAATATAACATATTTTTGGGGTTTATGTGAAAACCTAAAATATAACTGATTTTTGTTAGTATAAATATACATAAAAATAAATTACAAACATAAATAAGAATAAAAATAAAAAAATTAAGATATGTACATGAATCTATTAGTCAAAACAAAAAAAATAAAAAATACTTGTTGTATTTCAAAAACAACTACCTTATTAATTTATTAACATCAATTTAAAACACTTATAACAACAATTATGTTTTAAACTCAATTAAATATAGTTAATGTGGTATTTCTCCATTTGGATATAGTTTATAAAAATAGTATTTTCAGCTCAAACATATTCTATATAAAAATCTCTTTAAAACTAAAACATATATATTCCTTATATAAAATAAAAACTAATAAAATATAACAACAATTATGTTTTTAACTCAATTAAATATAGCTAATGTTGCATTTCTCTATTTAAATATAATTTACAAAAATAGTATATAAAAATCACTTAAAAACTAAAACATATATATTCCTTATATAAAATAAAAAATAAAATATCATCACACACAAACACACACACATATTCTATCTTAAAAAATCACTTAAAAACTAAAACATATATATTTCTGGTATAAAACAGAAAATAATACATCATTTCACACATAGACACATATTTTAACTTATTAATATCAAATTAAATAAAAAAAAACATATAAAATATATAAGAGTCAATTTATGCATATAAAATAGGAGTTGTCTTTAGTGCGATTTTTTGGACATTTGATGCCCAGAAAAATTTGAGTTGAAATCTTGATATGTGTTATTTAAAGTGGGTTTTTCAATATATATATATATATATATATGGATTCAGCACCCTGAAAAACCTCTGCAGGGGTTACCCATCAAATTGGTGATTTCGATAAATTCCTGTCAGATTTTAGAGAAATTAGACTGGAAAAGCCAAAAAAACTTCCAAAAATATCTTATAAAATATATAAGAATCAACTTGCCATTGATTGCTTCTACCGTCGTTTCGTTTCTGGTGACTGGCTCAGATCTGAAAACAATCTTCGAGAAAGAATGATAATTCTTTAATGGCCAGACTAATATTTATGATGTTTTTTTATAATTAGTTTAAACACCGACTCTAATTATTAAAACTAACCTGTCTCCAATATTTATGATATTTTTTATAATTAGTTTAAACACCGACTCTAATTATTAAAACTAACACGAGTCTCCAGGACGTTTCAGTTTGTGTAAGGGTCAGTTTGAAATTATAAGGTCACTGAGATTCTCGTCAGAGAATTTGAAGTCAGTCGAAATTCTGGAAGAGAATAGATTCTCCTTAATGGTGACTCTGTGCATAGAGATGATTTGATTCTCTGTAAACAAATAGTGGTTGAATTTGTCCCCATATTCATGACCATGGTCAAATTAAATAAGATAAACCTGCACTAATACTCATATTTCGATATATAAACTCTGATAACTTTGGAAGGTGTGTTCCTGCTTGGATTTTTCCTTCCCAGGTTGTTCTGAAGTTTTTAATATATATATATATATATATATATATATATAATTCCTGATTGATTTCTAAATAGCTATGGGATGGTTGGAGTGATATAAATTATAAGTTAGAAAGGTGATTTTATGCTTAAATGGCTTATAGAGTTTGACTCCCTATCATCTAATATCACATTTTAAGTTAGATCCAATGTGCTTTGATTGGATTTTAAAAAATAATTACATTTTAAAGGCTATATGTCGGTGATAATAGTGATATAAACTATAATTTGAAATGCATTCTATATTTTTACCATTTTATTGTTAAGAGCTATATGGGATGATAATAGTGATATAAACTCTAACTTGAAATGTATTTTGGCTTTTTATAGATTAAAATTAAATTTAAGGTATCTTATTTTATGTTACTGTTTTTGGTTTAATTTTAAAAGATTAAGTATAATTTTACTAATAGTGATATAAACTCTAACTTGAAATGTATTTTGGTTTTTTATAATTTAAGATTAGATTTAAGATATCTTATTTTATGTTAGTTTTTTTGGTTTAATTTTACAAGATTAAATATAATTTGTATGATGGGAGATTGCATTTTTTAAAGTTATTTAGTGTTTTACTTTTTCAAGTATAGTAATGTTTATTTGATTTTTCCCTTTTCCATAACAGTAGATAGTAGATTGAAGAGTTTTTCTAACTAAAGTAATAGTCATTTGTGTTTTTTAAGAGTAAGTAATAGATTAATTAGAAACTTTTGGATTTTATGAATATATATATAAAATATAATTTTGGGTTTAAATTATGTTTTTGTTTTTTTTCTTCAAGTAAAATTGTTAAGGGAAGATATTGATAGTGCTTTTCTCTTCATATGGAATATTTGAGTAAAGATATTTGTACCACTCAATTCCTAGATTTTTTTATTAAGTGGTTTTATTATTTGATTTCTTTTTAACTTGATATACATTTACCTATAGGGATGAAGTTGTGATTTGGGTCCTTCAATTTTGGTAAAGGGTTTTATGTTGTTAGCACAACAATTAAGTAGATATGGAGTCACACTAGCTATATTGAAGATCAATGGCATAAGTGAAAGGGCAAATAACATTAGGTAATATTTTAGGTGAACATTGAGTGAAGTAGTAAAAGATTGAAGACACTTGAGAGAGTCCGAGAAGTTATTAACTAGTTCATAAAGGAAGAAATAGAAGTATGCAAACAATTTCTCAATTTTGAATATATTTTCTTGCAAACATGCACAAATGCATAAATGTAAAAGGCCTCACTTCATTAATGGGCTTTGAAATAAAAGGAATAGACATCGGATTTATTACTTGTTAGATGCTGGCTCTAAATTGTTATGTATGGTTGTTCTTTGGTCATTGATAAATGACTATGTCATATCAATGACCATGTCATGGTGTATTGGATTATAATGCAAATAAATGGAATGAGGCGCACTTTCAATTTCTATTTTTTGTCATATTTTATGGTGATAATATATTTTGTTCTTGTTGCTTAAATCTATTTTATGATTATTTTTCTTTGATTGCATGAGTTGTTGTACCTTCAACTTTAGATGGAATATGATCTAAATGGTAACAATTTTTAGTATCCCTTCTTGGTGAGATAACTTTGATGACACTTGGAGAGAGTGATTTTGATGCAGTGATATAAAAATTATGCATGCCAGACTTATGTATATGCTTGCATGCTATATACCTGGTTTAGGTCATACGGTTGATATGTGCTTATGATAAACACTGATTTTGGTTAAGTGCATATTATTGATGTTCTCTCTTTTGGCATCCTAGTTTGGACATAGGTGTATGACATGGATGGTGATCCATGATTGAGGCACATAGATCCATATATGATCATGGTTGCGTGGAACATATGTTTAATTATGATTTATAGATGATACATGATTTGTATAATTATATATACTTAATCTTGTACTCAAAAGGATGTGGCATGGGGTATGATTATGTGTAAACAAGGATGTAACACTGATTTTGGTTAAGTGCATATTATTGATGTTATCTCTTTTGGTATCCTAGTTTGGACATAGGTGTATGACATGGACGGTGATCCATGATTAAGGCACATAGATCCGTATATGATCATGGTTATGTGGAACATATGGTTAATTATGATTTATAGATGATACATGATTTCTATAATTATATATGCTTAATCTTGTACTCAGAAGGATGTGGCATGGGGTCTGATTATTTGTAAACAAGGATGCTCAAATTATAAATGACTATAGAAGTCATGATACATGATTTGTATGATTACATATGCTCAATCTTGTACTGAGCATGATGTAGCAGGGGACGTGGTTATTTGGAAACAAGGATGTTCAAGTTATAAATGATTGTGGAAGTCATTTCTTCAAATCCAAAATGACTACGAAAGTCATGCACAATTCTTGGTCTTGGAACAAGACATTACCAATGAACCATCAGATGGGTATGATGGTGAAGCACAAAGTTTCAAAGAAGAGTATATGAGAAACCATGGAAATTGGGGCGCGGAATCCTAAATACATGAAATATAAAGACGTGGAGTCTTGGATCAATAATAAAAGGATTAGGGAACATAGTCTTGAATATTTAAAAGATCGAGATGTGGAATCTTGGATCCTTGGAGTAGATCAAGGCGTGGAGTCCTCACTCTACTAAGGCATGAAGATGCATGCGATAGGGATATGAAATCCCTATTCTCCGGAAGAGAAACACCACTCATGGGAAACTCAAGGTTGAATTTCCTTAATAAAATATCATTTATGACAATTTTGGAGTGACTTTCTAAAAATATAGTTGAAGGAAAATGAATTAATTTATCACTAATCAATCTTAATAGTTCAATCTTGACTTAATTATCAATATTATTAATATTAATATTATTATCATTTATGAGACTATGATATTATTATTAAAAGCAATTACAAGTCACCTTCATCACCTCAATCACTTCACACCTCTCTCCTTGATGACTCCCATTACTCTACATAACTCTCTCTCTTAATGATACATTACACTCTCTCTTACACACTCATTAAAGACATGGAATATTCCTCTTACACTCATTAAAATCATGTCATAAAAGACTCCTCTTGTGCTCTCTTTATTGCATATGTTTGTTGGCTACATGGGGCCTAGCCCAAGTTCAGCGGTGAGTTTAGCCAAGCAAATCCCGGTACTACTGGCCCTTTCAGCAACAATCCGTGGAGCGTGGATTGAGGTATCACCTAAAGTAGTATGGGAGGGTGCTGGAACTAGGTTTCCGCACCCTAGCGATGTCTAATATGGGCAATAGGTACACGATTCAACCTTCGCACTTACTAGATTACATGCACCAGCGGGCTCCTTGCATCCTGTGGGACTGCCTTTGTGTAGATCCAGCTGCAATGCGAATAGTATTAATTACCCAAGTCTTTCTTAGTTAGGTTTTTTTCGTTAATTACTTAGAAAGTTTCCATACATAAACATACATACAAGTGTGCGCATATAGATAAACAGATACCATTAACGCCGAACATCAAAATATAGATCTACGAAACAGATGCACAATATGTTGAATCAACTTAGCTTTATTAATGATCCTTTCCAAGTTCAGTTCAATACAGACCTGACTCTTCCCTGCGCACTCATCTGCAGGGGTCCATGCACTCAGTTGCAGACTCTACTAGGCCTTTGCACACTCAGCTATAGAGCCTTTACCTACTACTATGGCCCAATACTTTCAGATCCACTTCTATCCTCTAACCATGCCTTCGCATATATATATATATATATATATATATATATATATATTGCTTTCTTTTTTCCCGAAAAAACTATCTTTACACTTAGAGCCTCGCTCTGTTTATACAATCCCATGGTCCATGGACCATGGGTCTGCTGACACAATTTTACATTAAATTATATTATTTTAGGGCGGACAACCCTATGACTCATCCAAGACTCTCACACTATGTGTCCACATTTCATGGAGTCTTTACATTATATTGACCAAAACCTGGGCTTTAAGCCCCAAAACCATGCTGTGGGGGGGATCTGCTGCCCAAAAGGCCCCCAACACAATCATCGTGACTCATTCCGAGTCATTGTGCAGGTGCGACGATATTCGCACGAAGTTCTTCCAACTGTGTTTGGCTGTGTGAAGGTCTGGAGTGCACTGCTCTGCCGTCCGCTGGATCTGCTCTACTCACTCGGTTGAATGCTCACTGTCAGGGTCAAATCCCTGTCTTAAAGCATGCATCACTTTCATCTATGTGAGTTTTCCTTCGATGTCGGCCGTGATGAGGAAGGCCTCATCAATCCAGGGCTGGATGCGTGCTTTAAGTACTACCTCTTTTTGGCACGCGACATCCACTTGTTCCTTCAATGCCTTCACCTGTTGTAGCTTCACGAGCCGCTGGGTTAGGACCACTATCTGCGTCGTCCCACACACACTATCATATTGCATTTGAAGCTCTCGTGCCTCTGTTTCCAAGCACTGTATGGTGGGGTCCTCTTGTAGGGAAGTGAGGACCACGAAGGATTCTTCCAACATCGTTGTATAGGTCTGCACTGTCTATCCTATTTCCTCCAACCCCTTTTGGATAGTGTTAGCGCACTATTCTCGAACTTCCAGGGGTGTGGATGACTGCAGCATTTTGAAGGTTGAGGTCCAGTTGGATCCTCGTTGCTTCCTCCTTTGCCTTGCAGAATCCATTGGCCAATTTGTGAATCCACATTCCTATTGGTAGGTCTGTCGCAATTTCTAGCTCTGGGGCGCAGCGACATGCTTCCTCTACTATCTGCTCTATCTGCTGATTCTGCGCCAATGCTTCATCGCGTTGTAGGCTAAGCTGCTCGATGTTGATTCATTGTTCACTGAGCATTTTCACTGCGCGTCCTTCCCTAGCACAGAGTCTTGTTGTCGCTCCGTCCTGCAGCTGGTATAATATATCCCACGAAAGGGAAGCCAAGTTTAGACCAAGTCCCTTGATCCGGCCTATTGCGGCTTTGTCCTCCATGTTGTCTGTTATAAGTGCTCCTTTCGGCAACATGACAATGTTAGCCATTTTGGCCCACAACAATTGCTCTATTGCTGATGTACCTATGACACCGTAGGTGACTACCGTTCCTTCTTATGGGGGCCATACCTGAAGTCCCTGCAGTTGCGCCCTGAGGGCCCCTAGCACATTCTGCTGCTCTGTCATTGCTTCCTGGAGCGCTTCCCTGGTGACCTCGCGAACTGTGTCACCGATGTCATATAGGTCACCCTCTATCAGTGTAATAGGTTCCCCATCCAGCTTGGAAGCTTTGGTCTTCTTCTGTGGCCCTGTTCGTTCCGTACTGCGCGGCCGTTTCAATTGTGTAGATGTTGTGCTTGGGTCCGCGCCTTCTGCCATGTCGTCTGTCCCCTGTCTTGTGGGCAGGTCCAGGCCACTTTCCTCTTGTGTCATGGTGGCCCTAGCTGCTGCTGCTTTTTTTATGGCCTTGGTCTACTCTGCGGTAGCCTTTGTTGCCTCACGAGAAGCCCTTACCTCCTCGGCGAACTGCTCGTTTCGCTTCTGTTGTGCCAGCAGCTTGGCGGCATCCTTCTGTCTTTGTATTGCTGCCTCATCGTGCGCTGCCAGATTAGGGGCACGCCATTCGGTTGGCCATGAGTCGAGCACCGCGAAAACAACATCATCAATTGTGATGAAAGGGAGTTTGGTTTAGTTCTGCTCTGAATCCTTCCTTGCCTTGATATACACATTGTGAATATCTGCCTTAAAGTCTGCAAGAGTCTGCAGAATGTCGTACACTGTGGGGGATAGGTGCGGCCTTTTGTTTATCCACATCCAAACGCTTTCCTCCATGAGTATCTAGAAGATCTTGGTCTCACGGATTCGTGTGGCATCCTTTGTCGCCTAGAACGATGCGTATTTCGCTGCCTCTGGCAAGTCTTGGTCAAGGGGAGGAAACTGACTGTCCTCAGGAAATTCCCCTGCAACCAACAAGATGGATAAGAGAAACCATGTGCAATGGAAGGTCTTACCTTGCTCCTAGGCATCCTTGCAGTTCATCGAAAACTCCTCGCAGAGGGACTGCACCCAGTTGAACTATACCCCCTCTGCGCATTGTTCGGCCAACGTAATGACCATTGCTGGTACCTCGTTGTCGCGACATTTTCTCATCACCTTCCTAGCCAACAAATAGGTTGCTACATGCACCCCTTTGTCTTGAATGCTATTGATTACATAGCCTCTCTGCTTATTTTCCAACTTGTATTTCTTCTTCATGGCCTCTGCAAGTGCCAAATCTCCTCTTTTGCTAGCTATTTCCGCGAGGTCCCTTCCCATACAGGGAAGCCAAGAAATCCTATGAATAAGCTCTGCCATGATAGGAATAGGCTCCTCTAGTCACAAGTACCCATCGTACACTAGGAAAAGTAGTTTCCTGATGACAAAGATCGTGATTGGTGCCCAGTGAAAGTGTGGAATCCATAGTAGGTGGAGTAGCCCGACCTCCTCCACACCGCACAACCATTTCTGCGACTTTAGCGCTGTAACTGACCCCTCCTTGCTTTGTTTCATGAGTTGGCTAGTCTCCAAATGTGGGAAATTTTCACTGTCTGTGAGGTCCCAATCTTCAAATTTCATCATGGGCATGTGGCCCAAAACTGATCCTTCAAACAGAATTCCATTTGGGAGAAATGGGGTTTAGACTGTGCTTTTTACGACATCCAAATATTTGGGTACTTTTACTCTCCCTTTCCGTGGAGGGACATACTTGGGTAGTTTTCCTTTAGTGCGCACTGGCTGAATGTCTTCCTCCATTTCTTCATCAACCTCGATTTCTTCTACGAATGCTTGGAGATCCTCCTCCTTGTCATCTGTCTCAAGATTAACAATCTTGCCCTTATCCTCCATAGATAGTTTACCAAACTGCTGATTTTGCGGAGACATACGAACTGGTCCTGCTGCCTATGGATCCTTTTTGGGCCTCGTCGTCCGAGGTGATTTAGATATTTTTGGTGCATTCCCCACCGGTGGTGTAGGGCTCTGCATAGCTCCCTCGGTTGTTGACATCAATCTGTTCAGGAAATTCTGTGTCTCCTTTTGCAATGTCTCAAACACTGAACTTGCTCTCAAAGCCTCCAAATTCGTCAGGCCCATACCTAATTGATAGCATAACAACTAAATTCTCAAGATTCCAAGGGTTGTTTGGTGGAGAGCCACTTGTGATTTATAGGCCTTTTTGAATTCAAATTCGACTGTTCCTCCCTTATTCGGCTCATTAATGCAGGATTGTACCCAATCTTCTTCGAGTTCGCGAAGCTCAAGGTTCCCTTGCCGAATGGCTTCTTGAATCTGCATATGTTTGTCCTTGCGCAGCTGCATAATCCCTTCGTTCTGGTCCTCACATGATGTCCCAATTATGGGATTTATTGCATGAGGATTCCTTTCCAAAACTATGGCCTTGACTCTGTTCGTCATCTTCAGAATCATTTCCGCACTCAGGTTTTTGTTCATGGCCCTATAGGCCCATCGGACTGCTGGTACGTGCAGGTCCCAATCAGTTTGTCCTGTTTGGTAAACCCTATTCAAGATTCTACATACCTTCTTGAATGCTTCTACGTGCAACCTCTATGGGGCGTGTTGCTTTTCCTGCTGCTACGTCCTGTTCTGATTTTCAATTCTTAGTTTGGGGTGTGTTTGTGTGGACTGCACAACACACGTCTATACCGATCGACACAGGTGGGCGCGCAAGATTTTACGTCCTGGCTGTGCGACTCTTGGTCGAAGCTAGGGTCTTCTAAACTATAGGCACATCATCCTTCTACATCTACGCTAGTCCTCAAACTTGCCTTGATGTGTACTCCACCATCGTGCGGGTGTTGCGCGTAGTGCCCATTTCAGCACATTGAACCGTTGTTGTTCAGGTACTGCGCTTTCAAATTTGTTCAAGAATTCATCCACCGTTGTCACTCCATCATATGATGGCAGTTCCCTTGCCTATGTTGTCATGCAGTGCAGTGATCTAATCATCATGTTGCAATTCAATGTTGTCACTTCGTGCAACTGATTCTGCCATTGTTCTACTTCCTCGTCTGAATCCAAAGTGCAGGAGCTTTTGCGCTCCCATGAGATTCTCCCATCTACCATCAGATTCACCCAATCCTGGTCTCATGCAATTATCTTGTAAATACAATCTAGCTCATCATCGCTTTCATCGTCGTGCACTGGTTTAGTATAGCGCGCCACTTCGGCTGGGTCCATTGGGACTACTACGCGTAGCGACTTTTTCTCAAAGATCATTTTACGCTTCTTCAGATTGATAACTCCGTTCATATTGGTGGCCTAGTCTATTCCTAACAATGTGGGATAGGGATTGTTGTCATCGACAATCTCTATTACTTCAAAATCTGTCAATGTGCTCCCGCCTTCAATATCAACTGTTACCCTTTGCAACCTTCCCATGGGAAAAATCTTCTGTTGGTTTGCCATTCGTAATTGAATTGGGGACCACTGTAATGCAGGCCTGCCAATACATTCCCATGTTTTCTTCGATAATACATTCGCGTCCGAACCTAGGTCTAGGATTACCTTATCCATTTCATACTCACCAATCTATGCAGTCAACCTCACATCTCCCTTCTAGTGCGCAATGTATGCTTCCCCAATTTCCGGACTACACATGATTCTCTTGACCCCATGCACCTAGTGATCAGCTCCTGTAGTCCCTTAACTGCCTTGTTGTCATGCAGCAATTTCATGCATGTCTCCAGAAAGGTAGTAGGCATAGAAGGATCCATCCCTAGCTTTGGTTGATCCTTACTACCTGAAGTGGAGGCCTTCGCGAAGCTCTTCTTAGCTTCCATGAACGTCTCCTTTGCGCATTCTAAGTAAAACTCAGGTTCCTTTGTAGGAGCCTTGCGAACCCATGTATCTTCCTCGCGCTGCTTCCCCTTGTCCTCCCCTCTGGTTGCACCGCTTCTGAGCACCATGTTCACATTTGGGTCTTCTTCACGTGGTTCAAACCTCATCATTTGGATATTCTAAGTCGGAGGAGGCTGGAGTACCCATTTTTCACGCATCTGTGTGATCAACATAGGACAATCTACTGTTTCATGATCAAATTGAGCATAGTACGAACAAGATATCCTCGTCGGGTTGGTACAATCACAGGCATAGTGCCCTGGTCCTATGCAATTGTAGCAAATCAACTGTCCATGGCCCCTTCCTGGTCCCATTCCTCCTCCTCCTCGACCTCGCCCCTCAAATCCAGTGCACGCCATCCCCGTAGCTGGGTCGAGGGCTCACATTTCTGTCTGCATCCTATAAGTTGGGGTCTTATCCATCATCAACTCGTAACTGTGACAAGTGCACTCGTCGTGGCCTACTAGCCTGCAGAAATTACAAAACAACTGTTGGGGAGTCTGTGTATATTTTTGCAACAAATGACAATTATCCATCGTGTGTTTTCCTCCTATATGACAGATCATGCACCATAACGCGGGTGTCGCGCTTGGCCCTGCCTATGCCTCTGGTCTTAATGGCATTGCCTCCCCTCCTACCAAGTAGTTCGCGAATACTGGACAATGGTCCTTGTCATGGCCCTGGCCTTTGCATTTTACAAACCATACTTCCTCGCACGCCTTTGGCCGTGGTGCCCTATCTTGCTTCAAGCTTTGCATTTCCAGGCAGAGATTCTGTAGTTGTGTGTGGATTTGTTGAACTCCCAAGCTAGGATCTTGTATCAGGGTCTCATGCAACCTCATCGCCATTTCCAATGCTTTGGCCTGGGTAGAAATTTTCTGTTGTGACAGTGCCATCCTCAAGTGCGGTGTCAGGGATGCCACAAATCATGCATGATGCTATGCATCTGTGAGCATCATATTAGCCTCGTGGATCGTATTCTTTAGCCGCTGATCCAGATCCCAGGGGGTATTTCCTGGAAGCATCACGATCTCCTTAAACCCAATGATTGACTGTGTCTCTGATTTCGGCCAGCTAAATTCTTTGTTCAATGCATTTTGGATCTCTGCTATCCCTGCATTTGGGTGGTCATTAGAGTGCTTGATATACCATGTCAATGCACGGTCCTGCAGTGCGCTCCCAATTGTAGCCTTCTTAATGTTGTCGTTCGTGACCCCTTGCGCTTCCCACACTGCTCTTACCATGAACTAGAACTAGTCTGGATCCTCATTCCCTACTCCTCTGAATACGGGTAGCTTGATTGCGCTCGCCATGCTGAACTGCGGGTTTGGTGGAGGTGGAGTGGGTGGAGATGGAGGTGAGGGAGGTGAAGCAGGTGGTGGCATGGGTAGTGGTGGTAATTGCGGAATGGACTACCTTATCAAGTTGACTGCACTTCTCAAAGAGACCCGAGTGAGCTCTTCCTCGATTCCTCGCGAAGGTGAAATTAAGGGACTGTTTCCTAATTCCCTGCTACCTTTGTAGATATTTTCGCTCCGCGTCGTTTCAAACATTAATGTATTCGCATAACCCTCTTTTCACATAACAACATCTTAATCTAGGTATTCAAATATTTAATGTACTTACCTCGCGGTCCCTTGAGAAAACGTTGTTCTGCTTTGTTGTAGCTCACGATCGTGTCTATCACAAACTTAGTGATAAATCCCCCTATTATCCGGTCGAGCCAATGGTCCACAGCTTGCGTGATCTTATCTTCTGATGCCTCTAGTTCGTGCACTAATTCCGGAGTCCACACTATCGGTTGGTCGAGCTTACACCTTCCCTATCTATTGGCTAATCTCGCGATCCACTCATACAGTTCAGAGGTAAAGGATGCATAGAAAATCTTGTGGATTTTTGTATACACGTAACGATCCAGCCACCTTTTTTCAGATACCTATGAAGTTCTATTTAGTTGTGTCGCGAACTTGTGAATTTTCTTGTCCAACCACTCTTCAATTTCCTTCTTTTTTGGGTTCCAGTGGCATGACACCAGACATCCCTTAAGCAGATCCTACTCCTTGAAATGGAACCATTTGTTGGCTACGTGGGGCCTGACCCAGGTTCAACAGTGAGTTTAGCCAAGCAAATCCCGACACTACTGGCCCTTTTGGAAATAGTCCATGGAGCGCAGACTGAGGTCTCACCCGAAGTAGTATGGGAGGGTGCTGGAACTAGGTTTCCGCACCCTAGGGATGTCTGATATGGGCGATAGGTATGCGATTCAACCTTCGTGCTTACTAGATTACATGCACCAATGGGCTCCTTACGTCCTGTGGGACTGCCTTCGCGCAGATCTAGCTACAGTGCGACTAGTATTAATTACCCAAGTCTTCCTTAGTTAGGTTTTGTTCATTAATTACTTAGAAAGTTTTCATACATAAACATACATACAAGTGCACGCATATAGATAAACAGATACCATTAACGTTGAACATCAAAATATAGATCTACAAAACAGATGCACAATATGTCAAATCAACTTAGCTTTATTAATGATCCTTTCCAAGTTCAGTTCAATACAGACCCAACTTTGCCCTACGCACTTAGCTGCAGGGGTCTGCGCACTCAGCTGCAGACTCTACTAGGCCTCTGTGCACTCAGCTGCAGAGCCTTTACCTACTACTACAATCCAATACCTTAAGATCCACTTCTATCCTCTAACCATGCCTTCGCATCTATCTATTACTTTCTTTTTCTCGAAAAAACTATCTTTACACTTAGAGCCTCACTCTATTTATACAATCCCATGGTCCGCGGACCATGGGTAGGCCGACACAATTTTACATTAAATTATATTATTTTAGGGCGTACAACCCTATAACTCATCCTAGACTCTCGCGCTTCGCATCCGCATTTCATGGAGTCTTTACATTACATTGACCAAAACCCGGGCTTGAAGCCCCAACACCAATTACAAGTCACCTTCATCACCTCAATCACTTCACACCTCTCTCCTTGATGACTCTCATGACTCTACATAACTCTCTCTCTTAATGATACATTACACTCTATATTACACACTCATCAAAGGCATGGAATATTCCTCTTACACTCATTAAAATCATGTCATAAAAGACTCCTCTTGTGCTCTCTTTATTGCATATGTTACACTCTCTTTAACTAAAGCATGCATACTTCTTATTAATGGAATATGTTACATTTTTTGAAGGCATGCATATTACCCCCCACTTTATGACAAGAATTTGTTGCTCCTCCTATATATGTGTCTCATTCCTTCTCAATTGAGTAATAGGTGGATTGTGATACCAAGACTTGGAGATATTTGAAGAATATTGTGACAGGGAGAGACGTAGAGAGTAGCCAAATCATAATCTAAATTACTAAGTAGCTCTACCCAATGGAGTTGAACATGAGTAGTATTGAGAGGAAGTGAAACTTATCTTCCTCAACTTGCCTTGTATATCTCTCTATTGCTATATTTTGGTACTTCTTATGAGCTTATACAGCTCGAGGGTTCCACAGGGAGAAGTTATTCCTGGATATGGTTGGGAGGAAAATCGGATTGTTCAAATAAGTGGCTTAAGGAATCAAGGATGGAGCATGATTTCAGCAGTTGGAATTGAATATCGCATAAGTTATATATTTAATTTCCTTGAATTTTAGTATAATATTATCATAAAAAAATTGTAGAAATTTTAATTTTTGTGAACATGTAACTTTGGTTTAAGATTATGTTATCTAGAAGCCTATTGGCTAAGTCGAGGATGAAGAATAAGAGTAGTCTATATGTATGGATGCTTATACTTCAAGTTGGAAATATTATTGGTGTAGTTTATTGTACTAACCTTGGTATTGTAGTAAACTAAGGAATAAAATCCAAATATTTCTAACAATAATTATAATGAAGAATTGAGAAGGAAGTTGGGTAAGAGTTTCATAACTTATGGTTTTGTGTTGTTTTAATTGAAATAGGTAACTAGATGCATTTTAGAAAATGTTTCAGGGTATGTTTACAAAATGTTTGACAAAATACCTAAATGAGTAATGTTATCAATTTATATATTTATGCATGAATAAGTGTTAACTTGTACCTTACAAGAGAAGAAAATGGACATGTACCCAAAATATACCTTGAGGAATTACATAATCAACCTTTAAAATAAAATACAAAATAATGGCAACTAAAATATAGTTTGGAAGATCAAAGGCTTGAGGTATGTTTCAGGTCCTTTTTAGTTATGGCTTATGTCTCATTCTTATTAATAATTCAATGTTTTGTGATTCAAGTTTTTGGTATAGTACTATGAAATTTTGACAAAAAGCCTTAATGGTTGTAGCATTTAGGGCTGCCATGTGTTTATGAAAAGGTCTCAATGGTTGTAGATTGCATGCTTGAAAAGTGTTCGGAAAAAAGGACTCAATGGTTGTATCTTGTAGATTTCATGCTTGTGAAGTGTTTGTTAAAAGGCCTCAGTAGTTGTATCTTTTGTGCATATAAATTGTTAGAGTAAATGTCTTACTTACTGTATTTTTAATGTACTATAGATTTATGAATAGATTATTTAATGGATGTAGCTTCCTATGTTTGCAAGTTTTTGAATGTGAAAATGAATTTAATAAATTTCTCAAGTGTGAATATAGAATATGACAATTCTTATGTTATATTCTTATATTGAAATAGATGACGGAACATGATCACATGATAACCAAGTTAGTCATATTAGGAGTAAAAAAACAAACTGAGGAATAATGTTCAATGTGACCTTTATTTATATATACTATTGATGGTTGGTAAGGTGGGACCTTACATATGGTATCAGAGCAAGCTACAACACTAGGGCCTAATAGGCCAACATGCTTTCTAGAAAGGTTGATGATGTATGAATATTGATTTTGCATACATGTTTAATTGTTTGTGTATGTTGATTTATAACCATATTGGTTGCATAGGGGATATTATTATTATATATTGTAGAAACTCATGAAAGAAAAATAATGTTTTCTTATATTCCTTTATATTTTTGTTAATACAATTTTTTAGAAATATGTTAAAGGACATAAAGACATGTTGGGAATGGATGTGCTTGAAAAGTTGGGTTTAAATCTAAGCATGTGAATGTCTTGATTTTAAATGGGCGAGTGAGATATATGGTGATCTGATAATGAGATCTAAGACAATTAATAAGGTTTTACAAACTCATGTGCATGGATTTGTCTATGTTATTTTATGCAATGGATTGATAAGATTTCGAAATACACAGATAATGAAGTAGTAAACAAAACATAATAGACAACACATAACACAACAAATTTAATGAGGAGTTCACCCAATACTCCTGGGCTACGTCTCCTGGTCCAGCCTTCAATGGTGGCCTCTCTATTATGTCTTCAAGCATAGTTTTTACAACAGTGAGCTCAATTTGAGCCTCACACACAATAGATGCAACAACAAGAGCTTTTCTTGAACCTCTCAAGCTTCCTCTGAGTACACAGACTCCCTCAATGCTCTCTGTCTCTGTCCTAGCTCTGTCTTGGCACTACCTTCAATACTGTCTGTCTTGTTTGCTCTCTGTCTGTGGCTTTAAAGCCAAAACTACATTGCCTATTTGTTTCAGGTTCTCGACTCTTAGTCTCCCTGGCCTCTGTTCGCTTGGAATCACTCTTCCAGCATTATACAATCATTGCATAATGCCTAAAGGGGAGGTGGCCACTTATTCTGTAACGTAAGAGTGCCTCGGGCTTATGGAACTCCTGAAACAACCACTCTCTATTTAACACAGTTAAATGTATTTGAAACTGAGAAAATCTGACAAAAATCTATGTATCAGACTTCAAAAGTCCTTAAATCCACCTTATTCTCCTATCGAGTCCGCTTGTAAGTCACCATCGCATATCGAAATGGCCCGTCCCTTTGTATTTTGGAAATACATTAAAAACTGTGAAAATGCATTAGAAATGGCTTTCCTCTGGACTTTGAAACTATATGTAATAGCCTTAAGGTACCCTTTCAGGTCTGGCTTATCGCATCGGGGCTTTCTCCTTTGCATTTCCTTTAACAAATGAAACTGCGAAAATACATTAAAAACGGTGTTTGATGGATCTCAAGATCCATATATTATGGCTTATAATGTTAGCGGGTCCAGTCCATCAGATCGCATATATGCATATGTACATAAACCCCCGCTCCTTTGTGTTTTCCGCTTGTGACTTGGTGATGCAATGTGGGACGTCGATCTGCATGCTTGATCGATGGTCCTCGTTGATCCCGCCAGTCGCCATCGCATGTCCTATGAGGTCTCCACCGATCGCGGTCGCAAGTCTTATGTGGATTCCGCCAATATCCGCTGAAGGCCACCGCCCATTGCAATCTGCCACTCAGATATGGACCATTGATAAGCCAGATCTGACGACTAATGTGCGTCACTTTGTTCCGCCTCTGATACTCTGTCTTTTCGCTGATTTCACTGGTTTTTGCCTCCCGATAGTGTTTTTACCCATTCTGAAAGGTTTTATCATGCGATATTCTTTGGTCTTTGGCATGATTTTTCGAGTTTTTGTTTTTTGAAGACTTAGAGAGAGTTCTTGGATCCATTTGGATCACACCTTCCCACTGAAAAGGATTTTGGACCACCAAAAGTTGGTTTTCAAGCATCGCTTAAGTGAGGATACAACTGCCTCACTTGCCCAATCTCTATCCATTTTGCACTACTAGGTTTTGAAACTTTGAGTCCAATTCTTAGGTACTTGACATCCCCTCTACGCATAGTTCTCACCTTCCTATCTAGAACTATGTCTTCTTGCAACTCAATGAGATATTCAGGAAATAGATCATCAATAGAAGGCAATTGACTTTGCTCTTCAGGATCTTCAATTAATGAAGGTTCAAATAGTCTTAAGTTTTCTGCATTTACCACTGAATAGATGTGCATGTATGTTGGCAGATCAAGGCAAAAAGCGTTCTCACCAGTCTTCTCAAGTACCCTAAAAGGCCCATACCTTATTGGCTTCAGCTTCTTTCCTTCACCTTGCATTTTGTATTTTCTGATATATAGCTAGACTTGATCACCAACTTGGAAGCTGTGCTCCACCCAATGTTTATCATGCCTTGCCTTGTATTTGGCTTGGCTCTTTTCTAGCTGTTACTGCATTTCCTGGTGAATTTCTTGGATCTGTTTGATGAACCTAGTTGCTTTGTCCACATCACTGTGTCCAGCAATTGCTATGTCTTTTCCAAAGACAAAATCCAAGGGAGACCTTGGTATAAAACCAAAATAGGTCTCAAAAGGAGATCTCTGTGTAGAAGAATATTTAGCACGGTTGTAAGCATGTTGCACATAACATAAATGTTCATCCCAAAGCTTGGGATGCTTGTTGTAGTAAACCTTCAGAAACTGGATCATTGTTGTGTTGACTACCTCCGTTTGGCCATCTGTTTGTGGGTGAAAGGCTGTGATTTTCTTCAGTCTAGTGTCCATCAATTCCCACAAACTTGACCAAAACTTCCCAACGAATCAGGAGTCTCGATCAGATACTATGGAAGTGGGTAACCCAAAATGTACCTAGACATGTTGAAAGAACAATTTCGTTGTTTGTTCAGTTGTAATCTATTTGTTACAAGGTATTAAAATACACATTTTGGTGAACTTGTCCATGATAACATACAAATAATCATGACTTTTTCTAGATTTTGGCAGTCCTCCAACAAATTCCATGGAAACACTCTCCCAAGGATGAGAAGGAACTGGTAGTGGAGTGTACAAGCCTAGTTTTCTATTGCTGGGCTTGCTTTTAGCACACATGGTACATCCTCTTATGTATCTAGAAACTGTTTCATGCATTCTTGGCTACTAGCAGTATCTTTGCAGCTGTGCAACTGTTTTACTTACACCAAAATGACCTGATATAAGAGAAGTGTGTGCTTCCCTAATTATGTTAACTCTTTTTGTTTATGGAATGCATAGCTTTCCCAAATGATACAAGAGTTTTCCTTAACATAGTAATCCAATTATTCTACCTTTTTGCCATTACTTAAAGCTGCATATAGGTCTTTAAAGTCTATATCTTGAGCATACTATTTAATGTAGCTTTCATGCATTACCGAGTTATGCTTAATTATAGTAGATGCATTTATCATTCGTCTAGATAACATATCTACAAATTTATTGTGTATGCCTTTCTTATATCTAATGACTAAATGAAACTGTTGTAGGAAACCCCTCCACCTATAGTGTCTTGATTGCTGCAATTTAGTTTGTGAGTGTAAGTACTGAAGTGGTTGATGATCAGTATGTATAATTCTTTCTTTCCCCATTAAGTAATGTTTCCACTTCTTCACACTATGGACTAATGCATACAATTCTTTATCATATGTAGGATAATTAACTAATGCAGAATTAAAAGTCTCAGAATGGTAGCATATGGGTTTACCATGTTGCATCAACACTGCTCCCATGGCATAGTCACTGGCATCTGTTTCGATCTCAAATGGTTGTTGAAGATTTGACAATGCTAGTACTGGTGCTATACTAATTTTTTCTTTCAAGGTGTCAAATGATTTCTGCTGTTTGCCTCCCTACTGAAACACCTTGTTCAATCTTGTTAAAGCATGTAAGGGAGCTGCAATTAAGGAAAATTTAGCAATAAACTTTCTCCAATATTGTGCTGCTCCAAAGAAGTTTCTAACTTCTGTAGCAGATTTGGGCTTAGGCCAATTTACAATGACTGCAACCTTAGAGGGATCTATATTCAATTCACCACCCCCTACAATATGACCCAAATAATTCAAATATGTTTTGCCAAATTCACATTTTGATAATTTAACATAGATATTTTCTTTTTTCAAAACATCCAGAGTCTACTTTACATGCTTTAAATGTTCTTCCCATGTTTTATTGAATACAAGAATGTCATCTAGATATACAATTACAAAATCATCAATAAAATGCCTGAGTACATCATTCATTACTCTAATGAAAGTGGCAGGAGCATTAGTTAAGCCAAAAGGCATAACTAGTCATTCATACAACCCTTGCTTTGTTTTGAAGGCAGTGTTCCATGCATCTTGCTCTACTACTCTGACATGATGGTAACCACTACGCAAGTCCAACTTGGAAAAGTAAATAGCTTCCTTCAACTGATCCAATAGATCATCAATGCGAGGAAAGGGATAACGATTCTTGATCGTTATTTTATTCAGTGCTCAGTAATCAATGCACATCCTCCATGAACCATCTTTCTTTCGCACCAACACGATTGGAGATCCACATGGTGATGTGCTTGGTCTTATGAACCCTTTCTTGAGCAGCTCCTGTACCTGCTTCTTGATTTTTGCATTATCTAAAGTGGATAACTTGTACATTCCGATGTTAGGTAATGGAGCATCTTGTTGCAAATTAATATCATGTACAATTTCCCTTTTGGGTGGCAGACCTTTAGGTTCTTGAAATAGGATATCATATTCTGAAACAACCTTTTCTAAATCAGCTTGCTGTTTGGCATTACAACCTTCAAATACATTGGTTTTATCAGGTTCCTTTTCCTTTACAACCATCAGTAAAAATTGCTTGCACGAATTTACAATTCTTTTCATCTACCCTGAGTTTATGAGAGTATAATTATTCCTGAGTTTATGAGCTCTTACAAAATATTCGATTCCATCTTCAACGAGTTGATACTTATTTTTAGCTCTATAGAAAATGGCTTTTCTATCATACAAGTAAGGACTTCCTAAAACAATTCCAGATATATATCCAAGGGAACGATATCTAACTCAACCTCATCTAGAAATGTTGAACCAAAAGAAAACCTAAGTTTACATTGTCTAGTCACTTGTAGCTTTGCTTTATCACATACCCAACCTAATGGATATGGCTTCTTGTGAGGTGTGGTTAGTAGTCCCAATTTATTTACAATTGCTTAAGAAATTAAGTTTATTTGTGAGCCACTATCAAACAAAGTATCAATCTTTTGATGCTTGGAAATAACTCTAATATGAAAAAGCTCATGCCTTTTCCTCTCATTTTCTTCACTATCAATAGTTTGTGCAGAATTACTGGTAGATGCTTCAGAATTTTTAACTTTTATACTTGTGGTTGCGATTGTTGTTTCATCACCTGAGTTTGACCCCAAATCGTTTTGTATAGCAGCAACAACCTTCTTCTCTTGCCATTGCACTTCTTGGGTTTCAGCTCTAGATGCAAAGACCAGCAATGTTCGTCATCATGTCCATCCTTCTTGCAGTGATTGCATGAAGGTTTGACCTTTTGTACAACATTTGCCTTCCTCTCTTTCCATTTCTTCTTCCTCTTTTCCTTGTTCTTGCTTGCAATGGGTTTTGATGATCTCCCAATCTCTGGGTTCACATTCTTGCCTCTAGCCTCTAGATGGGTAGCCTGGACAGATACCTCATCTATGCTAGTAGGGTTAAACATGAGAATGGTGTGCCTCAAATAGCTGTGCAGACCACCTATATGCTTCAACAAAGTTTCAGGCGAGTCTAAAGAAATGCCTAGAATCAAAGCTCCTTTTCTAAATTCTTGGGTGTAGCTTTGTACACTTTGCACTTTTAATTGGCGAAGAGTTTGCCAACTCATCATAGCTTGTTGCATATAATCTAGTGGATAGAATTGTTTTTTAATTGCAGAAACAAATTCACTCCAGACAAAAATAATTTTACCATGCTTCTTCAAGTCAGCTTGTGTCTTGCCTTCCCACCATACCAAGGTAGTTCCTCCAAGTCGTAGGTTGGCCAGTTGAATTTTACTCCTGTCTGAATCAATATTCTGCACCCTACAATACACATCAATCTGTCTGATCCAGTTATCTAGCTTCTTTGCATTTAATTCTCCATCATATATTGGAAAATCAAATTTAACATCTAATTTAATCAAAGATGTTTTCTTCTTTTTAGTTTCAGGGCTATCAGGAGGTGTGGACAGAGGAACCTCTTTTCCTTTCCCTTTTCCTTCAGAATGGCCATCTATAAGATATTCTTTTCTTCCTTTATCTTGTTTGGAAGTGGAAGAATCTTCACTTCGACCTTTCTTAAATTCTCTATACATTCTTCTACCATGGCTCTCATGGTCATGAAACTGTCCATGAACTGAGAGTTTAATTCCAAGGGATTTTCTTCTGCCATTTTCCTCCTAGGATAGACTCTACCAATTTCTGGGTTAGCTTCAACCAGTTCTCCTTCTCCTAATTTGAGCCTTGACCTAGTTGTCATTCACCAATCCAGTACAAGCTTGTCTAACCTTAGTAAACCTAAAGCTCTAATACCACTTGATCTGATAATGAGATCTAAGACAATTAATAAGGTTTTACATACTCATGTGCATGGATTTGTCTATGTTATTTTATGCAATGGATCGATAAGATTGTGAAATTGACAGACAATGAAGTAGTAAACAAAACATAATAGACAACACATAACATAACAAATTTAATGACGAGTTCCCCCAATACTTCTGGGCTACATCTCTTGGTCTAGCCTTCAGTGGTGGCCTCTCTGTTATGTCTTTAAGCAGAGTTTTTACGGTAGTGAACTCAATTTGAGCCTCACACACAACAGATGCAACAACAAGAGATTTTCTTGAACCTCTCAAACTTCCTCTAAGTACACAGACTCCCTCAACGCTCTATGTCTCTGTCCTAGCTCTGTCTCAGCACTGCCTTCAACACTGCCTGTCTTGTTTGCTCTCTGTTTGTAGCTTATAAAGCCAAAACTGTGCTGCTTGTTCATTTCAGGTTCTCGACTCTCAGTCTCCCTGGGCTCTGTTCGCTTCGAATCCCTCTTCCAGTATTATACAATCATTACATAATGCCTAAAGCGGAGGTGACCACCTATTCTGTAATGTAAGAGTGCCTCGGGCCTCTAGAACTCCTGAAACAACCGCTCTCTGTTTAACACAGTGAAATGTATTTGAAACTAAGAAAATCCACCAAAACTCTATGTATCGGACTTCAAAAGTCCTTAAATCCACCTTATTCTCCTATCGGGTCCACCTGTAAGTCGCCATCGCATATCGGAATGTCCTGTCCCTTTTATTTTGGAGATACATTAAAAATTGCGAAAATTCATTAGAAATGGCTTTCCTCTAGACTTTGAAACTATATGTAATAGCCTTAAGGTACCCTTTTGGGTCCGACTTATCGCATCGACGCTTTCTACTTCACATTTCGTTTAACAAACGAAACTGTTAAAATACATTAAAAATGGTGTTTGACGGATCTCAAGATCCATATATTATGGCTTATAATGTTATTGGGTCATGTCCATCGGATCACATATATGCATATGTACATAAACCCCTGCTCCTTTGTATTTTCCGCTTGCGACTTGGTGATGCAACGTGGGCCGTTGATCTGCACGCTTGATCGACGGTCCTCATTGACCCCGCCAGTCTCCATCGCATCTCCTATGATGTCTCTGCCGATCGCCATCGTAAGTATTATGCGGATTCCGCCGATATCCGCTGAAGGCCACCGCTGATTGCGATCCGCCACTCTGATCTGGACTGTTGATCAATAGATCTGATAGCTACTATGCATCACTTTGTTCCGCCTCTGATACTCTGTCTTTTCGTTGATTTCACAGGTTTTTGCCTCCCGATAGTGTTTTTCCCCATTCAAAAAGGTTTTCTCATGTGATCTTCTTTGGTCTTTGGCATGATTTTTCGAGTTTTTTTTTTTGAAGACTTAGAGAGTGTTCTTGGATCCATTTGGATCATATGGAGTGCATGCACGGTTTCATATATGTTATATGCATCATCATCAATGTAGTATGGGCTTGCTAGCCATTTTTACTAGTTGAAATTGCATCTACCAAGCAAAATATTGGCCTAATGTGGACTATGGTGTGATGACCATGGTGTGTATTCTTTGGGAATGTGTAACAAGTGTAAGGCTGAGATTCAATTAACGTGATGATTGAGTTCATCATGTTAATTTTGACTCTTTTATTATTTACTTAATGGAAAATTAACATAAGTTACCTTGAAGGATGTCATTTTTAACTACGAATGGAGATTCATGAGTAACGTATGTGCATTAATTTTATGTGTTAAAATATGACTTGGGAATACATTATTAACGAGTAAGAACGAAATTCCTATGATTTCTTTGACATGATTTTGTGTAGTTTGGGTTGACATTATGCATCAAATAACTTGAAATTACTCAAATAATAGGTTGTGGTTTGACCTTCCTAATAAACAATAGGCTTAAATGACTTGTGCATGAATGGTTGTGGAATACATTTTAAGGAACACTTGAAGGTTATGTATGGGTGTGAAATCCATACTAGCATATATCTATGAGCTAATGTATGTCGGAGGAATCCATACTAACATATATCTATGAGCTAAGTAATGAGGTAAGGTATGAGTTTGGAAGCCATACTAACAAATATATATGAGCTAATCAATTCTTCTAGTTAGAATGAACAAATTATTTTGATTGAATCTCGTAGACATGATTAAGGAGGATTGATTAAGTGTAAATAAAATTAGATGGATAGAGATTCATAACGTGAATTTGCCTGAAATTTAAATCCATTATTTTCTTTTTATTACAAATGAAGATACTAAGATTGGTATAGTGAACACCATTACATGGTTTAAAATGCTTGGAATAATTTATTTTGCTATATGGAGTCAAGTGTGAACTAGGTATCTATCCTATAGTATTGTAATTATTTTGTATGTGTTGGATTTAGGTGGAATTAAATTAATGTTCAAATGCTTGAAATGTAGAAAAGGATTATTGTGATAATTTGATGAAATATCTTTTCTATTGGCTTAAGACAAATTAGGTCTAGGAAAGCCATAATAGTCTCCTTAATGATTTTATCAATTGCATATTGGTTGAATTCTATTTAACTAAATTAATTAGAGAAATTATGAAGATTGAACTCATGAACTACTCTAAACTATTGTTAGTTAGGCGATCGAGTCAAAATTCATATTGTTTATGAACTTGATGAATTGCTTTCTTGAAATTTGATTAACTTGTAAATTGTTAAGAGAATAACATGTTTAGAAGATAAACATGTTCTGTGGTGAGAACTTTGTTTTATTTGAACTTAAGGGAAAAATTTATGTGATTAATGAAAAGCTTATTTAAGTTCTTGTTTTACAATAATATGTGCACTTGATATTTTTTGAGGGATAAATTGAAGGAGAGTGAGATCACATTTTGATGCATTAGAATTGTTGCATGATTTAGAAACCTAAGATGATTGTATTGTATGTGGAATGGAAGAGATTGTTGGATTTAGTAATTTGTGCTTGGATGTATAGTTGTATGAGTAGTTATTATTCCTACAAAACATTGTAATCTTATGAGAGGGTGGTAATTATCCTTAAAAAAAAAACTTAGCTTTAGGCTAGAAATGCCCTTGTGATAGTCTATATCTTATTTAAAATCAACAAGATTCTTCATAGTTTGATAAACATATGGTTTTCATAGATTTTTTTGTGTATTAATAGTATGGAATAAGACTTGAAACCCGATGAATTGATTAATTATTGAATAGAAATCATGATCGACTTTATAGTTGGAAAACTGGTTGACTTACAATTATCAAGATAGATCCAATAATATAGTTATCCTATTTGCATAGTTATGAGAGTTTTCTTAATTACAATCCTCTTTCGAAAATATATCATTAATTTGTTTTGGAATGAAGATCTTCTAACAGAGTCATTCATAATTGATTCTCAAGTAAGAGAAGTGAATAATAATGAAGATTATGGGAACTAAAGGAATGGTTTATAATACAAAAGTGGGTCAATGAGGACCGTAGGGAAGCTTAGCTTCTTAGTTTAAAAAAAAATGGTGTTTGAACCTCAAATTGTGATTTTTCCTAAAGAGTAAACATTTAGTAAAAAATGTAGGTAGATCCTAAAGATTTTGATTGCAAGGATGTCTTATGGAATGAAAAGGGAAAACTTGGATTGAGAAGACATAAATCAAGTGGGATGTAAGAGTGGGTTTTATATATGACATCATGTTTTGTTGTGTAGTTTCACTGGCAATTGTATGTGGATGATTTGATGCTTCTTGTATGAAAATTTGATTGTGAGATGGGATGGACCATCATTGTTGTTTATACAACCAATGTGTGAGATATTTATAGCTTGGAAAGCTCAACATACTATAGAACCAAGAAGATGACACATGTAGGATTCATGCAAACTATGAGAAAGAAAAACATGTAGAATATCAAATTATTATAGATAACTTAAGTATATGTCATATCAATTACATAAAAAATTATTTTGATGTGGTACTATAAATTTTTTGGCTAGTTTTGATATAGAAATATTTGGCATTTTATATCAAAACATGTCTAATATGGAATGAATATATTTTCTACTTGATTAAGAATGGTATGTTTTGGTTTTCATGGAGTTTCTTCCAATTTAGCAAAAATTAAACTATGAATTGGCATGAAGAAAAATATATCAAATACATATACATAAGGTTAACACCTTGTTGACAGGAGAATAAAAAAGAACTAAATATATTATGACTTTAAGAAAACTTCAGGCCAAGTTTAGCCCAATAGGCGGAGAATGTAGTGTCCCTTCTTAATGAGATAGATTTGATGACACTTGGAGAGGGTGATTTTGATGAAATGATAGAATTATTATGCATGTTAGACTTACGTATATGCTTGTATGTTATAGACCTAGTTTAGGTCACATGGTTCCTACGTGCTCATGATAAATACTGGTTTTGGTAAGACTAATTTTGGTTAAGTGCATATTATTGATGTTTTCTCTTTTGGTATCCTAGTTTGGACATAGGTGTATGACATGGATGGTGATCCAGGATTGAGACACATAAATCCATGTATGATCATGGTTATGTGGAACATATGGTTAATTATGATTTAGGGATGATTCATGATTTGTATGATTATATATGTTTAATCTTGTACTGAGAAGGATGTGACAGGGGGCCTGGTTATTTGTAAATAAGGATGCAAAAATTATAAATGACTATGGAAGTCATGATACATGGTATGCATGATTACATATGCTAAATCTTGTACTGATAAAGATTTAGTAGGAGACATGGTTATTTGCAAACAAGGATGTTTAAATTTTAAATGACTATGGAAGTCATTTCTTCAAAACGAAAATGACTACAGAAGTCATGCACAATTCTTGGTCTTGGAACAAGACCTTACGAACGAAACATCATATGGGTATGAGCTCACAATCAATACCTTAAGGTGAAGCATGAAGTTTCAAAGAAGAGTAGATGAGATGCCATGGAAATTAGGGTGCATATTCCAAAATACATGAAAGATAAAGATGTGGAGTCTTGGATCAATAATAAAAGGATCAGGGCATGGAGTCCTAAATATTTAAAAGATCAAGATGTGGAATCTTGGATCCCTGGAATAGATCAGGGCGTATATTCCTCAATCTACTAAGGTAAAGAGATGCATGCGATAGGGATGTGGAATCCCTTTTCTCTGGAAGAAGAAAAAAAACACTCATGGGCAGCTCAGGGATGAGTTTCCTTAATAAAATCTCATTTCCGGCAATTCTTGAGTGACTTTCTAAAACTATAAAGTCATGCCTAGCATCTCAAGTATGACTTTCAAAAAATAGTAAATCAGCTTGCATTAATTGGTAATAAAGTATAGTTGAATGAAAGTCACTTAACTTATCGCTAATCAATCCTAATGATTCAATATTGACTTAATCATATATATTATTAATATTTTTAATATTATTATTATCGTTTATGAGACTATGATATTATTCTTAAAAGGAATTACAAGACATCATCATCACCTAAATCATTTCACACGTCTCTCCTTGATGACTCTCATGGCTCTACATAACTCTCTCTCTGTTAATGATACATTACACTCTCTCTTACACACTCATCAAAGGCATGGCATATTCCTCTTACACTCATTAAAAGAATATCATAAAATATTCCTCATGTGCTCTCTTTATTGCATATGTTACACTCTCCTTAACTAAGTCATGCATACATCTTCTTAATGGCATGAGTTACACTCCTCTAATGGAATATGTTACATTTTCTCAAGACATGCATATTACTCCTCCTTTATGATAAGAATTTGTTGCTCCTCCTATATATGTATCTCATGTTTTTTCACTTGGGTAGAAAGAGGTGCATTGAGATACCAAGAGTTGGAGATATTTGAAGAATATTGTGCGAGGGGGAGACCTGGAGAGTAGCCAAATGCTAATCTAACTTACTAAGTAGCTCTACCCAATGGAGTTGAACATGAGTGGTATTGAGAAGAAGTGAACTTTATCTTCCTTAGCTTGCCTTGTATATCTCTCTATTGCTATATTTTGGCACTGCTTATGAGCTTATGCAACTCGGGGGTTCTAGGGGGAGAATTTCTTCCTAGATATGGTTGGGAGGAAAACTGGATCATTCAAATAAGTTGGTTAAGGAATTAGGGATGGAGCATGATTTCAGAAATTGGAATTGAATATCGCATCATGCATATATTTAATTTCCTTGTAGCATAAAAAATTATAGCAATTTTAATTTTTGTGAACATGTAACTCTGGTTTAAGCTTATGTTATCTAGAATATTTTTGGCTAAGTTGAGGATGAAGACTAAGATTAGTTTATATTTATAAATGTTTATACTTCAAGTTGGAAATATTATTGGTGTATTTTATTGTACTAACCTTGGTATTGTAGAAAACTGAGGAAGAAAAGCCAAATATTGCTAACAATAATTATAAAGAAGAATTGAGAAGGAGGATATGTAGGAGTTTCATGACTTATGGTTTTGTGTTGTTTTAATTGAAATAGGTAATTAGATGCATTTTAGAAAATGTTTCAAGGTATGTTTACAAAATGTTTGACAAAATCCATGGATGAGTAATGTTATCAATTTATATATTTATGCATGAATAAGTGCCAAATTTGAGCTTACAAGAGAAGTAAGAAAATGGACATGTACCCAAAATATACCTAGAGGAATTAAAGAATCGATCCTTAAAATAAAATGCAAAAATAATGGAAACAAAGACATGGTTTGGAGGATTAAAGGCTTGAGGTATGTTTGAGGTAAATTTCAGTTATGGCTTATTTCTCATTCTTATTAATAATTCAATGTTTTGTGATTCAAGTTTTTGGTATAGTATTGCAGAATTTTGACATAAAGCCTTAATGGCTATAACATTCAGGGCTACCATGTGTTTGCCAAAATGCCTCAATGGTTGTAGTTTGCTTGCTTGCAAAGTGTTTGTCAAAAGACCTCATGATCTGAATTTAAACATGAACGCAAAAAATTACAGATATAACCATAAATACAAAGATGTAACAGAAATAAAACTATCTCTCTTAATATCAAATAATGAAATATGCTAACAAACAGAATGGAAATGAGACTAGCTCGGGTGATGGTAGCTTATCTCTGAGAAGAGATGTGGTAGCTACATGCCTCTGAACTGAGTTACAATGAAGCTCAAGGGCCTTTTTATTATTGAACAATAAGAGGAAACCATAAAAAACCAAAACCATAGCCTGATGAAATATAACACCAAGCATTTATGGGCCTCGTTGGAGTTAGTTAGGCAGCCAACTTCTCAGGGTCGTAGTTTGGTCATATTATCTCCGTTTGACGCTCATGATACCTCATTAGAAATATCTCTCCGAGGACTACAACTAAAAACCTGATCTCAATGAGATCACTCTGAGGAATATTTCCAAAAAAACGTTTTTTAGGGCCTCAAAACGGCTCCGGAAGTTCAGGACTCGAAAAATTGCCAAAAATAGTAAATTGTGCTACAATTAAGGAAACTGAAGAAATGAAAGAAACAATGATGGGGGTCCACGTGGAATAGGTAGATGGCCACCAATATCCATGTGGATCATTCCTCCCCCTTAGGAAGCAATGGTATCCATTACATTGAGTTCCTCCATGAGATGGGGAAATGTCTGTTGAACTTGGTCCCTAGTGAGCCATTTTCCTTGGTGCAGGAGTTGGCCAGCTTTGACAACTCGATACAGTTGGATCTTCTGCTGGCGAGTGTTCTTGATCTGTGTGTCCATGATCCGATCAGTTGTAGCTTTTTCCATGTAGTATGGATTTAGTTCTGTTGGTGTGCACTGTTCGGCAATGTCGGATGTGTCCAATAATGGTGGAAAGTATGGCCGAAGGCGATCCACATTGAACACTGGGTGCAGGCCAAGGAATGGGAGAATGCTAAGCTCAAAAGAATTATCTCCCATAGTCTTGGTGATGGTGTATGGTGTTGGGTGTGACTTTTTACCTATTTTTTGCACCTTCTTTCCCCAGTTTTTATCCTCTTATATTCCAGGCCCATGAACTTTACATGATTAATTGCCCTTTTTCTCACCTTTATAACCTATTCCATTGTCATGTTATTTTGTGAAATTTTACTGAATAATACGATGCTTTATTCCTTTTGTGGCTAACTAGGGTGAGCATTGGAGGAGTATTTTGGAAGCTCTTCTCCTTTTTAGGTGTTGCTTGCAGGAACAAGGCTATGGAGTAAACATGCAGTGTTGATCAATTACAGAGTAGGGTAGAGCAATTCACTGTTACACCCTGTATGTTGTTACAGGTTGCTGTTACACATTGAATGTTGTTACAGGATGCTGTTACACTACGCACTGATACAAAGGTCCGCTATTACACTAAGGATGTTGTCACCAGTAAATTCCATAACATCCTGAACTGCTATTCACTCGCAGGAAATTGTTGCACTGGAGCTGGAAAGTGTGGGTACTATTCTACATAATAGCTGTCAGCATTAGGAAATGTTTATTTTTGAAGCAATAGACCAAAGCGGTTTCATTCCTAACTAATGTATATTTGTATTTAGAAATAGGTGGTAACTAATTTTATTTTTTAGCAACATGAGGATCATGAGATTCTCATGACTAATCTATTTCTAATTTTGGGCTTGTAATAACTTTAAAAGAAGCTCAATTTCCTATGTACAAGGATGGAATATGGAAGAGTATTGTTACTCTGCTTCTGTAACTTTGAATTATTTTTAATATTAATCACTATGGTGATGTTGTTACTTCTCTTCAACTAATTTGTTAATTACTTTCGTGTTATTCCTGTGCCCCTGCTAAGGAGGAAGGTCCCTCCTCTTTGGCAGGGACTGCAGTGGTAGAGGTAGTGTACATTCTGGTTTCGTTATTTGTTATATGGTCTCTTGTTGTTGTTGTACAAATTGTGAATTACATTCGCTGCTGTTCCAATTTATATTATGTTGTTACACTGAGTTAATCAAACAGAATGGTAGTAACCAGCTGGAGTAGATATTAGTCACTGTGTGGCGTTGTTACACAGTAATTTGTCACTGTCTCCCTGTCAGTTACCCCACTGTGTCAGGAGTTCACAATAATCAAGTTCATGCCTTCTGAACTGGCCAAAAACCCACTTTCCTAAAGTTTTCCTCATCAGCGCGTCTGTTTCCAAAATACCCGCGCTGACTGGCGCTTCATAACAGACCGCGTGCGCTGCCAGCGCGGAAGCACACAACTTTCCCGCGCTGATCGAATTTCATGGCCAGCGCAGCCTCTGCTTGTATTAACCCGCGCTGACAACAACTTTACCGTTATTGCCTTGCGACGTCAGCGCGCCAGCCCAATTATGCACCCACACTGATCCAGTTTGGGCGAATTTGTTCCAACAGCGAGCCTTCCAGATAACTCCAGACTTGGTTGTTGGCCTTGTGAGTATCGCCTCCCTTCTATGGCATCTCTGTTTGACCCTTTGCAACTACTTCCCTTGAAGATAAGCTCATCCTTCCACCTTTCAAGGAGACTCCTTCTCCTATATAAACCTCTACCATTACCATGAGCAGCTAGTTTGGAATAGCTTGGATTGTGCGGAGCTTATAGTGCTCAGATTGCTGCTACTATAGGTAGTTGGTGTGATAAGTGTGGAAGTGTTTGATAGCTTAGGGAAGGTTGTGTTGTGTTGCTTGTGTGAGAGAGAGAGTTTCTTGTCTTGGGAGAATCATTTCCAAAGGTGAATGCTTAAGAGACTTGTTGACTGGCCCCTCCTGAGAAGGATATCGACGTCAGAACACTTGGTTGTACTCTTCTCTGTTTGATTAATAATAGATGACTACTATTATTGTTCCATTCTCATTTGTCTCTGTAATGGTTAATGTGAATTACATCCTTTCTGACTGATGTATGGTTGCTTTTATTAGATTTCACGCTTGTGTTTGTTTCCTCTTCGTGTGTGCAGGTATCTATTCGCGGAGATCGCGGAGGATTGTGACCAGCCAGAGCGAAGGAGCGAAGGTGGCATCTCTTCATCAAACAACAGCGCTGGAATCCAAGTAGGTGTTCTTTGCCTACCTTTTAATTACAATTAGGAACTTGCATAGTAGCATTGACTGATTGTTGCTAGACCCACTCTGGGCTAGTAGGGATCGCCTCTATCCGTAGAGGGGATTTGCCTCTCCAACAATTTGGCGACTCCGCTGGGGAGATCAGCCTTTTGTCTCTTGTGTCCATTTTTGCGTTTGAGTTTGATTGTTCTCTCTTTTCAAATTTGGGGATTAGTTCTCTGCTTTTAGACTTCCTGGGTCAATCTGGGAGGTGTATGAATTGTTTAAAGAGTTCTAGCCTTGGTTTGGGAGTTCTTGGCTTGTTCTTGCCTCTTTTTTAACCTCAGCGCGGTTTATATCAAAACAGTTGCGCTGACAGCGCATAGCTGTTTCTTTAAACTTGTTGTCATCGCGCTTGTACGTAAAACAGTCACGACGGTTCTGAAATCGAACCAGCGTGCTTAATCCGTGTCCTTCCGCGCTGACAGCGCCAAGTTGCTACGCGTGACCTAGTTTCAGCGCACAGTTGCTGAAGGCTACCCGCGTTGATCCTGTCAAATTGAAATTGTCTCAGTTTTACCTCCTGAACCTGTTGGTTTGGCTATCTCCAGCTCTTTCTACTTGGTTTGTGACTTGATATTCATTGTTTGAACTGTTGCACACTTGCTTGCAAAGCCTTGTCGAACGAATTTCATTTTTTGCGTCCCGTGACCTAGTGCCATCATCCAGTTTCCACTGGACCAACCTTGTTTTGTTCGCTCGTTCACTTGTTCGCAAAAGTTCGTTGCTGCTTGCCTTTGCTACTGCATAAACCTTCTTTTTGCTTTCTTTGCTTGGTTGTTTAGGTGATTTTCCTCGAACCAGTCCTTCGGTTGTTTTGACTACTCTTCGCCACCCAGACATAGATTACAATTGCTTGGGTTCAACCAGCTCTTTTCACGCTTGTTGTGTGTTCCATTGAGTGATTTTTTGTTTCTTCTACTCGGTGTTGCTGTCTCTCAAAATTCATTGTAAGTGCATTATGTCATTGAAAAGAGAATCGAACTAAAATCTTTTGCATTCAATAGTTAATCAAAGGAAAGAGCATTTTGTTGATTTGCATTCTCAAAAGAAAAGTCTCATTTCTTTGTCATTAGCTGCATTAGATTGTTTGATTGATTGAGTTCGTTTTGTTTGATTGAAATCTCTTAACCTTCTCATAGTTAGAATTCATCGAACGAAATGATGTTCTTTGGCATATAGCTTGCATCTAGGAAATTGTGAGAGACCATATGATAGGGCCTGAAATCGAAACTTAATTTCAAGATCAACCATAAAATGAACTAAATCAACCTAAAAACGCATTGGAACTAAACGCAAACATCTAGAGGTCTAGGTTAGAGACGTGTTCCGGCGTCTTTAAACATAGTCACTATTGTTTCACATTACGGTTGGGTGATTCCTCCTTCTGTGACTCGATAGTGGTCTAACACGGACTGTGCTCCCACGTATCGTCGCGTATATAGGGAGACCCCACTAGGCTTTTATCCTTGATCCATAGGAAGCTGAGTCTGCCGCCTTGTGAACTGTAACACACCAAACACAGCATTCGGGAAGATTGACTGCAGTACGGAAAGTCCTTGGCTCTCATACGATTTCTAAGGTGTATAAGCAGTTTTACAGATCACTTGGTAAACCCTTTACCTAGAGTCTCCAGAGCAGTCACTTTTGATCCTTTTCGGACTCCCTAAATGAAAAGGTGCCTGTGAGCGTCTTGTCACTTCGTGCTCATTAAACATTCGAAGGAGACTGGAGTCATCTTTTCGTCCTTTTCTCGACTCTTGAAACATGAAAAGGTCAAGTTTGGTTCCTGTGTCTTAAAAATTTATTCGGCCACGATAACATCACCTGGTTAGATCTTGTGTGCGTTAGCTTGGGTAGGGTTTTTATCGTTAGTTTTCTTTAGGTTTTCTAAGGGGTCTTGTCATCCTGGCTGACCCGTCAACTCCTGGTCCGAGTGATCAAGGTTCTCCATCTTCTGTTGCTCTTGAGGTACCAGTTGTAAGCGATACTCTTCCCATTGTTCCGAGTATCCAGCCTATCAACGTACGTGCCCCGGGCGACGAAGATTACATAGAAGATTGGAATCCTATCTGGGAGCCTGACAGCGACTATACCCCTCGGACTCCTTCCGGTATGTCGTCTCCGATGTCCACTTCCCACATGGATGAGACATCTCCCAGCACAGGTGAGACACCCGTGGTGACAGATATTGAAACTCCGATCCCAGCTACCTCTCCACTCCCTCCACGATATCAGTCAGTGAGGGATAGGATAGCTGCTAGAACTACTTCTACGACTATATGGGATCCTAGTCTTATTGCCACCACGGGGCCCTTTATTTCGCGACCTCTTAATACGCCTGTTACCTCAGGTCTTAACAAGCCTGTTATCTCAGTTCCTACCAATCCGACCGTTTATGTAGCGCACTCGACTTTGGTCGTTAGTGCCGTGTCAGCGTCTTCGTCTGTGAACGTTGGTGCTGGTCCTTCTCACAGTCAGGGCCAGCCAGGGGTTTCATCTGGAGTCGTTGATCCTACGCAGAGTCCTCAACCCTCTTCTGGTGGTGTTCCAGGAGCAGGGCCGTATGATGCCCATGGGCAGCCCATTGTGGACCCAGATTACCAAGGTCCACTCTTTTATTATGATGCTAGCGGTCAGTACCTCGAGCACGTTCAATCCCTGCCTCGTCAACCTTTCGTTGAAAACTCGGCACCGTTAGACGTTACGTATGATCCCGTTACTCATACTTTTCGCGGGCGCCGGAATCCTCCCGGACAGCCCCAAGGACTGCCAAATCAAGGCCAGTCGCCTTATGTGCAAGCCCCCCAAGGGCAACCACTGTATGGCCAGTCTTACCCAGGACAATCTGGGGGCCCACAAGGACAACCCTACCCGGGACAACCTTCGGCCATGGGAGGTCCATCCTTTTCCTATCAGAGTCAACCTTCTGGTTACCTAGGGCAACCTGGTATCCAGCAAGGCTATCCTTCTGGTCAGCCGGGGCAGCCTTACATCCAACAAGGCCAACCTGGTTTCCAGCAGGGGTACCCATCCGGACAAGCTGGGTAAATTTACACTCCTCAAGGTCAACCAGCAGTCCAGCAGGGATATCCTCTTGGGCAGGGGGGGCAACCCTACTTACAGCAGGGCCAACCTACTACCCAGTTTGGTCATCTTTCTGGGCAAGCAGCGCAACCCTACGTTCAGCAGGGTCAACCCACTGCTCAATCCATGCATCCTTCTGGGCAAGGGGGGCAGCCTGCTATACAGCAAGGCCAACCCACTGCTCAGCCTATGCACCTAGGGGGGTAGCCTGCTATAAAGCAAGGCCAGCCCTCTGCTCAGTCTGTGCACCCTGGGGGACAGACGGGCCAACCTTCTATGTAGCAAGGCCAACCCGCTGTCCGCCCTAATCATCCATCTGGACAAGCTGGCCAACCTCAGGGTCAACCAGCTGTCCAGCCGGCTCAGCCATCTGTTCCGCAAGGACAACCCTTGGTCGTTCACGGACAACCTGGCACCCAGCAAGTTCATCCTTCTGGGTAGGCAGGTCCATCCCAAACTCAACCAAGTCAACCTTCGGGCCAGATGGTCCAAGCCCAGCCGGTTCAAGGACATTATGCTGGGCCTCAAACTCAAATGGGTTATCAAATGCAAGGTGGGCCACAGCCTCAACCTTCTTACCAGATGCAGCCTCCTTATCAGGCTCAGTATGGGGCCCAGCAGTCATATGGCTACCAGCAACCCCAGGGGCAAACCCAGTTTGCTCCTTATCAAAATTATCAACAACCGCAGGTCACTCCTTACCAAAATTATCAGTATGCTGCACCTGTAGGGCAAGTTGCTAATACATGGGGAGCTGGGGGGCAGACACAGGGACAACTGTCCGCATATGGCCAGAATCCGTATGGACAGAACTCCTATGGGCAAGGTCCCTATGCACCAAGCCCTTTCGGGCCGGGTCCATCTGGACAGGGCCCATGGGGGAAACCACCACCTGGTTGGAACCCTAATGTTGCCCCGAATCCGCAGCCACAAATTTCCTTTAACCCTCAGTTACTGTTCTTAGCGACGTTGGAACTGCCTGATGTGTCCAAGTTAACAAATGACCCTATTTTGCATAATCCATATTGGCCGCCAGTTCCAACCAAAATACCAGGCGATTGTCCGAAATTTGATGGCAAAGCTGGAGAAGATCCTCAGGCCCATGTAATGACTTATCACCTTTGGTGTTCATCGAACTCATGGCTTGATGACTCTATCCAGCTCCGCCTCTTTCAGAGAACTCTCACTGGTTCAGCCGCTAAGTGGTACATCGAGCTGAATCGCGGCATGTTTCAAGATTTCAACTCGTTGGCTATGGCCTTCTTGACTCATTTTCAGTTACCTATTCGGTACGAGACTGGGACACATCTCCTCACGTCTCTCAAACAGGATACGGCTACGCACATCTCTGATCATATACATGAATGGAGAAGGCGTCGTCGCCTGATCAAATTTTGGATTCCTGATCAACTCCTGACCGATTGGTTCACGACTTCCTTTGTCCCTAAGATTGCAAAAGACATCGCAATGGGAGCGTGTGTAATTGAAGAGCAAGCAATCGCGCGAGCTCAGTATCTCGACTTAGTGTACTCTCAGTCGGGTACTTTGTATGAGTATTTGCTGGATGCCCCGAGGCCTGGACAGCCCAAGGCTCCGTTAAAGCCTTCTGTTGATGGAGTCATTGGTTCTGTGAATTCGTCATCAAAGAAATCGGCCGCGAACCCTGGGAAGCCGAAACAGAACGCCTCTAATGAAAATTATTCTCAGGGCCAATCAATTTCTGGGAGTACCTCCGAGGTAAACGCCGTTCAGTCCACCACGGTGGACAAATCCTCAAAAGGGAAAAAGAAAGGGAAAGCTAAAGATAAATCTAGACAGTCCAAGCAGGATCCTCCTAAGCCTCCCTCCGAGGAAGGAGCTAAGCGAAAACCTAAGTATCCTTGTCTCATCTGCGATGAGGATCACTATACCAAGGATTGCCTGAGGCGGTCCGAAGTTAGTTGACTTTTGAAAGGTGCTCCTGGGACTCCTGCTGTGCTTAAAGAGCCTTTCCCTTCCCAGCAGACCCAAATGGTGGCAGATCCGTCTCAATCCTCTTCCTCGTTCAGTTCTCAAGTGTTCATGGCTGGAACGATCCCCATCCATGTTTCAACTCGAGCGAAAGATTATCCATCTCAAGCCGGGAAAGAGCCGGAGGTTCCCTCCAGCGCTCCTCCGTCGAGTTCTGGGCCCCTTCACATCGAACGGCCCAGCACTGAGACGATCCCCTGACCCCCTCCCAAAGGTGTACTCAGGAAATCATCTTATAACCCCAATGCTCATGCTGCCCAGCACTATAGCATTGTCGAGGACTTATCTCAGGCTCTGTCTGCTATGTCTGCATTAGAAGTCCTCCAGAGCTACCCCTCCCAGAGGAAGTCCTTGCTATCAGCCATTGGTGGCATCGACCCGGCAGATTCGGATTTAATCTCTTTTGATCTCGAGGGTTTCACATAGATATTGCCTCACCAAATGGATTTCCTTATACAGGTCCTCATCAATGGCAAAACGATTCATCGTACAGTCATTGATGAGGGTGCCTCAACCTGCATCATGTCTGTTGCTTGCTGGAAGGCTATTGGTTCTCCTGCTTTGAGCCAGTCTCCTACGACCCTGGAAGCTTTCGATAGAAGAGAATCTCGTTCATATGGTATCCTCCCACGATTGCCTATCTCTTTAGAAGGGAAGATCGTAGAGGTAGAGGTTGAAGTTGTTGACGCTAATCTCACTTACAACCTCCTCCTTGGACGAAGCTGGACATACGCCATGCAAGCCGTGGCTTCCTCCTTCTTCCGTGTCATTCGCTTCCCTCATCAGGGGAGAATCGTCACAGTGGATGAGCTGTCCTTTTTTGCTTCTTCTTCTGAAGGTAATGTGTCATTCGTGGAGCATACCTCCAAGTCATTAGTGAGTGTGGGTGCAGGACTGTTCAAAGATCCCTCCTTAATGGGAGTCTTTCCCCTCCTGCCTCCGAATCTCGCCCCTGTTAACATGATTTCAGTACGTTCTGATCCATGGGTTCTTCCTCCCTTGAATCAGGAAGACTCTTGGGGTGATATGATGCCGTTGAGTCCTGCCGAGCTCAACTACATCGAGATTGTCGCTGCATCGGCTCCCCCTCCTGAACCTGCTTTTCTAAGTAGTGTTCCTGATTCATATGATCATTTCCCTTGGCTAGGTGATGAGGCCACTTTGGATCCCCTGAAGGAAACATTTCCCTCCGATGAGGCCATCATAGAGACTATGTCTCTCGAAGAGCTCCCTTGGTTAGATCACCACCATCGCTCTTCGTTTCTCCCTCCGCATTCGGAAATGGTCGCATGTCTCAAGCGGTTTGCTTCATGTGTCCCATCTCCGCCCCTCCAAACACCTATTCAGCTATATCAAGTGTCTTCGGAGGGCAATTTGGGTAACATCACACAAACCCAGCCTATCGACATCTCTGTCAAACCAGGGATTGTCGAGAATATTTTCATTGGAGTCACATGCACTCCTGAGGAAGTTCAACTCTATACTGCTCTATTTCGTGAATTCCGTGATGTCGTCGCATGGTCTTACGAGGAAATGCCCGGCATCGACCCTGTTGTCACCGTAGGTCCATTTGCCAAATGGGGCATCGATTATACGTCCTGTAACCCTCGTTCGGCCGGGGGGCATGGGTATATCATCGTTGCCGTGGATTATTTCACCAAGTGGGCTGAAGCGATGCCTACATTGAACGAAGACGGTTACATAGCGGCGCAGTTTTTATTTAATCATGTTATTACTCGTTTCGGAGTCCCTCAGGCTATCGTCACGGATCACGGAAAGCATTTCCGTAATCACATGATGACGGAACTAACGACCCAACTAGGCTTGCGTCAAGATAGTTCGACACCGTACTATCCACAATCCAACGGTCAAGTCGAGGCCGTGAACAAAGTTTTGATCACTATGCTTCAACGCACCGTCAATACGCACAGGTCTAATTGGCATCTGATGTTGTTCCCTGCCTTGTGGGCCTACCGGACTTCTGTGAAGGACGCCACCGGTTTCACTCTGTTTCAGTTGGTTTACGGACTGGAGGCCACCCTTCCCGTCGAGTGTGAGATTCCTTCATTGAAATTAGCTGTCGAGTTGCTTCCCAACACCACTCCGGTGGAGGAACGGCTTCTTTACCTAGAACGGTTAGATGAGACTCGTCGTTTCGCTTCTCTGGCTATCGAAGCACAAAAGAAGAGAGTCAAAGCTCACTTTGACCATAATATTCAGCCTCATTCCTTCGTTGAGGGCGATCTAGTACTGCTCTATGATCAAGCTAAAGATAAGCTGGGGGCAGGAACACTCGAATCCATGTGGTTAGGTCCCTATATCGTGAAGAGAATTTTACAAAAGGGCGCATACGAGTTGATTGATTACGAAGGAAATCCTCTTGACAAGCCCCGCAACGGGCTTTATTTGAAGAAATATTATGCATGATTTCGTGCACTCAATTTGTACATACGCGTGTTTAGTTTGTTTTGTGTGCATGATTTCATTTTTCTTTGGTGTGAAGGCGTGTTTGCCTCTTATTATATTTTCTCCTTCTTGTGCAGATGTCTAGTGCACCTTATGTTGGTTTCGCTGATGGCGCCTGCCGTAGTACTTGCAATTTGTCCTCTGCGGCGTGGGCAATCTATGATCCTCACAGAGAGTTGCTAGATCTCCAAGGAGTCTGCCTCGGTCGTACCACTAATAATGTTGCCGAATACAGTGCCGTAATTGAGCTACTAGCCGAAGCAGTTGATCTCGACATTCGTGCAATGATGGTAAACCTGGACTCCCAGCTTGTCGTTCATCAACTCAACGGGCGATATTCCGTCAGAGACCAACGCATCCTAAGGTTGTATCTACGTGTTAGATTGTTAGAAAGGAATTTTGACTATATCTCATATCAACATATTCCGAGACGATTAAACACATTGACTGATGCATTGGCAAATCATGTGTTAGACAGACATTTGCGAAATAGATAAACATCATACAAGAAAACGTAGAAAGCATAATAAGACCATAGAGTAAAGCATATGTAAATAAGATATTTTCCAAGCATAGTTTGAAAACGTGTTGTGTGTGCTTTTAAGCTTGCATTTAAAAAATTGAAATACATGGGTCATGTGTTGTGCAATTCATACATAAGATTACATTTGTACTGAACATTTGCATAACATAAACAAAAACATCATCACATGAAACAAGATCCATCCAAAAATCGGTATGTATCTATATATATATATATATATATATATATATATATATATAGATATATATATATATATATATATATATATATATCGTGTGGCGCACTAAGGCGCTCAAAAATAAGTGTATATGTCAAAAATAGAGTCATGGTCCTCGATACATCCGAGACATATGTCTCTCAAAACATCAGTGGAAGTAAACCTAGGCGACTACTGTGCTGGGTTATGCTCTCTGTAGCATACAGCTGCTCGTGCCACCCGCCTCAAAAGGCGGTGCATCCTGGGTGCCACCCCCACTGTGTGGATCTGATGCTCTATAGGGACCTCCTCGACCCCCTGGTAATCCGGCACTCCCTCCAGCAAACCCTCGAGGTTGCGAGCTACAGTCTCCGACGTATCAACTCCTGGAGGAACTAAGGCTAGGGCTCCAGCTCCTTGCCCCTCTCTCCGTGCCGTTGGGGCTAGGCCAATGGGTCTCACGGGTCCCACATCTGCATACAGTGACATTTATTAAGACATGTACATGAAAAATAAAAAATATTAAAAAATATTGAAAAGAGATCAAGTATCATACCTCCGTCGTCCCAATGCTCTCCTACGGGCAGTGGCATGTCAGGATCGTTGCGGAAGTCCATGCCAGCATATGGCCAGTCCTCCACGATGACAACCTGGCGATCCAGCCACTCTCTGAAATACACTCCCCAAGATACTGGGCGGCCTCCACCTCCACGTGGCATGACGCGGGCCCATCGGCTGGCCCTCGTCTCCCGGGGACCTCTAGGTGGATCCACAACCATCGTCTGTAACTGTAGAGCCGGCACCCGCTCCAGCATGAGCGGAAGAAGAAGTGACCCGTACGCAAACTGCTTCGTCTCTCCGCGACGGCAGTTGTTTAGTTGCCTCTTCATGCTGTTAGTCATAGCTGTCGCCCAGTTGAAAATGGTGGGCTGTAGGCACTCCAAAGCTAGTAGTAGTTGGTTCTTCGAGGCCTCATGATTGGCCAAAGAACCCGCTGCTCGTGTCACTAGGAAGAGTATAGTGCGAAGAGGCATGTCTCGCACTGTCGGGATACCAACCTTCCCGCTCCGTGTTTTCGTGGCTCCTGGGCATACTCGAGCCATCAGCTGGTCCAGTGTCTCACCGCTGGGTCGCTGCCCCTCTAGGATGGGCATCTGACCCCGGCGTGACAATCCAGTTTAAAAGTAGATGTCCGTGGAGTCAAACTCGATATCCTCTCCACGGATTGTGAATTTTCCATCTACTGGGTTCCAAGCTCTGATTAGGAACTCCAGTAAGTCAGGTTGCGCCCTCAAGCGCGGGGTCAGGAAGAATTTCAGGAAACCGCATGCCCGCATTGCATTTCGGCATTCGGCAAGTGCATAAGCCGCTATATCCTCATCGTCGTGGGATCTCTCTTGCCACACAAAAGACATTTTGCCCTGCAA
Organism: Pinus tabuliformis; assembly: GCA_031772625.1. Classification (NCBI taxonomy): domain Eukaryota; kingdom Viridiplantae; phylum Streptophyta; class Pinopsida; order Pinales; family Pinaceae; genus Pinus; species Pinus tabuliformis. The sequence continues at coordinate 278,932,798 of CM062810.1, read as the reverse complement.
GACCATGAAAAAACATTAGAGTGCTAATTGTGGAAGTTTGAACGTTCATTTTATTAAAAATCAAATTTTTCCGCGCCAGCGCGACTGTTTTTAAAACAGTCGCGCTGAAAATGGCGCCCCTTTGTTTTTTCCTTGGGTCAGCGCGGAAGCACACGTGTTTTCCGCGCTGACCCAAGAGGTGGTACGTGTAAAAATAAGTCGATCAGCGCGGTCCCGCGCGGGAAACCCGCGCTGACCGAGAGCGCATCAACGCTCAAAAAATCCGCCCATAGGGCCACATTCCACCATGGAATTGCTCAAAATGAAATGCAGGGAGAGGAGAACCTACCTGGAGGAAGCTGCCGGATGAATGGTGTCCACACGGGCTGGAAATCGCTCCGTCAACTTTGCAGCTCCTCAACGTTCTTCACGATCCAAAATGGTAACAATGGTAAAAAATGACTTTTACCCCCGTATTTATGGTAAAAATTCATAATTGACTATAATTTCTTGTCCATATGGGTTTTTGTCATCTTTTTGCCATGGATTTAGCACTAATGCCACTGTATTATGCCTTTATGCATGTTTTAATATGTTTTACACATGTCGAACAGATTTATGCAGGTGGTTTTCTTGTGCAGGTTCAGGTAATCAGCATGGTCATGGCAGTCTTTTGCGTACTTGGTCCCGAAAAATGTCGTCTTTGAGCTCTTTTCCGACATGAATCAAGAAAAGATTTCCGAGCTTCCTTTCGACTCGTTAAAATGGAATGAGAGGCGGTCGTTTTAAGCTCTTTTTCGACTGTTTAACTTAAAAAGATTGCCGGGAGTTTGTCGTTTCACACTCGTTATTGGCTCTAAAACGACGTGTTTCCGACCGCTTTTTTACTTTTTCGGGTCGAAGGCACTATTTACGAAAAGTACTCCTCGATCGTAATGGTCGGGCGGTTCTTTCGAGCATTATTTTATACTTTTTCGGGCTCGAGAGACACAACTTTACGAAAAAGGACCCCCTTGGAGTTTCCTTTTCCGCTGTCTTTTCAAACTCTCTAAACAAGAAAAGACGCCGAGTTTTTCCTTTGTCAGGCTCGTTAAACACTTGATGACATCGGGCATCGTCGAAATGACACTCTTCAAGCATATGCTATCCCCGTCAAGCTTGTCATCCAAAAATAACTGGGGTACCTGCCAGAAATGGTGGGGAAAATGGAACTGTAATTGTCGTGTCGGCAGTATGTCGCTCTTGAACATGGCACTGGTCTGCATTTGTGTCGGGTGGGGATTTCTCATTTCATTTCACAACTGACTTCCGTGGGTGCGGGTTATCCTATTTGACCTCTCATTTTCTCATTGCCTCGTCATCATACCCTCTGCTCATTTGATGTCAAATACTACCAAATCCACTGCCGTGCCGCCAATATGTTCAAGAGAAGTTGACCTCTGCAATAATACAACCTCATCTGTTATCTCACACAAATCATTTTTACCTCTGTCTCATGTCGATGATGTGGGAAAAATTATGGCCCACCTTCGATCAAGGTCACTTCCTGTCGACTTCAACTCATTATCCGGGAAGGTGACTTAGAGACTCCCTTCAGGTGCCTTGGAGCCTACATGCCTCAATGGCAGGTTCTTCGTGTTCGACGCGAGGTTTTCATCATTGGCCTCCGATCGAATGATTCTGCGGGTGTTCGACACTAGCTCATTGATTCACATGCCGCAGATTGTACCTATAGTACCTTGAGGACCATTGTCATTATTGGTGGTACCTCTCGCGTCTGTTAACAGTTTTCATCATTGACTGGTACTCAGACGATGTTCATGCATGTTCGAATTCAGCTCATGTATTCACATGCTTGGACTTGTACTTTTTTCAGGTCGGGATGGAGTGCAAGACCCTGGATCCCTGTCTGTTATGGTCCAGGCTGCGATTTTGTGGATGATCATTACATGACTCATTGATGGATGGCTGCGCCCATACCTGAGTCTTTATGGATGGCTGCGACCATACCTTATCATTATTCTGGTCTCTTTAGCTGGGTGGCTGCGTCCATTCCACAGACCTTTTCGCATGTCTTTCGGATGGCTGCGCCCATGCCTAGACTGCATGTACTTGATTATCAGAGATATTCGGTCCTTCCTGGTGGTGTTCCAGTTCGGCAAGTTTTGTAAAGCATTTCACCCCTCCCACTCTCTCGGTCTTCATGCTTTAGGGGGCATATGTTACACAGTAATTTGTCACTGTCTCCCTGTCAGTTACCCCACTGTGTCAGGAGTTCACAATAATCAAGTTCATGCCTTCTGAACTGGCCAAAAACCCACTTTCCTAAAGTTTTCCTCATCAGCGCGTCTGTTTCCAAAATACCCGCACTGACTGGCGCTTCATAACAGACTGCGTGCGCTGCCAGCGCGGAAGCACATGACTTTCCCGCGCTGATCGAATTTCATGGCCAGCGCAGCCTCTGCTTGTATTAACCCGCGCTGACAACAGCTTGACCGTTATTGCCTTGCGACGTCAGCGCGCTAGCCCAGTTATGCACCCGCGCTGATCCAGTTTGGGCGAATTTGTTCCAACAGCCAACCTTCCAGATAACTCCAGACTTGGTTGTTGGCCTTGTGAGTATCGCCTCCCTTCTATGGCATGTTTGTTTGACCCTTTGCAACTACTTCCCTTGAAGATAAGCTCATCCTTCCACCTTTCAAGGAGACTCCTTCTCCTATATAAACCTCTACCATTACCATAAGCAGCTAGTTTGGAATAGCTTGGATTGTGCGAAGCTTATAGTGCTCAGATTGCTGCTACTATAGGTAGTTGGTGTGATAAGTGTGGAAGTGTTTGATAGCTTAGGGAAGGTTGTGTTGTGTTGCTTGTGTGAGAGAGAGAGTTTCTTGTCTTGGGAGAATCATTTCCAAAGGTGAATGCTTAAGAGACTTGCTAACTAGCCCCTCCTGAGAAGGATATCGACGTCAGAACACTTGGTTGTACTCTTCTTTGTTTGATTAATAATAGATGACTACTATTATTGTTCCATTCTCATTTGTCTCTGTAATGGTTAATGTGAATTACATCCTTTCTGACTGATGTATGGTTGCTTTTATTAGATTTCACGCTTGTGTTTGTTTCCTCTTCGTGTGTGGAGGTATCTATTCGCGGAGATCGCGGAGGATCGTGACCAGCCAGAGTGAAGGAGCGAAGGTGGCATCTCTTCATCAAACAACAGCGCTGGAATCCAAGTAGGTGTTCTTTGCCTACCTTTTAATTGCAATTAGGAACTTGCATAGTAGCATTGACTGATTGTTGCTAGACCCACTCTGGGCTAGTAGGGATCGCCTCTATCCGTAGAGGGGATTTGCCTCTCCAATAGGCGTGCCCTTAGTTCCGAAGTGTGATTTAAATTCTATGGAATGTTCTTATTTCTACATGAATGATTTGATTTCAGCAATTTTATTCAGCGACATCTTTTACTCTTCTTTCCACTTTTTCATTCTTGGTTGTAGTGTATCGACACAAACAGTGCGAACTCCATTGAAATAGAAAAACCTACCCTAGGTTGACAATTAAATGCTGCAGTCTCGGTCATTTATGATTGATTAAAATTGCACTAAATTTTGGTGCCATTGATGGGGATGGTAGTTGACGATACAGTTAGCCAAGTTGTTTGTTTGATGATAGAGTGTTCCTAATCCATAATCGTTGGGTGGTAAGATGAGAGGTAAGAACTTGCGCATTGCTCTAACATACTTGGGTGGGCTCATTGTTGTGACCACTAGGGCACTTAGGGCATGGAATTTTGGAGTTTTGTTTAGCATGTCTTCAACTCTTCAGTCATTGGGCGGTAAGACGAGAGGTAAGAAACTGCGCATCGCTCTAACATACCTGGGCGGGCTCACCACTGTCAAAGACTGAGACACTTAAGGTGTGAATTAATACACATAGGGTCCATCTGTGAAACTGTAAGAACTATAGAGATACCAAAACTACCCCCACTCTAATTAGTAACAGTGTTGAGATTTTTTATTTTAGATGAAATAGGCAAAAATCCCAGTGTGTGACAACAATAGAAATCTGTTGCTGGATTAGCTCCAGGTTGTTGGGAGAGAATTAATGCATCCTAAATTTGATGTGAGAGGATTTATGAGGCAGTTATATTCTCTTTGCTATAAATCAGATGTCCAATACAGAGTGTTTGAGTAGTGTGAGAGTTTGTGAGGATTTGATTTATGTAATCTCCTGTTTGTTTAATAAAGATTGCCGATGCCTATGTTTGGTGGACGTAGCCCAGATTGGTTGGGTGAACCACGTTAAATTTCTGTGTTTCCTGTGCATGATTATTGTGTTGAGTATTTGTTTTAATTAACTGTGCATCTGATCTCCAACAAGTGGTATCAGAGCAGTTGGAGGTGGAGCGTGTACTGGAGGTGGAGCGCGTGCTGGTGCGTGGAGACCTGTGTGGAGGCATTGTTGTTGCGCTAGAGTGGGGAGGTGTTCCTTGGTGCTGCGTGGTTTGGTTGTTGGCTGCGTGGAGTTGGTTTGGTTGCTGGTGCTGTGTGGAGTTCTGAAAGTGCAGCAATCAACAAACTGATTTGGAAGAACAGCACTCAGAGTTCCCAGCTTTCTTCCATGCGCAAAAGATTTCTACATTCTGATTATTCATTTCAATGATTGGTGCTGCCTAGATTGCTGCGTGGAGATGTTTCTCTGTTCATAACGCTGGAGCGAGCCTGCATAGACCTGCGTGTGTTTGATTGGAGTTCTTGAGTGTGGCTAGGCGAGTTGCTGGTGTGTGGTGCGTTGGTATTCAAATAGTGTTGTGTTGATGGATATATAATACACCTGCATGGAGATGGATTTAAAATCCGCGTGGACATGTTATAAAAACTACGTGGATATACAATTGTGTCCTCATTGTGTAAAAATGTATACATCTACTGTGCCGGTGAATTAGTGTGTCGATATTCTGGATTGGTGTACAGTGTGGTGCGTATTCCAGCTTTGAAACCTGCGTGGAGCATCGATGCTGCTGGAGCTCGGGATAGGTGCGATGATTTGAATGTTTTCCGAATTCGAATTTTATCAAAAGTCAAATACGAGATGGCTAAAACTCAGAGTGCCCGATTTAAAATCGAGAAATTTAATGGCAAAAATAATTTTGAGATCTGGAAGGTAAAGATGCATGATCTCCTAGTACAACAGGGCGTGGCAAAGGCGTTGTTGGGCAGATCCAAACTGCCTTATCCCGTGACAGATGATGAGTGGAATGAATTGGATGGAAGAGCCTTGAGCGGAATTCGGTTGTGTTTGGCTGATGATGTTTTATTTAACATCGTGTCAGAGAAGACTGCAGCTGGCTTGTGGATGAAGTTGGAGAAGCTGTATATGACAAAATCCTTGACAAATAGGATTCTCCTGAAGCGGCAGCTATACAATCTGCGAATGAAGGAAGGTACTTCCATTACTGACCATTTGAATGTTTTTAATACTTTAATGGTGCAATTAGAAAGCATAGAAGTAAAAATTGAAGGCGAGGATAAAGCCATAACTTTATTGTGCTCGTTGCCTGAGTCGTGGGATCATTTTGTCACGTCTATAAGTCTTAGTTCATCCGAAACCATTGAATTTGATGATGTCGTCGGAGCTTTGTTGTCCGAGGAAACCAGGAAGCGGTTGAATGCTGACACCTCTACATCAGAGGCAATGATGGCTAGAGGACGTTCTAGAGAAAGACGCTCTGGTAAGCGTAGCGATTCGCGTTCAAAGTCCAAGGGGAAGAAGAGTAAAGTCAAGTGCTGGTTCTGTGGCAAATCAGGGCATTTGAAGAAGGATTGCTGGAAGCGACAACAAACTTCTAAAGAAGCTTCATCGACAGAAAAGAAGGAAGCAAACACGACTGATACAGGTTCAGCATCTGGTTCAGGTATGAGTGACGAAGTCCTGTCAGTTAATTTGTCAAATCATGATCAACATTGGTTGCTATATTCTGGTGCATCAAACCACATGTGTATTCATAGAGACTGGTTTAAGACATATAGATCAGTGAATGATGGAGTCGTGTACATGGGTAATGATGTCACATCTAATATTGTGGGAATAGGGAGTATATAGCTGCAAATGTTTGATGGGACAACCAAAATGTTAACTGATGTAAGACATGTACGAGATTTAAGAAAAAATCTAATTTCACTGGGGGCACTTGATACAAATGGATATAAAATTGTCATTCAAGGTGGAGTAATGAAAATTTACAAAGGTATTTTACTAGTAATGAAAGCTAAGAAAGTAGGAAATCTATTTCAGTTAGAAGGAAGAACAGGGTCAGTTCATGTGTCTACGGTGTCTGAACAGGACAGTAGTTCCATTCGCTTATGGCATCAGAGGTTGGGCCATATGAGTGAAAGAGGATTAAAGATTTTGGCTGATCACAAGTTACTTCCTAATCTAAGATCTGGAAAGTTAGATTTCTGTAAACATTGTCTGTTTGGCAAACAAAGTAAACAAAAGTTTAAAACAGGCAAACATACTAGTAAAGGAATACTTGATTATATTCATTCAGATGTTTGGGGTCCAACACCTACAACCTCATATGGTGGCTCGTCTTATTTTGTATCATTTATTGATGAATTTTCTAGGAAGTATGGGTCTACATGTTGGAAAGGAAGTCTGATGTGTTTTCAGTTTTCAAGCAGTTTAGAGCATTGGTAGAAAACAGCACTGGTAGAACAATAAAATGTTTACGAACTGACAATGGTGGTGAGTTTACTTCCAAGGAGTTTGACAACTATTGCAAGGATGCAGGGATTGAGAGACATAAGACCACAGTTTATACTCCTCAGCAGAATGGAGTTGTTGAACGCATGAACAAGACTCTTCTAGAGAGAGCAAGGAGTATGCTGAGTAACGTCAGATTGTAAAAGGAGTTGTGGACGGAAGCGGTAGCAACAACTTTTTATGTGATAAACCGATCTCCATCAACGGCGATAGGCTGCAACATTCCGCAAGAGGTATGGAAAGGACACCCTTGTGACTATTCTAAACTCAGAGTGTTTGGTTGTGATGCATATGCTCTAGTGCCTAAACATCAGCGAACTAAATTAGATCCGAAATCGAAAAGGTATGTCTTTGTTGGGTATGGTGATGGAACAAAGGGATTTAGATTGTGGGATCCTACTACCCGCAAAATCATCATCAACAGAGATGTAAAGTTTGATGAATCCTCTCTTGTACAGTTAGATGTAGATAATAAATTGAAACAGGATGATGTATCTGATTTCCAGCACATTTAGTTTGACAACACTTCTAATGATAGTCATGATGACCATAGTTCAGATTCTAGTCATGAAAAGGTTTCAGAATCAGATTATGAACAGGGTTCAGTTGGAGGTCATGAACAGGTCTCAGATGGCGATCATGAAGTTCCTACAGATGATAGACAGCCAATTGTGGAAGCACCAGAAACATTCTTAAGGAGGTCTACAAGGATCGAACGCCCTCCGAGAAGGTATGATGATTATGTTACTTCATTTGCTTTGACCGCTAATGATGATGAACCTTTGTGTTATCAGGAAGCTGTAGAAGGTTCAAATAGTGACAAATGGAGAGCAGCCATGAAGGAAGAAATGATGGCCTTAGGTAAGAATGGCACATGGGATCTGGTTGAACTTCCCAAAGGTAGGAAAACTGTGGGATGTAAGTGGGTGTTCAAGGTGAAATGGGGTGTGAATGATACGGAAGACAGGTACAAAGCGAGATTGGTTGCAAAAGGGTTTTCTCAGAAAGCCGATATTGACTTTCATGAGATTTTTTCACCAATGGTTAAAATTGTTTCAATTAGAATTGTGTTAGCATTAGTGGATTTGCTTGATTTAGAGTTGCAGCAATTAGATGTTAAGACTACATTTCTACATGGAGACTTAGATGAGGAAATATATATGGAACAACCAGAAGGGTTTGCTCAGCATCGCAATGAGAAATTTGTCTGCAGGCTCAAGAAGTCATTATATGGCCTGAAGCAGTCGCCTCGGCAGTGGTATAAGAAGTTTGATTCTTTCATGTTGAGTCAGAAATATGTAAGAAGTGAATATGATCATTGTGTTTAATTTAAGAAGTTAAGTAATGGCATGTTCATTATCTTAGTGTTGTATGTTGACGATATGCTTTTAGCAAGCAAAAGCATTGAAGAAATCAACAGGTTGAAGACTCAGATGGCAAGGACGTTTGATATGAAAGATCTAGGAGCAGCAACACAGATTTTGGGCATGGAGATTTTCAGAGGCAGGGGCAATGGTAAGCTGTGGCTATCACAACAGAAGTATGTTGAGAAAATATTTTTGAGGTTTGGTATGAACAATGTGAAGCCTGTGTCAATCCCTTTAGCTTCCCATTTCAAGCTTTCTTCCAGTTTATGTCCTAATACAGATGAAGAAAAGGATTATATGTCTCGAATTCCATATGCCAATGTAGTAGGATGTTTGATGTATGCGATGGTGTGTATGCGACTAGATATTTCACATGCAGTTGGGGTTGTCAGCAGGTATATGGCAAATCCGGGTAAAGAACACTGGTCAGCAGTGAAATGGGTGCTTCGGTATTTGAGAGGCACAAGTAGTTATTGTATTACTTACAATAAGAGTAGTGAATCTGTTTGCGGATATGTTGATTCTGATTTTGCAGGTGATTTGGATAAGAGAAGGTCAACTTCAGTGTATGTCTTTACTCTTGCAGGTGGAGATATTAGCTGGATGTCAAAGCTACAAAACATTGTTGCTTTATCCACTACTGAAGCAGAATACATTGTTGCTTCACATGCTTGCAAAGAGGCGGTATGGTTGAAAGGTTTGCTTGGTGAGTTTGGTAGGTTACAGGACAACATCAAGTTACTTTGTGATAGTCAAAGTGCAATACATTTGGCTAAGAATCCAACCTATCATAGTAAATCAAAGCATATTCCAATTAAGTACCATTTTGTAAGACAGGTTATCACTGAAAGGGGAGTTTCTCTTGAAAAGGTGCATACAAAGGAAAACTGTGCAGACATGTTCACGAAACCAGTTTTGTTAGAGAAGCTATGTTGGTGTTTGGATTCTCTTGGCTTGCAAAAAAGATAAAAATAATAAACAAACAGGGCATCAGGCTAATTGTTGTCAAGGTGGAGATTGTTGAGATTTTTTGTTTTAGATGAAATAGGTAAAAATCCCAGTGTGTGACAACAATAGAAATCTGTTGCTGGATTAGCTCCAGGTTGTTGGGAGAGAATTAATGCATCCTAAATTTGACGTGAGAGGATTTATGAGGCAGTCAGATTCTCTTTGCTATAAATCAGATGTCCATACGGAGTGTTTGAGTAGTGTGAGAGTTTGTGAGGATTTGATTTATGTAATCTCCTGTTTGTTTAATAAAGATTGCCGATGCCTATGTTTGGTGGACGTAGCCCAGATTGGTTGGGTGAACCACGTTAAATTTCTGTGTTTCCTATGCACGATTATTGTGATGAGTATTTTTTTTAATTAACTGTGCATCTGATCTCCAACAAACAGGAAAAATGGGTCATAAAAAGGAAAGGAAGGGTATAGATTTGGGAAGAAAAACATTTATCTAGGAACTAATCTCTAAGGTAAAAAAAGATTAGTCAAGCTTTCAAAGGGATGCAAGGAAAAAATAGGGCCACAAAAATATATTACTCCCATAACAAGTGTAGAAACCTTTGATTCCTCTATCTCAAGTACATATCATTCGAAACCTAGCACCCGCACTCCCAAGATCAAGAATCCAATCCAGGAGCAGGAGGGGGAAGCTAGTAGCCAGAACTTGAGGACCAAGGGACAAGGGGAAATTGAGGGGGAACATCAAACACCTGAGATGGGAGAGAACCTGTTGGTTTATCAATATCCAGATACAGGTAGTGTGGTGAAATAACTAGCCCCGAGGATACCTGAGCCATCAATCACACCTACAAGACCATCACAAGAATAGTTTGAAGGATGTCTATTATAGCAAGGGTTAGAAGGATTAGTCATGGGGGACAACAATGACAAAGACGCTAAAACATATGCTACCATCACAACCTTTGAGTTCCCAATCGGGGATCTCGGAGGTGAAGCTCCTACGAAAAATATTCCTCTATCATCCTTACCATCCTTCCAGCGGATAATTGTGGAAGATCCAGACACCTTTTTATTTGAATTTGATGTCTTATGCAAAAGTTATGATTATACCTCAGATGCTCAGAAATTGAAATTATTTCCTGCTACTTTAAAAGGGGTAGCCTTGAGATGGTTCATGGGATTGGGCTCCGCTTCTATTCGAACATGGAACGATATGAAGGAGATGTTCTATTGTAGAACCAGGGACTTAAGGGAGGAGGTATTTAGAATGACACAGAAGGAGGATGAGAGCCTGAAAGACTATGTAGAGCAGTTCCACTATAATCTGCAGAGGTCTAAACACAACGATTTAGACCATGAAATCTTGAAGACTATATTTATCAGAGGAATGAGGGACGACTGCCTTGACACCCTGAACCTATTAGGGAAGGGGGATATATCACACGAAACATTCGCTAAAATTGTAAAGATCTGTCTAAGATGCTCTAGACGATCATCTAAGGGGAGGAGCACAATTCGAGATACCTCTGCCCAAATGAAAAAATATGCAGGAGGAGGAGTAACCAGAGCAGAGATCAGGAATTTGTTTGAAAATTTGAAGACCAATATCCTCAGTACTTTCTCTTCCCATATAATGACAACGCAGATCAAGAAGATACAAGAAGAATTTGATACACATTTGGTTGTGTTCTATCCAAATTGTCAGAAGAATCATCCTTTGAGGGAATAAGAATTGAATAACATCAACTCGTGTAATATTTGTGAGTTGGAACATTCGACAGGACAATGTCTAGAGCTTCTTAGACTGAAGGCAGTACTTAGAGAGTCAAATGAGGAGGTGCAGTTCTCTTATTTCATCGCACCAAGGAGGCCATGGCAACCACGACCTCTAGGTATGTGTCAAGATTTTTATTCTTTCAATTCATGGAACAATGCATATAATACTCAACAATATCCATGGAAATATCTTGCTCCTTCTTCAGGACAATTTCATTCACCCTAGAACCAATGGTCTCCATATCCCTCTATCCAATATCCTCAATCTCAACCATATCCTTGGAATTAGAACTGGAGAGGAAATTCCTAGAATACAACTTTACCTAGATTACCCATGCAACAATAGCTCTAGCTACCTCCTTTCCAAACTCCTGCTCCTACACCGCCAATGTGACTCCAACTACTTGTGCAACCTAACCCAAACCCGAAAAATAAAGAAGCTCAGGGCATAGAGGCTCCAACTACCTTCCAGACCTACCTTATTACCCATGTGGGGCTTAATGAAATTCAATTGCAATTGGGGAAGGTAATTAAACCAAGTCATTCCCTTATCATTACAGAGGAGGAATGTGAACCATCCAGAAGAGATATCGGAGGCTCTGAGGCAGTTTTTGTGCCTATAACAGCCAATAGAGAGGGAGTTGTTACATCTGTAATATCCAACCCATGGAGAATAGTTACTACTGTAGCAACCAACTCGGGAAAGGCTTATACACCTGTAACAGCTGACTCGACTATTGTAACTCAGGACCCTCTGTATCCTCAGAGATTGGCTAAACCTAGAATGACTTCATAACCCGAATATGATCTTATTAGGGAGTTGCAAAACATGCATGTACGAATTCCTCTGTTGCAAGCCCTTAAAGAAGTACCTATCTATGCTAAAATAGTGTGATATTTGTGCATCAAGAAACCTGGGAGGAAGCCTAAAGACCCTGCTACCATACATGTGATGGGGAAATTATCTGAATTAATGTCTTCTCAGCCTCTTCTAACTAAGTATAATGATCCAGGAAATCCTACGGTTACTGTCTACATTAATGATCATCCCATAGCTAACACGTTGATCGATCTTGGGGCTGCCATTAATGTAATGACAAAGGACCTATTTACCACTCTTGGGCTACAGGGACTTAGACATACTCCTAATGTACTTGAATTAGCGAACGGGTCCTGTGTTAAAATCGAGGGGGTGTTAGAAGATATAGTGATTACAATAGCTTCCTGGAGGTATCTGACTAAATTTCTTATTTTACAGCCCAAATCCAATTTGGGGGGACATCCTTTGATCTTAGGGAGACCATGGCTAGCCAGTGAAGATGCCTTTATAGGCTACAAATCTGGATCTATGGTGATCTCGGATGGCCAGGTGACAAAGAACCTTAATCTTTACCCCCCAAAACCAAATGTGGATTTATACAACCCTTGGTGGGATGAGTTTGAGCCTGAATCAAATCTTTCCCTACCACTCCTCACTCTAGGGAAAGCCCAATATTTCAAAGATGAGACATAAGATGACGTCATTAATGGTTTTGTTAGTAACTCGATTTCTGTCGCTTATATTAAAAATGTGAATGAGGAAGAAGAGGTGGAAGATATAAATTTTGAACAAATGAGAACCACTCTAAATATTGACAGTAGTCTAATTGAAATATAACCAGGAATTTTTTTGAATATTAACCGCAACTTGATTGCTGAGCAAAACCAACTGTTGTTACAGCTGTGGCAGAAATACAAAAAGTTGTTTTCATGGGACTATATAGATATTAAAGGGATACACCCTAACCTATGCACTCACCATATTTATTTGAAGGATGGCTGAAAACTAGTCAGAAAACCACTACACTGCATGAACCCTACACTGAAGGAGGTGGTGAAGGAAGAATCACAAAAACTCTTGAATGCTAATTTTATTTATTGGATATCTGACAGTCAGTGGGAGTCACCGCTGGTCATCGTTCCTAAGAAAAATGGCAACTGGAGAGTCTGTGTATATTACAAAGAACTCAATAAGGCCACTCAAAAGGACCATTTTCCTTTACCATTTATAGATCAGGTCCTTGATACCCTTTCTGTAAAGACATTCTTTTCATTTTTAGACGGGTTTAGTGGCTACAATCAGATACAGATTGCCTCGAAGGATCAAGATAAAACAACCTTTACTTGCCCTTGGGGAACCTTCACATACAGAGTACTCCCTTTTGGACTTTGCAATGCACCAACAACCTTTCAGAGGGAAATACTGGGAATTTTTTTTGACTTGTTGAATGACTGCCTTGAAATCTTCATGGATGATTTTACACCTTATGGAGATGCTTTTGAAATAGCATTAGCTAATCTGGAAAAAGTGTTGGAACGATGTGTACAGACTAATGTTGCTTTGAGCACTGAAAAATGTCACATGATGATGACTGAAGGGATCGTGCTCGGACACTACATTTCTGCTGACGGAATCAAGGTAGACCCTACAAAAATAGAGGTAATTCTGAAAATTCCAACCCCCAAGACGCAAAAAGAGGTACATAGTTTCTTAGGGCATCCAGGGTATTACAAAAGATTTATAGAAAAAATTTCAAAAATTGCATTGCCATTATTTTCCTTGCTCATGAAGGATGCTGACTTTTTGTTGACATGGAAGTGTGAGCAGGCCTTTTTAAAGTTGAAATGTTGTGTATTAGCAGCTCCAGTCTTGCAAGGACCTAATTGGGAACTGTCGTTTCACATTGTTATAGATGCATCTGATATTTTTATAGGTGTTGTTTTGGGCCAACTAGAGGATAATAAACCTCATGCTATTTACTACATAAGCAAGAATCTAACCCCAGTAGAGCTCAACTACACAATGATCGAGAAGGATTTCTTAGTAGTCATGCATGCCATCAATAAATTCCGACATTATATCACTGGGTATCAAGTATTTGTTCACATTGATCACTTTTCCATTCCTTTTTAATGAATAAGCCAATTACCAATGGTAGAATCACATGCTGGTTATTGTTGTTACAAGAATTTGATATCACAATTATCGATAAACCTGGAAAAGATAATTTAGTGGCTGATTTTGTTTCTAGGTTAACTATTGATGACAATTACATTCCTACTGAGGATTCTTTACATGATGAATATCTCTTTGCTATTTCTGCTTACTCACCTTGGTATGCCGATATAGCCAATTATCTTGCTGCAAGGAAGTTTCCACAGTATTTGTCCTTCAAGGAGAAAATAAATATTATACAACAAAGTGCTAGCTATACCTTGATAGATGGGAATCTCTATCACACTAGACCAGATTTCTAGATCAGACGTTGTTTTAGAGAAGATGAGATCTTTGACATGCTTAAATCTTGTCATGAGGAACCTTGTGGAGGGCACTTTGCAAACAAATGGATAGGATAAGAAGTCCTTTCGATAGGGTATTATTAGCCAACAATATTTTAGGATTCCAAGAAGTTTGTGAAGGGATGTGATAGTTTCCAAAGGATGGGCCAACCACTGTAATCATATGAGATGTCGTTACAACCCCAAATTGTCTTAGAACCTTTTGAGAAATGGGCCCTAGATTTTATGGGCAATTTCCTTCATCTAGACATAAATATTACATCTTGGTCTACATTGACTATGTCACAAAATGGGTTGAGGAAAAGGCACTAACTAGAGCCACGGAGCAGGTTGTTTCAGACTTTCTATATGAAGACTTCTTTGTCTGATTTGGCATACCCTCGGAGATAATCACAGATAGAGGGCCATAGTTTACATCGCATATGATCCAGAAGTTGGTTGAAAAATATAAAATCCATCATAGAATCACAACACCTTATCATCCATAAGAAAATGGCCAAGTGGAAAGCACTAAAAAATTCATTGAGAGGATCCTTACTAAGACTGTGGCTAGTCACCAAAGGAATTAGGTTGACAAACTTACAGATTTTTTGTGGGAATATAGGACCACATGGAGGAATACCACGAGATTCTCACCATATGAACTTGTGTATGTAAAAAATCCCTTATTCCCCTTTGAGTTTGAAATCAAGACACGAAGAACAGCATTGCAGGTAAATTTGGATCTGGTTACCAAGCAAAAGAAGAGATTGAACCAGCTCAATGAATTGGAGGAGAAATAGTTAGCTTCTATCTAGCAAACATAAATTATCCAGTCGTAGAGAGCTAAGTGGCATGCCAGATTCATCAAGAAGAAAATGTTCCAGAGAGGAGATTGGGCTCTCTTATACGACTCAAGATTCAAAGACTTCAAGGATAAGCTTTGCACCAGATGGCTAGGTCCCTATGAGGTAGATGCAATATTTGACAATGGGATTGTAAATTTGGTGTGCGAGGACACCATTGCTTGCAAACAGGCATCGTCTTCGGTTATATCACAAACCTGCTTCAAGGGATTCATTCGTCAACATTGTCACAAATTTGGATCTTCAGATTACAGGAACAGGGGAAAGCCCCCCCTGTGCTGCAAAAATTCTATTTTTTCCAATAAATGTAACGGCTGAAAATCAACCACAGTTGGCGGTTGTTACACCTTCAAATTTCAAAAAAAAAAATAATAAAACAAAATGGTTGTGAAAAACTTTCCGGATGCAAACGGACAATTTCTATAGTAGTCGAAAACCACCTTGCGGTGGCTGTTACACACTCTATAACAACATTTGTTATTTCAAAGCATACTTTATGATAGTGTTGTTACATGATATTTTCTTCTCTTTTTTTGTAAAAATTAATAATATATAATAGTCGTCTTAGCTATTACACCTGTAACAGTGGACGACTTCTAGAAATAAGTGGAAAAAGATATTTTATTACAAGAGATGGCAGGCATCATTGTGGTTCTTGTCATCAGAGTTAAGTTCGTGCGTCTTGCCACCAAGGCTAGGTTAACGCGTCTCGCCACCAATGACTTCTCCCCACGTCACCCAGGCACGTCATACAAAGGTAATATTGTTATTCGCTTTATTCGGTAATTATGACAACTTAACACGACATCCTTTTTGATGGCCGAGGTCAGCTGTCACATTTAATTTCGGGAGGCAGAAAATCATATTGCGAAATGACCTTGTATGACCTGTGATTATTTTAAAAACCCGCAATTAAGGCATGGTGATTTTGTAATTATTTTTATTTAATGTCCGGTCATACCAAAAAAGGGAAGTGTACCTTCGACGAGACCTCCCATAACCCAACATTATTAAGGAAATATTACTGTGAAAACCTCACCTGTACCACCCTACCATTTACCCCTGCTAGAGCATTTCATCCCCATTCATAGTGCTCAGAGAGGTGGGAAAAGAACAGTTGCAGGCTGAAACAGCTAAGTAGTGTGCCGACTACCCCAGAACTCCTTAAGGAAAAGAAAAGGAAAGAAAACATCACTGAATTTGCATAGCAATGGGTGGAGCAGCAATTCGGCATGAGCTAGGGTAAAAAAAAACCATGGAGAATTGCCCCAAAGCATGCCAGATTTTCAAGGACACAGGCTGGTTTGAGTTCTTCCAGAGGTTGGAGAGATCAGACGGTAGAGTTTCCATGGAATTTGCAAAGAATTTAGAGAGAAATTAGACGGAGGTTAGGGGTTTGAAGCTGGAGGTTATAGAAGAGGTGATTTCTCGAGTGATGGGATTACCAGTGGAAGGAAAGAGGTGGTTTAATAGGAAGGTTAATGAACCCTCCCTAAAGGGGGATTTCCTCCAAGAGGAAGAGTCACTGGTGAAGAAAGGGAGGGGGATTGACAAGTTGTCACTTCCCCATCCATGGGTTGATGTTGCCCTCTACCTCATCAAGTACATTACCTGCGAGGGAAGGGAAAAAATTGTGTTCAATTACCACTTTTTATTGCTAAATCACCTTCAACATTAACAACTGATAAATATTCCCTACTTCTTGTTGGGAAACATTAAGCATATGGCGGGGGCTATGAAAACAGCTGTGCATCCAGAAACATGCGTCACAAACCATGGCCTCATCAAGCTCATTGTGCTGGACGCCTTAAGCCGCTAGGGCAGGAATTGGGAAGAATTCATGAGGAATAAGGCTAGTACCACCCGTAGGAGGTAAAGCAGGACATCTGAGGAAGCTCCAGTGGTGGCAAAGGAGCAGTCCCAGCCTTCGATGGTAAGGGTTGGTAAGAGGCCAGTCGACAAACCAACTGGTGATAGGTGGCCAAAGCAAAGGATAAGGGTTAGTAGGTACCCATAGTCCCCATCAATGTCAAATAAGAAAAAAGAGGAAGTAGAGAAGAAGGACGAGAAGCAGGCTCAACTAGAGGAACCTTCTTCACCTGGTAAGAGAAAAACTCAATCCTTGCTGTTAAAAATTGGAACTTAGAAAAATAAAATAGAAAGCTAAGGAAACAAATAGAAGAGGGGAAGGAAAATGCAAGAAACCTAGGGTTAGACACTTTGGCTGAGGCCATGGACAGGGCTAGGAAGGGAGATGTCCCGGGCACTGTGTGCATGGCCTGTGTTGAGAAGCTAGTGACAACAGGGTTCAGAGTCTGTGCAACAGACACCATCTCGAGGGAAACACAAACTGAAATCTGGGAGGATGACACACAAAAACCCATTGAGGATGTTGCTGTTACACAAGAACCAACAATTGAGATGGTGCAGTCCACATAAAGTAATCTTGTAGTGGATACACAGGAGCCCTTAGGTGACACTACTGTTACACAAGAACCAGCAATGGAGATGGAAGTCATCCAAGGAAAGGAAGGAGAAGCTGACATCCATGAGCCTATGGTTGACACTATTGTTACACAAGAACCAATAGTGGGAATGGAAGTTGATTTTGGAGATAAGGAAATTGTAACAAAATTCATTGAAGAAGTTTTTGTTACACAAGAACCAATAGCCGAAGTGGAGACGTTTCACCGTCGGGAGGTTGTTACACCCTCAATTGATAGTGCATGTGGGAGAACACCAGGTCCTGATGACCGATTGTGTTCTGAAAAGATGTTGTTGTTACCAGAGCTACAGAAATGGAAGCAACAGAGGCTCTATCTACAAGAGGGGGTGATCTCGCTCAAGGCATACAAAAGGATGATGGATTCCCTTAGGGAGAAGTGGTTAAAGGAAGAATGGGAGAGAGAATGGGAAGCATGGAGGCACAAGGAATCCATGAAGAAGAAGGATGAACAATTGTATCAGTTACAATGACAGGTCTCAGACCTAACGAATGACAAGACCAAGCTCTGTGATCTTTCTCTAAACCTGCTAGCATGCAGGCGGCCATCCCAATTGTATCTAGTGTTCCTTTGGGAATGATATTATTTATTTCAATTGAAAGAAGCTTTTGAGAATAAGTCTTATTTGGGTTCTTCAACCCGAACTTTTCTTGAGATTTTTCGCTCCTGCGATTTTGATGAACAGAGCTTGCTTTGCGAGCTATTTTTGCATAATATCATGTGTGAGTATGTCAACACAAAAATGGTAGCAAGTGTCTTCTCCTATATGGGAGATTTGCAGTTGCGGGCCTTTCTTTCATTTATGAGGAACTAGATTGAGTGGCATCTGGCCATGAAATTAGCAGAAATTAATGAAGAAAGGACAACATTATGGGTTAGAGTAGAACCAGGGATGGTTTATGAACTCATGCATGAGTTTAAGTTGTTCCTGAGCACTCCAGAGATTAGGGAACAGTCAACCATCTATAGGAAAAGGATTGTGAGGATCTGCCTCAATTTGCATGCACATATGAAAAGTCGAGTGCTAGTAGGATGTCTTAAATGCACCGAAGCCTGTAGCGTTGAATTGCAAGAAGGGGATCCTTTTGAATATAGAAATTTCATGGCTACTGTTACACGGGTGCCTGAGTATGCTCAGATCGTGTAGACATTGGGGGCGTTCTGGATTGGGCTCAGATTTAAATTTCCTTTGATTTGGTTGTCATTAGAAGAGTATTAGCCAGATTACCACCTATGTTATTATGAAGAAGAGTCCTGGCCACGTCAGTTGATGGCCATTCAAGGGTACAAATCTCTGGGTGAAGACATTGCTGGTGCTTACAATTTTACAGACTTGCATTGGGGGTATAGCAGGAGAAGCTGAGATTCTGCATGGGGACATGCAGTTGCTTCAGTTGGGGGGAGATGTTGGGTGTGACTTTTTACCTATTTTCTGCACCTTCTTTCCCCAGTTTTGATCCTCTTATCCTCCAGGCCCATGAACTTTACATGATTAATCACCCTTTTTCTCACTTTTATAACCTATTACACTATCATGTTATTTTGCCATATTTTACTGAATAATACGATATTTTATTCTTTTTTGTGGCTAACTGGGGTGAGCATTGGATGAGTATTTTGGAAGCTCTTCTCCTTTTTAGGTGTTTCTAGCGGGAACAAGGCTATGGAGTAACAGACAGTGCTGATCAATTACAGAGTAGGGTAGAGCAATTCACTATTACACCTTGTATGTTGTTACACATTGAATGTTGTTACATGATGTTGTTACACTACGCACTGATACAAAGGTCCGTTGTTACACCAAGGGTGTTGTCGCCAGTAATTGTCGTAACATCTTGAACCGCTATTCACTCACAGGATGCTGTTGCACTGGAGTTGGAAAGTGTGGGTACTATTCCACATAACAAATATTGGAATTAGGAATTGTTTATTTTTGAAGCAACAGACCCAAGTGGTTGCAATCCTAACTAATGTATATTTGTATTTAGAAATAGGTTGTAACTACTTTTATTTTTTATCAACATGAGAATCGTGAGATTCTCATGACTGATCTGTTTCTAATTTCGGGCATGTAATAAATTTAAAAGAAACTCGATTTCCTATGTACAAGGACGACATATAGAAGAGTATTATTACTTTGCTTCTGTAAATTTGAATTATTTTTAATGTTAATCACTACGGTGATGTTGTTACTGCTCTTCAGTTGATTCGTTAATTACTTTCATGTTGTTCTTGTGCCTTTGCTAAGGAGGAAGGGCCCTTCTCTTTGGCAGGGACTGCAGTGGTAGAGGTAGTGTACATTCTGGTTTCGTTATTTGTTATATGGTCTCTTGTTGTTGCTATACAAATTGTGAATTACATTCACTATTGTTCCAATTTATATTATGTTGTTTCACTGAGTTAATCAAATAGAATGGTACTAACCAACTGGAGTAGATATTAGTGTCTGTGTGGCACACCCTTACTTTGGTAGTTATGAAGTGTGATTTCAATTATGTGGAGTGTTTTTATTTCTACATGAATGATTTGATTTTGGAAATTTGATTTAGCGACATATTTTACTGTTCTTTCCACTTTTTCATTCTTGGCTGTAGTTGTTGGCATTTTGGCACAGGTGTGGCGCTATGGTACAAGTGTTGTCCTTGATGGCAACTCACTTTGGTGACAGATCTCATTTCAGGTGCTCAGAATGAAGGAAATCTTGTATACGCAGGTACACCTTGCTGAAGGTTCGTATACACGCGGGTTATACATTCAGAAGTCGCGTATGCGTATACACGCACTTTTATGCACATAAAAGCGCGTACATGGTGGAAAACTTATTTTTGGTCCGTGGTTGTTAGTCCTTGGAACTTGAACCTATGGTTGTGGACCATGGTATCTCGTCAGAAGAGTTGACCCCAGGTTTTGGGCCCTTGGTATTGTTTATTATGGTTTTGGACGGTGGTATTGTGGAAGGCCTAAAACTATATAAGAGGAAGGAGATCATGTGGCAAGTAATCATTTGAATTATTGAATATCTGATATTATGATAGATCTGGAATACTGGTGATAGGGTTATGGTGCAGATCTAGATCTGAATGAAGGAGGAACCTGAGCGCAAGAAGGATAAGGATTATTGATGGATCAAAATCTCAAGGCTTGAACATTGGTATCTCTGTATGATTTTGATCTATTATATATGGCGCACTCTTGATCTATAGATCTGGGTTAACTACTGTTTGAAATCTTAAAAGAATAAATTATCCTTTATAGATTTGTACGCAGGTTCAGTGAATTGCAGGTGCGTATACACGCTTTTTCTGTGAATGATAGAAGCGTATACGCAGGTTGGTTGTGGTACAAAAGCGTATACTCGCAGGTTGCTGAATAGTGAAGTAGTGTATATATCTTGATTTATGTTCTAGCTGCTTCTGTTTTATTGCTGCAGTGTTCCGGGTTCAGAATTGGTGTTTGATTATAGTTACTGTGTTCTAGGTACAGCGATCAGAGAAGTGTTTATCTGTTTCAGCTTTTGATTGGTGAAAAGGAGTTTTTGTTATGAAGAAATTCTTGATGTTTGATTGATGTTACTTGTGGATCCAGTCTAAAAATTAATGAAACGAGGTCCCTGAAAGCAAAGAGAAGGTTGCAGCCTTCTGCAGGTAGGAGCCTGCATACTAGTATCTCAAGCTAGTACAATAACTTAGGGGGTTGGAGCTCCCTTCCAGGAAAGCTGGAGAACGAGAGAGAGTTGTAGCTCTCTGCCGGTTGCAGCGTGTGTACTGGTAAAGACTGCACCAGTACAAAACATTGTAAAGAGAAGTTTCTAATTAAAAAGAAGATAGAGACGAATTGCAGCAGGGGGTTTTCACCCACATTGGGTTTCCTCCTTATATCTTGTGTTCTTGTGTGTGAATGTCTTCTGCTCTGTTTCTGGTACTGTTTATTTGCTTCTGATACACAGTTTAATAACTGACATCTGAAAGATAAATCAAATTATAAGTCTGCTTTGTATACGCGGGTTTCTTTATCTATAGTTGCGTATATACGCGATTTTTATTAACAGAAGTAGCGTATATCATCTGGAATTGAAAAAGGAAATATTTGACTTGATAATACTAATTCACCCCCCCTCTCAGTATTATTTCCAACAATTGCTATCAAAGCAGGTCCTTCTGAAGAAGCTTGATCGCTTGAAGGAAGATCCTTCATCATGAGCAACTACGAGAGGGAAGCATCAATCAGGCCACTGGTTTTTGATGGGACAAACTTCGTATATTGGAAGGTAAGAGTTACTGCCTATCTTCAATCGTTGGGTACAGAAGTCTGGGATATCATAGATACATGATATACTTTTCCAGCAGCAACTCCTACAGATCCGTCTGAGAAGAAGAAATATGAAACAAATGCAAAGGCGGTCAATACTCTATTGGGATGTCTATCTCAATCAGAATTCGTGAAAGTTATGCAGTTAAAATCAGCAAAAGAAATATGGGACAAGATTGTCCTAAGCTATGAAGGAGATGATCAGGTAAAACGAGCAAAACTTCAAACCCTCAGGATTCAGTATGAAAATCTCAAGATGTGTAATGATGAAAGTGTGGCTAACTATTTTCTTCGTGTAGATGAGATTGTTAATTGTATGAAAAATTTGGGTAAAGAAATAAAAGAGGCTATTGTGGTTGAAAAAGTTCTAACATCTTTGTCCCCTAGGTTTGAATCTAAAGTTTCTGCAATAGAAGAAAAGGAGAATCTACAAAGCCTTAAAATGTCACAGCTGCACGGTATTCTAACTGCTTATGAAATGAGGAAAGGAGGACCATCAGACAGGAGAGAAGCTACCTTCAAGGCTTCAGGCAAAGGCGAGTACTATGAGTCAGGACACGTGTCAGAAGAAGAAGAAGAATCAAATTTTGTCAGAAATCTTCAACGGGGTATTGGACGGTTCCAAGGTAAGTTACCTTTCAAATGCTTTGCTTGTGGAAGAGTCGGTCACTATGCTGCCAAATGTCCTCACAAGGATAAGATTGACAAAGGGAAGGAACCTGTTAGATGGAACAAGAAACAGAATGCAAATAAGAAAAGCTATTACACTCATGAAGATAGTGATGGACTTTCAAATAGTGACGAAGATGAACGAGGTAATAAATATAAGCTTTTAATGGCTTTTGAAGATGATGACTACATGGATGCTATAGATGTAGAAGGTTTTTCTGAAGAGATGACTAATCTCAAAATCTGCTTAGAAGAGAAAAGTGCAATTATTGATTCTCTACAATATCAACTGGCTGAAAGGGAAAAACATCTTGAAAAATTGGAATGTGAAATTGTTTGTCTTAGAAAGGAGATTGAGAAAACAAAAGCTATTAATATTAAATTTGTTAAAGGATCTGAAACTCTGGATGAGATTATCAATGTGCAGCGTTCTCCACTAATCAAGACAGGTCTGGGATATAATGGAGAAACATCTCAAGCTTCTACCTCCAAAAGTTATCTTGATGCAGCAAAGAAGAGCGAGCAAAGGCCTAATAGAAATCATCAGGTAAATCAGGGACAGTTTTCCTCAAGAACGAATAAAGACTATCAAGAAAATCGAGGACAAGCTACCTTAAGGACAAACATAAGCTACAATCAGCCACAGGTAAAATCTTCCCAATTTGCCTCAAGAATGGATGTCAGTAGAAACTACAATCGATTGGATGATAGATTTGATAATCGCAGAAGTTTCTTCAATGGCAAATGTTTCTCTTGCCATAATTTTGGTCACAAAGCAGCTCAATGTGTTGCCTATAAGACAATCATGACTAGAGAAGCTCAAAAACAAAGGAATATAACTGGAATCACGAAAAGGACTTATAACAACTTTTCGGCCCTTGAAAATGAAGTTGAATGTTCTATTTGTAATAACTTTGGTCATGAAGATTCTGAATGCAGGAGCAAGTTTTGGAAGACAACTCAGAAGGAACATACCTCAAGTGCCAGAACATGGAGAATGAAGGAACCACAACCAGAAAGATGTGGGATAGCCTTCTATGCAGAAGGACAGGAAAATATATGGTATATCGACAGCGGATGTTCGAAGCATATGACAGGGGATAAAGAAAAACTTGAATCATATACTGCAGTAGAAAAGGGAAAGAAGGTGTCTTTTGGAAATGATACCCCTGCAGCCATAAAAGGAAAAGGCACTACTCAGTTGAAAGAACAGGTCAAAGCTGGAAATGTTTTGTATGTTGATGGCTTGAAGCATAATCTACTAAGTGTTAGTCAGATGTGCAATCAAGGAACCGAGGTAATATTTCAATCAAATGGATGTAGTGTTCGTGATCTTGATACAGGAGAAACAGTGATCAAAGGCAGAAGAACTCCAAATAATCTATACATATTTGAAGAAGGACAACAACAATGCTATTTAAGTAAGGATGATGAACACTGGTTATGGCACCGGAGGTTGGGGCATCTAAGCTTTTCAAAAATAAGGAAAGCATGCAAATACCAGGCAGTTCGTGGTCTTCCAGATATCAAAATTCCTGACAACACCATATGCAAATCATGTCAGTTTGGTAAGAAAACCAGAACTAACTTCCCTGAGAAGGAAGGATCAGCTAGCAGGCCTCTTGAGCTAGTCCATACAGATGTATGTGGTCCATTTAGGACAAGGTCACCTCGAGGAGAAGAATACCTTATACTATTCATTGACGAATTCTCCAGGTTTGTTTGGTTAGGACTTATGAAGCACAAAGACGAAGCATTCGAAAAATTCAAATCCTTCAGAGCCTTGGCTGAAAATGAATCAGATTACAAAATTAAGTGCCTTAGGTCCGACAGATGTGGGGAATTTACCTCAAATGAATTTTTTGATTTCTGCGAAGAACATGGAATAAGAAGGGAATTCTCTACAGCTAGGACTCCTCAGCAAAATGGAGTGGCGGAAAGGATGAACAGAATAGTCCAACAAATGGCTCGTGCTATGCTTGATGAGTCTGGAACTCCCGCAACCTTCTGGGGTGAAGCTGCATATGCAGCGGTTGTTATTCTCAACAAATCAAATGTTCGAGTGAACAACACTCAAACTCCTCATGAGCTCTGGTATGGTGAGCCTCCTTCGGTAAAGCATTTCAAAATTTTTGGGAGCAAATGCTATATTAAGAATACTGATGAGCAGCTTGGAAAACTTGAACCTAGAGCAGATGAAGGCATTCTCCTTGGTTATTCTCCCTACAGTAAAGCATATAAGTGTTACAATAAAAGGCTTGGAAGAATTTTTGACAGCATTGATGTAGTGGTTGATGAAAAAGGATACATCCCTAGGGAAGTGAATCATGAAAATATCAATGAGGATGAAGACTACTCTCTAAATCAGATAGATGATGAAGAAGAACCCCAAGAGGCACCAGAGGAACAGATAAGGATAGAAGAAAAGACTCCATCCAGGTACGTTTAGAAGAATCATCTAGAATCTCAAATTTTGGGGCAGAAAGAAGCAGGTATACAAACAATAAGAACAATAGTAGAAGCTTCAAGCTATTTGGCATTGCTCTCTTCCACTGAACCGCAAAATGTAAAAGAAGCATGCAAAGATGAGTGTTAGGTTAAGGAAATGGATGAAGAGCTTGAGCAGATCGAAAGGAATAACACTTGGGAGTTGGTTCCTAGACCAAAAGACAAAAATGTCATAGGAACAAAATGGATCTTCAAAAATAAGTTGAATGAAATTGGGAAAGTGATTAGAAACAAGGCCAGTCTTGTTTGTAAAGGGTATGCTCAACAGGAAGGAATAGACTTTGAAGAAAATTTTGCTCCCGTTGCTAGACTTGAGGCCATCAGAATGTTCCTTGCTCTCTCTAGCTTCCAGAAGTTCAAAGTATTTCAAATGGACGTAAAATTAGCCTTTCTGAATGGAGACTTAGAAGAAGAAGTGTACATAGAGCAACTAGATGGCTTTATCCTTGGGAATGATCCAAATCTTGTATGCAGACTTAAAAAGGCTCTCTATGGGCTTAAACAAGCTCCAAGGGCTTGGTACTATCGTTTGGATAAATATCTTCATCAACAAGGTTTTTCAAAAGGATCAGCAGATAGCAATCTCTATATAGAAATTGAAAATAACAAATTGCTAATACTTGTTGTGTATGTAGATGATATTATCTTTGGAAGCAATGAAGAAGCTATGAGTCAAAGCTTTGCCTTGGTGATGCAGAAACAATTCGAAATGTCCTTGCTTTGAGAACTGACATACTTTCTTGGATTGCAAATCCAACAAAATGAAGGCGGTATCTTCTTGTCTCAAACCAAGTACCTCAAGCAGATTCTGAAGAAGTATGGTGTGGAAGATTCAAAACCAGTATGTACCCCCATGGTTACAGGATGCATCCTCAGTGCAAATGATGAATCGGTAGCAGTGCATCAACCAACCTATAGTTCTATGATTGGAAGTCTTCTTTATTTGACAGGTACCTGACCAGACATCATGCATGCAGTGGGAATAGTTGGAAGATTTCAGGTAAATCCAAAGGAAACTCACCTTCAGGCAGTCAAGAGAATCTTCAAGTACCTTAAAGGAACTCAAAACTATGGTTTATGGTACCCTAGAGATACAGATCTCACACTTCATGCTTACACAGATGCAGATTGGGCCGGAAGCGTGGATGACAGGAAGAGCACAAGTGGTGGTGCATTCTTTATGTGTTCTAGATTAGTATCTTGGTTCAGCAAGAAACAGAGTTCGATTGCTTTATCTACAGCTGAAGTGGAATATGTGGCTGCTGCATCTTGTTGCACTCAACTTCTTTGGATGATGCAAACCTTGCAGGATTTTCAAATCACTTTTACTCCACCTGTCTCTATCTTATGTGATAATACAAGTGCAAGAAGCATTTCAAAGAATCCTGTCATGCATTCAAAGACCAAGCACATACCTATCAAATATCACTTTCTTCGGGAACAAGTGCTTGAGCAAAAAGTCAAGTTGGAGTATGTTCCTTCCAAGGAACAAACTGTTGATATCCTTACCAAACCACTGCCCAGGGAACCTTTTGAATATCTCAGACAGAAGCTGGGAGTAGTTGATGCTTCATCCTGCTGTTGAAGCTTGTCTGTTTCAAAGAAAAGTTGGTTTACATGAGTTGGTTGAGGGGAATCTGTGTACATACGCAGATTTATGCAGGCTCAGTCGCGTATATGGAATTCTGAAGAAAATCAGCAAGAACAGACTCTGGTTGAAGAGAGTCTGATATGGGTCTGTTAGAGACCATCACGCACAGGTTTAGGGGGAGCAGATAATCTTCTAATAATGCATTGTTGGCATTACCTTAGAAGCTCTTGGTTCTAGTACTCAAGCTTTTTTTGGTTTAGGTGGATCAGCTATAGAAAGGAGAACAGAAGGAGAACATGGTTGCTGATATATACAATGATTGTCAGATGCTGCTGATAGTAGTTAATGGTCATTTTCATAAGTCTTGATATTTCGTCTCTATGTCATGTATATTATTTTATCAAGGTCATGTAACGGCCTATTTTGGTTTCCCCACTATGCCTGGGATGATTGATGTGATTGGTTGTCATATGTAAATTTCTGATGTATCCCCACTTGGTTGGGTGGATGATCCCCACTTGATTGGGTGATGGTTGTATGTATTGAGTCTTTTGGTGATAGGAAGGTCTTTTATGATGTATATGGTTCTTCTTGAAGAACATCTTTTTGCAGATCTTGCCTACAGTTAGGAGGAGCATGTTCAGCACAAAGAGCAGACATATCAGCATGTACTCAGGGGGAGCATAACCCTTTGCCCTTGATGACAAAGGGGGAGAATGACTTTGAGGATCGTGGGGTTGCCATCAAGTCCAAAGGGGGAGATTGTTGGCATTTTGGGACAGGTGTGGCGCTATGGTACAGGTGTTGTCCTTGATGGCAACTCAATTTGGTGACAGATCTCAGTTCAGGTGCTCAGAATGAAGGAAATCTTGTATATGCAGGTACACCTTGCCGAAGGCGCATATACACGCGGGTTATATGTTTAGAAGTCGTGTATGCGTATACACGCACTTTTATGCACATAAAAGTGCGTACATGGTGGAAAACTTATTTTTGGTCCGTGGTTGTTAGTCCTTCTAACTTGAACCTATGGTTGTGGACCATGGTATCTCGTCAGAAGAGTTGACCCCAGGTTTTGGGCCCTTGGTATTGTTTATTATGGTTTTGGACCGTGGTATTGTGGAAGGCCTAAAACTATATAAGAGGAAGGAGATCATATGGCAAGTAATCATCTGAATTATTGAATATCTGATATTGTGATAGATCTGGAATACTGGTGATAGGGTTGTGGTGCAGATCTAGATCTGAATGAAGGAGGAACCTGAGCGCAAGAAGGATAAGGACTATTGATGGATCAAAATATCAAGGCTTGAACATTGGTATCTCTGTATGATTTTGATCTATTATATATGGTGCACTCTTGATCTATAAATCTGGGTTAACTACTGTCTGAAAGCTTAAAAGAATAAATTATCCTTTATAGATCTGTATGCAGGTTCAATGAATTGCAGGTGCGTATACACACTTTTTCTGTGAATGATAGAAGCGTATATGCAGGTTGGTTGTGGTACAGAAGCGTATACTCGCAGGTTGTTGAACAGTGAAGTAGCGTATATATCTTGATTTATGTTCTAGCTGCTTCTGTTTTATTGCTGCAGTGTTCTAGGTTCAGAATTGGTGTTTGATTACAGTTACTGTGTTCTGGGTACAACGATCAGAGAAGTGTTTATCTGTTTCAGCTTTTGATTGGTGAAAAGGAGTTTGGGTTATGAAGAAATTCTTGATGTTTGATTGATGTTACTTGTGGATCCAGTCTAAAAATTAATGAAACGAGGTCCCTGAAAGTGAAGAGAAGGTTGCAACCTTTTGCAGGTAGGAGCCTGCGTACTAGTATCTCAAGCTAGTACAAGAACTTAGGGGGTTGGAGCTCCCTTCCAGGAAAGCTGGAGAATGAGAGAGAGTTGTAGCTCTCTGCAGGTTGCAGCCTGCGTACTGGTAAAGACTGCACCAGTACAAAACATTGTAAAGAGAAGTTTCTAATTAAAAAGAAGATAGAGACGAATTGCAGCAGGGGGTTTTCACCCACATTGGGTTTCCTCCTTATATCTTGTGTTCTTGTGTGTGACTGTCTTCTGCTCTGTTTCTGGTACTATTTATTTGCTTCTGATACACAGTTTAATAACTGACATCTGAAAGATAAATCAAATTATAATTCTGCTTTGTATACGCGGGTTTCTTTATCTATAATTGCGTATATACGCGGTTTTTATTAACAGAAGTAGCGTATATCATCTGGAATTGAAAAAGGAAATATTTGACTTGATAATACTGATTCACCCCCCCTCTTAGTATTATTTCCAACAGTAGTGTATTGGCACAAACAATGTGAACTCCATTGAAATGCAAGACCTACCCCAAGTTGACAATTAAATGTTGCAGTCTCAGTCAATTAGGATTGATTAAAATGCACTACATGTGGCCCATATCAAAGTGGGTGAATCTTGCGGTGGGGCCGAGCGAGGCACTCCTTCTGCAGATGTAGCCAAACTTTTTTGCCCACTTGGAACTTGTGTGGCATCTGATGCTGACCATGCCGCTACTTGTACTTAGAATTGGATTTGTCCAATATGTCATGGACCTGTTAGCAGATGTGTTCAATGAATCTATTTGCCGTGTTGGCTTCAGATTGGATATGAGCTGAATCTGCCTGAGTCACTGCAAATGGTATGGCCACATCAATGGGACATAGTGGTTGGAATCCCAAGCCCACGTGAGAAGGGCTATGGCCATTCGAGTTGTGGAGAGCCCGATTGTAGCTGTGTTGGACATGGGGGAGGATCTCATCCCATGTGCGTGGATTCTTTGAGTTATACATGCACAGAGTTTGCACGATCATCCTGTTGATGACCTCTGTCTAGCCATCAGTTTGGGGATGGACAGTTGTGGACTTAGTGAGCTTGGTGTCTAGCATCAACCAGAGATTGGACCAAAATGTACTGACAAACCTGCTATCCTGATCTGAGATGATAGATTGCAGGATCCCAAAGTGTACCCACACTCGTTCAAAGAAGAGTTTAGTAGTGTCTTCTATTGTGATACTCTTCTTGTAGGCCACCATAATGGCCATCTTCAAGAATCTATTGATGACCATAAAAACACAGTCATTTCCATGCTTAGTAGAAGGAAGGCCTGACATGTAATCCATGGAGATGGATTCCCAAGGTCAACTAGGGGTAGGCAGCGGAGTATAGAGACCTTGCTTCTTGATGGTCAGTTTGAAAATGGCGCAGGCAATGTAGGGTCTGATGTACTTCCCAACATCCTGTTGAAGCTTTGGCCAATAGAAATACTTCTACACTATTGCCACTATTTTATTGACCCCGAAATGCCGAGTGGCCCAACTGTAGTGGGATTCCCAAATCATCTTCTCACGCTCGCTTAAAGGAACACAAAGGTGTCCCAGGTGGCATAACAGAGCATCCTGTAGGTGAAAATATGGAACTTGCTAACCCTCCAAGAGCGTATGGTATGTGTGGCCGAATTCTGGGTCATTTTTATGGATAAGTGGCCAATCAGAAGTCTCGTTCCCACAAGAGTTGAGCACAATGGTTAATACCATGATCGGTGGTCAGCTGAGGCAATTTGAAATGTTATTTGTGCTACCCTTCTTGTACTTGATATTCAAATGGAATTGTTGCAAGTATGTGGACCACTTCTGATGGTGATCATTCTCCAACTTCCCTTGCGTTTGTATGAATTGCAAGGGTCGGTGGTCTGTGTGGATGACCTTTCCTTCCCCAAAATGTAGTGCTTCCATTGTCAGTAGGTCTGCACAATGGAATACAGATGATATGCCATAGGATGTCCTTGTTGAGTATGGACTGCCCCAATAGCATAGGCAGAGGCATCTGTCTCGATCTGAAATGGTTGTTGTAAGTCTGGTAATGTGAGCAGTGGTGCAGAGCAAAGGTGATATTTCAACTTTGCAAACACCTTCTGTTGAGATTCAAACCAAAAGAATTTTTATTTTGCTCCTCCTTTAGTGACTTGACTCAAGGGCCAAGTGATATGAGAGAACCCCAACACGAACTTGCGATAGAAATTGGCAAGACCTAGAAAGTTGCGGAGCTCCGTCAGAGTGGTTGGGGCTGGCCAATCCCAAATGACTTGGATCTTGGTGGGATCCACATGCACCCTTCGTTCATCAATAATGTATCCCAGATACTGAACGTGGGTCATGCCAAAAGTGCATTTCTCCAAATTGGCACATAGCTTGTGTTGCCAATGTAGTGGAGGTGTTCTTCCCAACTCTGGCTGAAGATTGGGATATCATCCAAGTATACCACTACAAATGAGTTGGTGAATGGTTGCAAGATATCATCCATAAGTCTCATGAAGGTTGCAGGAGCATTTGTCAACCTGAAAGGCATAACCAACCATTCGAAAAGGCCCTCCTTGGCTTTGAAGGCAGTCTTCCACACATCGGAGGTTTTTATTGGTACTTGGTGATATCTAGACTTCAAGTCAATCTTGCTGAAATATTTCCCCCCCTTGAGTTGGTCCATAAGGTCATCAATCCATGGGATCTGGTACCTATTCCAAACAATGATCTTGTTTAGTGCCTGATAGTCAATATAGAGTCTCCAAGTCCCATCCTTCTTCTATACGAACATGATCGAGCTCCCACAACACGATGAACTCGACCAAATGTGACCTTTCTGCAGAAGCTCCTAAATTTACCTCTTGATTTCATCATTCTCCAGAATGGAGCACCGATAGATTGGTCCATTGGGTAACGACGCACCTGGGTTAGATCGATGGAGTGCTTGACCTGACAGTGCAGAGGCACCCCTGCAGGGGAGGTGAAGATGTCCTTGTACTCCTCCATGACCTTGTGCATATATTTTTGTCATGTGGAGGGACCCTGTCTGGAGGTCGTGACCACCATCTTCTTCCTTCCGTGAGTATGTATCATTAGGAAAACAAATTTCCCAGTTTTTGAAATGAGCTTACTACATTGTTTTTCAGTAACTAGAGAGATGGCGGTAGGCGGTGCTACCTCCGATATCCTATACAAATTATTTCCCAATGTAACAATAATAGCGTGAGGCCTTGACTCATAAATATCATGTCACTTCCACAAGTATGGTTGGCCTAATAATACATCACAAACATCAAGGGGAGTTGTTGTAACATTGTTTAGTTTTGATAAGTTAGCATATTAGTCAAAATAATTTTAAAATGTTAAGTTAGGATATGGATGCAAAAGAAAGAAAATTTAAAATCTTAGGAAAATTTTATGTTTTATAGGCATCCATATCAATAAAATGTTAGGTGTTAGTTTCCCTAAATAAAGAAGGAAAAAGGAAAATAAAATGCTAGGGAAGCAAAAGAAAAGAAAGGCTTCATTTTATGTTTTTGTAAATGCACAAGCTACTAGTCTAAATGCGCCACAATCAACCATCAAATGTGTTTTCATGTGTAGAAGAAAAATATAGAAGAGTAAAGGTTTACTCTAAAAGGTTTATATATAAATTTTTGGTATTAAAACTATCCTAAGTTTTAAATCCCATATCTTAAGTTTTAATCCCATACTACCCCTCCACTCATAATTCCCTTCACTTTCATATCCCTAAGTCATTTCACCCCCTTATACATTATAAATCATTCATATTATGTGGCTATTAATCTTCCTGACCCCACTGATGTAATCCCATCACATCACTATTAATTCCCCACCATGTTACATTTCATCTCTGCCCATCTTCCCACATCTGACGACTCGCATGCGATTTCAACGCCCCCTCACCATCCGAGCTTTACCGCCGAGGAGGGGGGTGGGAAATCCAAAATGGGAGGTATACCAAACTGCTCCCACCCCTATGTGTCAGCTCCATAGCATTTTGGACCCCCCATGAGTGAAACCACAAACCACTCAACCCCCCCTCCGAAAAACTGATTCCATTGCTCCCGATATCGCTTACCTGACCATTGCGCTCTCACCATTCGCCTTCTGCCATCTCATCCGTCCGTTAAACTCCATCAAATCACATTCATTCCCTCCTAAATTAACTCGTTAAGAATTCAGTTGGCTTAACTGTTAGTTCAACAGACCCGCGCAATCAACGAAAAACCAAATTGCTATATAAACCTCCTTCCCAGTTGTGAACAGGTTACTGAATTCATGTTTTATGACTGTCATTTGATTTGATTATAGGTTGCTGGACTCAATCTCGACATTATCAATCGCCAACGACATTCTATGTCTGATCATCTCTAGTTTATTCCTTCTTTTCCTGTCTCCAGAACCTCAATTTCATTTGTGAATTGTCTCTTCCCAATCTAGTTTCACTCCTCCCCTTAACCATATCCAAAATGCCTCCAAAGGACAAAGGGCCAGAGGAAATTGTGACAGAGATTACAAAATTCATGAGACACTATGTGAACTTGACCTCTTTGAGATGTACTACTGGCTCGAGGACAATTATATTGTTAAATTAGATGATATCCAGCTGTGCGAGTCAAACTTACCTCATCATATCTTTCCTCATACCCACAACACCCCTGATTTCATTAGGAAATGCCATGCTTCATAATTTCCAAGCCAAAGGGTCATAGTCACTCCCACTGGACAAATTTTGTTTACCATAACCCCTTAGGCCATTGATAAGATGATGCAAGCCCCCACAGTAGACAATGCGACCCCATTTTCTTATTAAGCACTAGTTGAAATATACTAGAAACTAGACTTTGCCAAGAGAGTTGAAACTCTTGAACTATTTTTAACACAAGATGTTGAATTACCAAAGAAAAATCCTCCTTATCCCTCCTCCATATTCCCTGAGATAACCAAGAAAATTATTAATATCATTTCCTATCTCCTTGGTTACTACTCTGATCAATGGGTAGATGAGGCCATTATAGGATTTTTATCCATCTTCTCTGTTGATGCTAAGCCCTCAATTGTGTTTAATTTCAGCCATTTTCTTGCAGATTCCATTCATTAGAAATTGGTTTAATTTCCAATTAAGGAGGTATTTAAATATTCCTCTGTGTTAGTCTACATGTTCTTATACTTTTAGGGGGACAATATTAACTTGTCTTTGCAAAAGCTAGATGAGAAGGGAAACTAGCAGTCAGTCATTTTCGGGACTACTCTGGTCATGAAGGAGCGGAAAGAGTACACTTAAAAATAGTTTACAGAGATGTTTGTTCACCTAGCCATAGGTCTCATGAACAACAAAATTGAACCAAGAATTAGTGAAGAGATTAGAAGGGTGTTGCAGCTGTCAGATCAAGTGCAAATAGGAGACTGGTACCTGTATGAAAATTATACAAAAATAAGGATATTTGGATGTGAGCTCCCACTTTACAAGTTGCCAGAATTCCTCCCAATGAGTATTTTTGCCTTGGAGTACATTAGGCAGATGATCAACATGGATGAAATCCACTTCATTGCTGCCAAGAAAAAGTCCCAGTTTAAGATAAAACACAGGTTGGCCCTTTCATTTGGAACAACAGGGCAATAGGGGATGTTGGCACGAAAGTGTCATCAGGGGGAAAAGACCCCGGGTTTGGGTGCAAAGGGCCAAAAATGGTCTGTTTTAGTCTAGGAAAATGCCGACATTTTCACCTTACCCAAGGAGTAAGGATTCTCACCCGAGGCGTGCCATGAACGGAAGTAAGAAGGGTTCGTCATGGAGTTAAGGGAGCACCAACCAACGCAGCATCAGTTAACAGAGATATAACATTACACACATAACAGAGATAACATTATAACATCTAATACACAGAAACTACTAAGTGCATGCATCAGACAGGACAATTCAAAATTTTAAAAGGGTCTTCACATCATGTATATTCATACATATCATAATCTGCAACCAGTCTGGACTTTCCTTTCTATTCGTTTAACAGTCAAATAGTACAATAAATCTTAGCATTCACTGTAAGCAAATACAAGGAATACCTGTTTATAAACTCATGGGCTTGGTCTTAGTCTCAAGGGTCCTGCTCATCCAAACTACTGCATTCAAATATTCGACTACCGCAACCAGCTATCCTCTCT
The DNA here is from genome assembly GCA_031772625.1 of Pinus tabuliformis. Lineage (NCBI taxonomy): Eukaryota > Viridiplantae > Streptophyta > Pinopsida > Pinales > Pinaceae > Pinus > Pinus tabuliformis. Next base: position 278,898,173 of record CM062810.1, on the reverse strand, counting down.
TCAACACCAACTCTAACAGCCTAGCCAACCAACCCCTCTCCCTTACTGTCCCTTTCCTTTTATATTCCTCTTTGCTGTCTGGACTTCTAGTTCTTTGTTGGCTACTCTTACACCTTCTCTCCCACTTGGTTGCCTTTGTCTTCCGCTGCCACCTTTCCGCAACTCTACTGCAACTGCCTATTCCTACTTTGCTGTCCGACAAACTCCTTCGCAAGCTAACTGTTGCTGCCACCCGTTTCCTCCTCATCATTTGGTCATCCAAAATTGATCAACACCTTTTTGAAATTAAATGAAGGTCCCAATAGGTCTCGACCAAAATTCTTTGACTCTTCCCTGAGTCAATTCATTTCGACCTCAGTTGGTCCTGCTGGAACTTCCATGGGCTCTGTAGGTGGTGGATGCACTATCAACTGCATTGGTTTTGCTGATTGCTGGGTTGGTGCTTCTTTTGCCTTGGTCATTGCTCGCGAAGTGGTATCTGTTTCTATTGCACTTTCCTCCCTCTGCGATTCCCCCGTTCCAAACGAAGGAACCAACTCTCGAACAATGGTCGTGGTTTGCCGCATGAATTCCTGGTACCTCTGAATGGAAGTGTCCCATCTGACGAGGATTGCGTCAACGCATTGAGTGAATGCTTTGGCCGAATTTTACATTAACTTTGTTGGCCTCTGGCTTTGCAAGTCACTCCATTATTGTCCGCTTGAGTCACATACCTCCTTTAGAGTTAAAACCTGCATATGGAATGGTGGTCGCAGGTCTCTAATCAGCTTCTTCGTCTTTGCAGACTCTTCCTCAATTTGATCAACTTGGGCCTAGATGGCATAAATCTGGTCGTTGATCTACTGCAGGTGGGCAGAGTTTGTATAGTCCTTTATGTTGGCGAATAAGGTCTATATTCACTCTCTCATTGTGTAGACCAAGTGATTTTTTAGTGCCAGGCTTCTTGGCCAGTCATGGACTTTGTTCATTAGAGTGTAGCCATTCGTAAGGGCATCGTCTAGTGCTTGCTTCTTCGCTTGCACTTCAGTTATTTTTCCCTCGACATTCCTCATGTAGATCTCTACTAGGTCTAGCAATGTTGATCTCATCGTCTCCAGCTTCCTTTTCATGTCGACATTGGTAGCTACCAGGTTCAAGCATGTCGCCTAGATGTGGTTGCAATAGGTTAACAGCGTGCATGCTGTGATGTCTATCGACGCCTCTATGTTCGCATCAATGATTGTTGGCCATAATGACCTGAATCGCTGCGTGACTTGATCAACATAGGCTTGCAAATCTGTATTTACTTGTCGTAAGTGATCACACTCTTTTGTTACCTCCTGCAACTACTCTGTCTGCTACTCATGTTCCTTGGCCATATCCTCGTGGATCTTTTCGGCCCTGTGTGCTTCTTGCTATATAAATGTAAATAATTGTGCTGACGAACAATGCTGGAGTGTGTTAGCCTGCATTGTACTAGGTTCGGGGAAATGTTGTTGAATGGGTAGGCCGCTGGCGATGGATTTTTCGGAGTGGGAGGTGGGAAAATGAGCTTGCTGTGATTGCAGAGTGAATTGTGGAGTGGGGGGAATGATGCTAGGGTTCGGGACCACTATGAGCTTTATAGAAAAAAGTGGCCGGTATGGCTCAATCCTTTCTCCCTGTAGAATAGTGTCTAGGCTTCCTCCTTGTGGTGGGTCCGACCCATGCATTGGTGATGCAAGTGATGTTGGCTATGTACCATTGACGGAAGTGGTGCCTTGTGCTTGCCCGACTGACTCAACTTTTGTTTCCACAGTCGTTTTTCGTCGGCCTGATAGGGGGGTTTCTAATAGGGTCGTGGAGGTGGAGGTTATGTGTGGGGATGATTCCCGCGACTAATGTAAAGCGGTGGAAGTGGTGGTGGGAATCTCTTCAATTATGGGGGATGTGGAAATTGAGGGCTCGACCTCGTCAGTAAGGTTGACAATCGGGGGTGGTGGAGCAGTTTTTGGCTTTTTACGGCTGGACTGTGGACAACTAGTTTCTTCTTTGGCTTGGGGACCGTTGCCTGAGAGGGAGAGTGGGCTACTCCCATGGGGAGTTGCATGGCCGGTGAGGTTGTGATAATGTGTGAGAACATGGTAAAACCTTGAAATTGGGTAGGATAATTGCTCTCACCTGATTCTCCTTCGAAGCTGGTAATTGTTTGCCTTAGCTCGAACATTTTCTCCTCCATCTGAAGCACCATGGGGTGGAGGACATCTTCTGCTGGCCACTTCCTGCTGCTTTCTACCACATCTCCCCCTTGTGCCTGCTGCTTCAAGGCCTCAAATAGGTAGTTGTATTTCCCGTCCATGATTTCACAGGCCACTCCCAGCCATGATCCCACCTCCTTGTGTAGCGCTGTTGCCATTAGAATGAACCTCTGTGGCCTCATCTTAAAGGTCTCTGGGTGGACACACCGTGGTCTAAGATAGGTGTGTGCATGTGAGGCTCCGAACCAGACCTCTTCTGAGAATTCATCCAGTAGAGCCTTTGGTATCCTCTCTGTTGACCTGATGGTGGCTAGCATCTGCTCATACCAATCCTTGAAAGCTATCTCATTTATCTCTTTCATGTTGGGGTCTCCCGATGCCCTCCATGGGTCATAGTAGAGTGCTATCAATTGTCCTTCAACAATGGTCACCATTTCCCTTTCCTTCGGTGACCTCCACTTCCACATTTCCAAACACATCAAAATGTACTCGAACATGAAACTGGTACCCCGTATGTACACATATTCACAAGCTTCAAACAACTCGTTAAGAACAAATACAGACCAGTTAAGTACCTCTCCCTGGCAACAATGTTCTGCAACCGAAATTGCATCCAGTGTGCATTCGTTCTTCATATAATGTCTCATGGTTTTGCCCTCTATGATGTAGCAAGCAAATCTGATGTCAACCTTGTTGATCATATTGAGCTTCGCTCCTCTTCCACCCCTCTCAGTCCTGTATCTTGCATAGATGTTATCTTTAGTCTGCTTCTTGGCTCTCTTAGCCCCTGACTGAAATGTTATGCTCACTACCTTCCATTCTACTGAAAACCCTGTTAGATGATTAATATCATCCACATGAATGGGATACTCCTTGTCCAGCCACAGTGATCCTCCGTGCATCCTGCTTGCCAAAAGTTTGGTACACTGCATTGCAGCGAATTGAGTGCCAAACATAGGTAAGCTTCTCAAATGGAGTAAAGTTGACCTCTGTATCCCTTTGAAATCCTCCTTGATCCTAGAGGTCTTGGTGTCATCCTCCCTCTAGATGTCCTCTGCATAAACTTCCCTTTTCAGAGCTAGGAACTAGAAGCAGTCCGTAAGATCATTGTCGACCAGATTCACCTTATCATATTTTCCATACAAATTGTCAACCACCTCAATTCGTTCATCTAATGGGTCCTATGGGACTGATACAATTCCCTTTGCCATCTCCCTTCACCTTTGGTAAACAATCTGTACCTGAGGTTTCTTGTTTTTGTGTCTCTGCAACTATTCTTTAGAGTGGACCTGTAGTTCTCATGCTGTCTGCAATTTAAATTTTTGAATTTCCTTCATTATCCTGTGATTTAAGTAGCCAGAATTGACATGATGTTTTGTGACTAACTTGACCTTAGCAACTAATTACTCCAACAACTTTCTCCATGTGTTCTAGCTATACCTTGCCGCCGTCAGCTGACCTGGACCTGACAACCATGATGTGGACTGGGAAAGTACATAGTGGGTTGCATGGCATATTTATTTTTCCATGATGGGGTTATTTATTAACTAAATTTGTGCTTAATGGGAAAAGTTTTTTCAGATCCTACTTTGACAGTTGCATTATTGGCTACTTAATATGGAAATGACTACCGGTATAGTGGAAAGGACATGTACAAAATGTGATCATAAAGACTGCAAAAAGCGCATGCCTACATGTACCTTGCTAACTGGGACTACATGTGTGATTACTAATTCTACTTTTATTTGCCCCCCAACCACAAATGGGTTGTGACATGTTGAAGTTGTTGCCACAACCTTATTGACCTTCTACTTATTTCTCTAAAAAAACTCCATGACTCTACCTAGTAGCTTATTATAACTGACTGGCTTCTTCTTCTTCTTCTTCTTTTCCTACCTACTTGCGGCCTCATTTCTGAGACCCTCTTTTATCTTGATTTATGTCTTTTGGAAGGGCTTCAGGCATGTGCCATTCACCCATCCGTGCAGCATGACTCCATCCAGTTGCGCGAGTCTCACTGCTCCAGAATCTCTGATTTCTGTGACTATAAATGGGCCCAACCAGTGCATCTGTGGTTTCCCTCGGAATTTCTGGAACTTGCTTTCATATAGTAGTACCTGGTCCCCTACTTCAAAATACTTCTTTCAGATGTGCCTATCATGCCAAGATTTCTACCTTGTTTGCTCCACTGACTGATGAAACTCGGCCAAGAATTGGGTTTTGTCAAGTTCCATCAGTTGACTCAGTCTTTCTCGTAAGTCCATTGTTGTCTGTCTTCCCTATTGCTTCAGATATGAACATGCTTGGTAATATAAATTCTATTGGTACCACCGCTTCCCTTCCGTATACTAGTTGAAATGGAGTTTCCTTATGAAGTCTCTTTAGTGTTGTCCTGTATGCCCATAGAGTTGCAGGTATTCTTTCATCCCAATCATCCCTGTTAGCTGATACAACCTTTGTTAGCCCTTTCTCTAGGATTTTATTGAATGCTTTGACTATTTCGTTGGCCTGTGGGTGATACGGGCTACTCTAGTTATTCTTAATCATGAAAGTCTTCAGAAGAGTCTCAATGGTTTCATTTAGAAATTGTGTTCCTTGGTCACTTGTGAGACTCCTTGGGCATCCAAACCTTGAGATTATGTTCTCAAAAATAAACCTTGTGGTTGTTTCTATTGTATAGTCCTTGATGGGTTTTGCTTCTACCCACTTGGTAAGGTATTTGGTTGCAGTTATTATGTATCTTGTGTGTGAATGCCTCGCCGGTGGTGTAATGGGTCCAATGAAGTCTATTTCCCACTTGTCAAATATTTGCACTGTGTGAACGGGATTTAAAGGTAGCTCATCTCGTCGCAAAGGCTTTCCAACCCTTTGATAGACATTGCAGCTCTTAGAAAATTCTTTAGAATCTTTATGAATAGTCGGCCACCATAGTCCTACTTGCAGTATCTTTCTTGTGGTGGCTTTACCCCCCACATGGCCTCCTACGACTCCTGCATGACATTCCCATAGTACCTTGTTTCTTTCATGCTGGAGGATGCAACGCCTCAATATTTGATCTAAGCCCATCTTGTAGAGGTGTCCTGCAATTAGTTGATAATCTATTTCCCTTACTACCAAGTGTTGTCTTTGTGCTTCCATATATCCTTCTGGGCAATGACCTATTGTTAATAACATAATGACCTCTTCTAGGTGATCTGAGATTGCCTCTATTCTGAATAAGTCGGCATTAGGCAATCGATCATCCACTGCTCCCTCATTCTCCCCTGTCTCTAGTCACGACAAGTGGTCTAGCCCCACATTCAGTCTGCCGGGTTTTATGACCACCTCGAAAGTAAATTCCTAGAACAACAACAACCATTGGCATATTCTACCTTCTAATATTGGTTTGTTTACCAAGTATTTCAGTGCAGAATGGTTTGTAAATAATTTGAATGGTGCGCCCAACAAGTAATGCCTGAATTTTTGGAGAGAATAAACCATGGCCAAGGCTTTTCTCTCGGTTGTTGTATAGTTTCTTTCCACAGTTGACAACTTTCTACTAGCATAATACACCGGGTGGTCCATATTTTTCTCCCCTGGTTGCGCTAAGACTGCTCCCAGCGTTATCCCTGATGCATTGATGTGAACATGGAACATTTTGTTCCAATATGAATAGACAAGGATAGGGGCACTTACTAGCCTTTCCTTCAACTTATTCAGTGTTGTCTGACAATCCTCAATCCAAATAAACTCTTCCATCCTTTTCAGTAGATTTTCCATTGGGGTTATGATTGATGCATAATTCCTGATGAAGCACCGGTAATACCTCGTATGGAACAGAGTTGACCTTAGTTGCTTCACATTGCGTAGTGGTTCCATGTTGACAATTGTTGCAACCTTCATTGTCTCTACGCATACTCCATCCTTGCAGACGATATGCCATAGTAATGTTCCAAGCAGGATTGCGAAAATACATTTCTTGAGGTTTAAGGAAATCTGTAGTTGTCAACATCTTTCAAACATAACCCTTAATAAGCTGGTGTGTTTCTTTAGTAGACTATATATTATCCAATCATACATGTACACTTCTATAAATCTATGAATATAGTCTCAGAATGCTGCTATGACAATCCTTGAGAAGACTGTTGGTGCGTTCTTTAGTCTAAATGGAATTACGTTGTATGCATATGACCCCCACTTAGTAGTGAATGTTGTTTTCCTTTTATTCTCCGCAGCTCTTCGAACTTGATGGTAGCCTGAGAATCAGTCTGTAAATGAATATGCTTCGTTCCCTGTCACATTGTATAGGACCTCATGACTGAAAGGTGTTGGGAATGGGTCATGCACACATGCGTTGTTGAGGCTCCTGTAATCAACACATACTCTTATTTCGGTCACATCCTTTTTGTTTTGTATGACTATCAGACTTATCCACTCTACTTCATCTACCAGAATATGATTCCCGCTTCCAAAATTTTGTTAATTTCCTTCTTAACCTTCTTCTTTAATCGTGGGTTCAATATATATGGTTTGTGCTTTACCAGCCAGGCATCTGGCCTCAAAACAATATTCATTTCCTCTATGTCTCCTTTTATCTCCTTTAGCTCTGCTATTGAAGCTAGAAACAGGTCCTGGTATTCCTGTAATAGGTCAAAAATTTATTTCTTGGTCTGTTCATCCCAGTAGTCTCTTGTAGATGCTATTTTGGGCTTATCCTCCATCCCAACATTTTGTTTTCTTAGTTTCATTGGTAGAAGGTGGGCACCTTCTTTTGAGGGGCTCTCCCGGATGTCTCTTTCTCCTTCTGTTTCTTTGAAGGTCAGGTGTCTCAATCCATATAACCCATCCTCCTCTAGTTTTGCATCCACCTTGTCACATGTTTCATATTTCGGAGAATCCATGTTATACAGACACTGCAGAAAACTTTCATCGGGACATCCTTCAAATAACTATCCTGAGGCAAACATAACCCCTTTTATTGCCTGGAGTGTCTTCGTCATGCATTCCTCATTACTTCAAAATGAGAAGCTGCTAACAAACTGTACCTCCAAAGAATCCCAATCTGTCCTTTGTCGACAGAGTTCCTCTTGTATGTACCAAGCTTGGGGGAACAATTACCAGGGTATGTATAAATTCGTGTACCCATAGGTTCTTCGGTATTCCCTCGGTTTTCCAATATGTTATGCAATCTTCAACGTGGCTCTCAAGACTTGAATCCCCTTTGTAAGTTGCCTTACCCTGTGGTCGGTCCTCATCTTGGGAAAATCTTTCCTTCATGGCTTTCTTGATGCTTGCCCAGTCCCTTAGTGCACTGCAGTGCATTCTCCACCATCTTGTCAGTGTTGCCATGAGAGTGATATCAAGAAAGAAAATATTTTGATCCTCCGTCATTTCCTGGTCTATCCTGTTCAAGAAGGTGTCCACTAGTTCAAGACCATAATAGTTGGGATAGTCGCTTATCTCTGTTCCTATCCAATTTACTTGGGTTATCATTGCACAACGTCTAGTGTTTAGTTCATACCCACCTTGCTGCCATGCATCCCATGCAGCTTCCAAGCTAGTCTCTGAGGTTTTTATACTTCTCCAGCTGACAGAACCTCCTGCAGTGGGATTTATGTAATCTTCCCTCTTTCCTATTGTGAGCGTGTATAGTTGGTCTAACATTCTTGGTTCCTCCCTGTCATCTATTGGTTCTGTGAACCTAGGGCCTTGATAAGGGTCCAAGGGTTGGATCACCCTCAGTCCTTCTGCTTAAAAAATAATCAGCTCTTTCTTTAGGTCAATGACAACATAGTTTTCATAGGCCCAATTGATGCCAAGGAGTGTCGGGTATGGGTCCTTATCCTCCATGATGTCAATTACCTCAAATTCAGTGTGCGTCTTCATCCCATCCACATCTACTTCCATGTTTTCTAACCTTCCAATGGGTAGTATATAATACTAGTTTTCCATTCTTAGCTGAATTGGTGAGTATTTCAGTTGCGACTTTCCCATTGCCTCCCATGTTTTTCTAGGTAGGATGTTTACATCCGATCCCAAGTCTAACATTGTGTCCCTTATCTGGAATCCCACAACCTAAGAATTGATTCAAAATTCCTTTCCACTTCTCCTCTTGTTTTGTCTCACTCTTTTGGAATTCTTTTCTGGTAAGTCGGCAAGTGATTGCTCCACTTCCCCTTCCTCTACAGATAACGTAGCCTTTAAACTTTTCCACAACTCCTTCAACATGCATTCATCTTCGACAATCTTCAGGAATAGTTTAAACCACTCTTCAATCGACTGGTTATGATCAAGTACATGGCCATTTGGTCCCTGGCCATCTCTCTTCTCAGTCATCCCCTCGAACAGCTTAGCTGCCTCATGATAATACTGCTTTTGGCGTTCAGGCTGATACACTTTCTTTGGAGATGCCGCTTTAACAACCAAGGGTGGGTCCATTGTGCTACGATCCTCCCCCGTCTTCTTTCCTCCTCGAGTGACTATATTAATATTGGTTGTGGGAAGACCATCGTCGGTATGAGGTTCAACATTAACCAGGTTAGCCCCCCTCTGTTTGGTCCTTTCTTCCCACTTTGCAATGAGTTCTGGACAATCCTCCATGGCGTGGGTGTTAATCCTGCATTGTGAGCACTAGGGTCTCCTAGGGAGCAGGCATTCCCTAGCAACATGTACTTCATGGTCATAGTTGTAACACCTTACAAGGCCTCTTCCTCCCGTTCTTCCTCCTCTCCCATTTCCTCCTCGTCCTCCCCGTTTTGACTCATTAATTCTAAACATAGATCTGTCAAGCCGTTCTGCTAGAGATTCCAGTGTTCGGCACTGGTCAGTGTGATGTGTTGTAGATGCGCAGAACTCACAGTAGTTGTTATTGGGGATGTTCGAGTATTTCTATAGTATCAGGCACATCCATGGTATATTTCCATACATTCTACATATCTCGCAAAATTCTTGGCTATTCCTTCTCAGAAAATCTCCTTGCACTCCTATTGTCACAACTCCTGCAGTTGGTGGGGCCCCTGACGACCTCACGACCCCCCATGGAAGATTAATCCCACGTAACCTAGGTCACTCTATCGCAACATGCCCTTACACCATGCAGTGGGTGCACCATATGTTGGCTCTGGCTGGTCATACTGGTTGAAGATCCTTTAGCTTCTCTGTTAAAGTTGTGATCTGATTTTAGAGACCCATGATCGATGGGTCTTGCAAACTCATCCCTCCCCGGTATTATTGAGGATATACAGTTTTTAGAAAATTATATATTACAGAGCAATGGAACACATAAAATATTGTAGAAATATAAACACAGAAAACGCATAAAACAAGAGAGACACAGATATACGTGGTTCACCCAGTTTGGGCTACGTCCACGGAGAAACAACTAGTCCTTCCTTTTATATTAACCAGTAAACTAAAGAGATACAACCTACAGCAGATTTGCTGTAACACCCGCTTCGCTCTCAATCTCCTCTCTCTTTCTAACTCAGAATACAGATCTACATAGACGAAATACAATTCCATCATATATAGTGAGGGGTTGCCTTCTAGGGGAAAAAACCCTAAATTAAACATAACTTCTATCGTCAGATCTCCGCCTAATGAACGGCCTAGATTGACTAGAAATTACTATACTTTTACAAGGCAATTTTACATCTATTCTTAGCTTCGAGGGCATTGCCCTTGAACCCCCCGTCGGGGGGGGGGGGCTCCCAAAAGGTTGTAGCTGCCCCCCGCTGGACCCCCCTGCAGCGAATATTTTTTGAGCGGCGTTGCTGCCCCATTTCGAACTGGGGTCCAATTTGGCGATACCTTTGAATACAAAAGATAATCAGGCTCCACACCCAACACCATCCATGGCTTCTATTCATGATGCTTTCTCTAAAGCCTCTTGGAGGGTTCTGATTTTCTATTGCGCCAGTGGCATTTAGGTTAGGGGCAAGAGTGCCTTGATAAACTAGTCCAGCTAGTGATTCGCATCCAAAGTGTAACTCAACTTAGAAATGGCATCCTTAAACCTTTGCATGAGCTCCCAGGTCATCTCACCCTCCTTCTGCTTGATCTCCCATAGTTCTGATAACCCCTGCTAGTCTGTCTGTGGTACTTTGAATTCCTACACAAATCCTCTCTTGATATCATCTATCATGGGGTTCTGGTTCTGCTCCACTCATTTTATAAACCAGTGCAGAGCCCTCTCCCTCAACGTGGTCTGAAACTCCACTATCCTGATGTTGTTTGGGGTCTGTCATGCTCTCCAGATAGCTTCACAGAGATACTAGTGTTGTTCCACATCCTTGTTTCCCCTTCCTACAAACTCTGGATATCTAGTAAAATATCCCGCCATACTGATTTGGGTATGAGCTAACAACACAAACCCTTTGTTCCCTAACTATTGGGATCCTTGTAATCCTAAGTTACTAATACTACTGGTTTCTTTGTTGCTTCCAATATTAAAACTGGCTTTATGCTTCTCATGCGCCTTATATACCCATACTTCCTTAGCTAATCTAATAAAAAAAAAAATTGGATTGTAATAAAGTACCAGGGGAAGATCGGGGGAGACACCACCTACGTCTCAGGGGTATTGCTGTTGACTTCTAATGGATGCTTCTCCTTCGTTAAATAATCTTATCATCATGTTTTCGATGTCCTCCTCTCTCTCCTCTCCATACCCACCAGCATTTTCTCTTGCGATATTCCTTCCCCGACCTGTAGGAAAGGTACCTCTTCATCCCTCTAGCTCCTATATCTCCTGTCGTCGATCTTTCTCTACTCAGTATCTTCCTTTTCTTCAGAGTCTGAATCACTCTTACCTACCACTTATCTGCTAGCAGGTCTCTCCTTTGCGCTCTGACATCTCTAGCTTTCTTCAATTCTTCTGCATCCATCCCTTCAACAGCATCTCTATTCCCCAACTTGCAGCATTCCCCCCCTTAAGTACTTCCCCCATTCTTGGGGTTTTACACTGCTATCTCTATGGTGGGTGAAGGCAGTAATCCTTCTTCTACCATAAACATCTTAATCCACGTTGGTACTTCCCTCATCAACCTTCCTCCTAATCCAGATCCAAATACCGCTTTTGCCTTTGAGAAGGATCGATAACTCTCGGTAGTGAACTCGACTATATATCCTTCCATTGTAGTCTTTACCAAAAAATCAATTGCTCGGTTCAGTTCATTGTCCAACTGCTAAAGTAGTGTGAGATCCGACGGGGTCCAGCTGCGGTGAACTGTCATCAACCCCCCTAACTGATTCTTCCCTTTTAGCCTTCTTAACCAATTGTACAAGTCTTCGGGAAACTTGCACCATAATATCTCATATTGGTCATTGGTACCATCGGCATACAAAATCCCTTCACTCACCTTACCGGTTGGCTGATTTTGGCAGCTAGCTTGCTTTGTTACAAAATTATCTACTTTATGGTTCCACCAATCCCTGATCTCTCTCTTGAATATCCTTGACACCATGTTCTGAACCAGTTCTCATAACTTCAGGCCCTAGAAACGAAATGATTTATTGGCACAAAAGAGTCATCAGAGGGAAAAGAACCTGAGTTCGAGTGTAGAGGGCCAACAATGGTCCGTTATAGTCTAGGACAATGCCAACATTTTCACCTTACTGATGTGGACTGTTACGAAAATTGATGTGGTAGTTTAGAATTAGACTAAAGGTTCACTTAAAAACCAATCAGCCACGCATTAAACATATTTTGTATGTGTATTCCCTCCCGAGGGTCCCTCTTGCCTGACCAATCACCGTTGGTCCTACCTTGACTTCTTACTCCCTAAGCGCTTCAATCTCCACCATTGATCTAGCTTCTTTAGATCCAACGGATATCGTGTCATATCCGCTTGCCAACTAGTATGGAAAATTTCCACCGTCGATCTTTCCCATTTGATCCAACGGTTATCGCGCAATCTCACGTGATTACTTGCAAAATTGATATCAGGTCGAGAGCGCAGGAGATTTCTGGTTTTCCCATGCTACGTGTCACCCGCTAAGGTTTCTCGCGTGAAATTGTGAAATACCATTTACCATTTTAGAAGTGCGCGAGATACTGCTTACCACTTGGCAATACTGCCCACATGCTTAATACGCACTTTTAATAAATAAGTTTTAACAAAGGTTTAGCGCTTAAGCTGAGAATAACCCTTAATGAAAATCAACTGTGATTTATCAATAAAATGCATAAATAGAAAATAATACCCGATTAGGGTCCAGAATGCCGATACACAGATTCAAGAGAATTTCACACCAGGAATAATACGCAATGCCACACTTAATCAATTTATTCAATAAAATAGAAATTATAGAGTCTTGGCCCTCTTGGCTCGATTACAAAAATTTGTTTGACCTCTGTTTCACTCGCAAACCCTATCTCTCTCTCAATATTTCGCTTGCTCACTCTCCTATTCCATCCAATCTCTATCATTACATTTTTTCCTTTCTTTTATGGATCAAATCTTATCCTAACAACATTGACAACTCAATCTCTATTTTTATCAGCTCAACTATTAAATCCCTATTCTCAAGCTTTGATACACACCTATCCTAACACTTATCTCATGTTCTAAAAATAATACAATGATTTAATTGTTACAATAATTGAAGTAAAGATCAATTCGAGAGATCCAACCCTCTCTCCTAAGAATTGATTTTGACCACTCAGGTCAATAAAATCCATCTCTTGTTAGCCACAACATGTGAACATACAATCACATTGTTGGCTAAGTTTGGATGCTCCTGCATTAGACTCCTAGGGAAGAAAAGAATCATTCATCAAACTGTCAGGATTGACTCCGTACTTCTATAATTCTGCTGTTGTTAACCAATTGGCATCCTCCATTGGTTGTCCCTTCCATTCGACTAGATATTGAAAATAATCTTGTCCTCTGGTTCTTTTGGATACTCTTTTCTCCAAAACAACTGCCACCTCTTTCTTGAGTGTCTTTGGCATTTTTTCTTCCCAATGTAAAGTCTGAACTTCATATTCTGTAGGTTCCTTCTGTAAATCTAACTCTGTCCCCTTATATGGATATAAATATGCAACATTGAAGATAGTTGATATTCCAATCCCTTTTGGCAGCTCAATTTCATAAGCATTGGTTGAAAACTTCTTCACAATTCTGCATGGCCCAATATTTTCCATCTTTAGTTTATTATAAGTCCCAACATGAAATCTTTCTTTCCTCAAGTATACCATCACTAAATCTCCCACTTGGAATTCTTTTTCTTTGCTCCTCATATCAGCTCTTTGTTTGTATTTTCCATTGCTTTCCTACAATCTGTCTTTGAAATCTTCTTGTAGTATCTGCATCTGCTCTACAAACTCTTCGGCCTTTGCACCTCTTGTCTCCTATTTTCCCAAATTTCTGAGCTCATACACACCTCTTGGATTTATTCCAAAACAATCTAAAATGGAATCACCCCAGTACTTCGGTTTGGAGTGTCATTATAAGAAAATTCAACTTGAGAAAGTGCTAAATCCCGCTGCTTAGGATTTTGATACACTAAACTTCTCAATATGTTTTCCAAGCTTCTATTTACCACTTCGGTCTCTCCATCTACTTGAGGGTGATATGTTGAACTGACACTAAGGTTGGCACCTAGTTTCTTCCAAAGAGTTCTCCAGAAATGCCAAACAAACTTTGTATCCCTATCAGACACAATACTTATAGACAATCCATGTAACCTTACAACTTCTAAAAAGAACAGATTAGCAATATGTGTTGCATCACTAGTCTTTTTACATGCAATTAAGTGTTCCATTTTAGAAAATCTACCTACCACAACATAAATGGAATCATTTCCTCTTTGAGTTCTAGGTAATCCCAAAACAAAATCCATACTAACTGCATGCCATGGTCGGTTTGGTATTGGTAATGGTTGGTACAATGCTGTATTTTGGCTTCTCCCCTTAGCATGCTGATAGATCCTGCACTTCTCAACAAATTTCTTAACATCAGTTTGCATCTTTGGCCAGAATTAAAAAGCATTTACCTGAGAAAATGTTTTGTCATGTCCAAAGTTCCTAGATAACCCTCCACTGTCTTTCTCCTTGATTATGTTTTCCCTCATAGAACATTTGGGAATGCATAGTTTGTTACCTTTAAAAAGTAAACCTCCTTAAATAAGACAATCTAACCATTGGCTTCTATTATGAACTGCTGGATTTTGTACAATTGCATAAATATCTTTAAATTTTGCATCATCTTTATACATATCAACCATTTCTTCAAATCCTACAACACCAACTCTATGAAATTTACCCTGCTTAGAGCATCAACAAGTTTGTTCAACTTACCACTTGTATGTTTTATCACAAAAGTGAAGCTCTATAAGAAATCTACCCACTTGGCATGCTTCTGATTCAATTTTGGTTGGTTGTTTATGAATTGTAATGCATGATTGTCAGAAAACAATACAAACTCCTTTGGTAGAAAATAATGTCTCCATTTTTTTAAAGCTTGCACAATAGCATAAAATTCTTTATCATAAGGAGAATATTTCTTATTAGCTTAATTTAGTTTCTCACTAAAGTATGCTATTGGTCTCTATTCCTGACTTAAAACTGCTCCAATTGCAACTCCACTAGCATCAGTTTCAACTTTAAAAACATTTCCAAAATCAGGCAAAGCTAAAACTGGTTTTTCTGTAATTTTCTTCTTCAACAACTTAAAATTTCGGTCTGCTGCTTCTGTCCACTTGAATGGCTTATTAGTCTCTTTGATTGTTTTAATAATTGGTGCACAAATCTGACTAAAACTTCTGATAAATTTTCTATAAAAACGTGCCAGACCATGAAAGCTTCTTACCTCAAATGTGTTTCTTGGAATAGGCCAGTTCCAAATTTCTTGGACTTTCTATGGATCCATTTTTAGACCTTCTTTAGAAACTACAAACCCAAAATAGATTAATTCTTCTTTCATGAAACTACATTTTTCAGATTTAGTAGCAGTTTCTCTTTCTGGGTAGTTCTTAGAACCAGCTTAAGATGCTCCAGATGTTCTTCTTTGCTTCTACGTAAAACTAGAATATCATCAAGATAAACAATGACAAAATTTCCTTCATATTCCTTCAATACTTCTTTCATCAATCTCATGAATGTGCTAGGTGCATTAGTGAGTCCAAAAGGCATCACTAACCACTCATATAGCCCACTGTTTGTTTTAAATGCAGTCTTCCATTCATCTCTTTCTCTATTCCTTACTTGATGGTATCCACTCTTCAGATCTATTTTTAGTAAAATAATTTGACCCACTTAAACAATCCATCAAATCATCCATACGTGGTAAAATAAATCTATACCCAATAGTAATCTTGTTTATGGCTCTGGAATCAGTACACATGTGCCAGTCACCTCCTTTCTTTGGAATGAGTACTATTGGTACAACACATGGACTAAGACTCTCTATTATTAATCCCTTATCCATTAGTTCTAGCACTTGTCTCCCAGCTTTTGCATTTTCTTGAGGAGTTAACCTGTATGCTACTTTATTTGGCAAACTTGCCCCAGGTATTAGATCAATGTGATGAATAATACTCCTGCTTGGTGGTAATGCATTTGGTAGCTCATCCACAATAATATCAGCAAAATCATTCAACAGAGTTTTGATTTCTTTAGATAAATCATCTAAGTTTGTGGAATTCAAAATTACCTTAGGTCTCCTTATGACAGCAAAATGTATCTGTTCATCCTTCTTGACTTCTTGCAGCAATTCTTTCCCACTTACCAGCATAACACTGTTTCCAGGTGCTTCTTTTTCTGCTTCATTCTTCAATGGAATCATTGTATGTTTATTCCCATCCTTCTCTAGAGTATAAGTGTTTATTCTCCCATCATGTATAGCTTTCCAATCAAATTGCCAAGGTCTTCCCAGAAATACATGGCATACATCCATTGGCATTACATCAGATAATACCACATCCTTATAAGTACCAATATAGATTTCTACTTTGCATTGTTCTGTCACATTAAGTTGATGTCCCTTTTGTAGCCATGATACTTTGTAAGGAGTAGGGTGTACTGTTTTCACTAATCCTAACTTGTACACCATTTTTGTAGAAACTAGGTTATCAATGCTTCCACTGTCAATTATCACTTTACAACATTTTCCTTTGGACTTGCATGTAGTTCTAAATAAACTCTTTCTTTGAGCTGGTTCTCCTGTCTCTTTCTCTACTTTAAGCAATACCCTTTTCAATAACAAATATTCTCCTACTTCGGGTGATTCTTCCTTATTTGCAATTTGAGGTTTTTCTTCCTTTTCCTCAGCCACATTCACATTCCGCTGATTTGTTGCTTTATTATGAGGACAACCCATGATCCATGTCCCCATTCTCCACATGTATAACACCAAATTTCTCTTCCTTGACCTCTTCCTCTACTAAAGTCTCCTCTCTGTGGTGGTCTACTACTTGAACCTCCTACTTTACCCTAAGGGTACTGAAATATTGATCTAGTAGTTCCTCTACCTCTTGTTGAACTTTTCCCTCTGTTCCTCTGATTTTGTTTCCTCAACATCTTCTCCTCTGCTTTCAAAGCTACTTGATAGGCATCTTCAATTGTCTTCAGACTCAGCAAGATAATTTCATCCTGTATGTCATATCTCAAGCCATTGATGTATCTGGCTGCCTTTTCTACGTCATCCTCTGCATGTCCTACTCTAATGCTCGACTTACAAAATTCTTTTGTATATTCTTTGATAGTCATCCCCTTTTGTCTCAAATTCTATAACTGTATAAAAAGATTTAACTGATAATATTTTGGCATGAATTTACCTTTCAGCCTACTCACCATTTTATCCCATTATTTGATCTTGGGCTTCCCGTTTCTTTCTCTGGATGTTTGTAGTTCATCCCACTAGATAGTTGCATGACCCCTCAATCTGGTAACTGCAAATTTCACCTTCTTTTTGTCATCAACCTCCTGATAGTCGAAATAGTTGTCTAATGACCTGATCCATTCCATCAACTCTTCTACATTGAGATTCCCGTAATACAAAGCTATTTCCACCTTTGGTCTTCCACTTACTTTGGCAAACATTTTGAGAACTTTGGTAGCTTCGCTTTCATCCTCTTCTTATTCCTTAGAAGATTCCTCTACAACACTGGTATCTCCTTCATCAGGTGCTCTCCTTTGAGCAGTTTCCATTGTCTCCATCTTTGTACGCAGGTTTCGAATCTCTTCCAACAGAACTGCATTCACTACAGGTCTCCCTCGACCTATGCCAGCTCCTGTCCCAGGTGGCATGTTTACTGTAACAGACTTAATCCTTGAGATTTGATACCAAATGATGTGGATGGTTACCAAAATTGATGTGGTAGTCTAGAATTATACTAATGGTTCACTTAAAAAAGAATCAGCTGCGCATTAAACATATTTTGTACATGTATTCCTACTTGCCTGACCAATCACTGTCGATCCTACTTTGACTTCTTACTCCCCAAGTGCTTCAATCTCCATCATTGATCTGGCTTCTTCAGATCCAATGAATTTCACGTTGTATCTGCTTGCCAACTAGTTCAGCCAATTTCCACCCTGGATCTGTCCCATTCGATCCAACGATTATCGCTCAATCTCGTGCGGTTACTTGCACGATTGATATCAGGTCGAGAGCGTGCGAGAATTCCAGTTTTCCTATGCTATGTGTCACAGGGTGAGGTTTCTCGTGTGAAATTACAAAATACCATTTACCATTTCTGAAGTGCGAGAGATATTTCTTACCAGTTGGCAATATTACCCACGTGCTTAATACGTGCTTTTCATAAATACGTTTTAACAAAGGTTTAGCGCTTAAGTTGAGAATAACCCTTAATACAAATCGACTTTGATTTATCAATAAAATGCATAAACAAAAAATAATACCTAATTAGGGTCCAGAATGCTGATACACAGATTTAAGATAATTTCACACCAGGAATAATATGCAAAACCACACTTAATCAATATATTCAATAAAATAGAAATTATAGAGTCTTGGCCCTCTTTTCTCGATTACAACAATTTGTATGACCTTTGTTTCACTCTCTAAACCTATCTCTCTCTCAATATTTCGCTTACTCACTCTCCTATACCATCCAATCTCTATCATTACATTTTTTCCTTTCTTTTATGGATCAAATCCTATCCTAACAACATTGACAACTCAATCTCTATTTTTATCAGCTCAACTATTAAATCCCTATTCTCAAGCTCTGATACACACCTATCCTAACACTTATCTCTTGTTCTAAAAATATTACAATGATTTAATTGTTACAATAATTGAAGTAAAGATCAATTCGAGAGATCCAACCCTCTCCTAAGAATTGATTTTGATCATTCAGGTTAATAAAATCCATCTCTTGTTAGCCACAACATGTGAACATACAATCACATTGCTGACTAAGTCCGGATGCTCTTGCATCACTTACCCAAGGAGTAAGGAGTCTCACCCGAAGCGTGCCATGACCGGAAGTAAGAAGGCTTCATCATGGAGTCAAGGGAGCACCAACCGACGCATCATCCGATAATAGAGATATAACATTAAACACATAACAGAGATAACAACATAACATCTAATACATATAAACTACTAAGTGCATGCATTAGACAGGACAATTCAAAATTTTGAAAGAGCCTTCACATCATGTATATTCATACATATCATTATCCGCAACCAGTTTGGACTTTCCTTTCTATTAGTTTAACAGTAAAACAATACAATACATCTTGGCATTCACCACAAGCAAATACAAGGAATACCCATTTATAGACTCATGAGCTTGGTCTCAGTCTCAAGGGTCCTGCTCATCCAAACTCCTGCCTTCTGATATCAAACTACTGCAACTAGTTATCCTCTCTTCAATGCCAACTCCAACAGCCTCACCAAGCAACCCCTCTCCCTTACTAGCCCTTTCCTTTTATATTCCTCTCTGCCACCTGGACTGCCAGTTCTTGCTCGGCTGTTCTTGTACCTTCCCGCTCACTCGACTGCATTTGTCTTCCACTGCCACCTTTCTGCAACTCTTTTGCAACTACCTATTCCTACCTTTCTGTCCAGCTGACTCCTCCACAAGCTAATCGTTGCTGCCACTTGTTTCCTCCTCGTCCTTCAGTCAGCCAAAATTGATCAACACCTTTTCAAAATTAAATGAAGGCCTCAGCAATGGAAGAGGCAGATAAGGTTTTGAAGGAGATGTAGTTCAATCTTAGTTTTACTTGGTCTTATGATCCATTAGGGGTCATTTCTAAACTAAGGATAGAAACCAAATCTACTCCTTACTTTCACACAACCAGGCCAAAAATAGAAAAATACAAAAATCGGCTAGAGTGGGTTGAGAACACTTTACACGAGGCAGAAGAACAAGAAGTCTCATCATGAATAGTGCATACTCCTAACATGCAGGAGAAGACAACCATGAGGAGTAGAGAGGAAGAGTCCCCTTTGGGGACTGATATTTTCAGTGAGGGGTTTAAAATAATGTAGAGAAATAAGGCTAAGCTTAGTTCCAGACTAAGCCTTACCAAAGATTCAGAGCATCAGACTATCATCACCACCAATGAGCCACTTCTTTCTTCATTAGTGAGTGATCAGTCTACATAGTCTCCTACTACCTCTTCAACTTCACAAGAGAAGCAAAAAATAATGTAGATAGGTAGATATACTTAAGGCGAGGCAGAGAAGAGAATAATGGATATCTTCAAAGAAATAAAAGTAAAAAATGAAGCCTTGAAGATTAACACTTACAACCAATTATGGAAGCAGACTTTTGGTGCCCAAAGTAGGCTGCTATCAGCCTTTGACTCAGAGAATGGGAAAATGTAGCTGGCATTCCTTCAAGAACAAGTTCCTTAGCCCAAGGGAACATCAGACTACAAAAAGACATTTTTTGAGTTTGATGTCAAGGATATACATCCCATTGACAAAATGGAAATGCATAAGCAAATTGGGGAAATGATTTTCTCTACTGTCACTAACACTACCATGACTTTGTCCAAATTACAAGTTACACTAACAAATGTCTAGTCACAGCTAAATATGGAGAAAGTTTATGCTCTTTCAAAAGACGCAAGCATCAATGTTGTAGAGGAGTTGGTCAAAAAGAAGAATTTCGATATAGCAGCATTGAGGAAGTAGTTAAAACTACCAGCTATTGAAGATCCTCTAGCTAAGGATATTGCAGAGATAGAGACTCAAAAGGTAGATATGGTGAAACTCATCATGGAGCAGACTCCACAGCTTAAGCAAATGGAGACAGAGATGGAGAAATTGATCAAGGAAAAGGAGAAGCCTGCTAAAAGGACTGCCCCTTTAGAAGCACATCCTATCACAGTCATTCCTATAGCCATACCAGCTACAACAAGTACAAAAGGTGTTGCAGACCAGTTGGCCAATGCAGTCCAAAATATGTCTCTTTACACTGAGGAAATCAAGAAATTGCATGATCAAGTGAAACTTCTAGAGGATCATCAAAAGAAATCTGAATTTTTTCATGCAGTAGAGCTTCAGAGAGCTCAAAATCAAATAAAAGCATGGAAAAAGCCAGCAGCTGAATCTTCTATTGGTTACACTCTCGGTAATGTCAAGGAAATCATATGGAACAACATCGTTGAGGAGATGGATGAAATCTGGCCATGTATCCAAATCATTTTCGAGCAGAAGGAGTTGATGGAAAAGGAAAACCAGACAATTGCCAATATAAATGCTCAATTGAGAGAGATGCCTGCTATAGCCAACAACATTATAAAGTTTCTTAATTCTAAAAATAGGTATGAACTAGATGATCTAGGAGCGGATGAAAGGATTGAAACTACTCTAGAGGTGAAGAAAGTTCTAACCAAAAAGAACTTAGTAGTACAGTTGAAAGAGGAGTGTCACACTCTTGAAGTTGTAGTCAATAGATTTTTCACAAGGATTGATGCATTGAACAGGAAGGGTCTACCTTCACTATTTGTGATCAATGATAAATTAATGACCAAGGAGGACTAATTCAAGAAGCTTCAAGACATTTCTAGGGACACAAGCAAGTCCTCCAACATCAAAGGTTCTATGACAGGCAGGGCGTTTTACGAAGCCATCAACAACATATGTTTTATTCAACATGAGATAAAACATATTTTCACTGTAAAATCCACTTTTTCTCGGTATATTGAGGTAGATGAAATTTACCGTAAGGTAACCAAGATAGCAATCCCAGATGAAGAATAGTGGGAAAAGTTGTGTGAATTTCAGGATTAGAGTATAGATCAGCTTTGCTAGCGCAACACCCAAATAGTGGCCACTCAGCAACAACTTTCCTTCAAAATAGGGCCAAATGTTTAGATTCATTCTTTTTTATCAAATTTTTTCCCTTTCTGTTAGTTTTAAGTAATAACAGAATGTTGTGTCACTTAGGCATTTATTTTAATATTTTTTATTTTGTTTATATACTTCATTCTGTTGAAGTATTCGAGGTTGCACCCTTGAACCAGTTATCACACATATTTGTACTAAGCAGGAGCATTTTTTATTAAATAAAAGTTTATGGATTTACTTCATATGGCTTGTCTCTCAGTGAGTTGTTTTCATCATGTTTTTCATTATGTATTCTTCATATAATTCAATCCTTTTACAGTCATCCAATTGAAAATTTAACTGAATCTCAGTTTGATTTTGAATCTGCTGTGATGTTGCATTTAAATAAGATATTAATTTGCAAGACTATATGTTATTGTTTATTCCTCTTTGAACTTAAATTGCACTAGATTTTCGTAATAGTTTGGTTATATTCTATTGATATATGAAACATTGTTTTCTTGATTTCCTCTTATAAATGGTTATATATTCAGTCTAAATATTAAATCACTTATACTTCTCTATATTCTACTTATCCATCCCACTTAAATCAAAATAACCATATGTATTTAAAGAACAACCTTTTGTTTTATTAAGGATCTTTGTAAGTTTAAAGCAATTGTTTTTAGATATTTCACTGGTCCTCCAAACCATTAAAATCAACAAAAAAATTTAGATGCTTTGGCATAGCCCATTGACCTTAGGTTATCTCAAGGGACAACATTAGAGTGGCGTTTTTTCCAGGGAGCGAAGAACGGAAAGTTAAATTTTCCCTAGGGCAACGATTTTCCCTTTCCTTTAAGGTGAATAAAGGATAAGGTTATAGGTCAAAATATTTCACCTGGTGATTCCAATGGTCCAATATAGCTCCCTATAAGCACACAAGATCATGTTCTGATTTTGAGATTGTTAATCCTCTACCAGACCTAGAAAGACTCATCATGGGAGCCTCTTCAAGGAGAAGACGTAGAAAACCTTCTTCTTCTTCATATTTTCACCCTTAAGAAACTCCACCTGTAGATACCTTTTCATTTATACCCACCCATCCTAATTGGACTAAACTACCTCCTAGGGTTTCTGATCTTATTTCCAGAGGAGTAGACCTTCCATGAGCCTTTTTGATATAGTCACTTGAAACATATCAAGTTCCATCCATTCCTATCAAATCACCTTCATTTGAGGAAGAATTGGGTTTACATCTACCTGAATTAAAACCTCAAGATTTCATTACTCCAACCCCTTATTCTATTCCATCATCCTTAACTAATTTTCAAGAGACATTTTATGTCTATTCGAATCCCTTATTTGAAAATAAGGAAGAATTCCCACCAGGAGTTCAGAAATTTGTTATCAAAACCCCTTTCAAATCCTTAAAGAGGTCTCCTCCCTCACCTCCACATATTAATACACCTACTGACTCATCTTCATCTCCTTCATCTTCATCATCTTCCTCTTCCTCATCAACATCCACTCAGACACCCCATACTCCTCTTGCTGTTATGGATTTTCGACCCATTGTGCAAGCTAGGTACGCTGCTCTAGTTCTCCCTGCAAACTTGGGAAATTTTCCTGATGTATATCTAAAGCATCTCCCAAGATTTAATGGAGAAACATGTCCCTCAGTATAGGATCATGTATCAACCCTCCTAGATTTTGCTGAAAATATGAACATAGAAGAGAAAAATGTTTATATGAGATTATTTTTGCAATCTTTAGAAGGAAATGTTAGGATCTGGTTTAGGCAGCTCAGAGCTAACTCTATCAGAACTTGGAATGAGCTCATAACAATCTTCAAAAATCAATGGGGGGTAAAGAAATATCTTGTTTACTTCCTTACTGAATTTCAAGAATTAAAGAGAAACCCTGGTGAACCCATTTTTGAATTCATCAAAAGATTTAACAAACTCTATCTTAAAATGGTTGTTGATTGTAAACCACTAGTAGCAGCTACAAAGGTTAGATTCTCTAAAGCATTTGATGATGATTTTGCAGTCATGCTAAGGGAAAGAGTTTCTAATACATTAGAGGACATGCAGACAAATGCTATAGAGGTAGAAGCCAATAGGTTAGCTTCTGGCAAACTCAAAGCTAAAGCAGAAAAAGAAGAAATAAAACTAAAGGCTAAGATTGATGATTCATATTCCTAAAAATCTAAACTTGAAGATCAAAAAATTGATGAAATTACATCTTTGCTTAGGAACCTTTCTAATAGGATTTCCAAAATTGAAACACAACCTAGAATTGTTCAGAAAACTGTTGTCAGACCTCAAGCTCAAACTCAATTTAGAAGAACTCCTCAAATGCAAATTCTTCAGAGACTAGCTTCTGACCAAAACATTCAACCACCTTTGATGATTGATGATCAACAATCATAGGATATAGGCCCTTTAATCACTGAAGATATCAATAATATTGATTCATCAGTAGTACAAATGGCCATAGTTCCTTCATCCTCACCTCAGTCTTTTGAACAAGAACCAGGAGATGCTCAACTTTCAAAATACTTAGCATTCTCTGAATTTTTAATTGCAGAATTGAATAAAAGATATGATCTAAGGCCTAGATTAGGTCCTAGTAGACCTCCAAAATCCACCACCATAATCGAACCTGCAATGAAAACCATTCAAACACAAACTCCAACACCTCAGACTACAGAGTCATCCACTGAAACCCTTCCATCTGACAAGATTGTTTTGACCACTTTTAATATTGAAAAGGAATTGGAAAGGGTCAAGATTCCTATACCTTTAGCCAAACTTTCCAAAAATCCTGGTTACAAAAATCAAGTGTCAAAATGGATACAGTCTTCTAGTGTAGATGCTGAGGGAGATGTTATTAGTCTACAAGATGAAAAACCCTCAGTTGTATTTGGCCCTAGTTCTGATATGATCGATGAAATTGTTCCACCATTTTATGTAACATTAAAATCTCATGATTTTCTTTTGTACAACTACATGCTGGATTCTGGAGCCTCTCATAACCTTATGCCAAAGGTAATTATGGATCAGCTTCAGTTACAAGTCATCCATTCCTATCATGACCTTTACACCTTTGGTTCAAAGAAAGTACCATGCCTAGGATTGATAAAAGGCCTAGTTGTCACCTTAGCTCAAATACCTATCAAAAGTATAGTTTTAGACATAGTTGTCACTGATATTCCTACCAATTTTGGCATGCTTCTATCTAGATCATGTTGTGCTAAACTTGGAGGATCACTTCAGATGGACATGTCTTTTGCTACTATCCCAGTCTATGGAGGTAAGCATTTAAGGTTGTATAGGGAAGTCAGATTCCTTCATATTGTTTGTAGGTTTGATCAAGCAAAAAACCGCCTTATCTCTGCAGTAGATCGGGATTTTGGTTGCTTTTACTTGTCTTCACAAAATGCATCAAACACTCAACTTTCCATTGAAAATATTGTTTCCTAGCCTAAAATTGTAGAATCAGATATCTGGAAACTTTATTTTGATGGCTCTTGCTCAAAATGAGGAGAAGGAGCAGGAATTGTTCTTATATCACCAAATAAAGAAAACATTACTCAGTCATGTAAACTTGAATTTTAGGTTACTAATAATGTGGCTCATTATGAGGCTTTTCTTCTTGGTCTTGAGTTAGCTAGAAGTTTAAAGGTTCAAAATTGTATTTTCTAATTCTAAGCTTATAGTGAACTAGGTTAGAAATTTGTGTTAGACTAAACACCTAAGGCTTAGGTCATACAGAAATGAAGCTTGGGACACAATTGAAAATTTCTTCCAAGGTTTTAACATAACTGCTATTCCCAGAGATGAAAACATGCATGCTGATTCACTAGCTATCTCAGCAAGCTCTTTCAAAATCCCTGAGCCAGTATCATTAGAATACCAAATCCAAGTCAAGTATCAACCATCAATTCCTGATAACCTTAAACACTGGCAGATTTTCGAAGATGATGAACAGTTGAAATCTTTCCTTCAAGTTATTGATGAATTCTCAAATATGAAAATTGAAGGAGATCAAAATGATATTCCATAATTAAATAAACAAAATCCAAAAACTTCATTTAGTCCTAAAATTCTTGATCATGATATTATCCAATTATCTAATAATTTTATTCCTAAAGGATTAGTCCCATTGGAAAAATTATTTGATAATAATGATGTCTCTAAAAATACCTTGTTTCACTCACCTGAAGAAGAAATCGAAGAATGAAATATTGGGACTGTGGATGATGTGAGAAATATCAAATTGTCATCAACCTTACCTTCGGATGTAAAAACAAAATACTTGAATCTTCTTAAAAACTACAAAGATGTTTTTGCCTGGTCTTATAATGAATTGAAAACTTATGACACATCTTTGATTGAGCATAAGATTCCTTTGAAACCAGAAGCAAAACCTTTTCAGAAAAAGCTAAGAAGAATCAATCCCATACTACTTCCAACCACTGAGAAAGAACTTAAAAAGCTTCTTGATGCTCATATCATTGTGCCCTTAAGGTATTCTAATTGGGTAGCCAACCTAGTTCTTGTCAAAAATAAAAATGGTGAGATTAGGCTATGTGTAGATTTCTGAAATATGAACAAATCATCTTTAAAGGATAACTATCCATTGCCTAAAATGGACCATCTACTCTAAAAATTTTCAGGGGCTAATGGGATTTCTATGCTAGCTGGATTTTTTTGTTATAACCAGATCATGGTAAGTGAAGCTAACCAAGATAAAACTTCCTTCACCACTCCTTTGGGTACATTTGTGTATGCCAAAATGCCATTCAGGTTAACCAATGCTTGAGCCACTTTCCAAAGTGCCATGGACCTCACATTTGTAGGTAAAACATCTGAATTTACTACCATTTATTTAGATGATTTAACTATTTTCTCTAATTCTGATGAAAGTCATTTAAAACACTTGAGAAATGTTTTTGACAGGTGTAGGAAATTTGGCATATCCATCAATCTGAAGAATTTATTTGTTGTGAAGGAAGGGAAATACTAGGGCATATAATCTCCAACCAGGGAGTTATAATTGACCCAAAGAGAGTTTCAGATATTCAGACCCTGTCTCTGCCAAGGAATAAGAAAGAGATACAAACCTTCCTTGGAAAGATCAATTTTCTCCGAAGGTTCATCCCAAATTATGCTGAGATAGTTAAAGATATAATAGATATTGTTGGGTAGCGGATCCCCCCATAGCATGGTTTTGGGGCTTGAAGCCCGAATTTTGGTAAAGTGTAATGTAAAGACCCCATGAAATGCGGGCTTGGAGCGTGAGAGTCTAGGGTTTTCCACCCTAAGATAATGTAATTGAATGTAAAGTGTGTCAACCTACCCATGTTCTGCAGACCATGGGATTGTATAAATAGAGCGAGGCTCTAAGGGTAAAGTTAGTCTTAGCTTTAAGAAGTCATATGGGTTTTGGATGATGAATTAGCTCTGAGTCTATAAGTCCGAGTCTTGGGTTGTAGTAGTAGTAAGAGGCTATGCAGCTAAGTGCGCAGAGGCCTTGAAGAGTCCACAGCTATGTGCGCGGATCCCTGCAGCTGAGTGCGCAGGGTAGAATTGGGATTGTACTTGGACGGATAATTAATAAAAGATAAGTTGATTTTGGAATATTCTGTGTCTATGCTTCTGTTATATTTATGCATCTCTTTACAATTTATGATTGTGCACACTTGTTATGAATGTTGAATGATTAATGAGAATATTGGGTCCACATAATTAAGTCAAGATCTATAATAAAAGCATAGTAAGGAATAAGGATCTAGACAACACCTCTTCACGCTCTTAACAGAGCTACACAGAAGTAGTTACACAAGTTACGAAGGATAGACGGCTGCACGGATCAGTGCAAGTACACACGTTTGGTTTGCGAACTTCCCAAACTTCATCAAGACATCCCTAGTGTGCGGAAACCGAGTTCTAGCACCCTCCCATACTACCTCGGGTGGGACCTCAATCCGCGCACCACGGACTGTTACCGAAAGGGACGGTAGTTTCGGGATTTGTTTGGTTAAATCACTTTTGAACCTGGGTCAGGCCCAAACAAGCCAACAAATGGTTCCATTGCTGAGACCGGGATCTACCTAAGGGATGTCTGATGTCATGCCATTGGAACCCAATGAAGAAGGAAATTGAAGAGTGGT
Source organism: Pinus tabuliformis (assembly GCA_031772625.1). Classification (NCBI taxonomy): domain Eukaryota; kingdom Viridiplantae; phylum Streptophyta; class Pinopsida; order Pinales; family Pinaceae; genus Pinus; species Pinus tabuliformis. The sequence continues at coordinate 278,870,541 of CM062810.1, read as the reverse complement.
TGGATAAGAAAATTCACGAGTTCATGACACAGGAAAGCAAGACTCCGTGGGTATCTGAGAAAAGGTGGCTGGATTGTTACATGTATGCTGAAAATCCACGAGATGTTCTTCGCATCCTTTCCTTCTAAATTTTATGAGTGGATCGCGAGGTTAGCCGACAGCCAGGGAAGGTGTAGTTTCAACCAACTGATAGTGTGGACTCCGTAGTTAGTGCGCAGACTAGAGGCATCAGAAGATAAGATTGCGTGATCTGTGGACCATTGCCTCAATTGTATAATAGGGAGATTTATCAATGAGTTCGCGGTAGACACAACCGTGAGCTGTAGTGAACCAGAATGATGTTTTCTCAAGGGACCGTGAGGTAAGTACATTAAATATTTGAATACTTGGATTAAGAAGCTGTTATGTGAAAAACGGGTTATGCGAATACATTAATTTTTGGAACGACACGGAGCAAAAAGATCTACAAAGGTAGTGAGGGATTAGGAAACAATCCTTTAATTTCACCTTCGCGAGAGAGCAAGGAAGAGTTCGCTCGGGTCTCTCCAAGAAGTGCGGTCAGTTTGATAAGGCAGCGCATTCCGAAGTTACCACCTCCACTTACGCTGTCACCTGCTTCACCTGCTTCACCTCCATCTTCACCCACTCCACCTCCACCAAATGCACAATTTAGCATGGTGAGCGTGATCAATCTACCCATATTCAGAGGAGTAAGGAATGAGGATCCGAACCAGTTCTGTTTCGTGGTAAGAGGAGTATGGGAAGCACAAGGGGTCACAAACGACAACATTAGGAAGGCTACATTGGTGAGTGCACTGCAGGATCACGAGTTGACATGGTATATCAAGCATTCCAATGATCACCGAAATGTAGGAATAATAGAGATCCAGAATGCGTTGAATAGAGAATTTAGCCAGCCAAAATCAGAGACACAGTCAATAATTGGATTTAAAGAGATTGCGATGCTTCCAGGGGAGACCCCCTTGGATCTGGATCAGTAGCTGAAGAGTATGATTCATGAAGCTAATATGACACTCACAGATGTGCAGCATCATGCATGGTTTGTGGCATCTCTAACACACACCTAAGGATGGCGCTATCGCAATAAAAACCCTCTACCCAGACTGAAGCATTGGAAATGGCGATGAGGTTGCATGAAACATCGATACAGGATCTGGGGTTGTGAGTTCAACAAATCCACGCACAACTACAAAATCTCTGCCTGGAAATGCAGAGCTTGAAGCAGGATAGGGCACCGTGGCCAGAGGCGCGCGAGGAAGTGTGGTGCATAAAATGCAAAGGCCAGGGCCACGACAAGGACCACTGTTTGGTATTCACAAACTACTTGGTAGGAGGGGGTCCAATGCCATTGAGATCGGAGGCACAGGCAAGCTGAGTGCAACACCCACACTATGGTGTGCGATCTGTCAGATAGGAGGAAAGCACACGATGAATAATTGTCATTTGTTGCAGAAGTATACAATGACACCCTAGCAACTATTTTGTAATTTCTGTAGGTCGGTGGGCCACGATGAGCGTACTTGTCGTAGCTACGAGTTAATGATTGATCAGACCCCAACCTATCGGATGTAGACAGAAACACGAGCCCTTGACCGGGCGGTGGGGATGGCGCGCACTGGATTTGAGGGGCGAGGAGGAATGGGGCCAGGAAGGGGCCGCGGATAGTAAATTTGTTACAATTGTGGAGGACTAGGGCACTACACTCATGATTGTACCAACCCAACAAGATTATCTTGTTCATACTGTGCTCAGTTTGACCATGAAATGGTATATTTTCCTATGTTGATTGCACAGATGCGCGAGAAAAGGGTACTCCAGCCTACTCCGACTAAAAATATTCAAATGATGAGGTCTGAACCGCGCGAAGAAGACCCAAATGTGAATATAGTGCTCATAAGCGGTGCGACTACAGGGGAAGATAAGGGGAAGCAGCCTGAGGAAGACACCTGGGTTTGCAAGGCCCCTACAAAGAAACCTAAGTTTGACTTAGAACGCGCAAAGTATACGTTAATGGAAGCTAAGAAGAGCTTCGCGGAGGCCTCCACTTCAGGTAGTAAGGATTAACTAGAGACAGGGATGGATCCTTCTATGCTTACTACCTTTTTGGAGACATCCATGAAACTCTTGTGTGACAATAAGGTAGTTAAGGAAGTACAAGAGTTGATCACTAGGTGTGCAAGGTCAGGGGAACCACGTGTAATCCGAAAACTAGGAAAGCATGCATTGTGCACCAGGAGGGAAATGAGATTGATGGCATAGATTGGCGAGTATGAAATGGATCAGGTAATCCTAGACCTGGGTTCAGATGTGGATGTGTTACCAAAGTAGACATGAGAACGCATGGGTAGGCCCATGTTACAGTGGTCCCCTATTCAATTACGAATGGCAAACCAAAAGAATATTTTTCCCATGGGATGGTTGCAAGGGGTAATAGTTGATATCAAAGGCGCGAGCACACGGACGGACTTTGAAGTAATAGAGATTTTCAATGACAACAACCCTTATCCCGTGTTGCTAGGAATAGACTAGGCCAGTGATATGAATGGAGTCATCAACCTGAAGAAGCAGAAGATGATATTCGAGAAAAAGTCCCTAAGCATAGTATTTCTGCTAGACCCAGCTGAAGGAGAGCGCTACATCGAACCAGTGTGCGACGATGAAAGTGATGATGAGCTGGATTGTATTTACCCAATAATGGTGTGCGACAGTTCCTGTACTTCGGATTTAGATGAAGAAGTAGAACATTAGTAGAACCTGTTGCACAAAGTGACAATGTTGAATTGCAACATGATGATTAGATCCCTGCGTTGCATGACAACAAAGGCAAGGGAACTGCCAACATATGATGGAGTGACAGCGGTGGATGAACTCCTAGACAAATTTGAAATCACAGTAAGGGAACAATAGTGGTATGGTGTGCTAGAATGGGCGCTGTGTGCAACACCTATACGATGGTGGAATACACATCAGAAGACTATTGGAAACTGGCATGAATGTAGAATACGGATGCACTTACAGTTTGGAAGTCCCCAGCATCGAACGAGATCCGGGCAGCCAGGATGAAGCCGTTTGTGTGCCCACCTATGTCGATGGGCGTAGACGTATGTTGTGTAAGCACATCCTAGACTAAGGATCGAAAATCAGAACCCGACATGGCAGTAGGAAAAGAGACACACACCAAAAATATTCCATGTCGGAGCATTCAAGAAGCTATGCAGAATCATGAATAGAGTTTACCATGTGGAACAAACTGATTGCGACCTACGCATGCCAGCGGTATGATGGGCCTATGGGGCAACGTACAAGAACCTGAGCGTGGGAATGATTTCGAAGATGACGAGGAGAGTTGAGGCCGTAGCTTTGGGAAAGAATCCTTATGCAATAAATCCCATAATTGGGACAACACATGAGGACTAGAGCGAAGAGATTACCGCACGAGGACAAATATATGCAGATTCAAGAAGCCATTCAACGAGGGAACCTTGAGCTTTGCGAACTCTAAGAAGATCGGGTATGACTGAAGCAGAAAAGAATATTAATGTACGTGGATATTAGAAAACTGGAAACCAAAATCACCCAAGCATTACGCGTTGATAGAAGGACAGGGCAACGTATGGGCAGCACTACCACCACACTATAAGATTGTCGCCGAGAATTTCTAGCTATACTACCATGGCTGCGACCACACCTTATCAGACAAAGTAACCAGGGAAGTGCACCACATGAGGAAGAACGCGAGGCGCTGACTAGCGTGAGGGTAACTAAGGAAGGCCCACAGATCAGGTTGGAAGGTGACTTGAAGCCTCGCACCAGTAGTACGACCACCTGACTATCTGTAGGAAGCACAGTCTCTGTGCTCCAAGCAGTTGAAAGAGAGTGTGAGACTATAAAAGATTTTGTATGGGAGCTGCGCGACACGGAAGTTGAACACAAGGTCAGTATGATGCACGGTTCGTGTTCGCACACCAGGGGCTACGCTGCCATGCGGGTAGGCTGGAAAGTGACCGTTGGTGTCATTGTTCATGACACGATGTCCAATTTAAGGCAACAAGGAGTGGACAACGGGAAATTAAGACACAAAGTCAGAACTAGATTTGGGACTATATGCTGCCATTCTCATATTAATGAGCTGAATATGGGGGGAACAGTCGAATTTGAATTCAAAAAGGTCTACAAATCACAGGTGGCTCTCCATCGAACAACCCTTGGCATTTTGAGAACTTAGTTGCTGCATTATCAAGTGGGTATGAACCTGATGAATTTGGAGGTTGTGAGAGCTAGTCCGTGGTTTGAAACATTGCTGAAGGAGACACAGGAGTCCCTGAACAGAATGATGTCAACAACCAAGGGAGCTACACAGATCTCTCTGCCACCAGTAGGGGATGCACCAGAAATCCCTAAATCGCCTTGGACGCTGAGGCCCAAAAAGGATCCACAGGCAGCAGGACCGGTCCGTATGTCTCCACGAAATCTGTGGTTCGTAAAAATATCTATGGAAGATAAGGGAAAGACGATTAATATTGAGACAAATGATAAGGAGGATGATATTCAGGCCTTTGTAGAAGATATTGAACCAGATGAAGAAGTGGAGGAAGATATTCAGCTAGTGCGCACTGTAGCAAAACTGCCCAAATATGTCCCCCCACGGAAAGGTAAGGCAAAAGTACCCAAGGACGTATACACTATTAAGAGCACACTCGAAACCCCACTCCTCCCAGATGGAATTCTATTTAAGGTTTCAGCCTTGGGCCGCATACCCACAATGAAATTTGAAGATTGGGACCTCATGGATAGCGAAAAGTTCCCACATCTAGAGACTAGCATACTTATGAAACAAAGCAAGGAGGGGGTATTTGTAATGCTGCAACCACAGGAATGGCTGCGCGGGGTGGAGGAGGTTGGGCTACTCCACCTACTATGGATTTTGCACTTTCATCGGGCACCAATCAAGATATTCATCATCAGGAAACTGCTTTGCCCAGTGCATGAGGGGTACTTGTGGCTGCAGGAGCTGATTCCCATTACGGCGGAGCTGATTCATAGGATTTAAAACATTCCCTACATAGGAAGGGACCCCATAGAAATAGCTGGCCAAAGTGGAGACTTAGCGGTCGCAGAAGCCATGAAGAAGAGATACAAGCTAGAGAAGAAGCAGAGGGGCTATGTGATTACTAGCATTCAAGATAAAGGGGTGCGCGTATCCACTTAGCTGCTGGCAGGAAAAGTGATGAGAAAATGTTGCGGCAACGAGGTACCAGAAACGGTCATCGCGCTGGCCAAGCAATGCGCTGAGGGTGTACGGTTCAACTGGGTGCAGTTCCTCTACGAGGAGTTCTTGATGAACTGCAAGGAGGCTCAGGGGTAGGGTAAGACCTTCCATTATGCATGGTTGCTCTTGTCCATCTTGTTGGTTGTAGGGGAATTGCCGGAAGACAGTCAGTTTCCTCCCCTGGACCAAGATTTGCCAGAGGCAGTGAAATACGCATCGCTCTGGGTGATAAGGCACGCCACGCGCATCCGCGAGATCAAGATCTTTTGGATACTCATGGAGGCAAGCGTACGGATGTGGATCCACAATGGTCACCTATCCCCCACAGTATACGATAGTCTACAGAGCTTTAAAAACTTTAAGGCGAATATGCACAATGCATATATTAAGGCACGGAAGGAACCGAAGTAGAACTGGACCAAACTCCCATTCATCGTAATTGATGACGTGGTCTTCGCGGTGCTTGAATCATGGCCACTAGAATGGCATGGCCCGGATCTGGTAGCGTGTGATGAGGTAGTGATACAAAGATAGAAGGATGCCGCCAAGCTTCTAGCACAGCAGAAGTGGAACGAGCAACTCGTTGAGGAGGTCAGGGCTTCCTGCGAGGCAAGGAAGGCCGCCATAGAGCAGACCAAGGCCGCCAAAAAAACAGCACCAACAGGGGCCACTATGACATAGGAGGAAAGAGGCCCGGACCTGACCATAGGACATGGGATAGATGATACGGCGGAAGGCACAGACCCAAGCACCACCTCTACACAAATGAAATGGTTATGTGGGACGGAACGAACAGGGCCACGGAAGAAGACCAAGGCTTCCAAAATGGATGGGGAGCCTATTGCACTGGCAGAGGGTGTTCTATATGACATTGGCGACACAGTTCATGAGGTCGCCAGGGAGGCACTCCAAGAAGCAATGACGGAGCAGCAGAATGTGTTAGGGGCACTCAGGGCACAACTACAGGGACTTTAGGTGCAACTCCCACAAGAAGGAATGGTAGCCATCTACAGTGCCATGGGAGCATCGGCAATAGAGCAGTTGTTGCAGGCCAAAGTGGCCAACACCATCGCGTTGCCAAAAGGAGCAATGACAGTGAACAACATGAAGGATAGAGCGACGATAGGGTAGATCAAGGGATTCAGCCTGTTATGAAACAAGCTAAAGAAAAGATAGAAAAGATAGATCAATGCCTTAGAATTCAGCCTCTTCGAGGGGGTAACCTCCTTTACATTACATAAATGAACAATTCTTGGATGATTCAAATGACAAAACCTCCTTTCTATATATAGGAGTCTAAGGAGTCACAATATAATCCAGCCGACCTAACAATAATAATATAAAGCCACAAAAATAACAATAGAGGGATTCTATGGGGCACATAAATAACAATAAGGGGGTAATAGGGGCACAACAATATAAATAAGGGGTATAACTACAATAGTAATGGGGTAATCACTAGTATTATAGGGACCCAACATGCCCCTCTCCTTCAAAAAAGTGTTGTCCTCAACGCTTGAGTAGTTCTGGATACTTCTGCATAAAATTCTCATCCTCCCATGTGGAATCTTCAGCAGATAAGTTCTTCCACTTGATAAGATACTCTGAAATTGATCGATTTCGTAGCTGTCGAGTTCTTGTTTCTGTGATTGCTTCCGGTTCCAATATAATTTTTCCTTCCTCGTCAAGTTCTGGCAATATTGTTTGAATTGGGAGCTTGTCACCTATAACCTTCTTTAAACATGAAACATGGAAAACTGGGTGCAATCGAGAAGCTGCAGGAAGCTCCAATTTGTATGCCATAGTACCAATCTTTTGCAACACCTTGTACGGACCATAATACTTTGGTGATAATTTATTATCCTTCTTAGCTTGCTTTAGGGACATTTGCTTATATGGTTGTAGCCGTAGGAATACCCAATCACCTACATCAAAACTTCTTTCACTGCGATGTTGATCTGCCTGTTGTTTCATTCTATTTTGTGCCAACACGAGGTTATCCTTTAAGAGTTGGAGGACTTGTTGTTGATGTTCGATGTGATGTTCCACTGCCTGAACCTTAGAATTTTCTCTTAAATATGATGTGATGGATGGTGGTTGATACCCATAAAGTGCCATAAATGGGGTCATTTTTGTTGTTGTATGGAAGGAAGTGTTATACCACCATTCAGCCAGAGGCAACCATTTGACCCATTGTGTCTGTTTATCAGATACAAAGCAACGAAGATATCCTTCCAAACATTTGTTTACTATCTCAGTTTGCCCATCAGATTGAGGATGATAAGATGAGCTATGAGCTAACTGAGTACCAAGACAAGAAAATAATTCTGTCCAAAAATTTCCAGTGAAAATGGGATCTCTGTCACTTACAATAATCTTTGGGTTTCCATGTAGCTTTTGAACTGTTTCCATAAATGCAGTAGAAACTGTACTGGCTTTAAATGGATGTGATAATGCACAAAAGTGTGCATACTTGGTAAGTCTGTCAACTACCACCATGATGACACTCTTTCCCTCAGACTTGGGTAAACCTGTGATAAAATCCATTGAAACCTCCTCCCAACGTTGGCTTGGAATGGATAAAGGTTGTAATAGACCCGGTGTCTTAATTGTTTCAACTTTATTTTGTTGGCAAACCAAACATTCCGCCACAAACTTTTGAATATCTGATTTAAGGCCATCCCAAAAAAATTCCTTCTTAACCCTGTGGTAAGTTTTTAAAAATCCTGAGTGCCCTCCTAAGGGAGAAGTGTGCAATTCCATAAGAATCTTTTGTTTTAGCTGGGAATTCTTACAGAGGTATAAGCGATCTTTGTACCATAACGAATCATTTTTCCAGCTAAATGTATCAGAAGTACTGGAATCTTGTTGTAGCTTTCGAATAAGTGCCCACACTTCTTCGTCATTCTTCCATTCCTCCCTTGCTTCGTTTATCCAATCTGGTTGGATAATAGAAATGGCACACAACAATGCTTCCACATCCTCATCCTTTCTTGAGAGTGCATCTGCCACCACATTTTGCTTCCCTTTTTTGTAGATGATTTCAAAGTCATAACCCAACATCTTTGTGACCCACTTTTGTTGCTCTTCAGAGGATAATCTTTGTTCTAAAAAGTATTTAAGGCTATCATGATCCGTTTTTACCTTGAAGTGTCTTCCCATTAGGTAGGGTCGCCATTTCTTAAGTGCATGGAGTATTGCCAACATTTCCTTCTCATAAATAGCTTTGCTTAAAAACTTTCCCTTGATTGGACGACTTTCAAAAGCAATGGGTCTTTCATCTTGCATTAGAACAGCACCAATTCCATTTCCTGAAGCATCACATTCCACAATAAAGGTTTTTGTGAAGTCCGGTGTAGCTAAGACCGGTGCTTGGCACATTGCCTCTTTAAGATGTTCAAAGGCCTTTGTTGCTTCCGGAGTCCATGAAAATGAATCTTTCTTCAATAATGTTGTTAGAGGTGCTGCTATTCTCCCATAATTCTTAACAAACTTGCGATAATACCCTGTCAACCCAAGAAATCCTCGCAGATGCTTTATGGATGTGGGGATTTTCCATTCCTTAATGGCTTTAATTTTGCTAGGGTCTACCTTAACTCCTTCATGAGATACAATATGACCCAAATATTCCACCTCCTGGACTCCAAAGAAACATTTGGATCTTTTTGCATATAATTGTTTCTCCTCCAATAGTTGTAGCACCCTGTCAACATGTTCAACATGATCCTTCCAAGACTTGTTGTAGATTAGTATATCATCAAAAAATACTAACACAAATTTTCTAAGGAATGGTTTGAAAATTGAATTCATCAAACCTTGAAATGTTGAAGGTGCATTGGTAAGGCCAAAAGGCATGACCAAAAATTCATAATGACCCTCATGAGTTCTAAATGCCGTTTTCGGAATGTCTTCAATCTTCATTCTGATTTGATGATATCCCGAACGAAGATCCAACTTGGTGAAGTAAATTGATCCATGCAATTCATCCAGTAATTCATCAATGACAGGAATGGGGAACTTATCTTTAATAGTGAGCTTGTTGAGCTCCCTATAATCCGGACACATGCGCCATGATCCATCCTTCTTGTGCACCAATACTACTGGAGCTGAGAAAGAACTTTGACTCGGTTGAATTATACCAGCCTCTAGCATTTCTGCAACCATACGTTCAATTTCACTTTTTTGGACATAGGGATATCTGTACGGCCTGATGTTTGGAGGAACACTTCCTGGAATCAGATGAATAGCATGATCATGATCACGCATAGGTGGGAGACCTTTGGGAGTCTCAAATACCTTGGAATGATTGTCCAGGACTTTTTGGAGATCTGGAGAAATAGATGATTCCAATGTGGAAACATCTAGCGAACATAATTGTGCAATTACACCTCTTTGCTCCTTTTTTAGAAGCTTTGTCATGCCATTAGAGCTGATTATCTTTCCTGGTTTCCCTGCAATACCCCTTAATTCAACTTCCTTTCCTTCCACAGAAAATTTCATGAAAAGTTCTTGAAAATTAAAAGCTATTGTACCCAAGGATTGTAGCCATTGGACTCCTAGTACAACATCAGCACCTCCCATTGGAATGGAAAGCATTGGGCTAGTCAATACATATTCTCCCATGGATAGCTTGATATTATGGCACTTTCCAGAGCAATTTATTGTTCCTCCATTTGCAATCATCACTTGACACTCTGGTGCTGGATATAGGAAGCAATTCAATTCTTTTGCTACCCTACAATGAATAAAATTGTGGGTGCTTCCTGAATCAATCAACACTATTACCTTTTTCTTCTTGATTTGTCCTTCTATCTTGATGGTTTGAGGAGTGGTAATTCCCGCCAATGCATTACAAGATATGGTCGGATTTATTTGTTCTTCATCTAGGCTTTGTTCCTGGAATATATCCTCTTCTTTTGACCTTTCTTGCTCCTTTTCTTCTTCCTCTTCACAATCTATGTAGAATAATTTCTTCTCAGCACACTTATGACCTTTTGTGTATTTGCTATCACAATTGTAACAAAGCCCTTTTGCTCTTTTTTCTTCCAATTGTTGTGGTGTCAACCTTGTAGGTTGTGGAAGACTAGGGGCAACAACACTTCCGTCTTTATAGTTGTGAGTGGTATGCTTCCTAGTTGCCATAATTTTGCTTTCCATTTTTCTTGCTAACCTGAATGCCTTCTCTAATGAATCAGGTTCCCAAAGGCGAACATCATGTTGGATATTATCCTTTAAAGACCCTATGAACACATCAATCCTATGCTCCTCTGGAATATCTTTTACCCTTATGTTCAATTTTTGGAACTCCTCAATGTGCTCCATTATTGAACCCTTTTGTTTGAGACTTATCAATTGGCTAAAAAAAGTGTTGCTTTTTGTATCCTCATAATGTGCTATCAATTCTTCCGTAAAAATTGCCCAAGTGATAAATTGTTTACGAGAACAAAGCCATTGATACCATACAAACTGATTTGGTTCCAAATATAAAGTTGCCATACGTACCTTTTGTGCGTTTTGCACATTATTGAGATCGAAGAATTGCTCCATCTGTAATATCCATGTGGCGGGATCCTTGCCATCAAACTTCCTCATATCGATTTTTGGAATATGGTGATTCTTCGATCCAACATTAGAGTCTATGGAATCATGATTAACATTTCTTTTGTTCTCATCATGAGTTTCCTTTACTACCTTTTCACCATTAGTAAGTATTTCTTGTAGAAAATTTGTCAAATCTGTCTTCAAATCTGCCATGCCTGTCTTCAAATTTGTGTTCAAATCTATCTTCAAATTGTCCATCTTAGCTTCCACGCCATTTATCTTAGCTTCCACGCCATTTATCTTAACATCTGTTAACTTTTGTGAGCGTGACATTTGTTGCACTTGTTCTTGTAATTTTGATATATCATGTAGCATTTCTTCCTCTTCTTCATGAGTCATGCTAGAGCTTTCAGGTTCCTTACTAGGTGTTTGCATTTTCTTTCCTCGGGGCATCATTTACCGATAATAATGCTCTACTATGCCCTTTGAATTCCTTCAAAATAAATTTTCAAACCAAGCTTAAGCAAAAATTTAAAAAAATCTACACACCTTTTTTCACTTTGTAGGAGCTCGATATTGCCTCTGATGTATCTCTGTACTTTCCAATCATCTAGTTCTGAATTTGTGACCTGTAGTAGCTCTCTGTGTCCTCTTTCCAATGCCACTAGTCTGATCCAAATTGGATTCTCCAAGAAAGAGTTATGCACAATCTCCCAAGATGACCTGATTATAGACCTTTCCAGAAGAGTGAAGTTGTATGAAGTGCCACGTGTACAATTTTCGATATTTGGTTCTGAAAATGATATACACGAAACTATACGCCGTCCTCTTTCTGTACCTTCTTATGAAATTTCAATATGATTCCCAGAGAGAAAGTTATGACAATTTTCCCCAGGTCACCTGTTTTGAATGTAATTCAGGAGTCTGCAAAAAGACCAACTTCCTCAGATCATATCTCCGAAAATATCACGCAAAAAGCTCTGAAATTCAGACCCAAGGTTCAGCATGATTTCTTCTAAAATGGGTTTTTTTTGTGACTTCTGAAACGTCACAGAAAAAAAGTTATAGTGAAAATTCCACGATGACCTGTTTGGAGCAGCAAAACCCTAGAATCCAAAGCTCTGATACCAAATGTTATGAAACCAGCTCAAGAAAAGATAGAAAAGATAGATCAACGCCTTAGAATTCAGCCTCTTCGAGGGGGCAACCTCCTTTACATTACATAAATGAACAATTCTTGGATGATTCAAATGACAAAACCTCCTTTCTATATATAGGAGTCTAAGGAGTCACAATATAATCCAGCCGACCTAACAATAATAATATAAAGCCACAAAAATAACAATAGAGGGATTCTATGGGGCACAAAAATAACAATAAGGGGGTAATAGGGGCACAACAATATAAATAAGGGGTATAACTATAATAGTAATGGGGTAATCACTAGTATTATAGGGACCCAACACGACCTCAACTTGCCTACCCTTCCGCGGGATACTTTATACCAGCTACAAGACGGAGTGACGATAGAACTCCACGCTAGAGAGGGATGCACATTGCAAATGCTAAGTGAACAATGAATCAACATCGAACATATTAGCCTAAAACTTGATGAAGTAGTGGCTCAGAACCATCAGTTGGAGCAGATCATAAAGGAAGCATGTCGGCACATCCCAGAGCTAGAAATTGTGATAGATATGCCAGTAGGAATACGGATGCACAAATTGGCCAGTGGATTCCGCGAGGTAAAGAAGAAAGCTACGAGGATCTAGCTAGACCTCAACTTGAAAATTGCTGAAATACGGTTAAAGGTGAAGCCCTCCACGCCCCCAGACGTTCGAGATCAGCGTGTCGGTGATATTTGAAAATGGTTGGATGAAATTGAACAGGCAATGTAGAGCTACACCACATTGTTGGAAGAATCCTTCGGGGTCCTCAAAACCTTACAGGAGGATCCCACCATACAGCGGTTGGAAATAGAGGTGCGGGAGATTCAAATGCAATATGACAGTGTGCATGGGACAGTGCAGACAGTGGTCCTAACTTAGCAGCTCACGAGGCTGCAACAGGATAAGGCATTGAAGGAGGAAGTGGATGCAGCGTGCCAAAAAGAGGCAATACTTAAAGCATGCATCTAGCCTTGAATTGATGAGGCCTTCCTCATCACGACTGACATCAAAGGAAAACTCATGCAAATGAAAGCGATGCATGGCCTGCGACAGGGATTTGACCCTAACAATGAGCATTCGGCCGAGAAAGAAAAACAAATCCAGCGGATGGCAGAACAATGCGCTACAGATCTTCGTGTAACACAGGCACTGTTAGATGGACTTCGCGCAAAGATCGCCGCACCAGCAGAGTGACTCGGGACGAGTCACAATGATTGTGTTGGAGCCTTGTTGGGCAGTGAATCCCCCCATATCATGGTTTTGGTGCTTGAAGCTCGAATTTTGGTAAAGTGTAATGTAAATACCCCGCAAACTGCCAGCGCGGAGCGTGAGAGTCTAGGGTTGTCCACCCTAAGATAATGTAATTGAATGTAAAATGTGTCGGCCTACCCATGGTTCATGGACCATGGGATTGTATAAATAGAGCAAGGCTCTAAGGGTAAAGTCAGTCTTAGCTTTGAGAAGTCATATGGGTTTTGGATGATGAATTAGCTCTGAGTTTGTAAGTCTGAGTCTTGGGTTATAGTAGTAGTAAGAGGCTCTGCAGCTGAGTGCGTAGAGGCCTGGAAGACTCTGCAGTCGTGTGCATGGACCCCTGCAGCTAAGTGCACAGGGTAGAGTTGGGATTGTACTTGGAAAGAGAATTAATAAAAGAAAAGTTGATTTTGGAATATTCTGTGTCTATGCTTCTGTTATATTTATGCATCTCTTTATAGTTTATGATTGCGCACACTTTTTATGAATGTTGAATGATTAATGAGAATATTGGTCCCACATAATTAAGTCAAGATCTATATTAAAATCACAGTAAGGAATAAGGATCCATACAGCACCTCTTTATGCTTTTGACAGAGCTACACAGAAGCAGTTGCACAAGTTGCACAGGACAGACGGCTGCACGGAGCAGCGCAAGCACACAGGTTCAGTTTGCGAACTTCCTAGACTTCATTAGGACATCCCTAGGGTGTGGAAACTTGGCTCCAGCACCCTCCCATACTACCTCGAGTGAGACCTCAGTCCGTGCACTGCGGACTGTTGCCAAAAGGGCTTGTAGTTTCAAGATTTGTTTGGCTAAATCACTTCTGAACCTGGGTTAGGCCCCAACAAGCCAACAAATATGCTTAAGAAAAACAATGAAGTGAAATGGACAATCCCTGCTAGGTATGATTTTGATCAGATCAAAAAGGCCATATCTAAGGCCCCTACATTAGCTAACCCTGACTATTCTTCACCTTTTAGCATATTTTCATTTGCATCTAAGACAACCTTAGTTGTTGTACTTTTACAGAAAAATACAAACGGTGATGACCAGCCTATAGCCTTCTTTTCCAAAGTTATGAGGGATGCTAAACTTAGGCATGTTATCATTGAAAAAAAATCTTATGCCTTAATTCAAGCTCTCAGAGCCTTTAAAACCTATATCCTACATTCACACATTACAGCTTATGTCCCTAACCATGCTGTCAAAACTGTTTTGACTCAACCTGATACTGATGGAAGAAGAGGGGGATGGATTGCTAAAATCCTTGAATTTGACCTTGAAATTAAAACCACAAAGCTAGTAAAAGGCCAAGGCCTGGCCAAATTGTTAACTAAATCCAACTGCAAAGTATTGGGGATTAATCTAGTTTCTGAAATGTCATCAGGGGAGAATCCACAAGAACCTTCCTTATATCAAGAGAGAATCCACAAGAACCTTCGTTGATATCAGAGGAGAATCCACAAGGACCTCTTTCTTCAGATCAAGCCATTCTTGTTCAGATAGATCAGAAATATCTACTTTCTAATTGGTATTCTGATATTGTACAATTTCTTAGAGACTTTCAATTTCTAGCTAATCTTAATTTGAAATAGTGCAAATCTCTAAAGATTTAAGAAGTGAAATACTGCATTATCAATGCTAATCTATACTAGAAATACCCTCTTAATATCCTTCTTCTGTGCTTAACTAAAAATGAAACAGAGGGAATTATAGATAAGTTCCATGCAGGGTTTTTTGGTGGACACTATGCTTGGAGAGAAATAGCCTACAAAATTTTGAAAGCATTTTTCTATTGGCCCACACTTTTTAAAGAGGTTGGAGCAAGAGTAAGAAGTTGCAAACCATGCCAATTATTTGGAGGAAAACAGAAATTTTCAGCACTTCCTTTGGTTTCAGTGTCTGTCCATGCTCCTTTTCTACAATGGGGGTTGGACTTTATAGGGGAAATTCATTCACATTCCAGTAATCAACACAGATGGATTTTAACTGCTATGGACTATTTC
Organism: Pinus tabuliformis; assembly: GCA_031772625.1. NCBI lineage: Eukaryota > Viridiplantae > Streptophyta > Pinopsida > Pinales > Pinaceae > Pinus > Pinus tabuliformis. The sequence continues at coordinate 278,855,277 of CM062810.1, read as the reverse complement.
ACCAAGTGGGTAGAAGCCATACTGGTTAAAAATGTAACTGACGCTGTTGTAATTAAATTTCTTGAAGAAAACATCCTATCAAGATTTGGATGTCCTCAACAGATTTTTATAGATAATGCAACAGCTTTCAACAGCGTTAAAATGATTGAATTCTGTCAAAATTATTCAATCATTTTACACCATTCTACACCATACTATCCACAGGGTAATGGGCTAGCAGAGTATTCCAACAAGAGCTTATTTAAGGTCATTAAGAAGACTCTTGAAGACCATATAAGGAGTTGGTATAGCCATCTTATTCATGCCATTTGGGAAAATAGAGTTTCTCCTAATAGATCAGCATGCAAGTCTCCTTTCCAATTAATTTATGGCAAGGAAGCAATTTTTCCTGCTCATTTAGCTTTACCTGTTATGAGGTTCCTCTAGGAATCCTTTGAAGAAAAAGATGATTTATCAATAAGGATTAATCAAATTATTGAGTTGAATGAAGACAGGGATGAAATTCAGTACAAGCTAAGGAAATACCAAAACAAGATGAAAGAACTGTTTGATAGAAAAGCTAGAGAAATAAATTTCAAGAAGGGTGACCTAATGCTCAGATGGGATACAAGGAGAGAAGATAAAGGCAAGCATGAAAAATTTGACAACCTCTAGTTTGGTCCATTCAGCATTGCGAAGTCAAAGGGAACAATACATTCATTCTGTAGAATCTGGAAGGAGAGTATTCCTCATTGCCAGTCAATGAGAGATACTTAAAAAATTACATTCAATATTGATTTTTCATTCATCCGACATCTGTAAATATTCAAAGAGTTTGGTTTATTTTTGAAAATTGCAAGTGAGTATCTGTTTCAATAAAGACTCCATAGCCTAAGGAGAAGGCACTTGGATCTACTTGTTCTCTGCATCCCACAGGGGGAAGTAGTCCCCAGCTGGAGCTGATGTTGTAACATTATTTAGTTTTGATAAGTTAGCATATTAGTCAAAATAATTTTAAAATGTTAAGTTAGGATATGGATGCAAAAGAAAGAAAAGTTAAAATGTTAGGAAAATTTGATGTTTTATAGGCATCCATATCAATAAAATGTTAGGTGTTAGTTGCCCTAAATAAAGAAGGCAAAAGGAAAATAAAATTCTAGGGAAGCAAAAGAAAAGAAAGGCTTCATTTTATGTTTTTGTAAATGCACAAGCTGCTAGTCTAAATGTGCCACAATCAAACATCAAATGTGTTTTCATGTGCAGAAAAAAATACAGAAGAGTAAAGGTTTACTCTAAAAGGTTTATATATAAATTTTCAGTATTAATACTATCCTAAGTTTTAAATCCCATGTCCTCAGTTTTAAATCCCATGTCCTCAGTTTTAATCCCATACTACCCCTCCACTCATAATTCCCTTCACTTTCATATCCATAAGTCATTTCACCCCACCCCATCATACATTATAAATCATTCATATTATGCGACTATTAATCTTCCCAACCCAACTGATGCAATCCCATCACATAACGATTAATTCCCCGCGATGTTACACTTCATCTCTGCCCATCTTCCCACATCTAACGGTCCGCATGCAATCTCCCCCCCCCCACCACCATCCAAGCTTTACCACCGAGGGGGGTCCAAAATGGGAAGTATACCAAATTGCTCCCGCCCCTATATGCCAGATCCTCAGCGTTTCGGACCCCCCATGAGTGAAACCATAAACCACTCAACCCCCCCCTGAAAATCTGATTCCATTTCTCCCGATACTTCTTACCTAACCATTGCACTCCTACCATTCACCTTCTACTACCTCATCCGTCCGTTAAACTCCATCAAATCACATTCATTCCCTCCAAAATTAACCCATTAAGCATTTAATTGGCTTAGATGTTAATTCAATGGACCCATGCCATCAACGAAAAACCAAATTACTATATAAACCTCCTTCCCATCTGTGAACAGGTTACTGAATTCATGTTTTATCACCATCATTTGATTTGATTACAGGTTGTTGGAATCAATCTCAACATTGTCAATCGCCAGCGACACTCTCTATCTGATCATCTCTAGTTTATTCATTTTGTTCCTATCTCCAGAACCTCACTTCTGTCTGTGAATTGTCTCTTCCCAATCCATTTTTCACTCCTACTCTTAGCCATAGCCAAAATGCCTCCAAAGGACAATCCTTTGATCCATCCTCCTATAGACCTTCATCGCATTCCTATGGCTGACCAAGATTACAAAATTCATGAGACACTCTGTGAACTTGACCTCTTCGAGATGTACTGCTGGCTTGAGGACAAGTATATTGATAAATCAGATGATATCCAACTGTGGGAGTCAAACTTACCTCATTATATCTTTCCTCGTACCCACAACACCAATGATTTGATTAGGAAACTCCATGCTTCATACTTGTCAAGCCAAAGGGCCATAGTCACTCCCACTAGACAAATTCTGTTTACCATAACCCCTCAGGCCATTAACCAGATGATGCAAGCCCCCACAGTAGACAATGTTACCCCATTTTCATATGAAGCACTGATTGAAATATACCAGAAACTAGACTTTGCGAAGAGAGCTCAAACTCTTGAACTATTTTTAACACAAGGTGTTGCATTACCAAAGAAAAATCCTCCTTATCCCTCCTCCATATTCCTTGAGAGAGACAAGAAAATTATTACTGTCATTTCCTATCTCCTTGGATACTACTCTGATCAATGGGTAGATGTGGCTATTATAGGATTTTTATCCATCTTCTCTGTTGATGCTAAGCCTTCAATTGTGTTTAACTTCAGCCATTTTCTTGCAGAGTCCGTTCATCAGCATTTGTTTAAATTTCCAACTGAGGAGGTATTTAAATATGCCTCTGTTTTAGTCTACATGTTCCTATACTTTTAGGGAGACAATATTAACATGTCTTTGCAAAAGTTGGATGAGAAGGGAAACCAGCAGTCAGTAATTTTCTGGACTACTCTAGTCATGAAGGAGCATAAAGAGTACACTTACAAACAATTTACAGAGATGTTTGTTCACCTAGCCATAGGTCTCATGAACAATAGAATTGAACCAAGAATTAGTGAAGAGATCAGAAGGGTGTTGCAGCTGTCAGATCAAGTGAAAACAGGAGACTGGTACCTGTATGAAAATTATACAGAAATAAGGATATTTGGATGTGAGCTCCCACCTTAAAAGCTGCCAAAATTCCTCCCAATGAGGATTTTTTCCTTGGAGTACATCAGGCAGATGATCAACATGGATGAAATCCACTTCGTTGCTACCAAGAAAAAGTCCCAGTTTAAGATAAAAACATAGGTTGGCCCTTTCATTTGCAACAATAGGGTAGCAGGGGAAGAGGCAGATAAGCTTTTGAAGGAAATACAGTTCAATCTTAGTTTTACCTGGTATTATGATCCATTAGGGATCATTTTTTTTGGGCATGGAATCCCTCCACATCACGTTTTGGGGCTCAAAGCCCAAGTTTTGGTCAAATATGTTGTAAGACTCTGCGAATTGCGGGCGCGGAGCGTGAAATGTACATTGAGTCATAGGGTTGTCCACCCTAAGTTTTGTAATGTAATGTAATGTCATGTCGGCCTACCCATGGTCCGCGGACCATGGGATTGTATAAATAGAGCGAGGCTCTAAGTTGTAAAGAGAATAAGAAGGAATCGATGGATTGATGTAATGATCTAGTAGCGGATAGAGAAGAAGTCTAAGTGTCTTGGGTCGTAGTAGTAGGAATAGGCTCTGCAGTTGAGTGTGCAGAGGCCTAGTAGAGTCTACAGCTGAGTGCGCAGGCCCTTGCAGCTAAGTGTGTAGGGTGAAGTTGAGTCCTTAACCCAAGAAGAAGAATAATAAAGAGAAGTTTGATTCTAAATACTGTGTATCTGTTCCTTTATGATTTTTGATGCATTTATATTGTTTTATTTACCGCACGCAATTATATGAATACTGAACACTGTTAAGTATAATTGGGCTCACACAGATAAGTTAAGTAATTGGATAATCTCGGGTTAATAGTAAAGAACTTGGGTAATAACACGGGTCGCACCTCGAACAGGGCTGCGCAAAGGAAGCATTGCAGGCTGCGAGGTACTGATAGGTGCGCGTAGCAACATGCGTGCAAGGTCAAACCGCGAACCACTCAAAAACCATCAGCCATAGCTAGGATACAAAAACCTAGTTCTAGTGCCCTCCCATACTACTTCAGGTGAGACCTCAGTTCGCGCTCTGCGGACTGTTGCTGAAAGGGCCAGTAGTATCGGGATTTGTTTGGCTAAATCATCTTTGAACTTGGGTTAGGCCCATACAAGCCAAAAAATGGTTTCATTGCTGGGACCGAGATCTGTATAAGGGATGTTTGATGTCGTGTGACTGGAATCCAACAAAGAAAGAAATTGAAGGGTGGTTGGACAAGAAGATTCACGAGTTTGCGGCGCAGGAAAATAGGAATCCGTAAGTATCTAAGGAATAGTGGTTGGAGCGCTACTTATATACGGAAATCCATGAAATTTTCTTTTCATCCTTTCCTTCTGAGCTATATGAGTGGATCGTGAAGTTAGCAGACAGTGAGGGAAGGTGTAGGCTCGAACAACCAATTGTGTGGACTCTGGAATTAGTGCACAGACTAGAAGCTTCAGGAGATAATATCATGTGAGCTATGGACCATTGGCTCGATCGAATTATAGGGGGAGTTATCACTGAGTTCACGGTAGATACGGCCATCAGCTACAGTGAGGCAGAGCGATGCTTTGTCAAAGGACTGCTAGGTAAGTATATTAAATCTTTGAACACTTGGATTAAGATTATATTGTGTGAAAAGTGGGTTATGCAAATAAATTAATGTATTGGACTACGCAAAGTGGGAAGACCTACAGAATCAGAGGTAGTGAAGAATTAGAAACCAATCCCTTAATTTCACCCTCGCGGGAAAGCGAGGAAGAGCTCGTGAAAGTCTCTCCGAGAAGCGCAGTTAGTCTAATAAGGCAGTGAATTCTGTGCTTACCACCTCCACCTACACCACTGCCCATCTCACCCTCCTCATCTCCATTGCCACCCACCCCACCTCTGCCACCACCACAGTTCAGTATGGCAAGTGCGATCAAACTAATGGTATTCAGAGGAGTGGGGAATGAGGATCCGGACCAATTCTGGCTCGTGGTAAGGGCGATATGGGAAGCACAAAGCATCATGGATGACAATATCAATAAGGCTATGCTGGTAATCACATTGCAGGATCGCGCAATAACATGGTACATCAAGCATTCTAATGACCATGCAAACGTAGGAATCGCAGAAATCCAGACTGCACTGAACAGGGAATTTAGTAGGCCAAAGTCGAAGACACAATCAATTATCGAGTTTAAGGAGATTGCGATTCTCCCGGGTGAGACCCCTTGGGATTTGGACCAAAGACTGAAGGGTATGACTCACGAAGCCAACATGACTTTGATGGATGGATAGCACCGCACATGGTTTGTAGTGTCACTAACACCACATTTAAGGATGGCACTATCACAACAAAAACTTTCCACCCAGGTAGAAGCTTTGGAGATGGCAATGAGATTGCATGAGACCCCTATAAAAGACCCTGGTCTGGGAGTCCAAAAAATCCACGTGCAACTGCAAAATCTATGTCTGGAGATGCATAGTTTGAAATAGGACAGGACACCTTGGCCACAGGCACGCAAGGAGGTATGGTGCTTAAAATGCAAAGGCCAGGGGCATGACAAGGACCACTGTCCAGTGTTCGCAAATTACTTGGTGGGAGGAGGGCCGATGCCATTAAGACTTGAGGCACAAGTAGGACCAAGTGCGGTGTCTACACTATGGTGCACAATCTGTCAAATAGGAGGAAAACACACAATGAATAATTTTCATCTATTGCAGAAGTATACGCAGATGTCCCAACAATTGTTTTGTAATTTTTTCTGGTCGGTTGGCCATGATGAATGCACCTACAGAAGCTACGAACTAATGATGGATCAGACTCTTACCTACAGGGTGCAGACCAAAACGTGAGCCCCGACCCAAATACAGGAATGGTGTGCGCTGGATTTCAGGGGCGCAGACGAGGTCAAGGCGGAATGGGACCAGGAAGGGGTCACGGACAACTAATTTGTTACAATTACGGAGGGCTAGGGCACTATGCCCGTGATTGTACAAACCGACAAGGACATCATGTTTGTACTATAATCAGTTTGATCATGAGGTAGAAGATAGCCCTACATTGATAGCGAGGTTGCGCAAAAAAGGGGTACTCCAGCCTCCTCCGACTTAGAATTTGCAGATGATGAGGTCTGAGCCGTGCGAAGAAGACCCGAATGTAAACATGATTCTCAGGAGCAGTATGACCACTGGCGATGACAAAGGTAAGCAATCAGAAGAAATTGCATGGGTTCACAAGGCTCCTACAAAGGAACCTTAATTTTATTTAGAATGCACGAAGGAGGCATTCATGGAAGCTAAGAAGAGCTTCACAGAGGCCTCCACTTTAGGTAGTAAGGATCAACTAGAACCAGGGATGGATCCTTCAATGCTCACTACCTTTCTGGAGACATGCATGAAATTTCTACGTGACAACAAAGTAGTAAAAGGACCACAGGAACTTATCACTAGGTGTGTGGGATCAGGAGAACCGCGTGTGGTCCGGAAACTTGGAAAGTATGCATTGCGCACAAGAAGGGAAATGAGGTTGACGGCACAAATCAACAAGTATGAAATGGATCAAGTAATCCTTGATCTCGGATTGGACGAAAATGTACTACCCAAGTAAACATGGGAACGCATGGGCAAACTCACACTATAATGGTCTCCTATTCAGTTGGGAATGGTGAACCAAGAGAAGATCTTGCCCATGGGAAGATTGCAAGAGGTAACAGTGGATACTGAAGGTGCGAATGCGTAGGTGGATTTTGAAGTGATAGAGATTGTCGACGACAATAATTCCTATCCCATGCTACTAGGAATAGGCTGGGCCACTGATATGAACAGAGTCATTAATTTGAAGAAGCACAAAATGATCTTTGAAAAAAAGTCATTATGCGTAGTAGTACTGCTAGATCTAGCCAAAGGAGCGTGATACACTGAACCGGTGCACGATGATGATAGTGATGACGATCTCAATTGCATCTACAAGATAACTGCATGAGAACAAGATTAGGTGAACCCGACTGTAGATGGAAGGATTTCATGGGAGTGCGAAAGATCCTGCACTTCGAATTCAAACAGAGAAGTAGAGCGCTGGCAGAATCGACTGCACGAAGTAACAACGCTTAATTGCAACATGATGGTTAGATCATTGCGCTATGTGAAAATAGAGGCAAGGGATCTGCCTACATATGATGGGTTGACAATGGTGGATGAATTCGTAAACAACTTTGAAAGTGCAGTACTAGAACGACAACGATTTAATGCTCTGAAATGGGCACTGTGCACAATGCCCTCAAGGTGGTGGGGTACGCATCAAGGAAGTTTTGAGGATTGGCACAGATGCAGAAGAATGATGCGCCTACAATTTGGGAAACTGCAGATACGGCTAGTAGACAAATATGATGGATAGGATGATCCACATACACACCTCGCGAAATGGACCAAGGTCTACGGGGAAGAGCCACAACCTTAATGGGTACATTTATTCTATCATACCCTAGATGTCATGCCCATGAATTGGAATACTGAGACGGAGGTCAACCATGGTATGAGCGCATGGGATGTCTTGCGCAAGGGATTTCCATTAACTTTCACATTTGAAGATCGTTGGTGGGATACTGTTGACGATGAGCTACAGGCAGTGAAAGCAACTATCTTCAAAATATCCCAGGATCCAATGGAAGAACCTCAGCCAGCATGGGCAACACAGCTGAGCTGCGTGCTAGAATGTTACAATGTAAATGTTGAGGAGAATGATGAGGAGCCACAAAATATTGATATTCCAAAAATGGAAGGTTGTCGCGAGGTTCGAGGACCATTGATTGAGGACCCCGACATCACCATGCTGCTAAAAACAATGTAGGTAAACATTGGAATGGAGGTAGAGCCGAAGTACGCAATTATTGGGGACTATTAGGACGATGCCATGGTGGATAAGGTCATTGAGTTACTCCGCGAATACCAAGACTTGTTCCCGACCAAAATTACAGACTTAAAAGGGATCATTGGTGACTTAGGGATGATGAAGATCACTCTGAAACCCGACATGAAGCCAGTTAATCAGCGTCCTTACCACTTGAATACGAAATATAAAGAAAAGGTCTGCGAAGAATTAAAAAAATACTTGTTGCTGGAATTGTTGAACCAGTGGAAGAATCCAACTGGGTGAGTCCTATGGTACTATAAGAGAAAAAGTAGAAGGGCAAAATAAGAATATGCGTGGACCTTAAGAAGTTGAATGATGCCTGCGTACACTATCCATTTCCGACACCATTCACAGATGAAGTACTAGAGAATGTTGGTGGTCAGGAAGCATACTCATTCACGGATGGGTTCTTAGGGTACCATAAGATAAAGATCGCGCCGGAAGATAGGATAAAAATTACATTCATAACAAAATGGGGCTGCTTTCAATACACCGTCATGCTGTTTGGACTGAAGAATGCGCCACCTATTTTTTCGCGCATTGTTGTGGCCGCGTTCAAAGAATACATCCACAAGTTCTTGGAGGTCTATCTAGATGATTGGACTGTCTTTGGATTAGTTAAGCACCATGTAGAATGCCTACATTTGAAGCAGGATACTTGCCACCGACACCAGATTGCATTGAACCTTAAGAAGTGCACATTCCTCGTTCCCTTTGGAATCCTGCTAGGACATGTGGTCTACAAACAAGGACTGATGATAGACCCGACAAAGATTGTCGTTATTCTAAATTTGGAAGCACCGGGAAGTGTTAAACAATTGCGCACTACTTTAGGAAACACTGGATACTATATGAATTTCATCAAAAGTTATGCCCAAATAACAGCGTCGATGGAAAATCTATTGAAAAAGGATGTTACATATTGATGGAATGATGATTGCATGAAGAGTTTGGATGTCCTGAAGGGGAAACTGGCCTCCACCCCAATCCTGGTCTTCCCAAATGGGATGTGGAATTTCATGTACATGTTGATGCGTTGTGTATTGTGTTGGGAGCCATACTCACATAGGAGGGCGTGGATCACCTGATCATGTTTATAAATCGGAGATTGTCTAAAGCAGAAAAGAACTATTCCACCATTGAGCGCAAGGGGTTAGAGATGGTGTACGTGCTCCAAAAATACCGACACTATCTACTTGGAGGAAATTTCAAGATGTATATCAACCACTCCATGTTGAAATACCTGATGAATAAGCCTGTGTTATGGGGTCACATATGTAGATGGCTCTTACTGTTCCAAGAATATGATTTTGAGGTCATAGTCAAGATGGGACACCTAAACACAAGACCGATCACTTGTCACAAATTGAAACGGGCGAGGAACCCATGAATTTGGAGGAGGGACTACCTGATGCATAGCTCTTTGCAGTGCACATTGCAGATGGACACTTCGAAGATATAATCCATTTTTTGACCACAGGGACTGCACCGAAGGAATACTCAGTCCAAAAAATAAAGGAATTGGTGGTGTGCGTGGTAGACTTTTTGGTCATCGTGGGGCACCTATACAAAATGGGCCATGATGAGATATTGCACAGATACATACCTGAATTTGAACGAGGTTAGATCCTCGCAGAAGCACATGGGGGTGCTACAGGAGGACACTATGCAGGACACGCAATTGCATAGAAGATTCTTCATGCAAGGCTATGGTGGCCAACCCTACACTAGGATTCGAAAGAGCACTGTAAGGCCTGCGATATATGTCAAAGGATGGGAAAACCATCGTGGAGGGACGAGATGCCATTAAATCCATAAATGACATTGCAGCTATTTGAAAAATGGGCAATCGACTTTGTGGGACCAATCAAACCTCAGGGAAAGACGGGCACACGCTACATCATAACCACGACAGTGTACCTGACACGATGGGTGGAAGCGCAGCTGGTCAAGGACTGCACGGCCGCTACGACTGTGAATTTTTTGTTCTAAAATGTGTTGACATGATTTGGCTATCTGAAAATATTAATGAGCGATCGTAGAACACATTTCTCGAATGAAACCATTAGCGCACTCATAGAAGAGTTCTAGGTGTATCATCAGAAAATTAATCCATACCACCCACAAGCTAATGGGACAGTAGAGGAATTCAACAAAATACTGGAGACTGCACTGACCAAAGTGTGTAATGTGTAGTTAAATGACTGGGACCTACATGTACCTACCATAATATGGGCTTACAGGACAATGTACAAGAAATTGATAGGACAGACACCTTTCCGGTTAGTCTATGGCACGAAAGCTATCATGTTGATGGAATATATCGTACCTAGTCTGCGAATAGCAGCGCTCATAGGAATGACAGACCACGAACCTCTAGAAGAAAGGCTCTCGCAATTAGAAGAACTCGAGGAAGAACATTTTTTGGTTGGATTTCATCAGCAGGTACAAAAGTAGCGTGAAAAGGCCTGGCATGACCACCATATCAAGTTGCGCACCTTCAAGGTAAATGACTCAGTGCTGTTGTATGACAGTAAGTTTGTAAAATTTCTGAGAAAATTCAGAATGCACTGGTTGGGACCATACGTGGTTAAGGAGGTCACAGATGGAGGCGCGGTCTAGCTAGTCAAACTAAATGGCGAACCCTTCCCAGGAAAAGTAAATGGTAGCCACTTGAAGCCCTACATAGGTGGGCTGGCTATCTGACTAACTGGTTGAAGTATAGTCTTCACGACCCAAGGAGTCTGACAAGGGCATAGGACTAGAAACATACACAGTGGATGCCGGTACAAAGGTAAGGACACAATTATGACAAAGAGGCTTCGGAAGAACACATGCAGCAGGTCTAGAAAACCATAAAGTAGAGCATTGCATACCTCCGAGCAGTTCGGGACCAGCTGGAGGGACTCCACGCTAAGATCACCGCACTGACAGAATGACTCGAGGGTGAGTCATGATGTTTGTGTTGGGGGCCTGTTGGGCATGGAATCCCCCCACAATACGTTTTGGGGCTCAAAGCTCAAGTTTTGGTCAAATATGTTGTAAGACTCCGCGAATTATGGGCGCGAAGTGTGAAATGTACATTGAGTCATATGGTTGTCTGCCCTAAGTTTTGTAATGTAATGTAATGTCATGTCAGCCCTAAGTTTTGTAATGCAAATAGAGTGAGGCTCTAAGTTGTAAAGAGAATAAAAAGGAATTGATGGATTGATGTAATGATCTAGTAGCAGATAGAGAAGAAGTCTAAGTGTCTTGGGTCATAGTAGTAGGAAGAGGCTTTGTAGTTGAGTGCGCAGAGGCCTAGTAGAGTCCACAGCTGAGTGCACAGGGTGAAGTTGATTCTGTAACCCAAGAAGAAGAATAATGAAGAGAAGTTTGATTCTAAATACTGTGTATCTATTTCTGTATGATTTTCTATGCATTTTACTGTTTTGTTTACGGCACACACTTATATGAATACTGAACACTGTTAAGTACAATTGGGCTCACAAATAAGTTAAGTAATTGGATAATCTTGGGTTAATAGTAAGTAACTTGGGTAATAACACGAGTCGTTCCTCAAACAGGGCTACGTGAAGGCATCATTGCAGGCTGCGAGGTACTGATAGGTGCACGTAGCAATGTGTGCGCAGGGTCAAACTGTAGACCACCCAAAAACCATCAGACATCTCTAAGGTGCAGAAACCTGGTTCTAGCACCCTCCCATACTACTTCGGTTGATACCTTAGTCCACGCTCCACAGATTGTTTCCAAAAGGGCTAGTATTACAGGGATTTGTTTGGCTAAATCATCTCTAAACCTGGGTTAGGCCCATACAAGCCAACACATTTCTAAACTAAGGATAGAAACCAAGTCTACTCCTTACTTTCACACACCCATGCAAAAAAGAGAAAAATACAAAAATCAACTAGAGTGGGTTGAGAACACTTTACATGATGCAAAAGAATAACATGTCTCATCATCAATAGTGCAGACTCCTACCATGTAGGAGAAGACAACCAAGAGAATTAGAGAGGAAGAGTCCCCTTTGGGGATTGATATTTTTACTGAGGGGTTTAAAATTATGTACAAAAAGAAGGCTAAGCTTAGTTCCAGACTAAGCCTTACCAAAGATTCAGAGCAGCAGACTATCATCACCACCAATGAGACACTTATTTCTTCATTAGTGGGTGATTAGTCTACACAGTCTCCTACTACCTCTTCAACTTCACAAGAGCAACAAAAAATAATGCAGACAAGTACATCTACTTCAGGTGAGGCAGAGAAGAGCATAATGGATATCTTCAAGGAAATAAAAATAAAAAATGAATACTTGAAGATTAACACTTATAACCAGTTTTGGAAGAAGACTTTTGGTGCGCAAAGCAGGTTGATGTCAACCTTTGACTTAGAGAAGGGGAAAATGTAGATGACATTCCTTCAAGCACAAGTTCCTTAGCCTAAGGGAACATCAGACTACAAAAAGACATCTTTTGAGTTTGATGTCAAGGATATACATCCCATTGACCAAATGGAGATGCATAAGCAAACTGGGGAAATGATTTTCTCTACTGTCACTAACACTACCATGACTTTGTCCAAATTACAGGTTACACTAGCAAATGTCCAGTCACAGCTAAAGATGGAGAAAGTTTATGCTCTTGCCAAAGACACCAAGATTAAAACCTTGGAAGATTTGGTAATCAAATTGGGTTATGATCCTGCAAACATCAATGTTGCAGAGGAGTTGGTCAAAAAGAATAAGTTGGATATAGCAGCATTGGGGAAGCAATTAAAACTGCCAGCTACTAAATATCCTCTAGCTAAGGATATTGTAGAGATAGAGACTCAAAAGGTAGATATGATGAAACTCATCATGGAGAAGACTGCACAGCTTAAGAAAATGGAGATAGAGATGGAGAAATTGATCAAGGAAAAGGAGAAAGCTGCTAAAAACACTACCTCTTTATAAGCACTTCCTATCACAGTCATTCCTACAACCATACCAGCTACAAAAGGTATAGAAGATGTTGCAGACCAGTTGGCAAATGCTGTCCAAAATATTTCCCTTTAGATTGAGGAAATAAAGGAATTGCATGATCAAGTGAAACTTTTGGAGGATCATCAAAAGAAATCTAAAATTGTTCATGTAGTAGAACTTCAGAGAGCTCAAAATAAAATAGAAGCGTGGAAAAACTCAGCAGCCAAATCTTATATTGGTTACACTCTGGGTAATGTCCAAGTATTCATATGGAACAACATCATTGAGAAGATGGATGAAATTTGGCCATGTATCCTGATCATTTTCGAGCAAAAGGAGTTGATAGAAAAGGCAAACCAGACAATTGCCAATATAAATGCTCAACTGGGAGAGATGTCTGCTACAACCAACAACATTATAAAGTTTCTTAATTCTAAAAACATGTATGAACTGGATGATCTAGGAGTGTATGACAGGACTGAAACCATTCTGGAGGTGAAGAAAGTTCTAACAAAAAATAACTTAGTAGTGTAGTTGACAGAGAAGTGTCACACTGTTGAAGTTGTAGTCAACATATTTTTCACAAGGATTGATGCATTAAACAAGAAGGGCCTGCCTTCACTGTTTGTGATCAATGATAAATTAATGACAAAGGAGGACTACTTCAAGAAGCTTTAGGACATTGCCAAGGACACAACCAAGTCCTCCAACATCAAAGGTTCCATGACAGGCAGGTCATTTTATGAAGCCATCAACAACATATGTTTTATTCAACATGAGATAAAACATATTTTCACTGTAAAATCCATTTTTTCCCGGTATACTGAGGTAGATGAAATTTACCATAAGGTAACCAAGATAGCAATCCCGGACGAAGAACGGTGGGAAAAGATGTGTGAATTTTAGGATTAGAGTACATATCAGCTTTTCCAGCAGAGCACTCGAATAGTGGCCACTCGGCAACAAATTTCCTTCAAAACAGGGCTAGATGTTTAGATTCATTCTTTCTGATCTAATTGCTTCCCTTTATATTAGTTTTAAGCAATAATAGAATGTCGTGTCACTCAGGCATTTATTATAATTTTTGTATTTTGTTTAAATAATTCATTATGTCGAAGTATTCGAGGTTGTACCCTTGAACAATTATCACACAAATTTGTACTAAGCTAGAGAATATTTTATTAAATAAAAGATTCTTGATTTACTTCATATGGCTTGTTTCTTAGAGAGTTGTTTTCATCATGTTTTTCATTATGTATTCTTCATATAATTCAGTCCTTTTATAGTCATCTGATTGAAAATTTAACTGAATATCAGTTTCATTTTGAATCTGCTGTGAAGTTGCATTTAAATAAGAGATTAATTTGCAAGACTATCTGCTATTGCTTATTCTTCTTTGAACTTAAATTGCAATAGATTTCTATAATAGTTTGGTTATCTTCTGTTGATCTAGGAAACACTGTTTTCTTGATTTCTGCTTATAAATGGTTAGATATTCAGTCTGAATATTAAATCACTTATACTTCTCTATATTCTACTTATCCATCCCACTTAAATCAAAATAACCATATGTATTTAAAGAACAACCTTTTTTTTTATTAAGGATCTTTCTAAGTTTAAAGCACCTATTTTTAAATAGTTCACTGGTCGTCCAAACAATTAAAATCAACAAAACATTCTAGATGCTTTGGCATAGCCCATTTTCCTTAGGTTATCTCAAAGGACAACAAGAGAAACATCACATAATACCTCATCTGTGAAGGGATTGATGATGTATGGAAGGTGACATTGTTGGCTCATGCGTAGATTCCATCCTTGGTGGAGCCACCCGATGGTGTACGGTTGTGGGTGTGCTATGGTCGGTAATACCAGCCACTTCGCAACCTTTGCTACAATGAAGTTCTTTCGGTTCCCGCTGTCGTCAATGAACTGTAGTGGGGAACCCTTTACCCACATTTGGGAGTGGAAGAGACTCTCCTCCTCCTCTGGATCTTCGGGTTCCTCCTTCTGGATCTTTGTGGTGGCGACGGTGGCGTTGGGCTCCACATCAATAATCTACTTCCCTTTGTCATTCCCCTTGTTGGGTTATTACTTAGAGTCGGAACATGCATATGATTCTGAAGCCTTCAGTTCGACCACCAGTGACTGCTTAGCTCGACACTCACTTGTGTTATGAGTGGAGATCTTATGGAATTCACACCACTTTCCCGTGTCCTTCTTCGACTTCAAACTTTTGTCCTTTTCTTGTGGCCTTGGCGAGTTGTATTGGGCTATCTCGCCTTGGATTTTTCCTTGGTTCTGTAGTTTGGGGGCACCTTTCCCTTACTTCAGATTCACAGAGCCAAAGTCTCACTTCTTCTATTTAAACTTCTGCTCGATCTTGATGGCATATCGGTATGCTGTGTCGAGCAAGGAGATGTCCAGGAATTCCATCTCATCTTGGAGGTATCTATGTAGGTAGCTGTGGTACTTGAGTACCAAATGCCTCTCAGAATCCTTGATACCCAACTTTGTGCAAAGGGTATCAAAATAATTGGTAAACTCTGGCACATCTTAGTCCCTTCCCTGCCGCAGCGTGGCCCACTTTATGTATTTGTCCTCGTAGCTCCCGACAGGGTAGTACTGCTCCTTGGTGGTGTCCCAGAATGAATTCCAAGTGGGAGTGGCTAAAAATAGTGAGGTCATACTTTCATCATTCTACTCACAATAGGTTTCCCACCAGTCCTTGATATGGGGGGTGGCTTTGAGAAGAGAAAAAGTAATCTTCTCTCGGCTAGAAAAATCATGAACATAAAATATCCTTCTAGTAGATTCAACCATTTATCTATTGTGTATGCATCTATTTGGCCCTCAAATATGGGAATTTCAAAGTCTACTTGTACCTTAAAAGGTGTGGAGCCTCAAAAGTGACTATTGGATGTGGATGCACCGCCGGTGGCAACTGTTGAAGGATATGGGAAAAGTTATCCATCATCGCATTCCTTTGTTTCTCGAGGGCCTCCTCGAGCAATATTTTGATAGGATCTCCTACTCCCTCGTCTTTCTTTTCTTCCCCCATGGGAGGCCGTCGGGATTTCCGAGGCTAGTTTTGCAAAGGTTCGACCAGTTCGAGCCCTAACTCCTTATATTCCGATGTGGTTGGGCAGATGCAAAGAAAAATAGAGAGAGAGCAGACTGCTCTGATATAACTGATCCAAATTTAAACAGGAATGCAACAAATTATAGATATAACCATAAATACAGAGACGCAGTAGAAATAACACTATCTCTCATTAGTATCAAATAATGAAATATGCTTACAAACAACATGGAAATGAGACTAGCTCAGGCAATGGTAGTTTATCTCTGAGAAGAGATGTGGCAACTACGTTCCTCTAAATTGAGTTACAATGAGGCTCAAGGGAATTTGTATATTGAACAATAAGAGGAAACCCTAAAAAACCAAACCCCTAACCCAAGGAGATGTAACACTGAGCGTTTATGGGCCCCGTTGGGGTTAATTGGGTAGCCAACTTTCGGGGGTCGTAGCTTGGTCATATTATTTATGTTTGACGTGCATGATACCTCGTTAGAAATATATCTTCGAGGAATACAACTGAAAATGTGATCTCAATGAGATCACCTGAATTCATATTTCCAAAAAAACGTCGTTTAGGCCTCAAAATGGCTCCGGAAGTTCGGGACCCGAAAAACTGCTAAAAATAGTAAATTGTGTTATAATTAAGCAAACTGAAAAAATGAAAGAAATAATGGTGGGGTTCCACGTGGAATAGGTGGGTGGCCACCAATATCCACCTGGTTCACCTCAATGGCTATAGATTTCATGCTTGAAAAGTGTTTGTCAAAAGGCCTTAATGGTTGTAGCTTGTAGATTACATTCTTGAAAAGTGTTTGTCAAAATCCCTCAATTACTATATCTTTTGTGCATATAAATTGTTAGAGCAAATGTCTTACTTACTCTAGCTTTTGTGTACTAAAAATTTATGAATAGAATATTTAATGGATGTAGCTTTCTATGTCTACAAGTTTTTGAATGTCAAAATGAATTTAATAATTTCTTTAACTGTGAATATAGAATAGGACAATTGCTACTTTTATTATCTAAAGCTTTCATAAAATAGAAGGTGGGAGTGGAGATGTTGTTGGAAACAATTTTATAGTGACTAATTATGTAGGATTTTGTTCAAGTGAGCATAATACATTTTGTCTAAGCTACATGTATTCATGTGTGCATTCTTGTGCTTTAATGACTGTAGCAAACAACTATTGTGCCCAATTTTGGCAAGTCCATTGTTTTATTTGGCACTTTTTGAAGAATAATATGCTTCTGAATTTGTAACAGTGTTTGGTCTTGTTGTAACATTCATTATACAAGTCTCATGATTGAATCAATGCCATTGGGAATTTTTTATTGATGAATAAATAAACATATCATATTTATTAGATTTACTGATGAATAAAGGCATATTCCTCCTTAAATTATTTTATTACAAGTAGGTTAATACTCATACTCTTATATGTGATTTTTGTGATAAAAGCATAATATTTTAGGTTCTTGTGGCATACTTTTGTGGTTATGATGTCAAGAGTCAATAAGTGGAACTTATTTAGCATAATCTAGGAGATCAAATAGGTTAATCTAGCTTAATGCTCGCACATGGAATTATGGTTGTAGAAATTTACAGGGTAATTTCCTTAGATAGAACACCAAAGGACACTGCTCACAAACAGATCACAGATCAATACACTAGTATTCTTTATGTGGTTAAAACCCTCAAAGAGGGAAACAGTCCACGGCCTGAGCCAACGCGGCCACTTCAAGCAATTTATTAATAAAAGAACGAAATTTTACATAAGATTCTCTCATGAACGGTTACCCTACAAATGACACTCCATGCTCTTTAAATAGTGATCATGGACCAATCGGGTGTTAAGCCACAGATCAAGTGTCAGTAATACGAAGGAGAGAATGAAACGTCGGATCACTTCATGTCTAAAACATATCATGACCATCAGATTGTAAGTTACAAAAGTACATAGTAAAGAAAAACACTTTACCTAACTCTACACTAGATCAAGTTATACTTAACTATTTCCTATGTTTCAGAATATCCTAACATCCCCCCTTAAGAACAACTTGGGATAGGATTGAAGGATGTACAAATATGACACAATAGGAGAAGGAAGGAGGCATTAGAGTCTATCCCCCCCTTAGTAAGAACTTCCTGAACTCCAAACATAAATCAAAGTTTAGTAAACTTCACCTCTGTGAGAGCCTTTGTAAAGATGTCTAAAACTTGATCATCTGTTGAACAATATTACACTTCAAGAACATGGTCATGAATGAGATTTATGATGAAGTGCATGTGTATTTCAATGTGCTTTCTACGATGATGTTGGACTAGATCTGTGCATAGTTGAATGACACTTTGATTATCCCACCAAAGTGTAGTCAGATGTTGTTGCTGAAAGGAAAACTCTGGCAGGATCTGATGAAGCCACATGGCTTCCTTACTAGCTTCTATGACACCACGATACTCTGCTTCTACTGAAGAAAGAGAAATGGCACTTTGTTTCTTGCAAACCCATGTAATAGGTCCTGAACTAAGAGTGAACACATAACCTACAGTAGACTTCCGATCATCAGGGTCACCAGCCCTATCAGAATTAGTGAAACCAACTAATAGAGGAGATGCTTCCGCACTGTAATGAATCCCAAACTAAACTGTACCTCAAACATAATGAAGTATACTTTTAGCTTCTTTCCAATGACTTTCATGTGGGTTTTTCATAAACCGAGCAATAAGGCCACCAACAAAGGAAAGGTTAGGACAAGTATGGGTCAGATACAAAAGTTTTCCTACAAGTTGATGGTATAAGGTAGCATCAACTTTAGGGGAAGTACAAGTGACTGAAATTTTGGCTACAGATTGAAAGGGAGAAGGGGTTGGCTTACAGTATTCCATGTGAAAATGGCGTAGAAGATCACAAGCATACTTGAACTGGGAAAGGGAAATACCTTCATTCGATTGCAAGACTTGAAGACCAAGAAAATAATGCAAGTGTCCTAAGTCTATCATTTCAAACTTATTTTTAAGGCTAGAATTCACATGGTTTATAAGGTTGGGATCACTACCAGTAAGGATAAGATCATCAACATAAAGAACAAGAATGATAAGGGACTTTCCCACTTTCTTGGTGTAGACAGTATTATCAGAATGACACCTAGAAAAGCCAGTATCTAAAAGAAAGCTATCCATTTTGGCATACCAAGCCCGAGGGGTTTGCTTGATACCATAAAGGGATTTCTTAAGCTGACATACAAGGCCAGAGTTTGTTTTTATAAATCAAGTAGGTTGTTCCATATAGATTTCTTCATGCAAGTCCCCATGCAAGAAGCCAGATTTAACATCCATCTGATGGACTTCCCATTTGAAAGAGGCGGCAAAGGAAAGAAGAAGGTGGATAGAGTTCATTTTGGCAACAGGGAAGAAGGTTTTAGTATAGTCAATGCCTTCAACTTGTGAAAATCCCTTAGCAACAAAACACGCTTTATGTTTATCAACTTTTCCATCTGGTCCAAACTTGGTTCTATAAACCCATTTACATCTAAGTTTTCTTCCCTTTGGAAGAGGAACAAGATCCCATGTATCATTTGCCAGTAATGAACAATATTCTTCATTCATAGTTGTGTCCCAATCTAGATGGCCTGAAGCTTCTGCAAAGGTGTCAGGATCATAATTCTCTGAATCTTGAGCCAGTAAAGAAGAGCCTCTATCGAATTGAGAACGTGTACATCATTGATCTGCAGGATCACCTCCAATAGCACCTGCTACATCCCGAGTAGCACGGACCCATTTTAGAAGCTAAGGAGTTGAAGGAGGATCCTGAGAAGGTGGGGGAGGATTTTCATCCTCGCTATCATCATCTGAAGAAGAAATGTTTTCAGAAGTAGAATGGATAGAGAGAGGTGGCACATCTGCCGAACTAGGCTCATAGGCCAATATATTTTCAGCAAACTTTACATATCTTCTAATGATAACATTTTTGGACTTAAGTGTAATAAGTATATATCCTTTGACATCTTCAGAATATCAAACAAAAATAGATTTTTTACTCTTAGGTTCTAAAGCTTTATGTTTCTCATCTAGAATATGGGTCCATGCTTCACTTCCAAAAACACAAAAGTGACTTACATCTGATTTAATTGAGCTCCATGCTTCTTCTGGAGAGATATTATTTGAAACCTTAGTAGGAGTGCGATTTACTATGTAATTTTCACATTTAATTGCTTCTGCCCAAAAATTAAGACTAAGTCCTTTAGATTGAAGCATACAATTATCCATTTTCTTTAAGGTGCAATTCTTCCTTTCAGCTACACCATTTTGTTGTGGAGTATATGGAACAGTATGTTGCATTTGAATTCCATTCTCAGTGCAGAATTTGTTGAATTTGTTGTTAACATATTCTCTGCCATTATCAGATCTTAGCTTGAGAATTTTATGTCCAAATTGTTTTTCAATAAAGGCCTTAAATGCCAAGAACATCTTAAATACTTCACTCTTGTGTTTTAAGAAGCACACCCAAGTGCATTTGGAGAAATCATAAATGAAAGTTAAGAAATACTTGTAGCCAGAGAATGAAACAACTGGAAGTGGACCACATAAATCACTATGCACAAGCTATAAAGGGGTTGAGGCGTGCCAAGAGGCACGTTTTTCAAAACTATCCTGATGATGTTTTCCAAGTACACATCTAGAACAAACACCGTCTCTGCAAGATACCATTGGAGGACCTATCACCATAATTTCTTTACATAGATTCTGAAGGGAGCAATAGTTTAAGTGACCAAATTGCACATGCCAAAGTTTGCTCACTTCATCATTATGAGCAACAAATACTGAGGGAAGATTTGATGACCCAAATTTGTTAAACTTATACAACCTTGTAGAATTATAAACAATGCTAGTAGCTAAAATCTATCTAGGATCTCTTAGGTCCTTAATTACAACATCGTGAGGTGAAAATTCAATGATTTTACCTTCACCTGAATGAGTTATTTGATATATAGATAGAAGGTTGCAGGATAAGGTTGAAACACATAATACATCATTAAATTGACCATTGTCTAGATGAACAGTTCCAGTCCTTACAAAACTAAGAGATCTATCATCACCAACATATATATTTTTGGTGTTACAATCATTTAAAGAAGAAAACATGACTTTGTTTTTGGCCATGTGATAAGAAGCTCCAAAATCAATAAGCCACTCATGAGAATGAGAAGAAGAAGATACATTTAGTGCATAACCAGACCGGGATGCTTGACAAACACATGTAGAAAGTGATATTCCTGAAGATGAAGTTGAAGTTAAAGAGTGCTCCAAATGGATGTTATGCTTCTTCATTGTTGCTTCAAAGGCTTACATCTTATTAAATCATTTGGATTCTAAGTGGCCATCTCAATTACAAAAGTGGTAATGTCTATCAGTCTTCTTCCCTTTGTTTTTATTTGCCTTATCATTTTGTTGAAATGATTTTTCATTTTGAGATTGAAATTTCTTAGGACCCTTGTTTGGTTGAGGACCATTCTTTTTAGGATACTGCTTCTTAGGATTATTTGAATTTGGTTGCTACTAGGTAGCTAAGGCTTTCTTAGAAGAGCTTCTAAGATTAAGAAGACTAAGATATAAGAGCTTTTCTTCTTCTCTTATTAAAGAATCACAAAAGGTATCAAAAGAGGGGGACTTGTAGTCTTGTCCTTGAGAAATAAAGGCTTCTCTAGTAGAATGGAAGGTGAAAACAAACACAGAGTAGGCTGGTCCCAACTTAGTAAGAATGGAACAGATAAGGCTACCATCTTCTTTCTTAACCTTAACATCTTCCAAGAGAAGTCTAAGGGTCTTGAACTTGGACAAAAAATCTTCAATGGAAGAAAAATTATTGGGGTCCAATGTAAACAACTCATTTTCGAGTTGATGGGCTCTAATTTCATTTTTAATTCCAAAAACTTTAGTTAGTTGTTTCATTGCTTCATTAGGAGTATCAAATTCTACGATATGGAATCTAAGGTCTAGAGAAATAGACATCCCTATCAACCCACATGCTTGATCTTGCCTATTTTCCCATTTGGTTGCCTTATCTTCATCTTGAGGTTTGGTTTCTTGGCCTGAGGCTATTTTGTAAAGACCTTTACTTCTAAGTAAATCCACAATGTAGGACCACCATTGGAAGTAGTTATCACTGTCAAGAATAACTTGACATGGAATTTCCATTTTAACAAAAACTGAAGCTATAGAAGTTGAAACTAAGTGTTCTGATGGAAATATCTCGAAAAATTAGGCTGATTAAAAAAAAAACGGCTTTCAAAACGGCTTCCGGATGAAGAAGTTATGGCATTTTGAAGAAAAGTTGTTGAAGATGCCGATGAAGTGTGTGAATGTGCGGAAATGAATGATAATGTTATATTTAAAAAAAATACCCCCCCCCCCTTCCAAACTTAATCTAATTAGATCACTTTAAAAAAGGTATTTTATGTGACTCACTTTTATAAATAAGTGAAAGTCATTTTTACAATGGTACTTTATGAGCTGCCCACTAAATTGTAACTTAAATAAAAGATAAAGAGACTTTAGAATTATAAGTGACTCAATTTTTATAATGGCTGAGAACACTTTTACATAACGTAACTTTAAAACATAAGTTACATGTGCTTTTTTAAAAAGTTATTGAACAAAAAGAAAGACTTGAACTCAAGATCTTTATTCTCATAAAGTAACTTTCTACCAAGAGAGTTAGTTTAAAAGGTTAGTAATTTTTGGAAAAGAGGAAGGGTTTTTTTTTTTTTTTTATCAAGTCATTGAAGCTTTTGGGTGCATGCTTACTTGAAAAATTTATTTTTTGCCTGCAAAACAAGAACCACAAACCCAACATGGACATACAAAAAAAAAGATGGAAACTAAATATTTTCTTCAATGTTTCTAATTTTCCGAGATCACACTAGGGCGCAACAGGAAAGAGCATACGCATGAGAAAAATCCTTCCTTTCTATTTCTGATTTGGCCAGATCGCATAGAGTCGTGAGGCAAAGAGAATATGCAGAAATGAAAGGTATAGATCTAGTAATAAAAAACAGAGAGCTAAATAAACTGAAATAAACAAAGAGATGAATAGCTAGAACTGTAAATAAAGACTGTATACCTCCATATCTTTAAAATGATGTATCTAAGACTACCAGAAACCTTTTCGCATGAAATAAAAGGGGCTCCTCACTAGAACAGATGCTCCTAACACAATAGAACAGTCCTCTTGGCCCGAAAGTAGTTAAAAACAATAGATCTAGGAAACCATAGTCGGATGCAGTTGTATCGACTTCAGATTTGGATCACCAACAGATGCGGCCCTCAAATAGCTCTGATACCATGTAGAAATTTAGAGGGTAAGTTCCTCAGACAGAACACTAAAGGACACTACTCACAAACAGATCACAGATCAATACACTAGTATTCTTGACGTGGTTAAAACCCTCAAAGAGGGAAACAGTCCACAGCCTGAGCCAATGCGGCCACTTTAGGCAATTTATTAATAAAAGAATGAAAATTTACATAAGCTTCTCTCATGAATGGTTACCCTAAAAATGACCCTCCATGCTCTTTAAATAAAGATCATGGACCAATCGGGTGTTAAGCCACGGATCAAGTGTCAGTAATACCGATGAGAGAATGAACCGTCAGATCACTACATATCGTGACCGTCAGATTGTAAGTTACAAAAGTACATAGTAAAGAAACACACTTTACCTAACTCTACACTAGACCAAGTTATACTTAACTATTTCCTACGTGTCGAAATATCCTAACAATGGTGGCATTTATTTCCAGTCTTACTTAGAGCTCACATATAATTATGAAAAGAGCACATGCTTATTTTAAACTTAAGGAGAAATGTGTTTTGGAATTGGTTTTAAGGAAAGTTATTCCTGAATTCTTATGTTATATTCGATAGAAATAAATGAAGGAACATGATCACATGGTAACTAAGTTAGTCATATTAAGAGTTAAAAAAAATTGAGTAATAGTTTTCAATGTGACCTTTATGTCTCTATACTATTGATGGTTCGTAAGGTGATACTTTACACAATTTACAATTAGTACTTGAAGTGGATGGTGTGGTGTGATATTGAGATGCATGCTTTCTTTTCCCATGCATGGCATTAGTGCTTGGATGGGGAACAATTGCAACATAATAATTAAATCCCTACACAACATTTTATGTTTGAGCGCAATAGTTTATTTCATGTGTAGTAGCATTAAATCACTTATCATGGTCATTTTAAAGTAATATGCATGCCAATTATTTAGGTGAGACTTTCCCTTTTAAGGGGATTTAAAATGCCAGAGCCTAAACTAAAATGAAGCTATTGTGGGGCCCCAATGTAGACCTAGTTCTCAAATTCAACCAATAAATGATTTTGTTACTTGGAACCTATCATGAGGTCTGGTATTTTTACAATATTACTGTTATGATTACTTGAAGATTAATGGAGGATTTTTGGTGTAGATTGATTGATCTCATTTTTATTTAATTGGTGAAAGGTTGTCAATATATTTTCTACTTGATGACCATGATACCTCAAGTCTTCTAGGTATAATTTTCTATAGTGGTGTATGAATGGTTGAGTACATTAGGGAATCATCCACAACTAATATATAAATTGAGGAGGGAGATCTAGAGGAATGTCAAAAACTAAATTTCATTGTAGATATTGATCATGAATTTGAAAGAGTTGTGAATTTTTTATTCAAATTCACATTAGAAGGATACAACATTAAATTCATTCTAGTATCTTTAATGGGAAAGAGAATAATTCTAGAAAGGAGATCATAAGAGGACAGTAAAGGGAATCACAACCTAGGTAAATATGTTTTTGGAAAAACAAGACTATATTCATTTTAACCCATTATTCATGGTAGTGAAAGAACTTGCACTAGTGGGTGACTTAGAATGGAATTGGAAGAATGAGTAGTTGAAGACACAATGTATCATGGAGGAGTTTAAGTTCACTAGATAGAAACCAAGTCTTAAAGTGCGGTAAAATATACAAAACATGGTTTTCAAATATGAAACAAGAGATTCCTAAGGAAGTAGAAGAGGTGAGTAGATATTACATAGAATGGAAGTATAAAACCATGACTGAGGAAGTTGGAGAAGTTGAGGAAAGGGAAGAAAAAATTTGGTTAGTGGTTGAGAGAACGCGGATTGGTGGTAAAAGGAATATTAGGAAAGAGAATATAAGAAGGAATAACATATAGTGAATTGGAGGATGTCATGAGAGAGGAATCACAATAGGAGGGAGAGCATGTTAAGACTGATATATTAAAGACATTGTAGTGGGAAGTTTTGTTCACAAAAAATTTTCTAGCAATAAAAAACTTATTACTTGATGTGGAAAAAAAAGAGAATCTTCTACTTGAGAATTGGAACTTTTGTATGATGCTTCAAGTGCTTTGGATGAGTGGGGAAAGGTTAACACGTTTCCAAGGAAGAGAGAAGACTCTACCTCCAAACTTCATCATTTGTACAAAGAACTATATTAAGAAATGATTGAGTTGAAACCAATAAAGGAGTTGATACGATTGGTGGCACATTAACTAAGTCTACCACTCCCACCCTAAAGAGCCTAGAACCAATGATAGGTGAATAAAAGGCCCAAGTGATTCATCAAAATAGAGGGGCTCTAGGTAACAACATTCTCCCAAAGCAGGAAGGTTGCAACAATGGATTTAAGTACACACAGACTATGGAGGGTATATGTATATATATATATATATATATATATATATATATATATATATATATATATATATATATATATATATAT
The DNA here is from genome assembly GCA_031772625.1 of Pinus tabuliformis. Lineage (NCBI taxonomy): Eukaryota > Viridiplantae > Streptophyta > Pinopsida > Pinales > Pinaceae > Pinus > Pinus tabuliformis. Next base: position 278,829,375 of record CM062810.1, on the reverse strand, counting down.
ATATATATATATATAATGTTCCAACTTTATGCACATAGATCACTATATCGCAAGATGCAAATATTGAATATATATGCAAAGGTATAGTTATGAGTAGAGTAAATATAGGTGAGGGAGAGAAGGGAGGAGACATACTAGTATAATATTATCCTTTAGGTAAGAAATAAGTAAATTCTAGTAACATCTACAATTTATTTTATTGAAGTACCATCAATAATGAACTATTTTACTATATGTGAATTTACTATGCATATATCTTTCTTGATTCTATAGGTATAAAGATTTATCTGTGCTCTTGCTTCTATAGGTTTAAATATATATGTGTAGAGATAGTGGTGAGGCGAGGTAATATATAAGGAGTAGCATGGAACGTGGTGCTTGAGATTGATGTGGTTGGTGGAACATGATGCCATATGAAAGAAATTCCCATTACATGCATCTTGACTCATTTCAAGCATTTCCAAAGCCATTTTGACAAATTGTAGCATTTTGGATTTAAGACTTCTGTGGTTAATATCTTCTAACTTTGTAACTAGAGAACCCATAGTAAAAACCATTTTTCGGTCAACGTTTCAAATCCCAACAGGGATCCATCATCAGGACTCTTATTGAATGTTGATAGTAGAAGAGCTCAATTGCGAGAAATAAATAGTTCTGAGGTAAGCTTACCTCAGAACTATTTATTTCTCTCAATTGAGCTTTTCTACTATCAACATTCAATAAGAGTCCTGATGATGGATCCCTATTGGGATTTGAAATGTTGATAGAAAAATTGTTTTTACTGTGGGTTCTCTGGTTAGTTAGAAAATTGTATCATTGTTAGAGCAGGATTAAGTATATTCTTAGAGTGATTGAGTGTAGTGTTTGTTGGAAACCTTTGAGCACTATTGAGAGGTGAGGGTGATTCAATGGTGTGATTTATATATCAATTTTTTCATTTTATTACTTCAACTGAATCACACTTATGTTAGGAACAATTCATTAAACATGTGCATCACATAAGCGTAACTTAAAATCATAAGTAAATACAAAACAATAAACATGCACATCACATCAATCACACATGAGACACAAGATTTCTAGTGGAAAACCTTCCGGGAGTAAAACCACCCTTGTTGTTGTTACTCTACTCTGAATTTCTATTATGTCAAGCAATTGATATTTTACATAGTGTGTTGACTCCCATCATCATGGAGACTCGACCTCATATACAAAACAACAACACCAATCGAATAGGAGACCTGATACTACTTATCATCTCGGAAGACTATGTTCTCTACAGATCTCTATGGACTAACATTCATTGAAGGCCACCACGATCAGGCGATCCTCACCCAACTACCATTAGATTATCCAACCACCATTGGATTAAGAAACTTCCTTCTTTTGCTGAAGCTTCGCCATCATTGCTCCTCTCTCGTGAAGTCACTGCTCCTGTCCACTATGCATACCTCCTTTATTGTATTTTCAAACTGGATCCTAAGACACTATGATCAACTAGAAATCAGCTCTGCATACATGCTATCAACAACAAAATCTCATCATCTAATAAAAGATAAATAAGTAAAATTGTGGCCACAACAAATATGAATACTACCAAACCCTTGTTGGAAAATATAACTAGGTTCGGTCTTCATTAAATGCATTTGAGTCATCTTGTAATGTAATTTTCAAAAGAATAAAGAAAATTATTATTATTATTATTATTATTATTATTATTGTGACTTAGTAAAGCACGTGGGTTTCATGCTTGGGTCACCATGTTTTAGGTCAAAGTCACCATTGAGGACTTCTAGGATTTATTCTGAGTAAATAGAGTCATTGTACTTTTAAAGAGACCCTTCTTGGTGATCTAGGTGGATATTGATGGCCACCCACCTATTCCACCTAGACCCCCGAGTCAGTTTCATCTCTTTCCTTAATTGTAGCACAATTTACTATTCTTGGAAATTTTTTGGGTCTTGAACTTCCGGAGCCGTTTTTAGGCCCTAAACCATGTTTTTTTGGCAAAATTCCTTTAGCAATTGCTAAGGCAGTCACATTGATAGTTATAGTCCTTGGAGAGATCTTTCCAATGAGGTATCATATGCATCAAACATATATAATATGACCAATTTATGAGCCTGGGAAGTTGGCTGCACAACTAACCCCAACGGGGCCCATAAACTCTTGGTGTTACATCTCCTCGAGTTAGGGTTTTGGTTGTTTAGGGTTTTCCCTTATTGTTCAATATTAAAAAGGCCCTTGAGCCTCATTTTAAATCAGTACAGAGGCATGTAGCTACCACATCTCTTCTCAGAGATAAGCTATGATCGCTCGAGCTATATTATTTCCATTCTATTTGTAAGCACAGTTCAATATTTTTCTATTAATGAAATGAAGTGTTTTTCTGCTGCATCTTTGTGTTTATGATTATATATATAATTTGTTGCATTCTTTTTTAAGTTCAAATCATTGCTATCAAAGCGATCTGCTCTTTCTCTATTATTCTTTGCATGTCCCCAATGAGGTCAGGGTAGAAGGAGTTAGGGCTCGATCTGGTTGAACCATTGTAGGATCAGCCTCGTAAAACCAAATGACCTCCCATGGCAGAAGAAAATAAAGATGAGGGGGAAGGATATCATTTCAAAATGTTGCTCGAGGAAGCCCTCAAGCAATAGAGGGAAGCGATGATGGATAACATTGCCCAGATCCTTCAACGGCTACCCATAGGTGATGCATCTTCATCCAACAGCCACTTTGGAGGTGCCACTCCTTTTAAGGTACAAGTTAACTTCAATATTCCCATATTCAAAGGCCTGATATATGCATACACCGTAGATAAATGGTTAAATCTATTGGAAGGATATTTTTCAGTTCATGACTTTTCCAATCGGGAAAAGATTACATTTGCACTTCTCAAAGTTGCCCCACATGTCAAGGACTAGTGGGAAACCTACTTTGAACAAAAGGATGAGAGTGAATCCTCATTGTTTTCAGTTGCACCCACTTGGAATTCTTTCCGAGATGCCATCAAGGAATAGTATTACCCTGTCGAGAGCTATGAAGATAAATACATAAAGTGGACCACGCTATGGTGGGGAAGGGACCAAGATGTGTCGGAATTTACAAATACTTTCCATACCCTTCGCACAAAGCTGGGTATCAAGGATACTAAGCAGCATTTGGTGCTCAAGTACCGTAACTATCTACACAATTACATCCACGATGAGATGGAGTTCTTAGACATTTCCTCGCTCGACATGGCATATCGGTACGCTATAAAGATTGAGCATAAGTTTAAAAAGAAGAATCGAGACTTTGGATCTGCGAAGCCAAAGCAAGGAAAAGGCACCCCCAAACCATAGAATAAGGGACCAAGCCAAGGCAAGGCTACCCAGGACAACCCATTAAAGTCGCAAGAAAAATAAATACACCACGAAGACGAAGAAGGACACAGAAAATGGTGTGAGTTCCATAAGAGCTCCATTCACAATACAAGTGAGTGTCGGGCCAAGTAGTCATTGGTGGCTGAGCTGAAGGCTTCTGAATCAGACGTAGGTTCCAAATTTGAATCAAAACCTGATAAGGGGACTGACAAAGGGAAGCAAATCATTGATGCGGAGCCCAATGCCACCGTGGCCACCACAAAGATCCATAAAATTGAGCCTGAAGATCTAGAGGAGGGAGAACACCCCTTCCACTCACAGATGTGGGTGAAGGGTTATCCACTGTATTTCATTGTCTACAGCGGGAGCCAAAAGAACCTCATTTGAGTAGAATTCATGAAGTGATTGGGCCTAAAGACTACAACACATCCACATCCATACACCATCAGGTGGCTTCACCAAGGACGAGATCTTCGCGTCAGCCAACAATGCCACCTTCCCTACAACATCAATCCCTTCATGGATGAGGTACTATGTGACATTGCTCCTCTTGAAGTTTCTAAATTTTTGTTAGGACAACCATACTTGTGGAAGTGACATGTTGTATATGAGTCTAGACCTTGCTCTGTGATTATTACTTTAGATAATAAGTTGTACAAGATACCAGAGGTAGCCCCGCCTACTACCATCTCTTTGATCACTGCAAAGAAATGTAGTAAGATCATTTCCCAAACTAGGAAATTGTTTTTCCTTATGATTTGCCCCCAAGTAAAGAAGAAGGTTGTGGCCATAGCTTCTAGGCAGGGCTCCTTTGCACAACAACGGCAGATGGACAACTTCGTGGAGGAGTTCGGGTACATTTTCACCTTACTCACAGGGGTACTTTTGCACTGTTAGGTCAAGCACTCCATCAATTTGTCCCTGGGTGTGTCACTAGCCAATGGACTGATCTATCGATGCTATGTTCTGGAGAATGATGAGATTAAGAGGAAAATTCAGGAACTACTATAGAAAGGGCACATCAAGCCAAGCTCATCACCCTGTAGGAGCCTAATTACATTGATATAGAAAAAGGATGGGACCTTGAGGCTCTGTATTGACTATCAAGCGTTGAACAAGGTCACTGTCTGGAATAGGTACCCAATCCCACAGATTGCTGATCTTCTAGACTAGCTCAAGAGGGACAAATATTCCAGCAATATTGACTTGAAGTCAGGTTATCACCAGGTGCCTATCGAACCCTTCGATGTGTGGAAGACCGCCTTCAAATCCAAGGAGGGCCTTTTCAAATGGTTGGTCATGCCATTCAGATTGATGAATGTCCCTGCAACCTTCATGAGACTGATGGACGTCATCTTATGGCCCTTCACCAATGAATTCATGGTGGTGTATTTAGATGACATCTTCGTCTTCAGCCAGAGTTGGGAAGAGCACCTCCACCATATTCGACAGGTCCTTCAAACTCTTTGACAACACAAGTTGTGTGCTAACTTGGAGAAATGAACCTTTTGCCTGACCGAGGTTCAATATTTCAGGTACATCATTGATGAGCAGGGTTTACATGTGGACCCATCCAAGATACAAGTCATTCGGGATTGGCCATCCCCAACCACTCTAAAAGAGCTTTGGAGATTTTTGGGTGTTGCCAATTTCTACTGTAGGTTTGTGTTGGGGTTCTCTCATATCACTTGGCCTTTAAGTCAAGCAGAGTGAAAGCAAAGTTCTTTTGATTGGAAACCCAACAACGAGCATTCTTTGAGTTGAAGAATTGCCTCTAGTTTGCACCATTGCTCACATTACCAGACCTGCAACAACCATTTTAGGTTGATATAGATGCCTCTGACTATGCTATTGGTGCAATTCTTACTCAACATGGGCATCCAATGGCCTACCACAGTGAGCTAATTTCAGAGACTGTTCGAATGTACCCCACTTATGAAAAAGAAATGTATTCCATTGTGCAGGCCTACTGTTAATGGAAGCATTACATTCTGCGGAAGGAAACGATCATCCACACAAACTACCAACCTCTACAGTTCATACAGACACAAGGGAAGTTGCAAAACGATCACCATCATAAATGGTCCACCTATCTGTAACAGTTCCATTTGAACATTAAGTATAAGCAGGGAAGCACCAATAATGTCATTGATTTCCTCAGTCGACCACCAGTCATGGTGCTAATCACTGTGCTCAACTCCTGTGGGCACAAGACATCCAGGTGGCCACATCTTTACAAGAGCGATCTAGAATTCAACAACATATACCAGCCATTCCTGGAAGGGAATAAAGTTCCAAATTTTCACCTTCAGGATGCACTAGTATGCCACATGGGACACATATGTGTTCCTTTAAGTGAGCGTGCCAAAATGATATGGGAGGCGCACTACAGTCGGGTCACTAGACATTTCAGAGTAGAGAAAACAGTAGTGGTATTGTAGAAGTATTTTTATCAGATGAAACTTCATCAGGATGTTGGGAAGTATATTAGATCCTGCACCACCTGTGCCATTGCTAAACCAACCATCAAGAAGCAAGGCCTGTATACTCCTCTACCTACTCCTAGTCAGCCTTAGGAATTTGTCTCCATGGATTATATGTTAGGCCTTCCTTCTACCGAGCACGACAACAATTCTGTTTTCATGGTCGTCGACAAATTCTCTAAGCTGGCCATCATGGTGGTCTGCAAAAAGAGTATCACAACAGAGACCACGATGAATCTCTTTTTTGAGCGAGTGTGCATACACTTTGGGATCCCACAGTCCATTATCTCAGATCGGGACAACAGATTCCTGAGTGCATTTTGGTTAAGTCTCTGGTCGATGCTGGATACTAAACTCACTAAGTCCATGACTTTCCATCCCTAAATTGATGGCCAAATAGAGGTTGTCAACAGGATGACCATACACATTCTATGCATGTACAACTCGAAGCATCCACGCACATGGGATGAAATTCTCCCCTATGTCTAACATAGCTATAACACAACTCTCCACAACTCAATAGGCCATGGACCCTTTCAGGCAGCGCTGGACTTTCATCCATTATGCCCCATTGATGTGGCCATACCATTTGTAGTCAATTAGGTAGATTCGAATTTCATGCAGTCTGAAGCTGAAAGGGCTAACAACTTTATTGAGCACATTCAACACATCCGCCAATAGTTCCATGATATATTGGATAGATCCAATGCTAGGTACAAGCAACGCCATGATCAACATCGAGTGCCACACAAGTTCCATGTGGGAGACAAAGTTTGGCTTCATTTCCAAAAAGAGCGCCTTGTTGGACCCCACCGCAAGCTTCACTCACTCCAATATGGTCCATACACCATCACCAAGGTAGTTGGTGATAGTGCCTTCGAGCTCATCATCCCACTGTTCCTTGGTCTGCACCGAGTGTTCAATGTAGATTGCCTTCGACCATACTTCCCACCATTGTTGGACACATCTGACATTGCAAAACAACTCACACCAACAGAGCTCAACCTAGACTACATGGAACATGCCAAAACTGATCAGATCATGGACACATTGTTACACTAAAAAATGTCACCATGGCTATTTACAATTAGTATGGCTCCATCAACAGTCATGCTATCCTCTTGGGCAAGTCTCATGCCTCTGCTCTCCATGTCAAACTTCAAGAAAGAGAGAAAGTCTTTGTAAATGTGTTTATCTCTGGGTACGCAGGTTCTCTCAACCTTACCTGCGGATACGCACCTAATGTTCACAAAAGCTGCGTACTTGTACGCTCTGTATGTAAAGGGGCAGGTGCGTACCCCTGTAAAGGTCAAAATGCACAAGTTTTATCTTTAAAAAGTTACTTGTGGTCATTTCTAGAGCATTCTAGAAGGTTGTTCGACGTGTATTGAGCGCCTCCAGATGGTTCATGTACCCCTACTAAAGAGGAACTTATCCCATCAATAAGGGAGCTATCCCACCCAAAGAGGGGATTATCCCATTGATGGTGGACCTGAATAACTTCCTCTAGAGCACTATAAATACAGGCATTGGGCTAGAAGGAGGGGAGGTTGGAAGCTAAACATTTCTAAGGGTAGATGTTGCTGGAATTAGGACTCCCATTTAGAAGCTTGTGAGGAGAGATTGCCATCTTTGCTGGTTCTATTTGGAAGTGCGTGAGCTTTGTCAAAGTAAAGGAGAACTCTTGATGGGCCCTGGGAGGGACTTGCACAACACCAAGGCTCAGGTTGTAATTGTTCCTTTTGTTTCCTATTAATGCAAATGAGTCCATTCTTCTCAATAACTTGTTATTTATGAGTTGTTTCATGTACTCCTTGGTCTATGTGTTAAACATATTTTATTTTATGAGATTATCAAGTGCTATTTAATCGTTTGATTGTTAGTGAATGCAGGTTTCGAAGTGAAGGAGGAGCTCATCCGGATCAGCGAGGCTGGACTACTGCAATAGCGTTGGATTACAGGTAGGATCTAAACACTTGATTTCTTATATAGTAAACGCATGTTTAGAGAAGGATTGCTCTTGTTTGTCTTGTTTGTCACTAGAGAGTCTTAGGCTCCTAGGGAGGTTGGTTGTGTCCGCACTATCGACTCTTTCCGCCTGGAAAAATGGCGACTCCGCTGGGGAATCCATTGATGTGAAAGTCTTTTCCTTTTTATACAACTTTGATCTGAGAAAAGTCATTTATTTTCTGGTTTTTGGCTCTGTGACTTTGTATTTGGGTGGGTTAGCTTAGGGTTAGATTGAATTTAGTTTTTCTTGGTTTTTTCAGTACGCACCCTCTGAGTATTGCACAGTGCGTACTTGTACGCACTGTTGCTGTGTGCACAGAGCGGGCCCGCACCTGGTTTAACAGGTTGCATGCGTACCCTGCTAAACATTAAGAAATTTCCATTTTTTGCATTTTTCCTCTTAGATTTTTCTTTTTCTTAGTTTTTACTGCCCAGATCCATTAGCCTCTTGTCAAAGATCTTCACCTGAACTTGTTTCGATAGCATTGAGTGTTTTAGTGGATTTCATAGAAGTTTAAGCCCTAGGGTTTGATTTTTGAGTAGGTCCTGTAGTGACTTTGGCGGTAGAAGTTGTCAAGCCTTAGATCTCTCTGGTTTTGTCAGCCTTCTTAGAAGTCGGACCTGTCATAAAGTCTACCTGTGAGAGCAACTTACCTTTGAGTTGTCTCTTTGGCAAATTTCGAAGTACTTGTTGATTGAGTATTGAATTCCATTTTACAAAAAGAACAAAAAGATTTGAGTTTTGTTTTGACTGGTCTTTTGATTCTGCATTAGCTGGTCCTTGGCTTGATTTTGGTCAAGTAAAACAACCTAGAATAATCCTTGTAGGCTTTTGCCTCGTTAGGTTTGCTTAGAGTAAATTTCTTTTTGATTTGCTTGTGATTCAATTTTTCATAGATTTTATAGCTTTTGAGATTGATTTTCGTTAAAATAGATTTGTATGCTTTATTAAATAAGAGAAAATACAAAAACATCTCCTTTGAAAAGTTTTCTTTCAAGTAGCTTTGAGGGATTTTGAAAGAAAAATAATTATTCGTGCACGTAAGGAGTGGTCATGTTTGTATGCTTGAAAAGATAAAGAGAATTGTTTCTTTGATTGTCTTTACTAAGAAAGTTGTTTTCTATAAAATTTGCATTTTCCAACTCTCTTAGTTAGGAGTTTCATTGAAAGAGAAAAGTAGCGTAAATCATCTTAGGTGCATCTTTGTAGTGGTTTGAGTCGAGTCTACACACCATTGGTTTCATTTCCGCTACCTTTTGTCTTTAAGAAAAACCATAAAATTAACGCTTAAAGTAAAATCAACGTAGTAACTTTTATTTACTAGGGCTCTGAAACACCAATTTAGATCAGGCTAGTGTCTTGGAGTAGGAGAGTAATTAACTCTCCAAGACAACAAAACCAAACAAGTAGCTTATCTTGTGATAGAATAAATCCAATTGTCTCATTTGTACTCTGGGAAAGCTCCTCTTAAAGGAGAAGCACGAGCTCGTGTCCGAACCAGTGAGGGGATCAATCCTCCCTCGTTGGGAACGACGCCAGACACGCACGTATTACAAACGGTAAACCTCGGATTAACCATTGTCGAGGAGCCAGGGGTCACTTGTCGGTAAGCCTTGGATTATTGTCAAGGAACCGGCAAGGGGATTGAGCTTGATACTCTGCCCTTGCGTGCTGTCGGAGTGTAGACTGTTCCCCCAGGTGCATTTGTTGTGGTTGGTAACCTTAGTGACCATTATCTTTAGGATTCTACCGAGGTGACGGTGGAGGGAAGATCCCACTGTACCTGGAGCAGACGTCAGCTAGAATCACTTGGATTTTCCGGGGGGTTCACTTCACTCGAGACGATTAAAGTGGAGGAACTTGTGCCGGTCTATTCATTAAGCAGGTTGCCGGGGTAACTGTTCCACCCGCCACTTCTGTACTGAATCCAGCGATGTTGGGTTTCATCTCCAACTAGCATTTTCGGACTGGAAGGCTACTGTTTGTGCTTGGTTTGACGCCCTAGATTCTTTAGGCGTGTGCTTCAAATTTGTTTGGTTCTTTAGAGACTTTAGGTGGTTTGATTTGAGATTTTACTTTGTTTTCGTGTGTAGTAGTTAAAAGTTTTTAGCTGTGGCGGAATTACCGAGACAGTCCCATAGACTTCGGGGCCAGTCTCCTGAAGTTGTTTCCGTGGCCGAATTGTTGAGGAGATCTCGTAGACTTCGGGGTGAACCTCCTCAAGACGACCCGAGTAATCTAGAAGGTTTGAAGGTCCTTGTAACTCCTCCTAGTGGCAGTAGAGTAGGTTCACCTGAAGAAGGAGAATCTTCCTTGTTAGTCCATCCAGATTACCAAAGTCTAGAGACAGGTTATAATCCCGAAGCTGTTACAGTTTCTGAGCTTGCTGGTAGTTTTTCGTCTACTAGTGATACAGGCGAAGAACCTGAAATATCTGAACCTGTTACTCCAACTTCTAGTGTTCCAGATTCACCAAGAGTAGAACGAGTTATCACCGAAAATCTTCCTACTGGCCTGATTGCTATCGAAGAACTTGCTCCAGAGGAAGAAATAGGCGTCTCTAACCTTGAAGATCAACTTACTATTGAGCTCAGGGAGCGTGAATCTATCTTTTACAGTCCTCCTAGAAGTACTACTTGGTACCTTTCGTTAACCAATTATTTAGACAACTCAGGGGTAGGTTTTTCTACACCTCGTACTCCCTTTCCACCTGGAGGTATTTATACTCCTGTAAATATGTCTGGTCAGTCGTCCGTGTTTACTCAAACTCCTGAATATTTCTTACACGGCGGTCCTTCTGTTCCCACCGGGTATCAATCACTTTCTGGTACCTTTGCGGGGGCATCTCCTCAACCCATTGATCATGGGTTATTAGCTAGAAACAATGGTAATATACCATTGGGTGTAGGAGACATTTACATGATGTCAGGTTCAGTTCCCGTTTCCCAACCTCAAGGTGGCCAATTACCGCCTGGGGGGCAACCTCAAGGTACACAAATCGTGTCTGGGGGGCAACCTCAAGGTCAGTATGTACCTATGGTGCAATACATGCCTCAAGGTCAACCCCAGCCTCAATATGTACCCCAAGGTCAACCCCAGTATCCGTATTTACCTCAAGGTTATCAACCTCAAGGTCAATACTCGAGTCAAGGTTATCAACCACCTCAAGGTCAGTCATATGTTCAAGGTATGGGAACTGTACCTTTCAATTATCAATCCTATCCTCAATCCGGTTATGGATCTCAGTATCCTCAACCTGTTACGGGTCAATACCCTGGAATGATAGTGTGGGATCCATCACAGGGTCAACAGGTGTTGCAGCCAAGTATACAGTTGGTACCTCAAGCTGGACAACCCGTAGTTTCTGGTCCACCCCAGCAACCGCAACCCGTCCAGTCAAATGTTCAAACTTCTTTAACTTCGGTAGTTACTCAGCCGCCAATTGCACCTAGTACTCCATCTCAAACGGGTGCTGCAACTACCGCTACATCTGCCGCGCTTACTTTTGGAGTATCGACAGCTCTGGTTTCTACTATCTTTGCAACCACTCCTCAGACATCTTTACCGTTGTCTGGATCTACGATTCAAACCACGGTCCAGATGCCTATAGGTCAGCCTGGTATAAGTACGTTTGTCACTACTCAGCCTCAATTTGTTCATCAACCGTACCAGGGACAGTACCAACATGGGCAAGCTGTCCAGCAGCCGGTTTACCAGTATCAACCGTATCCTGGGTACACTTATCAACAACCCCAGTACGGTCTGGTTAATCCTGGTTTTCCAGGAGGCTATAATATCCCTAATGCGACTCCTGTTCCTAGTTATCCTGGATATCCTCCTCCTGGGACTGGTCTTGTGACCCAGAGTTTTAGAGATCCTAACCGACAATTACCATTTATCGCAACTTTGGATTTACCAGACTTGACGCGCCTAACGAACGATCCAATTCAATATCTTCCGTTCTGGCTGCCAATGCCAAATAAGTTGCCCAGTGATATACCCAAGTTCGAAGGTAAGTCTGGAGAGGATCCGTCCAATCATGTGATGACTTACCATCTCTGGTGTGCTTCAAATTCTATCTCGGATGATTCGATCCGCTTACGTCTTTTCCAGCGTACACTCATTGGTCTCGCGACCAAGTGGTACATTGAGTTACCACGGGCCTCTTTTTACAATTTTAGCCAGTTATCTACCTCGTTCTTAACTCACTTTCAGTTGCCGGTCAGATACGATAACGGCACAGAGTTATTAACTTCACTAAAACAATCAACGTCCACGTATATTTCTGATCACATTCATGAGTGGAGACGTCGAAGAAGGTTAGTGAAAGTTTTTATTCCGGACCAAATCTTAGCTGAATGGTTTGTCAAATCATTATTACCGAAGATTACTGAAGATGTAGCTAAGGCCGGAGTAGTTACTGAGGAGCAAGTCATTGCTCAGGCACAGTACCTTGACTTAGTTTATACTCAGTCGGGTACGTTACACGAGAAGATTCCAGATCTTCCAAAATCGAATCAAATCGCTGCTGCCCCTTCGGGATCTCATGCCGCTGATGGTATGATTGGTATCGTGAATACAAAGAGTAAGAAGAAGTCTTCCAAGGCTTCAACTACTCCTATAATCACTTTGCCCGATTCCCCGACAGGAGAGTCTTCTCCTGAACTTTCCGCCGATATTCACGCTGTAGAGTCATCTACGTCCAAATCAAAAAACGGTGGAAAGAAGAAAGGAAAGAAGAAGGCTAAAGCAGACAAGGCTCCGAAGGAGAAAACGGAAAAGTCGGAAACCAATGACGAAAAGCGCAAACCTCGATATCCTTGTCTTATTTGTCTTATTTGTCTGGGTATGCCACAGCTCAGAAGGTGTTACGCGCTGGCTATTTCTGGCCGTCCATGTTTAAAGATTGTATCATTGCGGTCCGAAAATGCCACAACTGTCAAGTGTTTGATCGCAAGATGCGCGCACCACCAGCTCCTCTCCATCCTATAATTGCCGTTGGTCCTTTCGCCAAATGGGGTATCGATTTTATTACTTGTAACCCTCACTCGGCCGGGGGGCATGCGTATATCATCCTCGCGGTTGATTATTTTACTAAATGGGCCGAGGCGATGCCTACATTTGACGCAAGCGGCAAAACAGCTGCAGTTTTCGTATTCAATCACATTATAACTAGGTTTGGTGTCCCACAAGCAATCATCACTGACCATGGGAGCCATTTTCGAAACATCATGATGACTGAGCTTACAAGCCAGCTTGGTTTGTGCCACGATAGCTCTACTCCTTATTATCCGCAAGCCAATGGTTTGGTTGAGTCTATCAACAAAGTTCTGGTTATCATGATCCGACGAACCATTGGTATTCATCGGTCGAATTGGCACAACATGTTATTTTCAGCGCTATGGGCATACTGAACTTCAGTGAAAATTTCAACAGGGTTCACTCCTTTCCAGCTAGTTTATGGCTTGGAAGCTGTGTTACCCATTGAATGCGAGATCCCATCACTTCAAATGGCTGTCGAATTACTCCCAGCCACTTCCGAAGAGGAGAAACGCTTATTATACTTAGCTCAATTAGATGAGACTCGACGTGACGCTGCATTGGCAATCGAGACTCACGCGAAGCGAATGAAAGCTCAATATGATAGAAATGTGACCCCTCGGAGTTTTTCGGAGGGAGACCTAGTGCTGTTATATGATCAAGCTAACGATAAGCTAGGTGCTGGAAAATTCGTTCCTATGTGGCATGGACCCTACATTGTAAAGCGAAAACTAGCAAAAGGGGCCTATGAGCTGGTAGATTTTGATGGGGACTCTTTGGGTAAACCCAGAAATGGACTTTACCTAAAGAGGTATTATGCTTAAATGGTTGGTATGGAGAATTTTTAGTTAGGTTAGGTTTTCTTTCTAGCTAGTATGTTTGTTAGTTTAGTTAGTGTGCTTAGCTTAGAAAGTGTGTTTTTTGTCGTTATTCTGGCTTATCTTGGTTTTACTCTTGATATTGCAGATGTCGACGCCTCTCCAAACGTACATTGGATTTGTTGATGGTGCTTGTCGTAGTACACGGAATATCTCTTCCGCAGCTTGGGTTATCTATTCGCCATCTGATGAGTTAGTTTCTATGCATGGGGTGAGCCTCGGTCAAACGACTAACAACATTGCAGAATATAGTGCATTGGTTGAATTATTGTCTGAATCTATTTCATTTGGAATTCGACGTTTGATAGTGAGGTTAGATTCTGAACTCGTTGTATTACATCTTAATAGAGTATATGCCATTAGAAATCCTGTGTTATTAAGGTTGTTTTTGAGAGTGCGTCTCTTGGAACGTGAATTTGATTACATTGAATATCAGCATATTCCAAGGTCTTTAAATACATTAGCAGATGCAATTGCTTCTCGAATGTTGGACAGACATTTGCGATAATCATACAAGTAAATTTAAAAACATTTCATCACATATGTTAAACAAGATAAGCCGGTAATAATGATATATATATATAGATAGGAGTGTGTCAAAAATATACATCGTCTTCGATCATAGGTTGAAAAACACCTTATGATCGGCAAAAATGATAAGTACAAAAAGCCAAAATGTCATATGTGTCTACAAAAGTGACTAGTCAATCACTGGTGGTGCTCTCTATACGAGACCACTGCCTGCGCTACCCTACACAAGAACCTCCTAAAAGGTCCTGGGACTGCAACCACATAGCGCTGAAGTCGAATAGGAATATCATCTATGGTGGTCTCTGGTATATCCGCCGTCAGACGCTCTAGATCCTGTTCCAGCTCGGCTAAGGTCTCTGCGGCCGCATCCTGTGGGGTTGGTGTTGGTACAGCTGATACTCTCCTCTCAAAAGCCCGGAGGTTGGCTGGACGCTGCGGACCTACATCTGCATTTTGAAAATTTGTGCTGTCAGTTTTGAGGCGATATATAAAAACAAAAAAAAAATACATAATTTGAAAACTCGTGGAAAATGAAATACCTCTGTCGTCCCACTGTTCTCCCTGTGGAAGAACCATGTCCGGATCATTCCGAAAATCCACTCCGGCATAAGGAAAGTCCTGAATATCAAAGACCTGGCTCTCTAGCTAGTGAAAATAACCATCAGGAAATCGAACAACTGTTGCGCCCTCATCAGGATGCCGGGCCATTACCGCAACCCATCTCGTCAACTTAGGCTCCCGAGGCGCCCCAACTGGAACTGTAAGATGCTGGGGGACCAGCATTGGAACTCTCTCTAGGGCAAAGCTCACGACTATAGGCCCATATCCAAAGGTCTTCAGTTGTCCTCTCTTTGCCCTGGTTAGTTGGCCCTTCAAATTAGCCAACACAGCATCACACCAGTTGAAAATGGTGCCATGGAAACAGTCTATAGCCATCCGCATTTGGGACCCGGTGGCTTGGTGCAAAGCGGCCGTGCCGCAAAGTCTGGTAATAGTAAAGGCTATCACCATAAGTTCAGGTCGGGATATGTACTTGATTTCTATCCCCTTCTCATGGTTTTGGTTGTTGCACCACTCTAGTCGGAGACTAGCAAGGGATTGGCCACCCAGCCTAGTCCCGAATAGAGAAAGTTGCTCGCCCCTGTTAGGCAAGCCAGTGAGAAAATATATGTCGGAGGGCTCTATCTCGAGCTGGTGCTCTCCGATGTAGAAACATTGCTCCTGAATGTTCCACCTTTCGACCAGCCACTCAAGAAAAGGCACTTGGCCCCTCATGCCAGGTATGGCCCAGTATTTGTACAGTCTGCATGCTTTTAATGCATCAATGGAAGGTTGATGACCTATCGCGGCCAAATCAACATCCTCATGCTCTCTTTCACGCCAATCAAGCATGGTGTGCTCCCTGCACATCATAAAACATCAGTGAGAATCCATAAAATTTAAAAATTTTGGTCTATTTTGGAGGGCCAAGGGTTTCAATTTGTGTTTTGCGGGGTACGCACCCCGGCCTTTAGGGACAGAGCGCCCGGACGCAAGTTCCCTTAAGGCCGGGTGCGTACACCCCGTAATTTTCCCATTGGGAAAATATCGGGGTACGCCGGTCAGTAGTGCATGACCTGCGTACCCCGAAGGGCGCATTTTGAAACCCCAATGCCCCCAAAAAATCAAATAAAAGCTTAAAAATGAATTCTAAACTGATGGAAAACAAGAGAGGGGTGTTGTAGAATACCTGGTGAAACGGCGTTCGATTCTGATGGTCGGATTCTCCGCAATCTTCACGGGAAGTTTCTTGTCAAAAGCCCTTTTCTCAACCTCAACAGTAAAATGGTAAAAATGACATGGTAAGAAGTCTTTTTATAGGTTTTTTGGATAAATAAATGCTAGATTTGTTTATTTTTCACCATGAAAGGACATTTTCGATGAATTTTTGCCCATCTTAAACAAGTATGAGTAATGTGTTGTTTCTGTGCAGGACAAAGGGACTTTAGGGTAAATTATCATTTTTCACGTCAGAGTCATCTTTTAAGCTCTTTTCTGACTCCTAAAACATGAAAAGATCACCGAGCGTTTCTTTTACACTCGTTAAAACGGAATTAAAAGACGGTCCCCTTATAGCCCTTTTCTGACCGTAAAATCAGGAAAATATTGCCGGGTTTTTGTCGTTTTAAACTCGATACGGAAATAAAACGACGTGTCCTTGATCGCTTTTTACTTTTCAGGTCAGAGACACTAATCATGAAAGTACTCCTTGGTCGCAAGATCAAGCGGTTCTCCCACGTATTATTTTATACTTTTTCGGGCTTGGGAGACACAAATTTACGAAAAAGTTCAACCTGGAGTCTTCTTAAGTTTTTCAGACTCTCTAAAATTGAAAAACGACGAGTTTCTCCTATACTGGGCTCGTTAAAATTTCAGAGTAAAGGACCTGTTCAATTACAAACAGGAACGAACCACTCCTTCCTAGGGTTCGAATCAAAACTAGGTTGGACTCATCCGAAGGATGAGCTTATAATCAAGCATATGTTATCCTCCTCAAGCTTGTTAAAAATAAAGAGGTACTTGCCAGAAATGGTGGGGGAAAAGAGAGAAGAATGAGCCTATTTGTTATCCTTTGTCTCAGAAGAAACCTTATTACCACTCTTGAACACGACACTTTTCATTCACCTGGGTTGGGAAATTCTTTACCTCACAGTTGATCAAACCACTTTGAAAGTCTTCAGCCGGGTTCCGGGGATTAACTTTGAGTCATTCATTACCAAGCCATCTGTCGTGTCGTTATGTGTTCAAGAGGTCTGCAAGCAAAACTTTCATCTGCAAAATACTTGTCATCCATTTGACCATCGCTGAGTCAGTCCTTACAGCAACATTTCTTCAACTTGATCAATGATTTCGTGTTGTGGGCTTGCCTGCAACAGGTCGCTTTCTATCGACATCAGCACATTATCTAGAGAGATGACTTAGAAATCGTCAGTACCTTGAAGTCTGCATGCATCAATGGCAGGTTTATCGCCTTTGACGTCAGTTTACATCATTGACTCTCGATCGAAGGATTCCGTGAAATGTTCGACATCAACTCATTCATTCACATCTCATGGATTGTACTGGGTACTTTGAGAACCATTGACATTACTGGTGGTCTCTCTCACACTTGTTAACAGTTTACATCATCGACTGGTAATCAAGTGGTTTCTACCATGTTCGACATCAACTCATTTATTCGCATGGCTAGAATCGTACCAATTCGGGAAGTAGAAATGAAGACCCTGGATCTAGTTTCCACCATCCAGGCTGCGAGGAGTTTTGTATTCATTATCTAGTAGACTAATCATAAACAGATGGCTACGCCCATACTGTGTCTACAAAAGTCTATGATTATGATGTACTGCAAGATCATTCTTGTATCAGAGTAGTTAGTCTGTTAGTTAAAGTTTTGATCTGAGTATGGGAATGCCTACCTCAGCGATGATATAATCTTATACATGTATTTTGTGTTGAAAATTGCAGGTTCTGACCAGGCTCTCCACGAGATAATCCTTGAAATGATAAAGCGCTTCACCCTTCCTAGATAATACAAAACCCTAATCTACTACAGGCTTCGCACTTTAGGGGGCAATCTGTTACACTAAAAAATGTCACCATGGCTATTTACAGTTAGTATGGCTCCATCAACAGTCATGCTATCCTCCTGGGCAAGTCTCATGCCTCTGCTCTCCATGTCAAACTTCAAGAAAGAGAGAAAGTCTTTGTAAATGTGTTTATCTCTGGGTACGCAGGTTCTCTCAACCTTACCTGCGGATACGCACCTAATGCTCACAAAAGCTGCGTACTTGTACGCTCTATATGTAAAGGGGCAGGTGCGTACCCCTGTAAAGGTCAAAATGCGCAAGTTTTATCTTTAAAAAGTTACTTGTGGTCATTTCTAGATCATTCTAGAAGGTTGTTCGACGTGTATTGAGCGCCTCCAGATGGTTCATGTACCCCTACTAAAGAGGAACTTATCCCATCAATAAGGGAGCTATCCCACCCAAAGAGGGGATTATCCCATTGATGGTGGACCTGAATAACTTCCTCTAGAGCACTATAAATACAGGCATTGGGCCAGAAGGAGGGGAGGTTGGAAGCTAAACATTTCTAAGGGTAGATGCTGCTGGAATTAGGACTCCCATTTAGAAGCTTGTGAGGAGAGATTGCCATCTTTGCTTGTTCTATTTGGAAGTGGGTGAGCTTTGTCAAAGTAAAGGAGAACTCTTGATGGACCCTGGGAGGGACTTGCACAACACCAAGGCTCAGGTTGTAATTGTTCCTTTTGTTTCCTATTAATGCAAATGAGTCCATTCTTCTCAATAACTTGTTATTTATGAGTTGTTTCATGTACTCCTTGGTCTATGTGTTAAACATGTTTTATTTTATGAGATTATCAAGTGCTATTTAATCGTTTGATTGTTAGTGAATGTAGGTTTCGAAGTGAAGGAGGAGCTCATCCGGATCAGCGAGGCTGGACTACTGCAACAGCGTTGGATTACAGTTAGGATCTAAACACTTGATTTCTTATATAGTAAACGCATGTTTAGAGAAGGATTGCTCTTGTTTGTCTTGTTTGTCACTAGAGAGTCTTAGGCTCCTAGGGAGGTTGGTTGTGTCCGCACTATCGACTCTTTCTGCCTGACACACATAGATTAAGAACACTTGACAATAGAGGATAGAGCTATATTGAGCTATCAAAGCAGGCCAACTTCGTCACCAGGGCAAGTGGTTCACTAGGGACCAGGTTCAACAAAAAATTCCTTACCTCGTGGAGGTTCTGCATGTAATGGGGACCATTTATTCCTAAGGGGGTGTTAGTTTCAATCTTTCCAACCTTCCTCCAGTGATCATACATGCTCTTAAAAAGTGATTTTAAGGTGTCAAGGTCAAGTTTTGTCATTTCAGTGAGTCTTCAAGCAAAATTTGGTTACTGGACATTAGGTCTAGGGTTTGATTTTACTCCTTTCAAAGTTGTCCAAATGCTGGTCTGTGTCACCATTCAGATGAGTGTGCCATCATTCAAAGCGTTTTCATCATCATTTCAAGTTACATTGGGTCATTTTACATCTTGTTCATGCTTCAATTGCGCCTAGGTAAGGTCATTTCCCTCTCCTAGGGTTTTGAAGGCAATTTCTCTTGGATGGTCAAATCATCAGCAAAACTTGTATCCTGATCCCTATCCTTAATGTACCTTATTAAACACTTCCCATCACTGAGATTCCCCAAATTCCTCATTTTTGCACAAACCCTAGTTTCTTGTTACAACTTGGCAATTTTCTAGGCTAGGCCTATGTTTTGCCCCTTTGGACCCCTTCCCCTCAATAGATCTCTGAAATTCCACTTTCCCCTACTTCCTAACATACCTCCCCACCTAGAAAAATTTCCTCAAGAATTTAGAAGCCCCCTATCCCCTTCATTTCGCTTCATTTCGACAAATCCCCTGTTCCACACATCGGGATAGGTTTCACTCAAATGATGTTTCTGAGCAATAAAAGATGAATTTTTTAAAACTGAGAGAGGTTTTTCTCCAACAGAGGCCAAGGAAGAAAAAACTCCTTCACGTTTTACACAGGTGACATGTTTTTAGAGAAACGTCAAAAATAAAATGGCCTCGAGAGAATTGATGCACCTCTGAAGTAACCTTGGGAAAATCAAGTTTTCTCCTAGCTTGGTTGGCCACATGACTTTCTTGATGAGTCACATGATAACTAAACACAAATAGATTTCCAATGAGCTATCATGAGCTCAATTTGGAGTTGAGGAAGACCTTCAAAAGTTGACTGCAACATCACTCTGCCTTGAGGCAGCCTCATTCTGCACATTTTGACCAGTCTTGGGAGATTTGACTTTTGACAGGGAAAATGAACTCCAAATTGAAAAATTCTAGTTGGGTTGGAAAGTAGACTCAAAGAAATTTCCAACGAGCTATCCTGTACCCAATTTGGACACCAGGAAGGCCTCCAAAAGTCATCTGCAAAAAGGTGTGGCGCACTCAGGGGTCCGCACCTGTCACAAAGAAAAGATGCGTTCAGGTCCGCAGGATACATGAGCATTAGGTGTGGGACTGCAGGCAATGTGAAGAAAAAGCGTGGACCTAGACATTTTTGAGCAAAAACATGGTTTTTCACGCTTATGATAGGAAACTCCAAATGGAAAAAACTTTATATTTTTGGATTTTTCATGAAAAATCATGGTTGCTGGTGCATGGCCAAGTAATTTGGGGACGTTTTGAGTCCCCAGGAGGTCAAAAACACTCAAAAAATGACCCCTCTGCCCCTATTTTGACACACAGGAAGCAGTCCTGGGAGATTGCAGTTATGGAAGGGCAAATGACATCCAAATTTAAAAATTCCACTTGGGTTGGAAAGTAGACGGGCAGGGCTTTCCAATGAGCCATCTTGGGCTCAATTTGGACTTTAGGAAGTGCCTCAAACTCAGCCTCAAAGTGGCACAATGCATACAGATTTTGGCGCAGCGCATAGAGAATTTTGGCTTGTTTTTCACTGTTCAGCTCAGTAATTCGCCCAGTTTTGACCAGTTTTGCTTCTTGAAGTTACTCTTGACTTTTCATGATGTAATTTGACAACCATGATGTAATATTGGCACATTTTTACTTGTTCTAGAAGATTCATTCAACAAAAGGTGAAATGTGAGTGAATGAATCAGTTTCCTAGTATATAGGGGTAAGTTGTTTGACCACCTAGTTTTCAGTTCCTTGTTTAGAATTAGTTCAAACAGCTCCTAGAATGATGAGCTCGACCCCTAGAGGCAAGGGAATAGGTTGGGCTAGTCTATATCATGTAATTTCTAAGTCATTTTCAGGGTTGGACTCTTGGGAAAAGTTTGGCACTCTATTGTACATTCATTTCTGCATTTTTGGCTAAGGAAAGACCAGGGTTTTGCAGCACTATTTGGGATCCATGTGGCTTTATGTTTTGATGGTGTGCTTCTCTGAGTAATTGTAAGTTTATCTAGTGTTATGTGTATCATTTTCAAGCTTCTTCTTCTGAATTTGAACAAATGAGTGATTAAGGTAGAATCCATAACTATTATGCTCTGCCTTTGAATTTGTTTAAATTTTCATGTTTTCATCTGTTTAAGGAGAATTCTTGAGACTCTCTTGCTCTCCTTAGCTCCTCACCAGTCTGATCTATCCATCTCACTCACTTTAAAGCATCAAAACGATTGCCTTCCTTGCCCCAATCAGAACTCTGCAGAAACTGTGCCTCATCCCCGAGCCCAATTTTCCTTTCCCATTTTTTCAACAGAAATTACCGAAAACCAAATCAAATCCTTGCACTTAATACCTAGCCTAAAATTAGTTGCAAATTTAGTCGTCTCGATCCTCATCGATTACCTTTTTCCAAGACTGACCCGGAGAGAGCCCTCTCCTGTCCTCGTAGGGCTAGCTACGAGGCTAAGCGTGGTTTGATGTGGACCTAGAACCGTGTCTTTTCATCCTGAGGCAAATCTAGGCTCTAACATAGTGGCGACCATACTGGGGAAGAAAATGGTTTGCTTTTCAGTGTTATTTGTTTTACAAGCTACAGACGGAGCCTGAAGTTATGCCAGGTAGCCTTCGAAATGCTTTTGCTTTGCATTAGCGGAAGTAGATAAACGCTGCTTTAGTCAATCTCCGGTCTAGATTGTAAACGTGACATCTAACTTGTCTTGCCCCAGTACATGTATCAAGTGCAGATCTCATTATTGATGTTGGACAACAATCAGGCATAAGAAGGCTGAAATCATTCACCTGGCGACTTCAATCACTGAAAAATCCAGAGATCAATGCTTCATGGTGACTCCAGTGCAGGAAGATTAGTAGCTTTGAGCTTTTAAAGATGGATCAGGTTTCAAGAAGATACGCTCCCATGAGCCGAGATCACATTCCAGGCTTTCCAAATAAGATTCCGAAGGTAGATTGGTCAAGGAATTTTCCTACATTTAAAGAAGATGGTAGGAAGGATGCTGCTTTACATCTAGTTAGATTTCACATGCATATCCGCAAGTTGAAAGTTGATTTTCCTGAAGATTGCTTGATGAAGATATTCCTGGCCACTCTGGAATGCGAAGCCCAATCTTGGTACGAAGATTGCTGCCTGCTTGTATTTACTATTTAAAGGATTTTCATGCCATGTTCTTTGAAAGGTATGAAGACTCTTATCCATCATTAAATTTAGTTCAATACTGTTGCAAGCATGCTTATAGCTTTATTGAAAGCCTTGAGAAATATTATGAAGATGATAATTTCATGGATGATGAGATCATGGAAGCCTTGTATGAAAATATGTTTCAGCAGCACACAGAACTCTTAGAGGAAACTTTGCAGCAGGATCAAAATCAATAGGTTGAAGATTTCCATATGGTTGAAAATGATGAAAGAAGAAGTTTTATTTCAGATCTGGTTGAAATAAAAGAGGATACGCAGGAAAATGATGTTCCAATCTCATAAAATGATGATGATAAATCAGATCGAGAGACAGATTGTGATGAGGAAAAACATGTTGTTCTGGATCTCATAGAAGAGAATTGCATTGTTGAGGCTGCCTCAAATGAAGAAGACAGAGTTACAGACCTAACTGCCCTCATCTCATTAGAACACAGCCTTCATAATGAGGTAATCTAGCCAGTTCATGAACAACAAGATGAGATCTTCGTTCAAGTAAGTGAAAAAGTTCCTTTGGATGCATTTATGGTAGATGATAGACGTGATAGTGTTGGGTTTCATGAAACATCTGAAGTTTCTTTTCTTATGATTGATGAATGTAATGAGAATATGGTTGTCATACCATAAGAAGATGACCTACAATATATTCAGACTACCGAAGATCATACCATTCAGGATTCCATTTCAGATTCTTCTTCCTATGTTTCATGTTTTGAAATGTTCTTTGAAAAGGAAATCTGCTCCTCTACTTGTTCATAATCTTTTCAGGACCAGGGACATACTCTTATTGAAGTACATCATGAAGAAAGATCAGAATCAAAAGAAAAAGACATCTTGTTTACTCAGCAGGAGGTAAATCTTCATGTTTTTCATGATCCAATGGCAAATCTGTTGCAGTCAGCAGTGAAGGTGATTATTGCAGTATTCAGTGATGAAGGAGATCATGGTCAATTGTGTTTTTGGATGCCCAGTTACCAGTATTCATTGTCGACCAAAAGATCTGATCAGGAGAATCAATCAAGAAGGCATCTACTTGATTGGTTGCATTGGCATTTTGATATAGTTTGATGGTATATTATCTTGTAAGAAACACAGGTGGTTGTCATCATGATTTCAAATCTTGATGGACTGCTGCCTTTTTCAAAAGCTTTTGTTTTAAGTGAATCATAAGTCATTTATGTTTGGTCTGTTGAGTCAAGTCTTTCAGTCATTTCAGTTTCAAAATTTAGTCAAACTTTCAGTCAAATAAATGAGTCAAAGTCTTGTGTTGTTTGTCGAAATAATGACTCCATTGCCCAATGGATAAGGCACTGGTCTGCTCTACCAAATGGATTGGCACCTCCAAGGAGCTACAATCCCCATTGGAGCCAATGTTAGTGTTAGTCTTTCCAGCCTTCCTCCAGTGATCATACATGCTCTTACAAAGTGATTTTAATGTGTCAAGGTCAAATTTTGTCATTTCAGTGAGTCTTCAAGCAAAATTTGGTCACTGGGCATTAGGTCTAGGGTTTGATTTTACTCCTTTCAAAGTTGTACAACTGTCGGTCCGTGTCACCATTCAGATGAGTGTGCCACCACTCAAAGGGTTTTCATCATCATGTCAAGTTACAATGGGTCATTTTACATCTTGTTCATGCTTCAGTTGCGCCTAGGTAAGGTCATTTCCCTCTCCTAGGGTTTTGAAGGCAATTTCTCTTGGATGGTTAAATCATCAGCAAAACTTGTATCCTGATGTTCATACACCTTCCCCTATCCTTAATGTACCTTATTAAACACTTCCCATCACTGAGATTCCCCAAATTCCTCATTTTTTCACAAACCCTAGTTTCTTGTTACAACTTGGCAATTTTCTAGGCTAGGCCTGTGTTTTGCCCCTTTGGACCCTTTCCCCTCAATTAATATCTGAAATTCCACTTTCCCCTACTTCCTAACATACCTCCCCACCTAGTAAAAGTTCCTCAAGAATTTAGAAGCCCCCTATCCCCTTCATTTCGCTTCATTTCGACAAATCCCTTGTTCCACACATCGGGATAGGTTTCACTCAAATGATGTTTTTAAGCAATAAAAGATGAATTTTTGAAAACTGAGAGATTTTTTTTTCCAAAACAGGCCAAGGAATAAAAACCTCCTTCACTTTTTACACAGGTGTCATGGCTTTAGAGAAAAGTAAAAAATACAGTCGCCTCGGGAGAATTGATGCACCTTTGAAGTAACCTTGGGAAAATCAAGTTTTCTCCTAGCTTGGTTGGCCACATGACTTTCTTGATGCATCACATGATAACTCAACACAAAGAGCTTTCCAATGAGCTATCATGAGCTCAATTTGGAGTTGAGGAAGACCTTCCAAAGTTGACTGCAACATCACTCTGCCTTGAGGCAGCCTCATTCTGCACATTTTGACCAGTCTTGGGATATTTGACGTTTTATAAGGAAAATGAACTCCAAATTGAAAAATTCTAGTTGGGTTGGAAATTAGACTCAACGAATTTTCCAACGAGCTATCTTGCACCCAATGTGGACACCAGGAAGGCCTCTAAAAGTCATCTGTAAAAAGACGCAGCGCACTCAGGGTTCCGCACCTGTCACAAAGAAAAGGTGCGGTCAGGTCCGCAGGATACATGAGCATTAGGTGCGGGACCGCAGGCAATGTGAATAAAAAGTGTGGAACTAGACATTTTTGAGCAAAAACAGGGTTTTTCTCCCTATGCACCGCACCACGTGGCGCGCGCTTATGATAGGAAGCTCCAAATGGCAAAAGCTTTATATTTTTGTATTTGTCTTGAAAAATAATGGTTGCTGGTATAGCCAACATCAATCATGCTCAGGAAATGTATGAAGCCGTGTCAAATTTATTCACTATTAAAAACATTGTTCAAGTGGGAAGCTTGAGGAATGAACTAAGGACCACAAACATGACTAAAAAAGATGCAGTAGCCTCCTTCTCTGTGAAGATTGAAAGAATTAGAGATGATCTTTTGGCCATTGATGAAACTATTCCACACAAAGAACTCGCGGTCACTGCTCTAATAGGATTTTCACCTACTTGGGGTTCATTTGTTGTAGGTCTGAATAGTTGGAAGGAAGATCCCACTTTTGAATAACTATGGAATTCCTACAGTCATGAAGAATTAAGGATCTCATTAGTTGCCAATTCTGAAGATGTTTCAAATTCCTACATTTCTCAACATAAAGGAAAGAAATTGAAAGGACCAAGGAAGAAAGTCGACATGTCTAAGGTAGAATTCTATCAATGTCATAAGAAGGGTCGCTACATGTGTGACTATCCCAGCAATCCAAGAAACAAAAATTAATAAAGAGATCAACCCAATGTTGTTGAAGAACAATATCCAAATAAATTAAAACCCGAAGAATCTAACATAAGGGACTTACACTTCTAAGTCCTTTGCTTTTAGTACTAGTTATACTATTTTGTATTTTTTATATTTATAATGTATAGGATTTAACATGCTTTTGGAAAAGACATTTTCTTTTGTTTTATAAGTTTATAGCTATCCCTTAACCTTTGAAGGGAGCCCCCAACAACTCCCAAATATAAGTATTTAATTTCCTTTCAATTTTTTGTTTTTTGGTTTCATGTACTCATTTACTTTTGAGTATATTAAATACTAATCACCATTCTCCCTCTATTGTCTTGATTAGGAAAACATTTGCTAGATTCTCAAGGAGTATGAAAGAGGACCTCTCAATATAAGGTTTGTCAAGGAACAAAGGGATGCTTTAAAACATTGATTTCTTTCTAATAAATGTTTATTCATTTGACAATCTATTACTAACATTGTTGTGACTAGCTATAGTGAATCATATTGATTCTTATTTTTGGTGATTCATCACTTGATAAATCTACCCCATTGATATTCTTAAATGGTTTTATAGAACCGTAGATAGGTTCTCTGGTAAACCCTAACCTAAGGGTATGCTAATAATGTGTGAAGCCCTATCCTGCTTAGGGTTATTGTGAAATGTTATTTGAATTTCTTGTTGATAATGTCATGTTTAGGATTTTGGTATGATCAGGAAAACCTACCTTGTTAGGGTTGAATAATAAAGTCTAAGATCCCGAACCTTTGAATTATTGGTAATTTTGGGTTTTCTATGTTCTTATAGTGAAACCCTAACTCGTTAGGGTTTGGTGGAATGTGTAAGCAATACCCTTATAATGTTTTAGAAATGATTTCCTTGGAAAGTGTGTTTATCTGATCAAGCCCTAGTTTGTTGATATTTGTGAAGATGGGTTTGACTAAAACATGATATGAAATGCTTATGCATAATGATGAAGCCTTAGATGTATGAGTTGATATGAATCCTAGGGTTTGGAACTAATCCGTAGTCAAAGTTTGTCTTCCTATGATGATAGTATTTGTGAAATTCTAAGGTTTTGGAGTTGAACCTTAGTAGAAGTAAAAATATCTTATGTATGATATGATGATTTGAGATTTGTGTAAGATTGTTGAAATCTAAGTTTTGGTTGGGATTGATGTTTGATTGAAAATATAGGGTTTGCAACTAACCCTAGTGGAAGTTGGTCATGATAATGACTAAGTTGTGACTAGTTTTGATTGATTCTTTTGTCTGAAATCTAGGATTTGTATGAATCCATAGTGGAAAGTCTAACATATGAATTCTAAAAGTTGTTAGAAGCCTTGTAGATCTATATTTGTTTGAATTGTTTCTATGGTTTTCTATATGTTGTAGTAGGGTATGTCTCACCTTTACATTGAAACCCTAGATGGAATGAAAGTTGTTATGAAGTAGTCTAGGGTTTATGAAAAAGTCACTAGCAAGATGTGTTGGGTTGTGTTATATTCTTTCCATGACTAGCCCATGTAGTTAACCAGGGGATTAGAGGAGGGGCGGAGCCCCCCTTCGTTGCGATGATTGTATAGCGGGGGGGGGTGGGGGGGGAGGGGTCACAGGGGGTTTGAGGTGTACCTGTAACCCCACTTTTTGGACCCTATGTTAGGTTGGGCAGACCCACCTATAGTTTTGTGCATGATTTTTGCACATGTTTTTTGGATGCGATGATTTTCAATCCATGGTATTGGATGCTTCAGCATGTATAAATATGTATTATAACATTGAAAGGAACATAATGAAAAATCAAGTTGGTAGTCCTGGTTTTGGGATCCAGGGGAAAATCTCTGTGTATATGTGTTTTATGCTCTTGCATGGTTTATTTTCTATGTTTTAGAATTCGTATGCAGGTAATTTCTTTACGGGGTTAAAACCTACATTTGGTATCAGAGCAGTTTTGGCTTCAAGGGGACGCCTTTGTTGCTGAGGGGTTTCGCTCGGGCCTGTGGTAGACCCTGTTTAGTGGGAGATCTGCGAGATTGATTTTGGTGGTGAAAGAAGATGGCGAGCAGTGGAAAGATAGAGATCAATAAATTTAATGGTCAGAGTTTTGAGCTGTGGAAACTCAAGAAGGAGGATATGTTGGTGGATAAAGATCAGTGGATCGCGATAGATCCAGGTACTAAACCAACGGGAGTGTCTGATGAAGAATGGAAGAAGTTGGATCAGAAGGCAAAGAGCACAATACGATTGTGTGTCTCAGATTCAGTATTGTTGAATGTATCAGGGGAAGCTACGATGAAGGCTTTGTGGGACAAGTTAGGGACTTTGTACCAATCTAAGTCTCTGGTGAATAAACTGTTCCTACAGAAAAAGTTGTATAACCTAAGGATGAAAGATGGAGACTCGGTGACAGAGCATCTGAACGCATTTAATACTGTGGCAAGTCAGTTAGCATCTATTGATATTAAAATTTCAAATGAAGATAAGTGCATCAGTTTGTTGTGTTCTCTACCAAATTCGTGGGATAGTTTGGTTATTGCAATAGGTAGCAATGCAACTACCTTGTAGTTTGATGAAATAGTCTCATCATTGCTGACAGAGGAGATGAGACGGAAAAATATGGAGAGCCAAAATGGTGATTCCTAGTCTGTATGAGGATGGTCCTAGAACAGAAACAAAAATAAGTCATCGAGTGGGAGATCTAAATCTAGAGGGAGAACTAAATCTCTAGGAAAACCTGTAAAGGTGGTATGCTAGAAATGCGGAAAGGAAGGGCACTACAAAAGGGACTGTAAATCTAAAGCTCCTGATAAATGAAAGGGATCTGATGATGCTCCTTCTACAGAGGAGAAAACCACCTCAGATGAAGGTGGGGATGTGTACTTGGTTTCTTCAAGTACACATGTAGATCATGAGGCATGGTTGCTTGACTCAGGTGCATCCTTTCACTTCACTCCCCATAGAGAGTGGTTCGGCAAGTATGAGAAATACGATGGTGGTGACATCTTCTTAGGGGATGATAGGAAGGATAGAATCATTGGTTGTGGAAAGGTAAAGTTCAAGTTGCAAGGTGGAAGAGTTAGAACACTTCCGGGTGTTCTACATATTCCTACATTGGCCAGAAATCTAATTTATGTAAGAAAGCTGGATGATGCAAGTGTAAAAATAGTGTTCAAGAAGGATACTTGTAAAATGGTTCGGGGAGCACTGGTATTGATGCGAGGAGTTTGAATTGGAACTCTGTACAAGCTGCAATGTAAAATTGTTGTTGATGGGTGCAACAGTTATGTGTTTCTCGAAAGTGGAGCAGAAAATCTAGTGGTATCTAGAGAGAAGACTATGTTGTGGCATCAAAGGCTTGGAAATATTGGAGAGAAAGGCCTTTAAATACTTCATGGTAAAGGTATGAGTAATAGTTCTCTGGATTTTTATTTCTGTGAAAATTGTGTATATGGGAAGCAGAATTGGGTGAGTTTCCCCTCTGGTGGTAAGAGGGTGAAACAGATATTAGAGCTTGTGCACAGTGATGTGTTTGGACCTGTGAAGGTTCCATCACTGGGTAAGTCTATGTACTATGTATCATTTATAAATTACTTCTCAAGGAATACATAGATATATTTCCTTAAGAAGAAATCTAAAGTTTTTGACAGGTTTAAAGAATTTAAGGCTCTCGCGGAAAACCAGACAGAGAAGAAGATAAAGGCACTGAGGACAGATATAACGGTGGAGAGTTTTGCAGTAAGGAATTTGAAGAATTTTGTAAGAAGTGTGGTATAGCAGGGTAGAAGACTACTCCATATACACCTTAGCAAAATGGATTTGTAGAAAGAATGAACAAGATGTTGATGGAAAGGGAAAGAAACATGCTTAGTGGTGTCGGGTTAGAACAAGAATTCTGGGCAGAGGCGGTGGAGACAACATGTTACCTAGTCAACAGATCACCTTCATCAGCATTGGAGGATAAGACTCCACAAGAGGTATGGACTGGTAAGAAACCCTCTCTTTCACATCTGAGGATATTTGGATGTGATGCATATGTACATGTTCCAAAGAAGAAACGAACCAAGTTGGATAGTAAATCTGAAAAGTGCATCTTTATTGGGTATAAGGATGGTTTAAAGGGTTATAAGCTTTGGAACCCAGTCACACGGAAGGTTGCGTACAACCAAGATGTTGTGTTCAAAGAGGTAAAAGATGTTATTAAAGATAAAGTCCAACCAAAGGAACCTGAAAAGATAGAGTTTGAGCTTAAGGAGGAAGAATGATACTCTACAGCAAAGGAGGAATCAGAAGATGAAAAGCCACAAACTCCAGGTGTGAGAAGATCAGTTCGAGAAAGAAGGCAGCCAGAAAGATATATTCCATCTGCTTTCTGTTCAAATTTTGCTTTATCTATTACTGACGATGATCCCATAACTGTGAAGGAAGCAGTAGATTCAGAGGATGGAAAACTATGGAAAGAGGCCATGGTTGATGAAATGGCATCTTTGCACAAAAATGATGCTTGGGATCTGGTGGAGTTTCCAGCTAGAAGGAAACCCATTGGCAGCAAATGGGTATTCAAGAAGAAGAAAAATGCAAAAGGAAAGGTGGAGAAATACAAATCTCAGTTGGTAGCAAACGATTATTCCCAGGTGTCGGGAATTGATTTTGGTGATATTTTTTTCTCCTGTTATCAAGATAACTTATGTTAGATTACTTTTATCTTTTGCTGCTGATTTTTATTTTGAGGTAGAACAGATGGATGTGAAGACAACATTTCTTCATGGGAATTTGGAAGAGGAAATATACATGAAGCAACCTGAATGCTTTGCGGTGAAGGGTAAGAAAGAACTAGTATGCAAGTTAAAGAAGTCTCTGTATGGGTTAAAATAGTCACCAAGGATGTGGTATCAAAAATTTGATACATTTATACTGGGACTTGGCTTCACCAGAAGCAAAGCAGATCATTGTGTGTATTTTAAATTAATTGGTGACTATGCTATTTATCTGGTCTTGTATGTGGATGATATGTTGCTTGTTGGAAATGACAAAGAAATTATCCAGGATTTGAAGACCCAATTGTCCTTCAAATTCGACATGAAAGATCTTGGTGCTGCAAACTATATTTTGGGCATGGAAATTAAAAGAGATTGGGAAAAGAGGAAGCTCTGGTTAAACCAGAGGAAGTATGTCAAGACTAGACTGCAGAGGTTTAATATGCAGGATAGTAAACTGGTGAAGGTTCCTATTCCTGTAGGTGTGAGGTTATCTGCTGAACAGTTTCCCAAGACACAAGAAGAGGAAGAGGACATGACTCGTGTTCCATATGCAAGTGCAATCAGTAGCTTGATGTATGCAATGGTTTGTACTAGACTAGACATTGCACATGCAATGGTGTTGTTGGGAAAAGTATCCAATTCGGAATGCCCCTATCCCACTCTAAGGTGTGATAGTGCCTTAGCAACAAACAAGGAAAACTAATTGAGTATTTCTTCTTTATGAAATGTAAATGAGGAGAAAGGATGTAACTAACCTGTGTCTTCCGCTAGTTTGTTGATCCAAATCACTCCTCTCTTCAGTAGCTCCCAGCTCCTTGCTCCTTCACCGGCCCAGCTTCACCGAATTCCTGCAAGATCACAAGAGAGAGAAACTACACGAAGATATAGATATACATTCATAAAAAGCTCAAGATCAGATTAAGCTAAACATGTAAGCATAACAAAACATCATTGGTACACAACATGTAGGAGAAACTCAAATAGTTTATTGACAGAATAGAAGTCCAAGAGGAGATACAACCAAGTGAGTTCCGATCCAGCATCTACCTCCCAGCAAAGGAATCCCTTCCTCTCCTCCAACAAAGCATAAATCACCCAATGTACTAATCTCAATCTCAAACCAACAGCAATTCTCTGCAAAGTACAAAATTCCAGCCTCCTGAACCTCTGGGTGAGAGATCCATATATAGATGTAAGCAGAGAGGATGAGTCAGCTTATGTTTTGACTTGTGGCTTCTCTCTGTCAGTTCTTGCTTCCACTTGGAGGTTGAGAGCCTCTTACTCATCACTAGTCGAATTCATTGAGGCAAGTGTCATTGGAGAAGATTCTGGAAGCTTCCATGGTCTTTCCACCTCGTTGAATGAGCTTTCCATTTGTCATTTCCCGCTTAGCGCACCCTGGTAGTGCTTCCACCTGCGTTGCAGTGCACCTAGCCAGTGTAGCCTCTGCATTTCATTGCAGGTAGCTAGTGGAGCCTCTGAATTGATCCTGAATTGACTGTTTCTGAGTGGTTTTTGGTGGAGAATTTCTGGGAGAAGCTGTCATTGGTTGACCTTGTTCCTTTAGGGGCAGGAACAACTCTTTTAGGGACTTTGGATCCCTTGGATTATGGAAATTTCATGCTCAATGCTGTAAGGCACAAAAATGTCTATAACAGTTGCCCCCTAAAGTATGAGGCCGTTTATCGGGTGAAATGCTTTATTAGGAGGATCCGAAGTTCTTCCAATGCTGGGAGGAGACCTGTAATAAGATACAATACAATACATTATTTTTCATACTGTTTTCATGATCTAGCTGAGGCGGGCATTCCCATGCTCAGCTTTATAAATTCATTTTGATGTACATAGGACAGACAATCGTCTGATGGTAGACTGATGATTTTGATGAAATCATCATCCTTTTGGTAGGATGATTATCTGTGCTACAATGATGTACATGTCAATGTCTTTATTTTTCCTGAATATATATCGCAGCCCAGATGGATGAAACTAGATCTGGGGTCTTCAATCTCGTCCAATCTTCACTCTAAGTACAAGTCGATCCATGTGAGAAATGTTCTGAAGTCGAACATGGAAAGACATCGCTTGATTACCGGTCAATGATGTAAACCGTTAACAAGCGCGAGAGGAATCACCGATAATGATAATGACCCTCAAGGTACTGCAGTACAATTCATGTGGTGTGAATAAAGGACTTGGCATCGAACACCACGCAAAATCTTTCGATCGAAGGTCATTGATGTATACCTGTCGCCGGAAGTGAGAAACTTGCCATTGAGGCATGCAAGCTTCAAAGTACTGAAGGGGTTGTTCCTAGATCAACTTCTTGGATAATGATATGATGTCGACAAGAAGCGATCTGTCAAAGGAGGGCCTTGATGTATCCCACATCAGTGACATGGAACGGAGCAAATGATTTTGATGGAGGTGAAAATGATCTGATGATATACGGTTCATGGTGGCAGTCATGAAAGAATGAAGGATAATGTATGGTAGTGGATGGGACACGGTTGACTTCTCTGGATGACTTCTCTTGAACATATCGACGACACTTGTGTGATGGATTGGTAGCATTTACCCCAAAGGTGGATGGTATGGTGAGACCATGGTGATGTGACCGGTGAATGAAACGACCCAACCCGACTCTGGCACGGAGTGGAAGTATCATGTTCAAGAGCGACTTGCTACCAATAAAGTTCTTTGAGTTTCTTCCCAATTTTTCCCCAATCATTGCTGACCAGTACCTCTTTATTTTTATCAAGCTTGAGGAGGATAACATATGCTTGTTCTATAATTTTCCCTTCGGGCAAACCCATCGCTATGTTTTAACGAGCCTAGCGATAGTGAAACTCGTTCTCGTCTAAAGACAAGTTTGTCGCTATTTAATGTTTTTAACGAGTCTAACGACAAAGATAACTCGGTCCTTTTCATTTTTAGAGAGTCTGAAAAGGTACGTAAAGTCAACTCCGAAAGTCCTTTTTCGTCATCTAATCCCTTAAGTCCGAAAAAGTATAAAACAATACAGAAGGGATGAATTTTCGATAGTTTTAACGAGCCGAACAAAACAAGCGCTCGATCTTTTTGTGCAATAATCCCTCAGGTCCAAAAAGATTAAAATCTAAAGGAGGGATAGCACTTCTGGTCGCTTTAACGAGCTGGAAGGCCAAAACTCGGCAATCTTTTCATATTTTACGAGTCAGATGAAAAGAGCTTAAAGAAGACTCGTCTTTTGAGGAACGAGTGATAAAACGGGTAGCAGCTGATTCCAGGTAAGGGTTGGAATTTTCCAATCACGGCAACGTCACAAGGATGGCTAGTGAAATCACTCTTCGCAGTTGTTCCTCAAAATGGGTAAACAATCAATATGGAGGTGAATGATCGGCCAATGGAAAAGTGGAGGTGACGGTGCAAGCATGACCAAGGCTTTAGTGGCTGATAATGTTACATTCACGGTGGTTATTTACCGGAGGGTAGTTCATTTTTTAACGAGCTTAAACGCGGAAAAACACTGCTCGGTCTTATGTTTATTTTTTAACGAGCATGAACTATGTTCTAAAACTGCTTGATTAATCCAGTCATATAATAAGAATGTCTCATGTAAGATGCCATTTTTTATGGAGCTTGCGCCTTACAAAGCTTTGCCCTGCATCCTTTTGTTATGCAAGTTTGGGAACGACTAATCCTACGAGTTTAAAGGGTTAGACCTACGGGTTTAAAGGGAGGACCTAAAAATTTAAAAAATAAATAGCCGCCCCTTGCTTGCACTCAAAAAGGTTTGCATGCCCTCAGGCATAAAGTACGATTTCAAGGTTACCCCTCAATTTGCAGATAAAACATTTGTTCTACCAGGAAAGCCCTACCTCTTTCAGGTTATCCAAAGATTGTTTCATTTGTGCAGCAAACAAAACACTTCTTCGGCGATGTTTACCGAGATAAACAAAGGTAAGCGGTGCCGACCCAGCTTGCATAACTTTGACAAAAGAATCTTATTCTAGAATAACCCTCTTCCAGCATGGGCGGGGTACAGACTAGTCATATTCTCCCGCGGAAACCTACCTTTTACCCAAAGTTTTCCTGCTGAAGCAGACCAGGACGCATGCCCCCTGGGTTCCAGTCATATCCTTCCGAATTACTTGCGCTCATCGGGGGGACGGACCGTGGGTTGAGACATTTCTTGCGTGAAGAGACCGTTTAGGGATGGTATATGACTATTTGCGATGCGTGATCCAGGAAATGAAAGTTGGTCCACGAGCTTGACCACTCTTCCTTCGTGTGGAAAACACATTACTCTAAAGAGTGAGGAGACGATGGCTCCCATGCAATATATATAGTCCCGTCCAAGGAGTAGGTTATAATCCAAGGGTCCTTGAACGACCATCACGTTCATTTGAACGGTCTTCCCTTTCAATGTGATAGGCACATTGGGGAGGATCCCTAAAGGTCGACTGGTTCCTTTATCAAAGCCTGTCAGATTTCTCATTTCAGGCAAAAGCGTTGGCGAACCAAGCGCTTTCCAAGCAATAGAGGAAAGGATACTCACAGATGCCCCCTCATCAATGATGGTGCCAGCCATGATCATTCTATATATTTGGGCGATAATTCTGAATGGTATGCTTGCTGGCAAACGGGGTCTGCCTAGTTGGTTCCAATCGAAGGAGACAACTAGGTTGCTTGGTGGTGGGACCGAGTAGACGGCCGGGTATCGCTCTGACGAACTTCCTTCCTGCGATAAAGGAATGGGGGGATTGCCCCCGTGCTCGTCGGAGTCTGTGTTGATGAAGAGAATTTGGATGGTGTCATCTTTATCCTCTTCAGTGACTGTATCATTCGAAGACAAAACCTCTGAAGGCAAGACCGGGTCAACTGCCGCCTCGACCTTTTGACTTTCGTCGGGTATGGATTCAGCTAGTTCATCTTCAATGACCAGCGCTTTAGCTGACCACTTGAGCGGGCCAGCTGGATTTTCAACTAACGAAGGACTCGGCAAGAGTTTTTTATATCCAGGAGGAAGTCGTAACGGTGAAACTGGACGATCATCCAAAACTCTTTTCGCTTCATCTAAGAAGGGACAACGGTGGATGGCATGATTGCCTTTGCACAGTCTACAGGGGGATCTAGCTCTCCCTTTTTGTCCAAGGACTTCACTTTCGCTAGTTGACGGTATGCATTCAACATGGCTATCAGAGGTTGATGCCACCGGATTGTGCAAACGGGGAGACCAGTCCCTTAGTATCCGAGGGATGCAGGGACAATCTCTGTGGAAATGGTCTCCCTTGCATATGACACATGGCGATTTAGGCCTAGTCAGTGCTGTGTGTGGATTTTTGTCAGACGATACTTGTTTGCCCCCAGTCGCTTTTGGCTCCTTCTTCTTCTTCTCTTTCTTATTCTTTTCCTTCTTCTCCTTAGGAACTTGGTTTTTTGTTTTACCAGTTCCGTCAAGCGAAGAGGAAGGAGGAGAGGAAGAATTAGAGGAAGTAGAAGGCTGGAGGGTAACTCTGGACTGGTCTAACTGTTGATTCGACTGTTCAGGAATAGTGGTGTTCTGAACGACATTGGTTGAGAAGAGCCAGACCGGAAAACCAATTTTCAGTCCTGGAAGCGACAATGTGGCCATATGGGGCGCACCAACATCTACCCAAGAGGAGAAGGGACTAGGATTTCCACCAATGGGAATTCCTTGGTTGGTGGGCTCCATTTTCTCAACCTAAAGATCAATGCAGGAAAAAAGGGTATGAATATTCCGTTTAAAATAAATTTTAACGACGCTTAGACACAACTTGCTTTTTCAATTTTAAAGAGTCGAGAAAAAGCAAAAGATGACTCTAGTCTCCTTCGATGTTTTAACAAGCCCGAAGTGACAAATTCTCGGATGGACTTTTTCCATTATAGAGTCTGAAAAGGGCCAAAAGGAACTGCTCTGGAGTTCTAGGTAGAGGGTGTGCCAAACTTTTCACAAAACCGCAGAATACTTTTTAAGGTACGGGCGGTCAATCTTCCCGAATGCTGTGTTCAGTGCATTGCGATCAGTAGGGCGGCCGACACTGCTTCCTAAGGATAAAGGTTTTATGCCTATAGGGGTCTCCCAATATATACTCGACGGTACGTGGGAGCACAATCCATACTGGCGCTATCGTCTCTCAGGAGGAATCACCCAACCATCAGCGAGATCGACAGTCACCAGGTTTTACGACGCCGGAACACGTCTCTAGCCTAGACCTCTATGCTGTGCGTTAAGTTACAAAGCGTTGTTAAGTTCATTCAATTTATTTTAGGTTGATCTTTCTTAGAAGTTTGCCTTTTTGGATCACCACGAGATGTATGATACAATTCCTAAATGCAGTCTAAAGATGATAAGCAAGCTTTTATATCTTTTCAACAATGAAAATCCTAGCTACAAGGGGAAAAGAAAGACACAATCTTTTCTCAAAGAGCATAGAGCACACTGTAAATGCACTTTTCCTAAATCAAAGCATGCAAACTATCAAAATGAAAATGCACATATGCATGTATTTGTTTTCGCTTTCTTAATATTGATGCCTAAAAAGAAAGCTGTTGTACAAATTTGAATTCGATTTCAAGTGAAAACATAAACAAGTTTCTTTTTGAAAACAAAAAGACGATTACGACACTTTATGATTTTGAAGTAAACACTTGTTTCGACACTAGAAATGCATAAATTCAAACCAAAAGACAAAAGTAAAAGCGTAATCAACTATGAACAGCAAACAAACTCACTCCTAAGATCAAAACGACACTTACGACGGGTCTAGATCTAAGGGCGACAGTATGACCAGTTTACTTTTATAATGGGAAACTGCAAATGATGTAACAAATACACAAAGAACAAATACAGTTTCTTTACACAACTGAGGCAGAATTGAGGCAAAGAAAAGGGGTTTCAGATAGGTACACTGACTGATAACAGGCTGCAAAAAACAGAGATAAAAATGAGCAAAAGGAAGCAGGGAACCACAGCTGCACAAGGCAAGGGCTGATCAGCGCACCCTCAGCACAGAGAAACTGAACTTCAGCGCAGGTATCCTTCACGGGACCTGCGTTGAAATGCAGAACCTCTTCACAGAGTCTGCGCTGAAGCAGAAACAAGAATTGTCTCTGGGTTTTGGGTCACGGTTTGCAGTTTAATCTACAGTTTTTGGCCAGATAAAAGTTATCAATTAGGTACAATTAGGAGGATAATTTAAAGGAGGACTAAGATCTATCACAAAGGGCTGTTAGAGCACTTGTGGATCAGTTTGTTCAGATCATAAATACAGACCCAGTGAATGGACTAGAGTAACAGATCTCTACTTTGCATTTGAAAATGGCAAATGCATTTCGATTCGGCACTCCTGAGTTTATGAGAAGAACAACAATAGAAACACAAATAAACTAACAAGATACGATCCCCAGCGGAGTCGCCAATTTGTTGTTGGGAAAAGTATCCAATTCGGAATGCCCCTATCCCACTCTAAGGTGTGATAGTGCCTTAGCAACAAACAAGGAAAACTAATTGAGTATTTCTTCTTTATGAAATGTAAATGAGGAGAAAGGATGTAACTAACCTGTGTCTTCCGCTAGTTTGTTGATCCAAATCACTCCTCTCTTCAGTAGCTCCCAGCTCCTTGCTCCTTCACCGGCCCACCTTCACCGAATTCCTGCAAGATCACAAGAGAGAGAAAACTACACGAAGATATGGATATACATTCATAAAAAGCTCAAGATCAGATTAAGCTAAACATGTAAGCATAACAAAACATCATTGGTACACAGCATGTAGGAGAAACTCAAATAGTTTATTGACAGAATAAAAAGTCCAAGAGGAGATACAACCAAGTGAGTTCCGATCCAGCACCTACCTCCCAGCAAAGGAATCCCTTCCTCTCCTCCAACAAAGCATAAATCACCCAATGTACTAATCTCAATCTCAAACCAACAGCAATTCTCTGCAAAGTACAAAATTCCAGCCTCCTGAACCTCTGGGTGAGAGATCCATATATAGATGTAAGCAGAGAGGATGAGTCATCTTATGTTTTGACTTGTGGCTTCTCTCTGTCAGTTCTTGCTTCCACTTGGAGGTTGAGAGCCTCTTACTCATCACTAGTCGAATTCATTGAGGCAAGTGTCATTGGAGAAGATTCTGGAAGCTTCCATGGTCTTTCCACCTCGTTGAATGAGCTTGCCATTTGTCATTTCCCACTCAGCGCACCCTGGTAGTACTTCCACCTGCGTTGCAGTGCACCTAGCTAGTGTAGCCTCTGCATTTCAACACAGGCAGCTAGTGGAGCCTCTGAATTGATCCTGAATTGACTGTTTCTGAGTGGTTTTTGGTGGAGAACTTCTGGGAGAAGCTGTCATTGGTTGACCTTGTTCCTTTAGGGGCAGGAACAACTCTTTTAGGGACTTTGGATCCCTTGGATTATGGACATTTCATGCTCAATGCTGTAAGGCACAAAAATGTCTATAACAAATGGGAGTATTGAACACGTTTATGTCAAAACCAGGGAAGGAGCACTGGACAACAGTGAAGTGGGTTTTCAAGTATTTGTGTGGCACTAGTGATTATGGTTTGTGCTACCAACGAAGATCAAGATTGGACAGAATGTTGGATATTCATGGCTTTGTTGATGCAGACTAGGCTAGAGATCTAGATCAGAGAAGATCTACAAGTGGGTATGTGTTTAACCTATTTGGAAGTGCAGTCAGTTGGATGAGTAAGAAACAATCTATAGTGGCACTATCAACTATAGAGGTGGAATACATGGTAGCCACTCATGTAAGCAAGGAAGCAGTTTGGTTGCAGAGATTGTGTTCAAGTATGGGGTTAGTACAGGGAGCTATAAGGATAGATAGTGACAGCCAAAGTGCAATTTTCTTGGCAAAGAACCTCGCATATCATTCAAAGAAAAAACACATTGATGTTCAGTATCACTTTGTGAGGGATATGATAGAAGACAAAAATGTGTTGCTGGTAAAGGTGGACACTTTGAAGAATACTACAGATGCATTAACAAAATCTATGAGCTCTGAGAAGTTCTCTTGGTGTAGAGAGACAATGGGCATTTCAGGGCTGGAAAAATGAGTAAGCTCTCTTGTGGCCCCCCGTGGAAAGAAAACAACAAGTAGGAGAATGTTGGGTTGTGTTATATTCTTTCCACGACTAGCCCACGTAGTTAACCGGGGGGTTAGAGGGGGGGTGGAGCCCCCCTTCATTGCGCCGATTGTGTAGCAGGGGGGGGGGGGGGTCACAGGGGGTTTGAGGTTAGCGCCCCGAAAATTTTTGGTTTTGGACCCTATGTTAGGTTGGGCGGACCCACCTATGGTTTTGTGCATGATTTTCACACATGTTTCTTGGACACAATGGTTTTCGGTCCATGGTATTGGACATGATGGTTTTCAGTCCATGGTATTGGATTTTTCGGCATGTATAAATATGTATTATAACATTGAAAGGAACATAATGAAAAATCAAGCTGGTAGTCCCGGTTTTGGGATCCAGGGGAAAATCTCTGTGTATATGTGTTTTATGCTCTCGCATTGTTTATTTTCTGTCTTTTAGAATTCATATGCAGGTAATTTCTGTACGGGGTTAAAATCTAGAAGATGTTGAAGAATATGTGTTTCTTATTTAAATTTGGGTATCTGATATATGTAAGGTTGAAATGATTCTGTAATTTTGATATGGCTAACTTCATGCTTCTATATCTTTTTTTTGTACTTGCTATCTAAGTTGTGTAGGTACACAATATTCAATATGGTGAAGATGTTCATTGATGTGATAAGCATGATGGAGATGATGATAACTCTGATGAAATGGTTGGAAGCCACGAGAGATTCTTTGATGATGAAAATAGAAGAGATATCCCTTACATAGAAGAGATCTCCCTCTTATACCTTCACTTGCTATTGTTTCCTCATACCTTCCTCAACGTTTTCAAATTCAGCCAATTTAACATTTAATCTCACTATCTCTTACTTGAGCTTGACCTCCTTATCATCACATATCTGCAACAGCTTTTCTTGATCTTTGCATGAAACTATTAGTCTAGAAATCTCAGCTCTAAGACCTTTAATAACATTCTCATATTCACTATGTGCTTCAGCATGATCAAAATCTGAATCATCAAAATTATAACTCAACAAAAAATCATTTATATTTACACCTTTGGCTTGAATATTTTCTGATTCCTTCTGATCATATGTTGAATCATGTGCACTAGAAGAATGAGACTCTTGTGGCTGAGATTCTTATTTCTAGAGGCTCTTCTTTTTGTTCTTATTCTTATTGCTCTTCATCTCATTTTCAATATTGTTGTTGGTACCATTACCATATATGGATTCTAGCTTGTCCCACATGTCCTTGGCATATTTCAAACCTACTAGCCTCTTCAAATCATCGTCATGAAGAGTCATGTAGATTATGGCTCTAGCTTCTGCATCTTGCTACAAAAATTTATCTACAATTGGATCCTTGCCACAACCTTCACATACTACTCTCCAAATGTTAGATACATAAGATAAAAATTGAGATTTAACATTTTTGCTCCATACCTTGTAATTTGCAGTAGTGAGGACAACCATTTTGAAAAAAAAATCAATTTCCACCAACAAACCCCAGATCTACTCTCTAACGATCAAGCTGTAACCAAGAGCCCCGCTCTGATACCAATTGTTGGAAACCTTTGAGCACTACTTGGGGGAGGGGGGGGGTGAATCAGTGGTGTGATCTATATATCAATTTTTCTGTTTTATTACTTTAACTAAATCACACATATGTTAGCAGCAATTCATTAAACATGTGCATCACATAATCATAACTGAAAACCATAAGGAGCTACAAAACAATAAACATACACATCACATCAATCACACATGAGACACAAGATTTCTAGTCGAAACCCTTCTGGGAGAAAAAAAACACCCTTGTTGCTACTGCTTTGCCCTGAATTTCTATTATGTCAAGCAATTGGTATTTTACATAGTGTGCTCACTCCCATCAGCATGGAGAATCGACTTCATGTACAAAATTCCAATGATGATCGACTAGGAGACTTGATTTTATTGATCAGCTCAGAAGACTATGTTCTCCATGGATCTCTATGGACTACCATCTGCTGAAGGCCACCACTATAAGTCAATCCTCGCCCAACTACCATTAGACTATCAAACCACCATTGGATTGAGAAACTTCCTCCTTTCACTGAAGCTTCGTCATCACTGCTCCTCTCTCATGAAGTTACTGCTCCTCTCCACTATGCAGACCTCCTTTTATGTATTTTCAAACTGGATCCCAAGACACTATGCTCAACCATAAATCAGCTCTACATACATGCTCTCAACATCAATATCTCATCATCAAATAAAATATAAACAAGTAAACTATGGCCACAACAAATACGAATACTATCAAACCCTCACAACAATAAAATGTTGCATAATGCAAATAACATCATAAGACACATGGATATGTGCTAAATGCATCAGTAGCTCTTGCAAAACAATGTGAGATGATCACCAACATATACTCCAACAATATTTCAAACTTTCCAAATGATCTTTACTCTAACAACATCAAATATGATGTATTATGTAGCATGCTTCAAATCTGAACATTATTCAGTCATAAACACTGATGGACTGAAGCATCTAGGCTATACTCAATATCTGAAACATAATTTCACTATTCTTCCGTATCTCCATGCATACACTCAACATATAACTCCATCAACAACCACAAATCTCACAATACAAGAATATAAAACATGTAGGATGAAATTGAGCT
This sequence comes from Pinus tabuliformis, assembly GCA_031772625.1. NCBI lineage: Eukaryota > Viridiplantae > Streptophyta > Pinopsida > Pinales > Pinaceae > Pinus > Pinus tabuliformis. The sequence continues at coordinate 278,787,016 of CM062810.1, read as the reverse complement.
TCGGGCTAGGATCAAAGGTGCACAAATTGGACCAAATCAATCCACTAAGGTCACTACTAGTGCACTAAATTCATTCACATCATGAGAGGACCTTTTCAAACAATTTCTAACCTTTTCAAACAATTCTGGAAGCCTCTAGGAATTTCCAAGCTAATTTCCTTTTGAAAAACATGAGGAATGCAAAGGAAATGTCATGAAATCCCTCATTTGCATGCATGACATTGTCTAGACTCGATTGGGGCTATAGCCACTCCCATAGGTTGGCCTCCATGCGACTGGAGCATTCCAACCACTCCCATAGGCCTATGTGCATGCGATTGGGGCTTAGGCTCAGTAAAAACATCAGTTCTTTAGTCCAAAACCTTTGCCACCTATTGGATCACCTTCCCCTGCATTTGTACTAGCCTCCAGACCTCTGACATGGCCTCTGACACATCTGCAAGTAGATCAAACATGGTTCCAGAGTGTCACTGCCAAGTTGACCTAGAATGGCCAACAAACAAGTTTGGAAAGTGTGCCAACAAGTCCTCCACTCTTCATCAGACCTTTGAACAGGCTGCAACACGTCTAAACAGACTTGCAAACCTCTGTTTCACCTCTGCAACATTAACATCATCATCATGAAGCCATCACATTGTAACAAGTCATCTCCACAAAGCATAAGCATGAAGACCTAGTTGACAACTCAACTAGTATGCCATGAACCATTTCTATCATTTGTAGATCTAATCATCATTTTTAGGAGACTCCTCTAGTTGTAGTAGCATCATCAAACCATCATGACATGTCCATCAATGCATATGCCAACACATGCCAACTCCTCCAAGACCATCATGCTAACATCAAGCTCCACCAATGCCAACACACACTGACACACACCATGGTCCATCAATCTACAACATCATGAGGTTGACATCATTGCATGACCTCAAGAGTTGACATCAATGCCGATACAACCATCTCATTTTCAATACATCAATGCCAACCAATAGCACCACCATGTCAACATCCATCACACATGCATATGACAAGTATGACTATGAACATGACCTTGTTGACATCAATGTCAACACAACAATGTCAACTGTATTAGAATTGGTCAAAATAACTACTCGTAAATTTGTTTATTTAAATCTATTTATGTATTCTAACAATTGAGAAAAAGTAATAATATAAATAAAAAGATAAGGTCATGTTGTATAGTTTTGAATGAATCCTAAAACTTATTAAATAAGAAAATAAGCTTTTTCTAAAATAAAATTAATTTAATATGAAAATTTTCAACGAGCATAATTTTGAATTAACATGAAGTCAAAGATGTTTGGTTATAAAGTAAAAACTACCATCCATGTGAGGAAAAGACAATGATCCCTGTGAAAGCATAGACTAATAAGTGAAGAAATATATAGGTTGATGTTGCTCCTAGTGGAATCCTAGCCCAATAAAAGCATGGATATGATTGAGATATTTTTTGTATATGCATTTAAAATAATTAGGGACTTTTTGTGACCCCTATATAATTCGTATGTTGATTTGTAAATGCAACAATGAAAGGTGGAGAATTCTAGGTTCTACACGTGTGGAAATTGGAATCGAGTGCTAAAACTCTATCTAAACCAATCATAAGGCGAGTCATATAACGAGATAGTAGGTAGCTAAATAGAACCAAAAGTGGTTAGGTAATGGAAAATGATACCTAAAAGGGAAATGATGGAATGGTTAAATATCATATTCATATTTTGGGTGGATTAGAGAGATCAACAAAAGCATAAAACACTTAGAAAAGGGCATTTGATCGCTGAAATCCAGAATAAATAATTCACCACTTCGCCATATGTTTATGCTTTGTTTTGTTTTGTTTTGGATAGTTGAAATATTATTTTTTGTGATTTGTTGTAGTGCCACAACTTACAACAGACTTTTTTGGCAACCTTATTTGTTTTTTGAATTATGGTAATCCCATAAAAGTTCAAATTTCTTCTCGCACCAAATCATAATAAACCCTACTGAATTTGTAAATAAAACTCATTTTTTTACATATTGTATTCACATAAAAATAAATTCAGTAAATAGCATTTCGTTTTTAATCTCTAACCTAAGCAAATATTATTGTTATTATTGTTAATCTCTGATATATTAAGATTTTCACACTTTTAATTTTAATTATATATGGTTTCATTGCTTAATGTCTTCATATATAACCATGGTTACCATTAGTATAAAGTGTATTATTTAAATGACATTTTATCCACCCATTTTCATTTTCAGAAAACTTATATTGGTTTTATCCACGCATGCAAATCTATATCAATAACTATGAATCTTACTAATATAAAGATTATATAATTTTCTCGACATCTCAAATATAATAAAACAATAAAAAATTTCTGAACATCTCATTAATTATTATTCTCTTGAATTCATTCTATTAACACATAATTTTTGTAAAAGAGGAAAACGAATAAAACAGTAAAACAAATATTGTAAAACAGTAAAACGAATAAGCTAAAGTTCTAGAGATTTTATTCATTTTACTTGTGCCATTTTCGTTCTCTATCTCTATTAATTAAAATAAATCTCCCAAATGATACGCAGAGAGAAAATAGAGTCCAATAGAATAAGAACAAATCGTAGTACAATGAAAACGAATCCATCTCGGGTGGTGCCTTCGTCTGAATTTTCTTGTCACAGGTCATCATATCATCTATTTCTATTTTAACGTGGATATCAGTCGGTTGCTGTTCCTTTTCAAATGGAACAACAGTCTGTTCTTCAGCATCATTTGGAACAGCCGCTGGATTTTCAACAGGGTTTTGAACAGCAGGACGAATTCTGATCCTCCACCCTTTTGCTTTCGGTGTTTTGCTGGAGTGGTCACCTTTTTCTTCCCTGCAGTCTTTCTTACCCTCTGCCTTGCTTTCAGGATCCTAATCTGCTGGTGGAGCTGGGCTACTATGCTCAATAATCTCTACTGTTCCTTTCGCAATTCTTTATTTTCCAAAATTTCATTAGAAGGAACAGCAGGCTATCTGCTGCGGCCTGGGCCGTGACTAGTCCCTGGATCTTCCTCCTGGGGTGTTTCGTCATTGTTCTGCTTCGGCCGTTCTGGGGTAGCAACCCTAACTGGTTCTGTCAATTCTTGGGCAACTTCTTTTTCTGCCCCTACTTCCTCCGAAATTTCTTCCGGTGCCTTAGGAACGGATTGTTCCTGTTCAGTATCTCTTATTTTTTCTTCATCATGAACAGGTAGATTTTCTTCTTCTGCCTCTTTTGCATGTGGTTTTTCAGGTGCATTTTCCTCTTGGGGTTTGTCATGGAGGTCTGATGGACTGGAAGGTTGGCCATATTCACCCATATTGGCCAAGACTGCGGCCAATTCGTCTTCTCCCACTGGGTCCTGCAATGGGCTACCTTCCTGCTGTTCCATTTCCCCCTCCTGCTTGGATTGTTCAGCTTCTGCTTCAGAATGCTCAGCTTCTGTTTCAGAATGCTCAGCTTCTTCCTCATTTTCTTCTTTGGATTGCTCGGCCTCCTCTTCAGATTGCTCGGCCTCTTCTTTCTCTTCTCCTTCAGATTGCTCTGCTTCTTCTTCTGGCCGTGAGGATTGCTCGTCTTCAATTTCTACTGGTTGGCTGGTGTTTTCCTGGAGCTTTTCCAGCCTTCCTCGTATCCGAGCTAACCGGACCGATTTCCTGTGTTTCTCTGGTTGTTCGGGTGTACCGGTGGCATGCTTACGCTTTGCCGATTCCTTGCGTGTTTTTGGACGTTCGGATGTACTAGTGACATGTTTCTGTTTTGCTAATTCTCTGCGTTTTTCTAGACGTTCTGGTGTGCTGGTAGCATGCTTACGTTTTGGGGATGGTGCTGTCAACCCCCCCTCAATCATTGCAATTAGCTCTTCCCAGCTACTCTGCTGCTGGGTGAGGCTATGACTAACAATTAATCGAATTAACCCATGATGACTAACAACTGACTCTACATGTTGTGCCTTTTTTAAGCTTCGTGCAACGTCATGAAGTAACAAATTCAAAAGTGCAGGCAGATTTACAGAGCATTTCTGCTTTAAAACAGCTAAGAGTTTAAGATGTCATGGTCTTACCACGTCTTTTCTACCCTCGCAGGTGATGTAACTTTGAACAGTCCTTGCCAATTCTGCCTAGGGTTCTCCTAGCGTTGCTGGCAGAACTCCCTTCCCTTTAATTGTCAAGCTCTGGCCTTCGTCCTGGAAGATTTCTATAATCTCTGTTTTTTTAACATCCATATAGGTCCGGTGGCTGGTAGTCCCGAGACTTCTGCAATTATGTCATCGATGACTGCTATCTATCTCCCCCTTACTCTGGAGTAATCCTCCTACAGATTCTGCAGGAATTCAATTGCCACTGTCTCGTTAGACTCCTGCAAACAGTTGAGATAAGTCAGCCACCCTGCTCTTGCCAGGATTTCCCGGGCAGTAGTGGAGACTGTCAACACCTGCGGTTCCCTTCGGATTACTCCTCATCCCATGGTTTCACTTTGAATTCTCAATGGAACAGCAGCTGTTCGTGCCGTTGAAACACAGAGAGGGTAATAGACGCAAGAATTGTTTGAAAAAAACAGAGTATGCAACAGAAATGGCTTATGAACAGCAATTCGTGTAACAAAAATAGAAATAGCATGCCGTTAAGCCATGCCATACCCTAGTACACAACTTTCCCGAATAGTGAGCTGACACGTAATCTAGGGAATAATGAGGTTAACCTCCCCCCCCGCAATGTGATAGGCTGTCCCAGCCGTCAAATAAAGGAGCAGCACCCGATCTGCAACAGAGTCATAAAGGAACAACATATGAAAATATGCCATGTTTAGAAAAACAACGAATTACCAAAATCGAGGCGTAAAGTTGGATCGCGTATTACGTAAGAGGTTGTTGTGATATGATGCGAGGCTGGGGGGATAGGACATCTGTCGTACTTGCCAAATCTCATGTGGTCATTGTCACTTACTCTGCCATGATTGGTGGTAATAAATTTTCATGCGATATATAAGTCGGGAAATGATATATGATTAGTTACTAGGATATAAGAAACAAAAGAGTATTAGTATCTTACCTATTGGTGTAACCAATGTGACTTCAATACCATTAACAGTGCTCTGCTGCCGACAGGTGTCCATAACCTTGGCAGAGTTGTTTATTTCACCCCTGGAACCATGATCCTTTGTGTATATGTTAGGGAGTGTAATGTCAAAATGTAGGCCATTATGCTGGCTTGGTAACCAGTTAACCATAATGCCATTCACGAGGAAGGAGCGAAAAGTGGGCAGGCCGGCTCGTGATGAGACCTCTTGTTCCAAGGTTTGTTTATTTGATATACCTTTTGGACCATATCCCTGATGTGGTGGCCATAGTGGGAATGCCACTTCGCTTCCATCCTCATGATCATGGTAGGTTGGCTCTTGATGAGACCCCCTATCCTGCATTTGACAACTTATAAGTCATGTTTACTTTCTTTTTTCCTTTTCATAGAGTACTTTTGCTTGTTTATACACAAAGGGTGGTTCAACACTCCTTAATAGTAGGAATGGTGGAAGAAGTCTTATCATCTCAATAGGAAGATATAAACCCTTTTCTCTTATTCCTAAATAATAATCATGGAGGATTAAATGGATCGTCATGATAAAGATAACCAATCAGAGCAAAATTAGTAGAATAATGAGAGCAAAAGATGATAAGTAAGTGTGTCCTTCCTTTTGTCCTCTTATCAATGCAAAGCCTTATAAAGATAGCGATTTATGATTTTCGGATTTCAGTATGTTGTGATTTTGTATTCATTGCATAAGTGCATAGCTGTATCTTAAAGACTTGAAAGAACAGGAGCAAGAAGCATCCTCAATTTAGATCAGCAAAAGGAATAAGCTGTTTCACAAGGAGAGCAAAAGCATGCTAATGGTGTTCCTTTTGGAAAAAGGAACAACAAAATACCATAGATAGCAAAAATGCAAATGTCGTTCCTTTGAAAAAGGAACAACAGAACACACCAATGTCGTTCCTTTTGAAAAAGGAACAACAAAAATAAAAAATGCTATTCCCTTGGAAAATGGTAGCAAAACACTCGAAATGTCGTTCCTTTGAAAAAGGAACAGCAACAACCAAAAATGTTGTTCCTTTGAAAAAGGAACAGCAAAAGACGCAAAAATGTCGTTCCTTTGGAAAAGGAACAGCAGAAATCAAAAAAGAAAAAGTATGTTGTTCCTTTGGAAAAGGAACAGCAAAACATGCCAAAATGTTGTTCCTCTGGAAAAGGAACAGCTGAAGTCGAAAATGTTGTTCCTTTGGAAAAGGAACAACAAAAAAAATCGAAATGTTGTTCCTTTAGAAAAGGAACAACAGAACAAGCGAATGGCGTTCCTTTGGAAAAGGAACAACAAAAATCAAGGATGTTGTTCCTTTGGAAAAGGAACAACAGCAACACAAAATGCCATTCCTTTTGGAAAAGGAATGACAAAAATCGAAAATGTTGTTCTTTTGAAAAAAGGAACAACAAAAATGACAGGAAAACATTAGTTCAAACATATGTACAAAAAACGATTCAAATAAAAGAACTTATGTACAAATTGTAAAAAGAAATGAATTCCTTAATGAATTATAGGTGAGGAAGACTTCTCTTCCTCTCCCAAAATTTTCATATCAGTGTCTCGGCGTAGCTGCTGGCAGAAGAACTCCCGAGTGAGTGGTTTGCGATAGAGACGAACTCGGTGGCCATTTACTTTGAAGGCATATCCAGAACCGTCAATAGTGATTACAGTAAGGGTTCCATTGTCATGTACTTTCTGGATTTCGTATGGTCCCAACCAACAAGTCTAGAGTTTCCCAAGGAAGTCCTGAAACCTGGAGTCGTACAATAGAGCCCAGTCTCCCTCATAGAAGACTTTGTTTTTAATGAGAGCATCATGCCATTTAGCTCGCTGCTGTTGAATCAGGGCAGTATTTTGAAGTGCAAAGAGCCTAATTTCGTCCAACTCATTGATCTGTTGTAGTCGATTAATCTGTGCCTCGCTTAGATCTAAGCCAACTTCCTGTGTTGTCCGTAATGTTTGGATTTCGAATTCTATGGGGAAAATGGGTTGTTTTCCAAACACTAATTGATAAGGTGAGTAACCAGTGGTGCTTCTCCATGTTGTTCTGTAAGCCCACAGTGCTTCAGGTAGTCTGGCAGCCCAATCACGCCTGTGTGACGCAATGGTTTTCGCTAAGATTGATTCTATTACCTTATTGTTGCTTTCTACCTGCCCATTCGCCTGTGGATGGTATGGAGTAGTGATTTTATGTTGGACGTGATAATTGTTAAGTGTTGCAGCTAATCTATTCCCAGAAAATTGTGGTCCACCGTCTGTAATTATTTCTCTTGGAAGACCATATCATACAAATAGATGGAACAGGAACTGTATGACAGAGTCCTCTGTAGCTCTAGGCAATGCTTCTGCTTCAACCCATTTGGTGACATATTCTGTTGCCACCAAAATATATGTTTTCTGATTTGATGATGGGCTGATAGGTCCAACGAAATCAAGAGCCCATCACTCGAATGGTTCAATGACTAACTGTGGTTTCAGAGGCATCTTGTCAGATTGACCAGGACATCCTGCTCGTTGGCAGCTGTCACAGGCTTGGACAAATTTCTTTGCATCTCTTAAAATCATGGGCCAATAATACCCTGTCTGCAGCACTTTATGTCCAGTTCTATGCTCAGTGAAATGTCCACCACATGGTCCATCATGATAGGCTTTTAAAATGTCAAAGATTTCATCTTCGCGAATACATCTCCTGATATGCATGTCTGCCCCTGTGTGAAACAAATAGCCCCCAATCCACGAGAATCGAGCACTCTTCTGAACAATCTGTTTGCGCTCATTAGGGGTTAGGTGTTTTGGTAGTTTACCTACTGCGAGGTAATTGGCAACATTAGCATACCAGGGTGTTTGAACAGCAACATCAAATAGATGCTCATCCAGAAATTGATCTTCAACTACTGCTGCATCGATTGGATTTGGCATTCTTGAGAGAATATCGGCTACAGGGTTTTCTTTGCCAGGTCGATCCTTGATTGTGATATCAAATTCCTGCAATAAAATCAACCATATAGTTATTCTGGCATTTGTGATAGACTTATTTGCTAAATATTTTATGGTAGAATGATCTGTATACAAGATAACAAGATGTCCCGTAATATAATGTCTAAACTTATTGACAGCATGTATTACAGCTAGGAATTCTTTTTCAGTAACAGTGTAATTTAATTCAGTAGGGGATAAATTTTTGCTGATGTAATAAACAACATATGGTTTTTTATCCTCTTCCTGCCCAAGGACTGTGCCAATGGCTGTATCTGAGGCATCAGATGATATCTGGAATGACAAATCCCAGTTTGGTCCTTGAAGGACTGGGGCTATAGATACGAGCTTCTTTAAATCCTTCAAAGCACACTCACATTTTTCTGTCCAAAGAAAATCAACGTTACCAGTTAGTGCATATAAAGGTGCAGCAATGTGCGAATAATGTTCTATAAATGGTCTATAATAACCAGAAAATCCAAGAAAGCTGCGTACCTCTGTTTGAGTAGTAGGAGTGGGAATAAGCAAAAGTATTTGGATTTTGGCCGAGTCTACCTGAATGCCAACTGCTGAAACATAGTGTCCTAGGATAAGTCCTTCAGTCATCATCATATAAAAATTTTCGTGGCTTAAGCAAAGCCTGGTAGTGATGCAACATTGTAGGACTTTTTCTAGGGTGTCTAATGCTGGATCAAAATCATCTCCATATGGTGTAAAGTCATCCATGTATACTTCAAGTCCATCATTTATTAAATCTGAAAAAATACTAAGGATAGCCCTTTGGAATGTGGCAGGAGCATTACATAAGCCAAAAGGTAGAACTCGATAGGCAAATGTTCCCCAAGGACAAGTAAAAGTAGTTTTGTCTTGGTCTTCAGGGGCAATCTGAATCTGATTATATCCACTGAAGCCATCCAGGAAAGAAAAGAATTTCTTTCTTGCTAAAGTATCTAATACTTGGTCTATGAATGGGAGAGGAAAGTGGTCTTTTTGTGTTGCTTTATTTAGCTCCCTGTAATCCACACAGATTCTCCATTTCCCATTCTTTTTTGGTATCACCACAAGCGGAGAGACCCATTTACTATCAGAGATAGGATAGATAAAATTGACATCTGAAAGTTTCTGAAGTTCAGCTTTTACCACATCTTTTAGATGAGGATTAAGTCTCCTTTGAGGTTGACGAATAGGTCTAGCATCCTTTTGTATATAAATGTGGTGTGTACATAATTGGGGTCAATTCTTTTCATATCAGGGTAATCCCATGCGAATGCTTCTTGATATTTTCTTAACAAATGGATGAGCTTCATTTCTTGTTCAGGTGTGAGGTTGGCAATAATGTTTAAGGTTTTTCCTGGTTCAATTTCCGCAATTTTACTATTTGCAGCAGAAGTAACCGGTATTGTTTGATCATGTGTATCTTTCAGAGGATCTTCTTCTAATTCATTATCAAATGCTGCTTCTATCATGTGACACTGTGTGCGGGATCCAGATTCAGTTTGACTAATGAAGTTATTAATGGCATCATCTTTTGTTTAGTCTTTAAAATCAAGTGCCTCTTGTATAGTTAATGGAGATCTAATGTTATTAGTAAGGTATGATACAGGGTGCTTATTAGTTTTAATTTTTGTGACACTTGGCTGCGTTGGAGGATATAGAACTAAATTCTTGATATTTGGTCCTTTGGTTATGGTCATATTTCCTTTCCGACAGCCAATGTAAGCATCAACAGTGGCAAGCCAAGGTCTACCTAAAATCAGCGGGTGTCCATCAAGTCGGGTTTTTGGATTAATTATCAGGAAATCGGTTAGATATTCCCAGGAATCTACAGAGACCATGACATCATGTAGAGTACCCTCCAGCCTAACCACAGATCGGTCAGCCAATTCTAGCAAAGTAGAGGTGGGTGCTACAGATTTAATGCCGAGCTTTTGGAAAGTAGTGGTTGTTAAAATATTAATTGTAGCTCCTAGATCAACTAAGGCATTAGACAGGGTCTGACCATAAATTTGAACAGTTACAATCGGATTCCCTGGGTCTTCATATTTAATGGGTGTTTCTTTCCCTAATAGTAAATCAGATAAAGTGCCGACTACTTGGACTCTTGGATTATTTGTTATATTCCTCCTTGGTTTCTTTATGCACAATTCTTTGATAGTTTTTGCGTATATAGGAATGTCTTGAATGGCTTGGAGGAATGGAATTTTTATGTACAGATTTTGTAATTCTCCCAGAATGTCAAAATCAGGATATTGTAAAGGTCGAGGTATGACTAATCGTTCTGGGAACGGAGGAGAGGATGTGGTTTCTTGATTATGAGTCTACTGCTTATTCACATCCTCTTGTTGCAACAGATGTTCTCTTGGTAATTGATCTTCAATATGAACTATTTTATCTCCCTCAGTTTCAATAATACGTCCAGATCTTAACTGAAGATCATTACACTCCCTCAGGTCGGGTCCTATTTTTAGTGATTCTATAATTCGGAGAGATTGGACCGGTACGTTATTTGGATTAGGGTTGGGTTGGGCTAGGAGTTGCGGTCTCAATTAGACTGGGGATTTTGTTGTAAGGCTGGCAGTGTAGGTTGAGGGAGTGGAATAGTTCCTACTAGCTGATGCATCAGTCTTTGCTAGTTTGTCTGCCAGGCTAAACTTTGAGAAGTAGGGGGAGTCCATTGTGGAGGATATGGGCTACCTTGCAAATATGGTGGAGTGTAAGGGAAATTCGGCCAACCAGATTGGCTGGCCTGATTCAGCCACGGGTTTGAAGAAGGAAACGACTGTGATGACCAGTTTGAAAATGGGGGTTGGGACTAACTTTGCCACATACTATATTGTTGAGCATTATACTGTGGAGGCTGAAAAGAAGAAGTTGGGTCTGGAAACATACTAGATTGTCTCAGCTGCCACTGACGATGCTGGTTGATCAAGTACACTGATTCTGGTTCTTCTTCCGCTTCCTTATATACCACTTTTAATCCAGGAAGTGAGGGGAAGCTCTCTGTAAGGTGATCTTTTGTACAGATGGCGCATGTTTGGACTGTATCCAGTGGACATTCCTTGTGACTGTGCTTTTTCCTGCATCGGGGACAGAAGATCGCCAAATTTTGTTCTGCCTCCATTTGCTTCTTTCTAGCCTGCATAATATCAAGTTATGTAGTTAGTGTCCCCAGAATATCAGTTTTAAAATTTTCCAATAAATTTCCAATTTCTATACGTGTTACTCCTGTTGAAATTTTGTTATCTCTTACAAACCGATCATGTTCTACCGGTTTTACTCTTGTGCTGCCTCTCGAACTCCTGATACATAAATCAATAATGTCAGCAAAATTCTCTTGATAAATATCCCCTTTTCCCATGATGTTTAATGTTTCAATCCATTGTTACTTCATGCCCCTTATCAATGCAGTTTTTAACACATGATTAGGTAAAGGTAGTGATGCATAAGGAGATTTTTGTAGATTGTACTGAAAATGTTCCACATACTCCTCTAATGTTTCATTCGGTCTAGCTATCATTTGGAATATTTCGTCCTTTAATTCTCTAGACCTGTAATAATCCTGATATTTTTTTAAGAAAGATTCTTTCATTTGATCCCAGTTGTTTATGACCCCACCACCTAATCCCATAAACCATCTTAAAGCAGCCCCTTTTAATGTAGAGGGAAATAATTTCAGTTTCTGGGGGTCGGTGGTGTAATCATATCCCCTGCACAACACATCAAATTCAAATAAAAATGCATTTGGATCTTCTGATGTGAGACCGTGAAATGTAGGGATATGTTGAAGAGGGATTGCTTTCATAGGAACATTTGCTGCAGAATCCGCTATAGGGTATTGTAATGTAGAGGTTTGAGTGTTTGGTTGATTTTGAGCCATAGGGTCGAATATATGCCAATAACCTTCTGGGATATCTTGGAGGGTATTCCTAGGCTGAGAGGGAATGGTTTTGACAGGAATAGTTTTAATAGCACTTCCTCTATCTGGGATAATGAGAATGCCTGATGTCTGAGGAGATTAGGTTCCTTCAATAATGATTTTTGCAGCACTCCCCTTATCTGGGCTATTTAATGGCTGATTTGTTCCAATAGGAGATCTTGGTTCCTCGGTTTCCCCTGTTTCTCCTTCTCCTTCACAAAGATTACTGAAATTCCCTTCCTGCAATAGTTCTGGAGTAGAATTTTCAATTTCTTGAAAGTCCTGCTCTTCAGTCTGACTATGCACCTCAGCAAAGGCTACAGATGGTGATCCTGTGGCCTGAAGGGAACTAGTAGGCTGTTTAGAAATGATTTTCCTAGGTCCTACTGATGGCTGAGATTCTGTTTTCTTATAGATTTCGTCTATAAAGGTCGTTCGTCCAAGGGTCACCGGCCCCTTAGCTTTTTTAGATTTCGGTGGAGGTTTGATATTTTTTTCCGGTTTTTTCTGCTTAGTCATGCACTCAAATGAACTACTAAATTCTATTCAAACAAGGCAACAGCAAATCTGTTAGGAAAGCGGACAGGGGAGCAGGGCTTTTACATTATCTGTACGTAGGTTCTTACCTTCCATTTTTAAAATCCAACTCTTCCCTAGCAGGTTCGTACACTACTCTGAAAAAAAAGGACAAATGGCTACACTCTTTCCCCGGCAACGACACCAAAATGTAGAGCTATAAAAAGGGTCTCTTTCACCTCTAATTACCTCACATTAATATGTCAATCCGGGAGCGTTTTGTTATTTCAAAGAGTGTCTCAGTCTGAGGCTATCATTTGGCAGAGTAATGCTAGTAGTACAGCATTTAGAAATACAAAAGTAAACGGATGCTTGTCTACAACTAAGCTACTTCAAAAGAGTAAATCACACACTCAGAAAGCTAGGCAACTTATCAGTCAAGGGTTCGGCAGCGATAACCCATCCCTTTGGAAACTGATGGAAAGAAAATTAGAGAACAGACCACGGGTCTGGGAGCCAGATAGTAAATGCCGAGGCTCACTACAACCTTAGATCGTCTCCCACATCAAAACAACAAATGCTAGTAAATGGAATGACAGATAATAAAATAGAACAGTAAATAAGAAATCGAACAACAAATTTGGAATGGAACAGCAATTCTGAAATGGAACAACAATTCTTAAAGGGAACAACAGCTAAAAAACTAAGTCTCTCAAGCAGTAATCAAACTTAATCTACTAACTCAAATGCATTAATCGTAATCAAATAGCAATATTTCACCCTTAAGGCAGATCAAGCAGCACACACTAATGGAGAAGCACTGATTACTAATAAGTTAAGGAACAACGCTTGGAAACCATATACGCACACAACACGCTTGAATAGTAATCTGATCTAAGCATCAATCTCAATTAAAAGGAATACGACTGCGTTTCGAAATAGAACAGTGTTACTTCTGAATCCAACAATCGTAAAGAACATAACTCTCAAGATGAATCCTGTAATACAAATGTACAGCACAAAAACTCTGTAATAGAATAATGACAGTATTCTACTAAGACTAGCAATATTAGATCAACTCTGAAAAGAACAGTAATATAATGCAGAGTCAATACAACAGTTCTGTCTGTAGAAACCTTGATGAACTAAACATAACAGAGCATGTGATGTAAACTTATAAAGCATATCAGATTACCAAATAACGATGATAAGCAAACCACACAGAAATCAAATCGTAATAATACAGGAGCAAGTGTCCTCCAGGGTCGGGCCCTTAGCCTCCAGGGGTACACCGCTTTAGGTTAATCCAGACGCAGAGATGGAATAATCACCAAGTTTGTATTAATGCATGAAACAAAATTACAACGAACCAGTTCTTATCGAGACTCGATGATCAAAGTTTTGATCTTAATAGAAATTACATAAAAGCATAATCATGTCAAACTCCCTAAAGCTAACAATGTTGTCCCTTTATATAAGGGTGACGGTGGAGATGTCTAAGTAACAAGATAAATAAAGCAGCGATCCCTCAGGATCAAGGATCCTGAGGGATTCGTCGAACCGTTAATCCTTAATCATCTCTTTTCCCTCCTGCGCCGAGCTGGTGCCTTCTCCTCCTTTTCAAGGTCGATTTGCTTTGATCTGCTTAGCCTTGTTTGCATTCCGTCTCCCGTCAAAGGGACAGTGGTTACCTCATCCTTGTACTCTCCTTTGGAATAGAAACTCCTGGTTTTCACCCTTTCCTGCACGAGGGAATGACAATTGTCAGCGGTTAAGTCTTGCATATTAATCTCACATGTTTGGTTATAATTCTTTATCGTTTTCCAAGTTCATGATGCAAAAAGGTTTACAAGTTCTACTGAAAATCCACTAAAATGATCATCAAAAACATACCTTTTTAGTACTCCACAACAACGACTTGTTGGGCTCTTCATTTTGTGGGGGTGGCTGACTCTGAAGAACGTAAAAACTTTCCCTCACAAGATTTCCTAGAAATTAATGACACTTTTGTCACTTCGGTCTTTCTTGATACGATTAGAGACAACTTGTATGTTGTTGCATGACACTACTACACAGGGGAATTTTAAGACAAAATAAATCTTTTGTCTTAAAATTTTCAATATGAGGCGCTAGTAAAAAAGGTAAAGGATTAGGGGTTCATCTTTACGCTATTGATGGGTTCTTCAGGAAGTAGAGCGATGGAGGGTGACAACAACTAATGGGATTTAGGGCGTTGGAGGCCGACAATAGAGGTGTGCATTGTGAGAGGAACAATGGAGGCACTTTCGATGAATGTGGATAGGTGGTAACATAGTTGGAGTACTTTTTGGGGTCTCCATCAATTGTGATTTAATATGTGTTTTTTTATTGTTTTATTTATTTTGAATGCTACTTATGTCCGTTGGTTGTTGTTATTAGCACATTGTTGTGTTGGATTGGCAACATGGATTAGGTTCACCTGAAATATTGTTGAAAATGCAGCAAGAAATTCTCAATTTGATTTTGCCTTCATTAAATTGAGAAAATTTGAATTTCCACATCAGCAAACAACTTTGATGCAATTAAATTGTATGACATGGCTTGTGTCACCCATTTTACTCAATAAATTCGAGTTGGAGGAGTTAGAGTTTAGTTAAGCATGTGTGAATGCTAATTTGTAGCAATCAAAGTCAATTATCTCAAGTTTTTTTTTTTTTTTTTTTTTTTTTTTTCAGTTAAACTAGTTCTAATTGTTGGATGAACTAGTGGAAGGCTAGTTGTGTAGTGGGACTTTAGTCAAATATAGTGATCATCTAGTTAACTGATCAACCAGCCCAAAATATCTAGTGCATGCAAAGAATTCAAGTTCTTTGGATATGGTGGAGATTCCAAGGCAGTGTAACATTAGTTGTACACTAGTCTTGAGCATATAGGTGTTGCACACAGTCACATTATCAACCTTAGGAATTGTGCAATTCATTTTGGAAAAAATCCTAAATAATAGGGGCCTAATTTCTCAAGGAATTGCATAAGGCAATAGGGGTTCAAGTAGAGGCAGAAATTGACGAAGTTTGGGTTTGGGCTTTTGAGTGAGCAAATAGATAGGTTATTCACTTGTAGGTTGTGCATAGTTGAGTAAAGCAATTTTAATACATCTATATTCATCGTATTGATGCAGGAAGGCATTAGAGTTTTCAGCAGATTGCTTTCCCCAGGAAAATATTGCGTGCATGTGTTTTATTTCTTATTGAACGTCTAAATTTTTTGTTCTAAATTGGGAACTAACTTCCATAAAGAAATAGAGTAGGTTTGTGTATTATGATTTTGAAAAAACTTCATGAGAAGTTGCAAATCTACACCATAATTTCTACATCATATCATAGCAAGATTCACATTAGAGCAGGAATTTCAAATTTGTTTCTTAGGAGGTTCGAATTTATTGCTTAGTGTAGCAAGATTTCTTAAGAGCTGAGAATATGACCTTCAACAGGCTGAGGCTAGAGTATGCCTTGGAAGGTAACTCTAATTTTATTGACTGGAAGGATCACATGGAGGAGGTATTCGATGACAATGGATTTCTAGAATACATCAAGAGAGATGTTACAAAACCAGCAGAATCTGATGCCCAAAACCTTTCTTAGTGGAAGAAAGTTGTAGCCAAGGTGTGGAGAATAATATTGGAGGGAGTACAGGACCACATTGTCAACAATATCCATGGGAAAGAAAATCCTTATGCAATGTGGTAGGCACTGACAAATTTGTTCTAGACTAGTAGTGACCACAAAAATTTGGTGCTCAAGGATAAACTTTGAAACATCAAGATGTAGAAGAATGACTTTATCCTGCAATATCTGAGGAGGTTCACACAAGTTCGTGATGAGCTTGCAGGAGTTGGTGTTATTGTTTCAAAGGATGACTTGGTAAGCATAGCCCTTCTGGGCCTTCCCAAGAGTTGGCATAGATATCAAGATTAAGTGAATGGGAGGGAGAAACTACCGAATTGGGAACACTTATGGTACGATTTGGTACAAGAGGAAATAAGGTAGAATACTAGAGATGGGACCTCATCCAAGGGCAAGGATGAAGAAAAATTTTCATTGGTTGGAAAGGGAAAGAAGGGAAAAGGGAAGAAATCTCAAACCAAACCAGAATCCAGCCAAGGGGGAAAGAAGAAAGATTTGTCAAAAATTAAATGCTTCCATTGTCATGAATACGGGCACTATGCCACGAAGTGCCCATAGAAAAAGGAAAGCAAGAAGACCTTAGGAGGAGTAGTGGGTGAAGCCTTAGCTTCACAATTCGACCTTGAATTTATCCTTATCACATGCATGTCCAACACAATGATGGGGAGTGTGTGGTACTTGGACTTAGGTGCATTTTTCCACATGACAGGGTGTAGATATTTTTTCAGTGACTTGGAGGAGAAATATCCCCAGATGCACATTGAGCTAGGGGATGATGGAAGGTACAACATGACTAGTATGGGTAAAGTCACCTTTCAGAGGGAGTCAGGCTCCCCTCTCACGCTCAAGGATGTTGTTTTTGTTCTAGGCCTAAAGAAAAATCTCATCTCTGTTGCAGTTTGGAAGACTATGGTTATTACGTGATCTTCAACAAAGGAAAATTATTCCTAAGACACATAGCAATGGGAGAGGTGAAGAAGATTGAGGTTTGTGTGAAGAATATATATAAGTTAGATGTGGAAGATTCTGTTGCATTACGCACTATGGAAGACAACATGCATGGTCGCGATGTAGGTGAACTTTAGCACATAAGACTTGGCCATTTGCATCATGGAACCTTGAATATTATACAACAAATAGCCACTAACCTCCCTAAAGGAGCACTTGAGCAATAGGATGTATGCAAAGGATGTACCACTCTGATGTCTATGGACCTTTCTCGATAGCCTCCACTATGAGACACAAATATTTTTTCCTTTTTATTGATGACTTCTCACATAAGTGTTGGATATCTTCATGCGGAAGAAAGATGAGACATTATCCAAGTTCGTAGAATTCAAGGCACTGGTTGAGAAAGAAACCAACAAGAAGGTGAAGGCTCTTGGGATAAATAATGGAGGTGAGTATGTGTTGAATGAATTTAAAAATTTATGTGCAAAAGAAGGCATTCGATGAGAGTTGATAACACCCCACAACCCACATCAGAATGGGGTGGTTGAGAGAAAGAACCGTAGCATTTTGGGAGCAACGAGGGTGATGTTGCACGACCAAAGCCTACCTCTGCATTTGTAAGCTGAGGCATGTAGTACAACTGTCTATTTGCAGAACCCTCTACATTTGTAAGCTGAGGCATGTAGTACAACTGTCTATTTGCAGAACCGAAGTCCTCATCGAATTCTTGGCATCATTACACCGGAGGAGGATTTCTCGGGAAGAAAGTCAGATGTGTCACACTTCAAAATTTTTGGAGCCTCTATTTACTGCCATGTCTCCAAAGAATCAAGGAATAAGATTTAGTTGACCACAGAATTGGGGGTATTTGTGGGTTACATAGAAACTCCCCACAACTAACATGTGTACTTTTCATTACTTCCATGTCTCCAAAGAATCAGGGAATAAGATTTATTCGACCAAAGAATTGGGGGTATTTGTGGGTTACACAGAAACTCCCCACAACTAACATGTGTACTTGTCATCACTCATAATGATAGTTGTGTGTAGGGATGTAAATTTTGATGAAGAGAAAGCTATGTGGTGCTCTTTTAAGAGGGAGCTTTAGATCCCACCAAAAGATGATATTTTAGCTCCAAAAGAGGAACCTCAGGAAGTTATAGAGAAACCACAAATTGTGGAGCAGAGAGTGGAGACATTCACTAAAGCAAAACCTCCAGAGAAGGAAAAAAAAGAACTAATGAAGTTGATAGACTTGTGCAGGATGCAAGGGAGAATGTGAGATATCTTTCAAATTTGCATAAGCAAAGGAGGTCACCTGAGAGGTACACTGGCTACATGGCTCTTATGACTAAGCTTATAGAGATTGAGCCATCCCATTTTGAGGAAGAAATAGAGCAACTTGTATGGGTTGATGCAATGGTGGAGGAATGTTAGGCCCCTATACTACTAGTGTAACCCCTTATTGTTATTAGTATAACCCACTTATTATATTGATGTACCCATGTAGTGCCCATATTGTTACTATTGTGCCCCATAGAAGCCCACTATTGTTATTATTATGCCCTTACATTATTATTGTTATGTTGGCTCTGATTATGTTATAACCCCTTAGACTCCTATATATAGAAAGGAGGTCTTTTCATTTGTATCATCCAAGAATTGTTCATTTATGTAATGTAAAGGAGGTTTCCCCCTTGAAGAGACTGAATTCTAAGGCGTTGATCTATCTTTTCTATCTTTTCTTGAGCTGGTTTCATAACATTTGGTATCAGAGCTTTGGATTCTAGGGTTTCGCTGCTCCAAACAGGTCATCGTGGCATTTTCGCTATAACTTTTTTTCTGTGACATTTCAGAAGTCGCAAAAAGAACCCATTTGAGAAGAATTGGCGCTGAACCTTGGGTCCAAATTGCAGAGCTTTTCGCGCGATATTTTCAGAGATATGATCTGAGGAAGTTGGTATTTTTGCAGACTCCTGAATTACACGCAAAACAGGTGACCTGGGGAAAATCGTCATAACTTTCTTTCTAAGCATCGGATTGAAATTTCGTAAGAAGGTACAGAAAGAGGACGGACTATAGTTTCTGTTTATATATTTTTTAGAGTCAAAGGTTGAAACAGTGACACGTGGAACTTCATACAAGTCTGCTCTACTGAACTAGTCTATAATCAGGTTACTGCGGGAGATTGTGCATAACGCTTTCTTGGAGAATCCAATTTGGATCAGACTTGTGGCATTGGAAAGAGGACACAGAGGGATACTACAAATCACAATTTCAGAACTTAAAGATCCGTAAATACAGAGTTACAGGCGTTTCAAGGTAGAGCTCCTAAAATCAAGAAAAAGCAAGATGAGGAAGTTTGATGGCAAGGATCCGGTAAATTGGATACTTCATATGGAGCAATATTTTGATATACATGGTGTACAACTGTTACAAAAGGTATGTATTGCATCTTCATATTTAGAACTAGATCAATTTTTATGGTACAAAGGGCTTTGTTCTCGTAAAAAACTTGTTACATGGTCAATTTTCACGGAGGAAATGATAGCACATTATGAGGATACAAAGAGCAACACCTTCTTTAGAGCAACACCACAAAAATTGGAAAGAGTAAAAGGGATTTGTGACATAATGGAAAGCAAAATTATGGAAACCACGAAGCATACCCCTCACAACTATAAATATGGAAGTGTTGTTTCTCCGAGCCTTCCACAACCTACAAGGGTTACACCACAACAATTGGAAGAAAAAAGAGAAAAAGGGCTTTGTTACAATTGTGATAGCAAATGCACTAAAGGTCATAGGTGTGCTGAGAAGAAATTATTTTACATAGAATATGAAGAGGAGGAAGAAAAGGATCAAGAAATATCAAAAGAAGAGGATATACGTCAGGACACCACCCCAGAGAAAGAAGAAATGAATCAGACCATATCTTGTAAAGCATTGGCAAGAATTACCACTCCTCAAACTCTCAAGATAGAAGGACATATCAAGAAGAAAAAGGTGCAAGAAGTGAAAGATCACATCGAGAAAGAAGAAATGAATCCAACCATATCTTGTAATTCAATGGATGAAATTACCACTCCTCAAACTATAGAGATAGAAGGACACATCAAGAACAAAAATGTTCAAGAAGTGAAAGATCACATCGAGCATCAAGAAATGAATCCGACCATATCTTGTAAAGGACTGAAAGAAATTACCACTCCTCAAAAGATAGAAGGACATATCAAGAAGAAAAAAGTTCAAGCAGAGAAAGATCATATCGAGCATCAACAGCAAGTTCTCCAACTTTTAAAGGATAACGCCACTTCGGTGCAAAATCAAATGAAACAACAGGTAGATCAACATCGTAGTGAAAAATGTTTTGATGTAAGTGATTGGGTATTTTTACTGCTACATCTCAAGCAAGCTATTTATGAGAAGGAAATGTTGGCAATACTACATGCACTTAAAAAATGGCGACCTTACCGAATGGGAAGACGCTTCAAGGATGAGGATGTGGAAGCATTGTTTTGTGCTATTTATATTATCCAACCAAATTGGATAAACGAAGCAACGGATGTGTTATCACTAGGAACTATAGTTCATGTATATAAGATTGTCCATAAGTTTTTATAAAGTCTTGAGGTCTTGTAAATAGGTTTATTAGTATGATGTCTTTGGTACTTGCGCAGTTTCGCAGCGCGGGTGTGATTGGTCAGTTTAGCTGCGAAATAATGTTTTCGCGTTTTCGTAGCGCTCTGTTTGTCAGCGATTTCGTAGCGCATCCTGTTAAATTTGAACTGCCCGCGCTACGAAATCGGGGTTTCAGGGTTTTTTGCAGCGTTTTTCTCTGAATGTTTAATCCGAGAGTAATGAGTCACAAGTCCGTTCATGATTGTCATTTCACACCCTCTCCATGTCATGATAAGCCATTATTTTACCATAAGGTCCGAAGTCATGTAGTTGTGTGTCAGTTTAGAGGACGTTATAGGAAGTGGTCATTTCATAATGAGTCCTTCATATCATATGAACGTGTTTGCTATATGAAAAGCTTAAGTTTTGATTTAAACGGACTACTGCAAGCGAGCCTGCTCTACAGAGCTGAAGATTGTTTTCGTGCTGCAAGCCACCATCAGTCCCTTGTGTAAAAATACTCAAAGAAGCATGGAAAGAAAGGAACATCGTTCTGGTAAATGTGTGAGAACAGAGCCGGAGGGGTTAGATATTACTCTCAGGGATGAGGAGGTAGCAAAGGCATTTCGAAGTGCTGGCTGCTGGTGATTTTGTGAAAAATTGAAGGGTGGACATGCAGAAGTGACCAAGGCTTTCGCATTAAACTTCACGGGACTGAATTCGAAGGTGGCCATGTTGGAGTTTCCGGTGTCCCCTGAAGTTATTTCCACTGTCACAGAAATCCTGAGGGGTGGCCAAGAATGGTTCAAGAACTTCAAGTTTGACATGGGTCCATGCAAGGAGTTTTTGAAGGCACCTTATGTAGATGAAGATCTCACTAAAGCTGTCCCAAGGAGCTATCTAAAGGAGAATTATGCTATGCTATTGACATGTATCCAGAAGTATCTGACATGTGAGGGTAGGTACAATAAAGTTTACTCCTACCACTTCAAGCTTCTGCTACACTTCACTGGTAAGAGTTCAATAGACATACCTTTTTACTTGTTCAGGAGTATTAGCAAAATGTGTGATAAGATTCAGTTAAAGAAAGATGCTTATGAAACATCCCTTTTTCATCATGGTTTAGTAAAATTGTTGGTGTTGGATAGTTTACAAAAAATTGGTAAAGACTGGGATTCATTTGTGTTTATGGCCGGTTTCCCAAGTAAAACAGGCCTCACTCCATTACCTGTAAGAGAAAGAGAAGAAAGGAGTGAGGAAACTACTTTGGCTGAAATTAGGAGAGAAGTAACAGACCATAAGAAGCCCAAAGCTAAAACAAAGAAATCAGAGAGGTCTGTAGCAGTTAAAGAAACACCTGAAGCATCAATGAAGAAAACTCCTAAGCCAGCAGTTAAAGAGATACTTGAAGCATCAGTAGATAAAACTCCAAAATCATCTAGAGTATCTGAAAAGGAAACCCCTAAGTCATCTCCTAAGGAAACACCTCAGTCATCAAAACAGAAGACTCACAAAAGAAAAGATGAAGCTAAATCCAGTGAAGTTGAAAGGGTTTCAAGGGTGAGAACTAGAGGCCAACTAAGCAAAGAAAAAGGAAAGTCAGTCCCTGTGGAAGAAAGTCCTATTTCAAAGGGTAGTTTAAATGACTTACTTGAAGCCATTGAATTGGAACAAGATCATCCAATCCAAATTGAACCACTTGAACTTGAGCAAGATCAATCGGTACCACCAATGCATATTGATCTAACACAATCCTCACCTGAAAGTTCTAAAAAGTCAAGGGCTTCTAAAAGGTTAAAGTTTGAAGAACCAAGTGAAGAATATGCCTTTAAACCACACAGACCAGTGACTAGAAGGCAAATTAAAGAAGTGGAGAGAGCTCAGAAAGAGAAAGCACCTTCGGAAATGCCTAGGACAGAGGCACTTGAAATCTTCTCTGAAACAGTCCAAGCAGCTAAAAGCAAGAACAAGGATAATAAGGTTGTTATCAGTCAAAGTGGAAATGTGATTGCCATTAAGAAACAAGCTGGAGCATCAAAGGAAGAAATACCTCAGGTTCAAAATGTTTTCAAAGAAAAGGCAGTAAGATATACAAGTTACAAGAAAGCTGTAATGAAGGGTAAAACAAGTTTGATCAGTCAGGCTAGCTCGGTATCTGATGCATATGTATGGACAGTGCCAGCTCTGAAGTAGGCAAAGATTATGAAACAAATGAATGCAAGTTTAAGAGCAAAGAACAAGATGTTAAAAGAAGAAGTCATCAGCCTGAAAGGGAAGCTAGACAAACTAGCTAAATGATCCAAGGAGGAATATGCTTCCCAAATTTTGATATATTTTGGTTATCATCTTTTTAAAGCTTTTTGAGACTTTTTGATGTCCTTGCACCTGTATAGAATGACTGAAGAAATCACATACTTGAGTTATTGTTGCTGTAAGGTTCATGTGTTTAATTTTGATGACCTACAGCAGTTTCGCAGCGTGCTACGAAACTGCTGTAGATGACTGTTTATATTGAAAACTTGAGTTTGAATGCTGAGGTCAGCAAATGTTTAAAGAGATGACTTAATGCCAGCATGGAGACTATAGAAAGTCAGTCAGATGTTTAAAAAAGGATGCCAGGTGTAAGTATTCGAAGAAAAGGTGAAGTTTTATCTTTTGTTGAAAGTTTCACTTTATGTCCGAATTTTTAGGGTTATGATAGAGCTGCCGAGGTGTTAAATGGTACACCTGTCCAGTTATGGGATGACCAGATCATTAGTTTTCTTCAGTCACACGGGACTATCAAGGGATTAAATGGCTTGAAATTGGATCATTAATGCATGAACATCAATGGGAGGCAAAAACCGTGAATATAGGGTTCATATTCTTATTGGTTGATGAATCATCTGTGCATCAGGCATCCGAGGCTGTTCATCCATTGAATATGCTTTCAGTTTGGATTGGTTATTATTGTAATGCTACAGGTGGCAAGCTCCAAGAACGCAACAAAGTATACGAGGAGATAGACTTAAAGTGCCAATGTGATGGAGTCCTCTGTTTTCGTAGCATCATATCTCTTGTAATTAATTAGCTTGTTTATGTTATAGTTAAGGTCATTAATGACAGAATTCCGAGCTCCCTTCATGCTTGTTGAGGAGTCTCAGGCAGTAGTTTTGATGGGCTATATATAGAAATAACTCATATGTAAAAAAGGTTGGATATTTTATAGAAAAACAGAGTTGTTTTGGGCCATTGTAAGACTTTTTTGACAGTAATAGTAAAACAGTGTTGTTCTCTACTCAAGATTCTCGATGGATTGCTATGTTCAAATATAATGATGGTGTTTTATATTCTATGTTATTTTATAGCCTTGTTGTAACACAATCACTCAGAATTCATAATCTTATGCTCTGACTTCCTGTGTGTTTTAGCAAGCTATGTTTTGATGGAGTATGTTTGACATGTGATGCAAAGAGCCTTGACTTCCATGAGATGACTATGTTTTCCTTGTTTACTTAATATTATAGACTCCATAGCCCAATGAGAACCAGTTTGATGTGTTTCCAACCAGCTTTGCTTTCATGAATAAATAAAGAGTTAGCCATCTATTGTTTGAAGGATTTTATCAAGAGTTTGTGAGAGAGCCCTCTCTGATCAAAGAGGCTAATCTTTGGTCTAAAGATAGGTTGAAATAGTTACATGAAATCTTGCTTGGTTGCAGCCCTCAGTAGTGATTTTGTGATAACAGGATGAATGGAAGAAGAACGAAGAAGTATGGCCACTTAGTCAAAAGTTGCAAAATATCCCAATTCAAGCAATATTGCCAGAAATTGAAGAGGAAGGAAAAATCATATTGGAACCTGGAGCAGTCACGGAAACCAAAACCCGACAGCTATGAAATCGATCAATTTCAGAGTATCTCATCAAGTGGAAGAACTTACCTGCTGAATATTCCACATGGGAGGACAAGAATTTTATATAGAAGCATCAAGAACTACTCAAGCGTTGAGGACAACGCTTTTTGAAGGAGAGGGGTATGTTAGGCCCCTATACTACTAGTGTAACCCCTTATTGTTATTAGTATAACCCACTTATTATATTGATGTACCCATGTAGTGCCCATATTGTTACTATTGTGCCCCATAGAAGCCCACTATTGTTATTATTATGCCCTTACACTATTATTGTTATGTCTGCTCTGATTATGTTATAACCCCTTAGACTCCTATATATAGAAAGGAGGTCTTTTCATTTGTATCATCCAAGAATTGTTCATTTATGTAATGTAAAGGAGGTTGCCCCCTCGAAGAGGCTAAATTCTAAGGCGTTGATCTATCTTTTCTATCTTTTCTTGAGCTGGTTTCATAACAAGGAATATGAATCCATTGCAAAGAAAAGTGTTTGGGAAAAGGTCCCAAGACCAACATATAAATCAATAGTGGGTTAGAGATGGATCTTCAAGATGAAGCAGGCAATAAAAAAAAGCATAGAGAAGTATAAGGCCATATTTGTGGCCAAGGGGTACTGTCAAGTTGAGAGAATTGACTGTGAGGATACCTTTTCTCTTGTAGCAAGGTACTCATCCATTAGATCAATTCTTGGTCTGGCTACACAAATGGGGTGGAATATCCACCAGATGGGTGTAAAAACAACATTTCTCAATCGGGTTATTGAGGAGGAGGTGTACATAGAGTGACAAAAAGGTTTTGAGACATTTGATAAAAAGTCTCATGTGTGTAGACTCAAGCATAGAAAATTTTAGGGGCGAATGTTCGCCCTTTGGCGAAATTAAGGGGTTTTAAATTTTTAGTGGGCGAATATTTTGTATCATAGTACATTTTTAAAAATCACCTCAAATAGCCCACCTTATATTAAGGGAGAGGGTAAAAAAGGTAAATTTAGCCCTTGAAATTAGGAGTTACAACCTTCCATTCGCCCATTTTCAAGAATAGATTTTATTTAAGTGAATCCATTCGCCCATTTTCAAGAACAGGTTTTATTTAAGTGAATCCTATGGGCCAAATACCATATTTATAAAAGAGTTATGGTAAATTAATAAAAATATAAATAAATGAGAGGTATGGTAAATAAATAAAACATTTTTTATATTTACTCCATAAGTCACCTTATATACATGCAAGGGTGTAAACAAATAAAAATATAAGTAAACTGGAGGTATGGTAAATAAATAAACGTCTTTTTATACTTACACAAAAGGTATGGTAAATAAATAAAAATATAAATAAACTAAACGTAATGGTAAATAAATAAAACCTCTTTTTATATTTAGTTCATAACCCTCATTCTATTTATCAAGGCTCAAGAAAGAGGTTTTATTTAAGTGAATCCTATGGGCCAAATACCATATTTGTAAAAGAGGTATGGTAAATTAATAAAAATATAAATAAACGAGAGGTATGGTAAACAAATAAAACATTTTTTTATATTTACTCCATAACTCACCTTATATTTAAGAACACTCAAAAAATGCGTTATATTTAGGTGAAACCTATGGGCAAAATACTATGGGACAAATACCATGGACTAGATTGTTATTAATACCATGCCAAAAAACATTATTAACCCTAATATTAGTATTAATAAAAATAAAAATGGCACATGGTATTGACCCATGGTATTCACCAAAATGGCACATGGTATTCACATAGAATGTAGCCTATTTAAATGGGGGAATTAAACCAGCATAGATCCATCTTTACTCTGGATCTACTAACCCCCGAGAGGTATCAAATATCATGATATGCAAACTAGCATAGAGTGAAAAAATATTTGATCCCTCTCGGGGCTTGGTAAATCAAGTGTAAAAATGGATGTTGTAATTTAATGTATGTTAAACATTTTAGCTTGGTTAAAATAAAAAATAAAATAAAAATCAACTATTAATTTTATTAATTTTTATAAATTACTAATAGTAATTTTTAAGCTCCAGGTTTATGATAACCCATGGTAATACCAAGATCTTACAAGATTTTATAATTGAGTAAAATATTCGCCATGCCTGGTGAGAGATTCGCCAAAAAATTATATATACATATTATATTATTGATAAAATCGCCTTCTGTTTTTCCTATATACCATGGAGATTCGCCCATTTATTATATATATAAATTTAGGGGGGGTTCTTAAAATTTTCCCTGGACTCAAGTGAGAATTGTACGATCTCAAAGAAGCACCTCATGCTTGGCACACCAAGATCGATATTTATCTCACTGGTTTGGGCTTCACCATAAGTGAAGCAGATGTAAACCTCATCACATCTGGATAGAAGGTAAATTGCTTATTATTGTCTTATATGTTGATAATTTTATTTTAACTAGTGATGAGAAATTGATCATATCTTGCAAGGAGGACCTTGCAAAAGAATTTAAAATGAAGGACATGGGGATCATGCACTACTTTCTCAAGTTGGAAGTATGACAAGGTGATGGGGAATTTTTTGTCTCTCAAGGCAAGTATACAAATGAGATATTGCAGATATTCTACATGGAGAGTTGTAAACCCATGGAGACACCTCTAATGAACAACTAGAGGAAGGAGGATGCCACTTCAGGTGAAGAAGTGGATGCTACCATTTATCGACAGCTAGTGGGTCCACTCATGCATCTTGTGAACACATGACCAAATATGTGTTGTACAATCAACCAGATAAGCCAAGATATGGTTAGGTAAACCAAACTACTTTGGAAGGCAACTAAGAATTTTTTATAGTACCTCAGAGGCACTACCCAATTTGGACTATGGTACAGACAAGCAGAGGGAGTGAAGTTGTGTGGCTTCACAGATGTAGATTGGGCATGAAGTCCATCAGATTGAAAGAGTACATAAATTGGAATTTTCAGTGTTGGGTCCACAATTGTTTCTTGGTACGACAGGAAGCAAACATTCGTGGTGCTTAGCTAGACATAAGCATAATACATGGCTACAAGTCAAGCAAAACGTGAGGCAATATGGATGAGAAAGATACTTGTTGGAATATTTGGTCAGATGATGGATCCAATTGTGATAATCATAGTTGCATCAATCTCTCTGACGGTCCTATATTTTATGATTGATCCAAACATATAGATATCCAGTATCACCATTTATGAGACTATGTATAGAGGCAGATGATGTTTCTACTCTCCATTCTAACAGAGGAGAAATATGTTGACATTTTGACAAAAGCTTTGTCAACAGGGAAGTTCGAGTTCCATAGGTGCAGGATAGGGGTGGTTGATAATCTCTTTCTTGTAGAGAGGGAATCTTGAAAATTGCAGCAAGAAATTCTCAATTTAATTTTTTGTTGATTAAATTGAGAAAATTTGAATTTCCACATCAACAGATAGCTTGGATGCATTTAACTTGTGTGACATGACTTGTGTCACCCGATTTACTCAGTAAATTCGAGTTGGAGGAGTTAGAGTTCAGTTAAGTATGTGTGATTGCTAATTTGTAGCAATCAAAGTCAATTATCTCAAGTTGTTTTCAGTTAAACTAGTTCCAACTGCTTGAGGAACTAGTGGAAGGCCAATTGTGTAGTGGTACTTTAGTCAAACTCAGTGATCATCTACTGATCAATCAACCCAAAATAGCTAGTGCATGGATAATTTGAGTTCCCCAGCTGTGGTGTAGATTTCAAGGTAGTGTAACATCAATTTTACACTAGTCTTGAGTGTACAGTTGTTGCATGCAGTCAGATGATCAACCTTGGGAATTGTGCAAGGAAATATGTGCTCAAGCAGAGGTAGAAATTTACTAAGTCTGGGTCAGAGCTTCTCAGTGAGCAGAGAGACAGGTTATTTTCTTGCAGGTTGTGCTCAGTTGAGCAAAACAATTGTAATACATTTCTATTCATCATATTACAATTGTAGGTTTTTGAACTCAGGAGTTGGTTGTTACACGCATTTAAAATCTACCCCTTTTCCCATTTGATCATTGTTTTCATACTGATGTTTTATATTCTAGATCATTTGATTAAAATTTATAAGTCTATTTAAATGTATTCATGATTTGGTAGGCATATTTTGATGTAAATGAAGCTTATATATCTTCAAGAAAGACCTTTTCTAGAGTGGACAATGAGGTAGTGCAAAAATTTATATGTTGACAAATGCTCTGTTCATAGTGTTTGGCTTATTATCTTCAATTTATTGGTTATATCATTGTTTCCACTTCTTGCATCTTAAATTACTATTCAATGTGTATTAGGTGTCATCTCCAATACCGCATCTTACCTTCAGCTCTGTTAAGTCCCTATAATACTAGTGTAACCCCTTATTTTTATTAGTACAACCCCCTTATTATATTGTTGTGCCAATGTAGTCCCCATATTGCTATTATTGTGCCTCATAGAAGCCCACTATTGTTATTATTGTGCCCTTACATTATTATTGTTATGTCAGCTCTGATTATATTATGATCCCTTAGACTCCTATATATAGAAAGGAGGTCTTGTCATTTGTATCATCCAAGAATTGTTCAATTTTGTAATGTAAAGGAGGTTTCTCCCTCGATGATGCTAAATTATAAGGCGTTTATATTTATTTTCTATATTTTTGTGAGCTGGTTTCATAATTTGGTATCAGAGCTTTGGATTCTAGGGTTTTGCTGCTCCAAATAGGTTATCGTGGCATTTTCGCTATAACGTTTTCCCTATGAAGTTTCAGAAGCTAAAAAAAACCCCATTTGATACGGAATCGGTCTGAAACTCAGGCCCAAATGTCAGATTTTGTCTCGCTATATTTTTGGAGATATAATTTGAGGAGGTTAGGGTTTTTGAAGACCCCTGAATTACATTTCAAACAGGTTACCTTGGGAAAATCATCATAACTTTCGCTCTGAGCATCATATTTCATTTTCATAAGAAGTTACAGAAAGAGAACAAACTTTAGTTTTTTGGGTATCATTTTTAGAATCTAAGGTTGAAACAGTGACCTGTGGCACGTCGTACAAGTTCACTCTACTGAACTAGTCTATACTCAGGTCATCATGGGAGATTTGACATAACTCTTTATTGGAGAATCCAATATTGATCAGACTTGCAGGGTTAGAAATATTACTCAGAAGGTTACCGCAGGAAGAAATTTCAAACCTTGGAGATCCAAAATTACAGAGATACATCAGATTCAATATCAAGCTCCTACAAAGTGGAAAAAGGTGTGTAGTTGTTTGTAAATTTTTGCATGAGCTTGGCTTGAAAAATTAGTTTGAAGGAATTCAAAGGGCATAGCGAAGCATTATTATCAGTAATTGATGCCCTGAAGAAAAAAAATGGAAACACCTAGTAAGGAACCTGAAAGCTCTAGCATGACTCATGAAGAAGAGGAAGAAATGCAACATGATATATAAAAATTACGAGACCAAGTGCAACAAATTTCACTCACAAAAAAATTAACAGAAGCTAAGATGGATGGTTTAAAGAAAGGCGTAGAAGCTAAGATGAAGGATGTGGAAGCTAAGATGGATGGTGTGGAAGTTAAGATGGATGGCTTGGAAGATAAGATGGATGATTTAAAGAAAGGCATGGAAGATTTGAAGATAGATTTGACAAAATTTCTACAAGAAATGCTTACTAATGGCGAAACGGTAGTAAAGGAAACTCATGATGAGAACAAAATAAATGTTAATCATGATTTCATAGATTCTAATGTTGGATCGAAGAACCACCATGTTCCAAAGATCGATATGAGGAAGTTTGATGGCAAGGATCCCGTAACATGGATACTATAGATGGATCAATTCTTCAATCTCCATAATGTGCAAAACACACAAAAGGTATGCATTGCAACTTTATATTTGGAACCAAATTAGTTTGTATGGTATCGATGGCTTTGCTCTCATAAACAAATTGTCACTTGGGCTATTTTTACGGATGAAATTATAGCACATTATGACGATACCAAAAGCAACACTTTTTTTAGCCAAGTGATAAATCTCAAACAAAAGGGTTCAATGATGGAGCACATTGAGGACTTCCAAAAATTGAATATAAGGGTAAAAGATATTTTAGAGGAGCATATGATTGATGTGTTCATAGGGACTTTAAAGGATAACATCCAACATGAGGTTCGCCTTTGGGAACCAGATTCATTGGAGAAGGCATTCAAGTTGGCAAGAAAAATGGAAAGCAAAATTATGGCAACAAGGAAGCCTACCACTCACAATCATAAAGATGGAAGTGTTGCTGCCCCTAGCCATCCACAACCTACAAGGTTGACACCACAACAATTGGAAGAAAAAATATACAACAATATCCCAGTACATCTGATACATTCAGCTGGAAAAATGATTTGTTATGGTACAAGGACCAGTTATACCTATGTAAGAATTCCCAACTCAAACAAAAGATTCTTAGGGAATTGCACATCTCTCTCTTAGGAGGGCACTTAGGATATCTAAAAACCTACCATAGAGTTAAGAAGGATTTTTTTTGGGATGTCCTTAAATCATATATTCAAAAGTTTGTGGCAGAATGTTTGGTTTGTCAACAAAATAAAGTTGAAATAATTAAGACCCTAGGTCTATTACAACCTTTATCCATTCCAAGCCAACGTTGGGAGGAGGTTTCAATGGATTTTATCACAGGTTTACCTAAGTCTGAAGGAAATATTATTATCATGGTGGTAGTTGACAGACTTACCAAGTATGCACATTTTTGTGCATTATCTCATCCATTTAAAGTGAGTACAGTTTCTACTTCATTTATGGAAACAATTCAAAAGATACATGGAAACCCAAAAATTATTATAGGTGATAGAGATCCCATTTTCACTGGAAATTTTTGGACAAAATTATTTTCTTGTCTTGGTACTCAGTTAGCTCATAGCTCATCTTATCATCCTCAATTTGATGGGAAAACTGAGATAGTAAACAAATGTTTGGAAGGATATCTTCGTTGCTTTGTATCTGATATACAGACATAATGGGTCAAATGGTTGCCTCTGGCTGAATGGTGGTATAACACTTCCTTCCATACTGCAACAAAAATGACCCCATTTATGACACTTTATGGGTATCATCCACCATCCATCACATCATATTTAAGAGAAAGTTCTAAGGTTCAAGCAGTGGAAGATCACATCAAGCATCAACAACAAGTTCTCCAACTTTTAAAGGATAATGCCACTTTGGTGCAGAATCAAATGAAACAACAGGCAGATCAGCATCGCAGTGAAAGAAGTTTTGATGTAGGTGATTGGGTATTTTTACGGCTACATCTCAAGAAATCTATTTATGAGAAGGAAATGTTGGCAATACTACATGCACTTAAGAAATGGCGACCTTACCTAATGGGAAGACACTTCAAGGGAAAACTGGATCATGATAGTCTTAAATATTTTTTAGAACAAATATTATCTTTAGAAGAACAAAAAAATGGGTCACAAATATGTTTGGTTATGGCTTTGAAATCATCTACAAAAAAAGGGAAGCAAAATGTTGTTGCAGATGCACTCTCAAGAAAGGATGAGGATGTGGGGAAGCATTGTTTTATGCTATTTCTATTATCCAACTAGATTGGATAAAAAAAAGCAAGGGATGAATGGAAGAAGGATGAAGAAGTGTGGCCACTCATTCAAAAGTTGTCGAAGATCCCAGTTCAAACAATATTGCCAGAACTTGATGAAGAAGGAAAAATCATATTGGAACCAGAAGCAATCACGGAAACAAGAACTCGACAGCTAAGGAATCGATCAATTTCAGAGTATCTCATCAAGTGGAAGAAATTACCCGCTGAAGATTCCACATGGGAGGACAAGAATTTTATACAGAAGCATCAAGAACTACTCAAGCATTGAGGACAAAACTTTTTGAAGGAGAGGGGCATGTTAGGTCCCTATACTACTAGCGTAACCCCTTATTGTTATTAGTACAACCCCCTTATTATATTGTTGTGCCCATGTAGTCCCCATATTGCTATTATTGTGCCCCATAGAAGCCCACTATTGCTATTATTGTGCCCTTACATTGTTATTGTTATGTCGGTTTTGATTATATTATGACCCCTTAGACTCCTATATATAGAAAGGAGGTCTTTTCATTTGTATCATCCAAGAATTGTTCAATTGTGTAATGTAAAGGAGGTTT
This sequence comes from Pinus tabuliformis, assembly GCA_031772625.1. Taxonomy (NCBI): domain Eukaryota; kingdom Viridiplantae; phylum Streptophyta; class Pinopsida; order Pinales; family Pinaceae; genus Pinus; species Pinus tabuliformis. The sequence continues at coordinate 278,754,199 of CM062810.1, read as the reverse complement.
CCCCCTCGAAGAGGCTATATTATAAGGCATTTATATCTTTTCTATCTTTTTGTGAGCTGGTTTCATAACAGGCTTTGGGCCCTTAGGTATTATTGTACTTCATTTACTTTGTATTTGGAGAAATGTATCATATATGGCTGAAAGAAGGTTTTTTCTGAACACAAGACTTGATATGGGATGTTTTGTAGGTTGGCACACTCAAAATTATCAATTGTTTTCGATGAGAAGGTTCTTCAATCTGCACAGGGATGACTAAAATGCATGTTTTAGTCTTTCTTCATGTTGGAGTGCACCAACGATGTCATAGGGATAAAACTACATGCATATTAGGCTTATTAAAGAAGACAACTTGGCAAAGTTACGTTTTGGTTTGTATTGTTTCTTTCAATTGGTATCAAAGCTAGATGAGGAGAGAATCATTGAAGGAACTTCTATGTGTTTACTTGTACTGCTATTTGTAGGGAGAGCCAAGATTATCAAAGCGCTGTGATCTTCGATCCTTCAATTGGTATTTATACGTTGTGCCTTTGCGTGCAGTGCCACTTGTATTTCCTCCACATGGATTCTCCATGTATTTGAGATTTCACATGAACCAGCCAGCTCACTTACCATGTTAAGCAGACTTGTCATTTTCGAAATTAAGATTTCATTGATGAATGTCATATACAATGTTGTTAGCCTTTCTCAAAATTTCTGGTATATATGATGATAAGAATTATGGTTTTTATTGTTTGGAGAGCATCATCGTTTGATGGAATAGAAACTATATATGTTCCTTGACTACACCTACTCAGTCGTAGTAGAGTTCCTTCAAGGTAGGGAGGCCAGCGCGAGGTTGTTGAGGTCGTATGATGCAATTGCAATGTTGAGTGTTTTCTGAGTCGAACTAAGAGCCTGGGAGATAAGGCATATTTGTATATTGTTAGATAACGTGGAGGAATCGTTGATGCAAAATTATTATATATGTGCATCTCTGATTGTTGTTGCTGTGTTGATAAAGGAGTTTCATAATATTCATGTTGATATGGGAATAGAGTAGATTATTGTAATATACCTAGCCTCCAACAACAACAAAAAAATCTTCATTGGTATAAACATTATTACTAGCTACCTTAGAGGTTCGTTGATCTTTTTTTTCCATATATTAATGGTACCAATCATCAGTTTCCATGATGTCAACCTCATTTATCCCCCATGTTTCAATGATGAATTCAAATACCATGACCTCCTTGTTATAGACATTTTTGTGCCTTACAGCTATAAGCATGAAATGTCCATAATCTAAGGGATCCAAAGTCCCTAAACATGTTGTTCCTACCCCTAGACGAACAAGGCTAAAAAACCACAGCAATTCACAGAAGTTCTCCACCAGAAACTGCTCAAAAACAAGTCAATTCAGGATCAATTCAGAGGCTCCACTAGCTGTCTACGCTGAAATGCAGAGATTGCATTGGCTAGGTGCACTGCAACGCAGGTAGAAGCACTACCAGGGTGCGCTGAGTGGGAAGTGACAAATGGAAAGTTCATTCAACGAGGTGGAAAGACCCTGGAAGCTTCCAGAATCTTCTCCAATGACACTTGCCTCAAGGAATTCGACTAGTGATGAGTAAGAGGCTCTTAGTCTCCAAGTGGAAGCAAGAACTGACAGAGGGAGAGGACACTAGTCAGATCTCAAGCTGACTCATCCTCTCTCCAAACATCTGTATATGGATCTCTCCTCCATGAGATCTAGAGGCTAGAATTTTGTTATTGCAAAGAATTGCTGTTGGTTTGAGACTGGAATCATTGGGTGCTTAATGCTTTGAAGGAAGGTGAAGATAGGAATTTCATTTGCTGGGAAGGAGATGCCGGATTGGAGCCCTCTGGGTTGTATCTCTTCCTGAACCTGGTTATTCATCAATAAAGCTATCTTGGTTTCTCCTATATACTGATGTATCTTTGATGTATGATTTCATTAGTATGTTTAGTTTATTTCTAATCCTGAACTAGTTATGAATATGAATCTATGTCTTTGTGTAGTGTTCTCTTCTTGTGATCTTGCAGAAACCTATTGAAGCTGGGCGAGCGAGAAGGCAAGTAGCTGGGAACTCTCAAAGAGAAGAGAAACTGGATCGAGGGACAAACGGAAGACACCGGTTAGTCCATCCATCTCTCTTCATTCTTAATTCATAAAGGAAGAATACCAGAATAGCTGTTTCTGTTTGTTGCTAAGGCACTGTCACACCTTAGGTGGATAGGATCGTCCTGCATAGGCATTTTTCCCCACAACAAATTGGAGACTCCGCTGGGGAGATCTGTTTAGTCATTTTATTTGTGTCTCTATCATTGTTTGTTTCATAGACTCAACAGCAACAATCGAACTGCATCTGCTATTCTCAAATGCAAAGTAGATAGCTGCTGCTTTGATCCAATCACTGGATTTGTCTATGATCTGAACAATGGACTCACAAATGATTTGATGATCCTTTGTGATAGATCTTAGCCCTCCCTCAAAGCATCCCTTTGATTGTACCTTGATTGTTTCTTTGATTTGGCCTGAAACTGTAGATTAAATAGAAAATTGTGACCCAGAACCCAGTGAGAAACTCTCGTTTCTCCTTCAGCGCAGACCCTGTGAAGAGGTTCTGCATTTCAATGCAGGTCCCGTGAAGGCTACCTATGCTGAATGTCAAAACCTCTGTGTTAGGGGTGCGTTGATCCAGTTAGGCCTTGTGCAACTAGGGTTCTCTGCTCTGTTTTGCCCTGTTTTGATCTCTGATTTTTGCAGCCTGTAACCAGCATAGGTACCTGTCTGATAACCCCTTTTCTCTGCTTAAATTCCACCTCCTTTTGTACAAAAAGATTGTGAGTGTTTTTATGTGTTTGTGGCGTCATTTGCAGTTTTCCTTTGCAAGAGTGAAATAGTCATCCTGCAGCCCTTGATTCAGATCTGTTGATTGTGATCTTAGGAGAGAGTTCATTGGCTGTTTACAGTTGATTATACATTCATTTTTTCTTTTGGTTTGAGTTTGTCTCTTTTGAGTGTCAAAACAAGTATTCATTTCGAAAATCGTTAAGTGTTGTAATCTCTTCTACCCTTTCTGATTTCGAAAAGGTAAACTTGTTTGTCTTCGTCATTTAAAAGCAAATTCAAAGTTGTACAAAAAGCTTTCTTTTTAGGCATCAATATTAAGAGAGCAGAAAACAAACACCTGCATTGTGCATTTGCATCTTGATAGTTTGCATGCTTGATTTAGGAAAAGTGCATTAGAGTGTGCTGATTGCTCTTTGAGAAAAGATGGTGTCTTTCTTTTCCCTTTGTAGCTAGGATTTTCATTGTTGAAAAGTTATAAAAATTTGCTTATCATCTTTAGAATGCATTTAGGGATTGTATCATACATCTCGTGGTGAAACTCAAAAGGCAAACTTCTAAAAAGATCAACCTAAAATAAATTGAATGAACTTAACAACGCTTTGTAACTTAACGCACAACATAGAGGTCTAGGCTAGAGACGTGTTCCGACGTCGTAAAACCTGGTGACTGTCGATCTCGCTAATGGTGGGTGATTCCTCCTGAGGGACGATAGCGCCAGTACGGATTGTGCTCCCACGTACCGTCGAGTATATATTGGGAGACCCCTATAGGCATAAAACCTTTATCCTTAGGAAGCCATGTCGGCCGCCCTACTGATCGCAATGCACTGAACACAGCATTCAGGAAGATCGACCGCCCGTACCTTAAAAAGTATTCTGCAGTTTTGCAAAAAGTTTGGCACACCCTCTACCTAGAACTCCAGAGCAGTTCCTTTTGGCCTTTTTCAGACTTTATAACGGAAAAAGTCCATCCGAGCATTTTTCACTTCGGACTCGTTAAAACATCGAAGGAGACTAGAGTCATCTTTAGCTTTTTCTCGACTCTTTAAAATTGAAAAAGCAAGTTGTGTCTAAAGCGTCGTTAAAATTTATTTTAAACGGAACAATCACCCCTTATTCCTGCATTGATATTTAGGTTGAGAAAATGGAGCACACAAACCAAGGAATTCCCCTTGGTGGAAATCCTAGTCCCTTCTCCTCTTGGGGAGATGTTGGTGTGCCCCATATGGCCACATTGTCGCTTCCAGGACTAACAATTGGCTTGCCGGTCTGGCTCTTCTCAACCAATGTCGTTCAGAACACCACTATTCCTGAACAGTCGAATCAAAAGTTAGACCAGACTAGAGTTACCCACCAGCCTTCTACTTCATCTAATTCTTCCTCTCCTCCTTCCTCTTCAATTGACGGAACTGGTAAAACAAAAAACCAAGTTCCTAAGGAGAAGAAGGAAAAGAAGAAGAAAGAGAAGAAGAAGAAGGAGCCAAAAGCGACTGGGGGCAAACAAGTGTCGTCTGACAAAAATCCACACACAGCACTGACTAGGCCTAAATCGCCATGTGTCATATGCAAGGGAGACCACTTCCACAGAGATTGTCCCTGCATCCCTCGGATACTAAGGGACTGGTCTCCCCGTTTGCACAATTCGGTGGCGTCAACCTCTGATAGCCATGTTGACAGCACACCGTCAACTAGTGAAAGTGAAGCCACAGGACAGAGAGGGAAAGCTAGATTTCCCTGCAAACTGTGTGAAGGCGACCATGCCATCCACCGTTGTCCCTTCTTAGATGAGGCTAAAAGAGTTTTGGAAGATTGCCCGATTTTACGAGCACAACTTCCTCCTAGATATCAAAAACTCCTGCCAAGTCCTTTACCAGTTGAAAACTCGGCTGGCCCGCTCAGGTGGTCAGCCGAAGCACCTATCATTGGAGATGAACCGTCTGAATCCATACCTGACGAAAGTCAAAAGGTTGAGGCGGCAGTTGACCCAGTTTTGCCTTCAGAGGCTCTATCTTCGAATGATACCATCACAGAGGAGAATAAAGACGACACCGTCCAAATTCTCTTCATCAGCACAGACTCCGACGAACAAGGGGGCAATTTGCCCATTCCTTTATCGCAGGAAGGAACTTCGTCAGAGTCATACCCAGCCGTCTATTCGGTCCCACCACCAAGCAACCTAGTTGTCTCGTTCGACTGGAACCAACTAGGCAGACCCCGTTTGCCAGCAAGCATACCATTTAGGATTATCGTTCAAATATACAGAATGGTAATGGCTAGCACCATCATTGATGAGGGGGCATCTATGAGTATCCTTTCCTCTATTGCTTGGAAAGTGCTTGGTTCACCAGTGCTTTTGCCTGAAATGAGAAATCTGACAGGCTTCGATAAAGGAACCAGTCGACCTTTAGGGATCCTCCCCAATGTGCCTATCACATTGAAAGGGAAGACCGTTCAAATGAACGTGATGGTTGTTCAAGGACCCTTGGATTATAACCTACTCCTTGGATGAGACTATATATATTGCATGGGAGCCATCGTCTCCTCACTCTTTAGAGTAATGTGTTTTTCGCACGAAGGAAGAGTGGTCAAGCTCGTGGACCAACTTTCATTTCCCGGATCACGCATCGCAAATAGTCATATACCATCCCTAAATGGTCTCTTAACGCAAGAAATGTCTCAACCCACGGTCCGTCCTCCTGATGAGCGCGAGTAATCCGGGAGGATATGATTGGAACCTAGGGGGCATGCATTCTGGTCTGCTTCGGCAGGAAAACTTTGGGTATAGGGCAGGTTTCCGCGGGAGAATATGACTAGTCTGTACCCCGCCCATGCTGGAAGAGGGTTATTCTAGAATAAGATTCTCTTGTCAAAGCTATGTGTTTGGCACTAAGGTCATTCACCTTTGTCTATCTCGGTAGATATTGCCGAAGAATTTTTTTGTTTGAAAGATTAACGAGACAATCTTTGGGTAACCTGAAAGAGGTAGGCCTCTCCCGGTAAAACAAATGTTTTATTGGACTAAGAAGAGGTAACCTTGAAATCGTACTTTATGCCTGGGGGCATGCAAACTTTTTGGAGTGCAAGCAAGGGGCGGCTATTTATTTTTTAAATTTTTAGGTCCTCCCTTTAAACCTGTAGGTCTAACCCTTTAAACTCGTAGGATTAGTCGTTTCCGAACTTGCATAACGAAAGGATCCGGAGCAAAGCTTTGTAAGATCTAAGCTCCATAAAAATAGCATCTTCAATGAGACATTCTTATCATATGACTGGGTTAATCGAGCAGTTTTAGCACACAGTTCATGCTCGTTAAAAAAAAAACGCAAGATCCGAGCAGTTTTAGCGCATAGTTCATGCTCGTTAAAAAATAAACATAAGATCGAGCAAATGTTTCCACCCGCGTTTAAGCTCGTTAAAAAATGAACTATCCCGGTAAATAACCACAGTGAATGTAATATCATCAGCCATTAAAGCCTTGGTCGTGTTTGCACCGTCACCTCCACTTTTCCATTGGCCGATCGTTCACCTCCATATGATTGTTTACCCATTTTAAGGAACAGCTGCGAAGAGTGATTTCACTAGCCATCCTTGTGACACTGCCGTGATTAGAAAATTCCAACCCGTACCTGGAATCAGCTGCTAACCCGTTTTATCACTCGTTCCTCAAAAGATGAGTCTTCTTTAAGCTCTTTTCATCTGACTCGTAAAATGTGAAAAGATTGCCGAGTTTTGGCCTTCCAGCTCGTTAAAGCGACCGGAAGTGCTATCCCTCCTCTAGATTTTAATCTTTTTGGACCTAAGGGATTATTGCACAAAAATATCGAGCGCTTGTTTTTTTCGGCTCGTTAAAACTATCGAAAACTCATCCCTTCTGTATTGTTTTATACTTTTTCAGACTTAAGGGATTAGATGACGAAAAAGGACTTTCGGAGTTGACTTTATGTACCTTTTCAGACTCTCTAAAAATGAAAAGGACTGAGTTATCTTTGTCGTTAGACTCGTTAAATGCATTAAATAGCGACAAACTTATCTTTAGACGAGAACGAGTTTCACTATCGCTAAGCTCGATAAAACATAGCGATGGGCTTTCCCGAAGGGCAAGTTATAGAACAAGCATATGTTATCCTCCTCAAGCTTGACAAAAATAAAGAGGTACTGGTCAGCAATGAATGGGGAAAAATTGGGAGAAACTCAAGAAAACTTTGATGGTAGCAAGTCGCTCTTGAACATGACACTTTTCCTCCGTACCACAGTCGGGTTGGGTTGTTTCATTCACCGGCCACATCACCATGGTCTCGCCATACCATCCATATTTGGGGTAATGCTACCGATCCATCGCATAAGTGTCGCCATATGTTCAAGAGAAGTCGTTCAGAGAAGTCAACCGTGTCCCATCCACTGCCATACATTATCCTTCATCCTTTCATGACCGCCACCCTGAATCATATGTCATCAGATCGTTTTCACCTCCATCAAAATCATTTGCTCCGTTCCGTGTCACTGATGTGGGATTCATTAAGGCCCTCCTTTGACAGATCGCTTCTTGTCGACATCAGCTCATTATCCAAGAAGTTGATCTAGGAACAACCCCTTCAGTACTTTGAAGCTTTCATGCCTCAATGGCAAGTTTCTCACTTCCGGCGACAGGTATACATCAATGACCTTCGACCGAAAGATTTTGCGTGGTGTTCGACGCCAAGTCCTTTATTCACACCACGTGAATTGTACTGCAATACCTTGAGGGTCATTATCATTATCGGTGATTCCTCTCGCGCTTGTTAACGGTTTACCTCATTGACCGGTAATCGAGCGATGTCTTTCCATGTTCGACTTCAGAACATTTTTCACATGGATCGACTTGTACTTAGAGTGAAGATTGAACGAGTTTGAAGACCCCAGATCTAGTTTCATCCATCCGGGCTGCGATCTATATTCAGGAAAGATAAAGACATTGACATGTACATCATTGCAGCAGATAATCATCCTACCCAAAGGATGATAATTTCATCAAAAGGATGATAATTTCATCAAAACTATCAGTCTACCATCAGACAATTGTCTGTTCTATGTACAGAAAAATGAATTTATAAAGTTGAGCATGGGAATGCCCGCCTCAGCTAGATCATGAAAGTAGTATGAATAATAATGTATTGTATTGTATCTTATTACAGGTCTCCTCCCAGCAATGAATGAACTTCGGATCCTCCTGATAAAGCATTTCACCCGATAAACGGCCTCATACTTTAGGGGGAAACTGTTATAGACATTTTTATGCCTTACAGCTATAAGCATGAAATGTCCATAATCTAAGGGATCCAAAGTCCCTAAACATGTTGTTCCTACCCCTAGAGGAACAAGGCTAACAAACCATAGAAATTCACAGAAGTTCTCCACCAGAAACTGCTCAAAAACAAGTCAATTCAGGATCAATTCAGAGGCTCCACTAGCTATCTGCGCTGAAATGCAGAGATTGCACTGGCTAGGTGCACTGCAACGCAGGTAGAAGCACTACCAGGGTGCACTGAGCGGGAAGTGACAAATGGCAAGTTCATTCAACGAGGTGGAAAGACCCTGGAAGCTTCCAGAATCTTCTCCAATGACACTTGCCTCAAGGAATTCGACTAGTGATGAGTAAGAGGCTCTTAGTCTCCAAGTGGAAGCAAGAACTGACAGAGGGAGAGGACACTAGTCAGATCTCAAGCTGACTCATCCTCTCTCCAAACATCTATATATGGATCTCTCCTCCATGAGATCTATAGGCTGGAATTTTGTTATTGCAAAGAATTGTTGTTGTTTTGAGACTGGAATCATTGGGTGCTTAATGCTTTGAAGGAAGGTGAAGATAGGAATTTCATTTGCTGGGAAGGAGATGCCAGATTGGAGCCCTCTGGGTTGTATCTCTTCCTGAACCTGGTTATTCATCAATAAAGCTATCTTGGTTTCTCCTATATACTGATGTATCTTTGATGTATGATTGCATTAGTATGTTTAGTTTATTTCTAATCCTGAACTAGTTATGATTATGAATCTATGTCTTTGTGTAGTGTACTCTTCTTGTGATCTTGCAGAAACCTGTTGAAGCTGGGCGAGCGAGAAGGCAAGTAGCTGGGAACTCTCAAAGAGAAGAGAAACCGGATCGAGGGACAAACGGAAGACACCGGTTAGTCCATCCATCTCTCTTCATTCTTAATTCATAAAGGAAGAATACTAGAATAGCTGTTTCTGTTTGTTGCTAAGGCACTGTCACACCTTAGGTGGATAGGATCGTCCTGCATAGGCATTTTTCCCCACAACACTCCTCAGAATATATTGTATCCTAACAATACTTTTTGCTAGAAATGTCACAAGTCTTGTAATAATGTTTTATGTTATAATACTATTAATGATTTCCAAAGGTGTCCCTACTCTTAATTAAATTAACACTATAGGGAAAAGTGTAGAGGGGGTTTACGTCATGGTTTAAATAATATGTCATTATGAACTATTGTAATACATATAAGCTCTTCCCTTTAATGTTTTATTTATGAACGTTGTCCTCCACTTGATTGCACTTCCTCCCCAAATACACATGGACCAATACCTTGCTGCCAACCTCTCTTGCCCACATGGGTGGCCTCTCCTCATTGGGATGCATGGATGGCTGAGATTGTCTCGTTTTCATTGATGGTTAAGATTGGGTTTCCTCCTGTTTAGTCACTCTAACTGTATCTTTTGCCTCCCATTTCTCCATTTTGTTTTTCATGCTCCTACGGTGCTCCATCTCCCCTGCGAGTTCCTCCAAGCCTCCCATGTTACCAGAGATGTCACCATGGAATCTCTTGCAATTATTCCACAGGTATAACGAATTTGTTCTTGTATTATTGTGGTTTCATTTCTGCTGAGGTTAATTTGAATTAGGGCTAACCTCTTGCAATTTCTCATGCTTTTCAGGGAGGATTTAGGCATCTTAGCACTGCTACCAGTCTGCCTACGTGTGGCACACCAAGGCAACCCTTATTGCCTCGGTGAAATCTTCAGGTAATTGTAGTCCATTTTATGATCCCTTGTTAATGTTGTTCTAGTTTGATAATCTGGGGTGTTTACTAAAATGGTGGTTTGTCACGTTTTGTTGGGTTAATGCAAGAATACTTATGGTGAAAAGAGGATTTGATCATCTTTTGCAGTGAGCAGGAGCACCCTCTCATTCTCGAAAGCGCCATCGATTCCTAGGTATGGTCAGAGAACCCCTGGTTGAAGAAAACGAACTCTTCCCTGCTTGATTACTATAAGATAGCCATAGATAGGGGGAACACCTTAGATGGTTGGGGATTTTAGGGATGCACAGGGTTCGTCAGGTTTATCCTCAGATATTTCGGGAACCCATCAGTGAGGTTGTCTCTGTTAAGGTTTACTAAGTTCTATCTATTAAATAATTTCTATGAATGTTGGTTTTCTGCAGCCGAATGGAATAGTTATTTCTCATATGCCTGCCTGGTCTTATAGGTTGAACCTGGTGGCTTGACCTTCATTTTATTTTTGGCATTTGGTCTCTCCGATGCAGGCCCATCTTCAATATATTCTAATGCAGGGGTTATACCAACTGTGTAAACCTAAGCCTTCATTGTTGATAGATTTCATTTCATCTCTCTAATCAGAGAGTTTCTCTCTCTGCAGTCTATTCATAAAATATTTGTGTTTCTATATTGTCATTGGCCTAAGATTGAATGTACATTTGTAAGCTAGTTAAACTTCCTGTGGAAGGTCGATGTTACAGTAATCTGAAAATGGGGCTCTTAGGCTTCTTGTCTAACTTACAAGAACCTCTCCCACTTCCAAAGCTTTAAATTTTCCCAAGTCTTATCGATTAACCAATGCAGAATTAAAAATGCTTGAAAATATAGGTGTATGCTTATATTTATTTTTGACTGATTACATGCTTTAATTTCTGTTGTTGTGTTGTAAGTTGATGTACTTAAACTGATATATAAATGCATATAATAGTAAATAAAACAACAAGAGATAATGTAGCAGTGAAGCACACACAGAAACAACAATTTAATTTGGAGTTCACCAAAAACTCTTGGGCTACATCTCCATGAGCTCTAGTCAATTCAACTAGGCTCTCTAGGATTATGGTATAAGTCCTTTTTACAAGCTCTTGACTTAACTCCTGCTGTTTTTCACATAAACAGTGGGTTCAGACACCATGTTATCCCTGGCTCTTGAAGCTCTGGCTCTTGGCTCTGGCTCTTGGCTCTTGGTTCTGGCTTTTTGGCTCTGACTCTAGCTCTTTGGCTCTAGCTCTGGCTTCTCAGTCCTCCTAACCTCTGGTGGCCCTCTCCACCTCTATCCTCCATATTATTTATGTTTTATAACATGTTCAGTTACCATTTTCCTTTTTGCATGGAAACCCGATTGTTCATATAAAGAATCAATTCACAAATAAACGAAATAGTGGGCGTGGGTAACCCGACCGCCTTGGCCTTTTTCCGTTATTAATCCCCAACTCGAATACATAATGGATTACATAGAAGACTCATAGAAAAATACCATTAGGACTCTTTTTCAAAAAATGAAATACTTCATCATTATCTCCATTTGGAGACCAAGTTAACTTCTCCCAAGTCAACATGGCATCACATGCATGTCAAAGCAATCAACCCTGCAAGTTAATTACACATACATGTTCAAAAACAAGGAAATCATCAACATCCCTATGTTCATGCATCTCATGCTCATGCATGCATTTCATCCTTAAACTTTCACTTAAGCACACCATACTTTCGAAGTTGAAATGAAATATAATGTAGATGCATCAATAGACATGCAATCTCAATCAGATAAAAACTCTAACCATTCCTTACCAATCCCTTTCAAAGGTACTACCTTTGTTTGCACATCAGCATCATCATGTGAATCATTTTGAGACACATCATTCATGGAATCTTCACTTCCATTTCTGCCATCTTCTCTTTCCACTTTCTTCAACTTTTGTGGAAGCATTGTTGGATTCAGTGTCCAAAATTTTGCAGTAAGATGTCCTTGCTTATGGTAGTAAGTGCACTTCATGTGCATCCTCTTGACAACATTATTTGCCTTGTCTAATGGACCTTTGGCTTCTTGCTTCTTTTCCTTCTTCTGCTTCCTGTATGTGGCCATTCTCTTCCAACATCTAGAAACATTATGGTTATCCAACCCACAAAAGGAACATGCAATTCTTTTCCCATACATATGTGGAAATTTATCATGCTTTGCACAATCAAAAGGAAAATGTTTGGAACCAAATTTATACCTTTCTCTTTCACCTTTATTGCCTTCATGTAGAGGTGAAGCAAATGAAGAAGTGGCTCCCCAACTCCCTGGTTCAAGTGTGTACTTCTGAAAACCTGCATCCTGCAAATGATGTTTCAAGCTATTGCATTCTTCCTGAATACAATCTTCACACTATGTAATGCAACCCCTTCTTGGAGCTATTTCAATGGCCTTCGTGGCAACTTTGGAAATTTCTCCATGAACTTTTCCATAGCTAAGACCCAAATACTTAGGCCTTTCCTCAGTCATTATTGGCTCAACAATACCTTGTGCATGTCTACCCAAGCCTTTTCCTTCATATCCCATCTTGGACATTAGCTTGGAACCTACGCCTTTAGTATGCTTTTCAAAAGAACCAATATAAGCATCCTTAGAGGAATTTGAAGACAAACTAGAATGGTTTACCTCTTCTTCAAGCTGATACTTGACTAAGGCTTCTTGGGCAACAAAGGGTTGTGTTTCCAACTCATGCATCCTCTTCAGGTTCATATTTGCGATATGAAGTTGTCTCTCCATTTCCTGCAATTTGTCAGCAAGCAACTGCTTTTCTTCCTTCATGGAATTCAACTGCTCTCTAAGTCTACTATTCTTCCTTCCATCCTCATACATTTCTCTCACCATATCCATCATGGTGGACAATTATTGCTTCATGTCTTCATCAAAGAATCTTGTGAAGAACGCAGAATTTGAGGACCCACTTGTAGAAGTTGTCATTATGCAAATGAACAAAAAAAAACTTCAACAAAAAAGTAAAGAGCTTATTTAAGCAACCTCTTGCAACAAACCTCTTGTGCTTTGGATTGCCTTGAGGTCCTTTGGGATAGAAGAATGCCTTCAAACCTTCTTCCTATTTTCCCTCCCTAGACTGAGCTATGAATAGCTTTCCCTTCACCTCTGCAAACTCAGAAAATAGTCATTCTGCAACACAAGCATACAATCAACCTCTAATTGTTTAAACACCTTTTAGACAAGCAATCTTTGCTCTGTCAATCAAGCATTTTGATATAACCTTCCTTGAAGGTGGGGTTAATCAATCTTAAGCTTTGATACCACCTAATCTGAAAATGGGGCACTTAGGCTTCTTGTCTAACTTACAAGAACCTCTCCCACTTCCAAAGCTTTAAATTTTCCCAAGTCTTATTGATTAACCAATGTGGAATTAAAAATTCTTGAAAATATAGGTGTACGCTTATATTTATTTTTGACCGATTACATGCTTTAATTTTTGTTGTTGTGCTATAAGTTGATGTACTTAAACTGATATATAAATGCATATAACAGTAAATAAAACAGAAAGAGACAATGCAGTAGTGAAACACACACAAAAACAACAATTTAATTTGGAGTTCACCCACAACTCTTGGGCTACATCTCTGTGAGCTCTAGTCAACTCAACTAGGCTCTCTGGGATTATGGTATAAGTCCTTTTTACAAGCTCTTGACTTAACTCCTGTTGTTTTTCACATAAACAGTGGGTTCAGACACCATGTTATCCCTAGCTCTTGAAGCTCTGGCTCTTGGCTTTGTCTCTTGGCTCTTGCTCTTGGCTCTTGGTTCTGTCTCTTTGGCTCTAACTCTAGCTCTTCAGCTCTGGATCTGGCTCTAGATTCTCGGTCCTCCCAACCTCTGGTGGCCCTCTCCACCTCTGTCCTTCGTATTATTTGTGTTTTTATAACCTGTTCAGTTACCGTTTTCCTTTTTGCGTGGAAACCCGACTGTTCATATAAAGAATCAGTTCACAAATAAACGAAACGGCAGGTGTGGGTAACCCGACTACCCTGGCCTTTTTCCGTTATTAATCCCCAAATCGAATACATAACGGATTACATAGAAGACTCATGGAAATCCGACCTGAATGCCTCAAGCCGGAACTCAAATGGAATTAGCCGCATCATAATCCTTTTCGGGTCCGCATATCACAAATCGCCTGTCGCATGGCCCACGGCCAAACCTGAACAAAACCCCAAATAATGGAATATATGGGAAATACAAAGAAATCTACCCGAAACGCTCAAGGCCGGATCTCAAATGGCATTTAACTGCATTCATAAATCCTTTCGGGTCTGTGCATCCCCATCGCATATCGCAATCACTTTGCGCATTGGATACGAGTCATGGCCATCTCCCATGGCACATTGCGATGCGATAACATATCGTCGATTGAAATCACATATGTAAATGGCTCGGGGTCCATTCAACGTTCAATGGAACATTGCAATGCGATATCGTGACGATCGCATATCGCAATTGCTTGAGGCCTAAAGGTCCAGTCCACTCCGCTGGCTTTTCTCTGATGCGATAAAGCGGAGATCGCAATCACATGTCGCTTGTGCTTCAGGCTTGCTGTCCACCCTTTATATTATTGCGATGCGATATATATATATATATATATATATATATATAGATATATATAGATATAACAAGCCCCTATTCCGCACCGTCGATTGGTCCACTACCTTATTAAGGTTTGCTTGTAAAAGCGTTTATCTCCATGATCCTCCACCTTTGCCCTTATGTTTATCCAAACTCGGATTTACATGCATTTGCGCCATTTAGCACCCCTTTTTTTCCTTTGTGAAGAAGATTTTTAGACTTAGAAGTCTATGCTAGATCCATTTTGGATGACTTGCCACGTTAGCCTGCCAGTATTATGACTGAACTGCTATGCCCTTGTAATGATTCTTCAGTTTTATTATGTATACATATTGTGTCTGTCCTCTAGTACTTTTCATTTTAGTTTGCTAATGCATGAATGTGGCTTTTATTGGTGTGAAGAAAGATGGGTCTTTCCTTCTGGAATTTCTCTGGTCTAATTGAATGATGTAATTGATAGATATATGATTTGCATTGTTCTGCTTAAGATATCCCATTTTCGATTTTCTCTTAATACTTTTTATTGAATAGCTAATAGTAATGCTGTAAGATATTATTTCCATCTATGGTTTGGTGGCATCATGGCTAATTATATGATATAAATGGAGTTCTCGACTATTTTCTGATTTGGGTATCGTTTAACTGTGCATATATTGTTTGGCTATGTACAGATGTAACTGTTGTTCGTTATCCCATATGAGTGTTACTTCTATCGCTCATAGCTCCATTATTTTGTTTTCCATTACTGATAATTTTGTTGATTATTGAACTCTTATTGTTGTTTGCATGTAATAGTGGTTCCAAGGTTTTTCTTGTTACGGGCGAGGGTTATAGATTTCCGGGAGACCATATGGTTAACTATTACCTGCTATCCAAAATGTGAACTTGCATGGCAGCAGTTGCATCATCTCTCACCCTCGTGTTTAACCTGTACGCACCACCCATTTGGTATCTAACTGCTATGCATAAATAAGCTCAGTTACCTAAGTTAACAAGCAATTTTTACTAATTTAATTCCTGTATAGTTTAAATTTAATTACTGTATAAACTATTTCCTGTATAATAATTCCTTTTTGCAAGTTCTGTCTTCATTCATTTCCAGTATTACAACTCCAATTTGAGGAAATATAATTGTGTTTTTTTGTATCCTAAGACCTAGAATTAAATTATTTGTTCTCCTCATAGCTAGCTCTATGGGTATTCTATCCTCCTTAGCAGCAACAGAGTTCTTTTCCTGAATACTATGATATTTTTATACATTGATCACCTAACAACTGTTACAATTATAATTAATTATATTCTTAAGCTTTAACTATACTTTACTTACAATCTGAAAGTTACCTATTTCACTTTCCTATTTGAGTTTTTCCTATTATCTGATGGATGTGTGTATGCATGCTTATATTAATGCTCAAAGATATTGCACTCTGATTTCCATGTTTAGTTGTACATTTTTGTGTATATTTGATCATCCCCATTTTGGATCGATCTTGCCTATAAAGGGAAGTATATTATATGTTGTATGGTTTCTTTTTGACATTTTCTTAATATAAACATTATTTGTTTGAGAAATATCCTATTAAGGGTGGCACCCAACAATCTGGTAGGCTCCAGCTCCATGATAATGGGTTCCCACCTATCATTTTCTACTTTCATGTTGGAGGCTTCTTTGCTTTAAATATTGATAATGCCAGCCAATGGTATATGTCATTCTATTGCAGTGGTCGGGGGTGTAGTTGTGGTGCCTTTCTTTTTGTTCTCTGACTTCCTTACTGACATAATAGCAAGGCCTTTCTTAAGAGTATTGTGACTTATAGATAGATGTCTTTTGGATTAATCCAAAAAAACATCTATCTACATTATGGATCACAAAAGTCTTATATCTAACAGTATTGTGACTATTGGTAGCAAGACGAGGGAGCCAAGAGGTTAGTAAGAGGCTCCCTACTCATAGTATACGCTCCCTCCCTAGAACCTACAACCATCAATGTGCCCTGTCCAAATCTCTTCGCGCAGTGTAAAAGTTGTAATATGTATGTGTGTTTCCTATAGTGATATGCTTATCCAAATGTGAATATATAGTATATACATGTTAATTGTCTCAATGTGGCCATCATTTCTTTGATAGTGAAAAGTACTTGCATATTGCTTGCACATATGTAAAAATATTGCATGAGGGAAAGAGGTTTGTTTAAGGAATGTTGTGTATGCACAATGATAGATACAGAGTGCTGCTATTGATGTTGGCATATCAAAATTGGGTGAACATAATTGTAAGGATAGAATTGGACTTCAATCCTCTGCTGGACTGTGATCTTGGCACCATAATCAAACAACCCCAACAATCAGATATTGAACCAAATCTGAATAGAGGACAAGCATGATCTTAGCTTGTTCATGAATTGCGGAGACACTAAAGTTTAGTTCCACGTTCCAGATCCATGTTGTCCAGATGGATGGGATATAGACATACCATTTACCATTCACTGATAAATCATAATACAAATTTTTTTGTATGTGGCTAGGGGGCGCAAAAGTTCCTATGACACTATATTACTTGTTGCAATGTTATGTACATTCCTTCGTTAAGTGGCATGTTCAATTAGTCATTTTATCACAGAAGTTGATGCCTGAGGTGGCTTGTTGAGCTACCTCTCTCTTCATCTACTTGTAATTTTTTTTTTTTTTCTTTTTTTTTTCAGCAGGAAAAAAATGGATTTTTTGTATTATATAAAATAGTACATATACATAGTTACATATAAGCATCATATACTAGAAAAATCAGCCAATATCTGGCTGATCGAGATACTAAATATATGCCACTTTTAACAACATCCCCCAATCCATAGTATTGACAAAATATATGTCTTTGAATTACCCAGAAAGTTCTCATTTTGTAACATTGTCTTCTAAGATTATCTTCCATGTACAAAAATCATCAATGTGTCTTTGTTTACATATTTACCATATACAAAAAGTAGAGCAAAAAGTATGTTATAAAATACTTATCTGTACTGTTTCAATGTTCAGGAGACAAAGTTGTGAAGTGCTCTACCTAGGCATGAGGATACTTCCTGCTTCTATCATCCTTGTCATCATTTTTATCTGCATGTGCAATCCATCTAGTGTATCCAGTAGCCCATTCTTTGACATCCTGTTTGCATTTTTGTTGTAGTCTCGGCTGATGTGTTGTATGGTGGAATCCTAGAGTGTGGTCCATAAAATTTCTATTCGACTTAACCAACCTTGAAGTGAGTTCTATTGTATATTGTTTTTCCCATGATATGGTCAATAATTGATCCAGGAGGATTCCATTGATTTAGTTGCACAGGTGTTCAAGTGTCATTGTCACTAATTTAGAGTCGTTCTCAATTCAGTTTGGTGTCGTCGGCTTCAACAGTGTTGGTTACGGATCAAATTATTTAGGTAATGTTTATGGTTTTCATGGCATTTAGTGGATATGGGTTTGTACCAAGCTGTCGACTTGTGTTCATCGACAGTTCTGCCAGGATTGGTCGATGACATGTGTCTTGCCGTTCACCAGTAGGATTTGGTGTTTACATGGTTGTGTTATCCATTACAAGGTTTGATATGTCATTAGGGTTGTCGTCGTAAAGATAGCTGGTGTTGACGATGTGTATGGTTTTATGTCACATTGTCGACAAATTCGTCATCATGCGACAAATGTCGCTAACGTCGCTTAGCGACGATTGATTGTAAATGGGTGATAAATTTCATGTAATAAACTCTAATCTACATCTAAGCCCAAAACCTATGCTAAAATCTAAGTCTTGAACCTTAATACATTGAAAAATGTATTAAAATCCTAAGTTCTATTGCATAAAACCCTAAAACTATCACTATGTATCAAGCCTAGCTCTAAACAAATACCAAATATGATAAAAAACCTAACCTAAAGACTCTCGGATGTGAAACACATTGCAATACATAAACAAACATTATAAAACCACATAACAGTCACATAACCGCGAGCCTAAACCGCGTGGGGACCATGTCCATGTGAGCAGGTTCAGGCATGTTAATAAACGGGTTTGGAAACCACGAAGTTAAACCACAGTGGGGAATGTAACCATGTGAATGAACTATCAGGGCTAACCATAACTGCAGTCCCTAACTGCATTGGAACCGCACCGCGGAGTAAACCTCAGCATATGAACAGAGCAGTAAAATCATCAGCATCTTGCCATTAGTGGAACCGCCAGACGTGACCTGCAATAATGGCATTCTATGGTTTGTTTGACAACCTGATCACATGGGCGGTTAGCAACTCTGTGCCGTCAACCTAACCACCAGTGGGAAAACTTTATAATATGGTTACTTTTGGGTTTTTGGAACAGTTTATTGTTGGAATTAATTTGGTGACCATGCCAACCTAGACTAGGTGGCACTAAACAACAAGAATGAGCTTGTAAACCTATCTTGATACAACCAAATGCATCTGCAAACCAGGCCACAGTGGTTTCATGAACCTGGAGGCCTTTAAAAGGAGAATTTTCCTTCATTAAGTAGAGGGGAGTAGTTTTGGCTTTTGTATGCAGATTCTGGAGGTCATAGGAAGTTTTGTTTTCAGTGTTACAAGAGAATCCAGAGTCAAAATTGGGAACTGTGACAAGCGTTAGAAAGTTGGTTCAGAGGACTATATGATGACAGTGATCAGAAGTGCCTGCGTGCACATTCATATTGATCAAATCTCTATGTAATCAACTCCTTCTTTTCGTTCCTAATAAAAATGGTCACCCATCTTGAAAGCGGACCCAAAGACGTAGTCCGTTAGGGACGAACTTCATCATCAATCTCATTGTCTGGTATAATTATGTTTTTACAGTATATTGCTTCATTTATTATGCATCCTATTTGTGTTTAATCAGCTGTCGTAAAGTCTTATTTTCAAGCAGATTTCCTCGATTTTCGTTCTTTCAGTTAACATTCAAATCATAGATGGCTAATCTCTTCTACATCAGTTTTAGTTTATGATCACATTCAAATCATATAATTTGGTATCAGAGCAGGTCGTGTTTGTAGAATTTTCCCTTGAATGTTAACCAAGTCAAAGTCACAACGAGGAAAAGGAATCCTTGAGCAGATCGATCCAGAGATTGGAAAGCGACGAGTCGTTCATAAATCGACCATGTCAGGACCTGATGTAGGTGAAAACATTGAAACTAAAATGAGTGAAGAATAGTTTTAGGAAGCATCCTTGACTATGCAGCAGATGTTGGGAGAATTGTACAAAGACAAGAAAGCGAGAGATGCAGCTTCTTCTTCAAAGACATCAAAGAACGACAAAGGTAAAGGGAAGAATGATAAGCCACCTTCACCTCCATCATCTCCATCATCATCATCATCTTCTTCTTCTTCTAGTGCAGAATTTGAAATAGAAAAGAAACCTAAGAACAAATCTCTTTTGAAACTTGATATGAAATTTGAGTTACCTGTTTATGATGGCAAAATGAATCCTGAAAAGCTAGATAACTGGATTAAGCAGTTAGAAGTGTATTGTCACATTCAGAACATTTCTAGCGATAAAACTAAAATTCAATTCATGGTCTAAGTTTTTAAAATCTCTTAGGAAATAGATCTATCCTTTAGGATACATGCATAAAGTTGTTATTCATTGGAAACATCTGGGGCAAGGTAAAGGGCAGAGTGTTCAGGAGTTTACTCAGGAGTTCAGAAAGAAAGCATTGGCGCTTAGTATTTCATTGGATACATGTGAAACTTTATTAAAATGCATTGGCAGTTTACATTCATATTTGTAGGATACTTTATTGATGTTTAATCCTGATGATTTTGATGCTGTGTGTGTTCAGGCCATACCTATTGAATCAGGTCACGGACCATTCAAGTTTTCATTGTAGTCATCCAAAGAGTTGGAAACCAAAGATTCTAGTGACACTAAGGGGAAGAACATTTCGAAGAGAAAGAAACCAGTGACCATTCAGAAGGAAAGACATACTTGTTCTCATTGCTAGAGAATCGGTCATGATGAATCAAAGTGATGGAAACTTCATCCAGAACTTAAGCCCAAAAATTTCCTTGAGGCAAAGGATGAAAAGAAGGCCATTGTAGCAGTCCATCAAGATCTAGGTTCAGATTCAGGTGATGAAAGGAGGATAACCACCATGGTTACAATAGGTAAAACTTCTGACATTGGTTCAAGTTTGAAAACTATTGCATCTTCATCAAACATAAATCCTTCACATGAGGATAAAAGAGTTGAATTGTTTAATATAAGGATAACTTCTAAGCATACAAAGATAGATACAATGTTTTACAGTGGATCACAGGTGAATTTAATATCTGAATATTTAGTTAAAAGTTTGGGTTTGGAAACATGAAATCAACTCAGATAACAGTCACCAAACAGTGTCGATTAATATTTTCCATAATAGCTAATTACATTGATGAAGTGGAATTAGATGTGGTTCCAGTAGATATATGTGGAGTTGTCTTAGGAAGTCCTTATCTTTATGATCGTGATGCAGTATTTTACAAGAGAGAACATAAATATCACCTTAAGAAAGATGGGGTTGAATTTATTGTCAGGGAACATCAAAACAAAAATCACTTGAATTCAGTTAATGTTAATCAGATGAAGCGATTAATAAGTTCAAACAAGAGATTTGTAATCATGTGTATGAAAGGACAACATAACAATCAACATGATGGTTTTTTAAGTTATGAGACTCAGCTTAAAGATGGTTTGATTCAAGAGATAGAAGCAATTCTAGTTCTATGTAAAACCAAACATATTATTTATAAGCACAGATTACAACATGAATTATAGTGTGTGCCTAAAGCTCCTCTTTCTAATGAAAGAATGAATCAATTCAGTTTAAGTTTGGAACTTAACAGTTACAGGGATACATGTCAGTATTGGGGAAAGTCAATGTTCAATTTCTCTTGTATTGTGTCGCCATTTCATGCTTCAAATAGTTTGGAAACATCTTTTCAAGTGGAGAGGAGACCTATTTGTTTTCATATCCAAGCCTTTTCTAAAGTATTGTCAAAATGTCTAAGGGAAACTTATACATAAGGGGAAAGTACTAATCAATGGAAACATCATGTAATAAATGAAGGAAAAGAGATTCAAAAAAATCAACAACTAAGTCAATAATTTCAAAGGCAAACTAAGTTGCAGCAAATTTCACCTTCCAGTTGGATAGGTCCATTGCAGCAAGTTCACTTAGTAATCAGGAATCAAGAAAGTAAAGTTGGTTTGATGTCAAGAGTATCTTTGATTGTCTCTGTTATTCTGCAAAATAGATTGTTTATACATGTTGTTGGTATTAAACAACATCCAGTGGAGACTGTTTTCAAAGATTCTGAATCACTAACTCATGGTTCTTCATGGAAAGAATTCAATTGTCATGTTTATAATAGGTTGTTTGCCTATCTTCGCAAGTTGTTCATACTGCAGATGGATGGAACAGGTCACTAGATCAAAACGTGCCATGCTCAACATCATCAAGGTCATTGCTTACAGGTGATTGATCGAATGTATTGGTACATCATCAGGTCAAGGTGGAAAGAGAGGGAGTACTACCCTCATAAACTATTTGTTTAGTAAAACTTTTTTGTTCCAAAAGCTTTCAAGTGGAGAGGAATGATCCAGGAGGATTCCATTGATTCAGTTGCATAGGTGTTCAAGTGTCGTTGTCAGTGATTCAGAGCCATCTTCAATTCAATTCAGTGTCGTCAGCTTCGACAGTGCTGGTTATGGATCAGATTGTTCAGGTAATGTTTATGGTTTTCATGGCGTTCAATTGATATGGGTTTGTACTTGGCTGTCAACTTGTGTTTATCGACAGTTCCACCAGGATTGATCGATGACATGTGTCTTGTCGTTCACCCGCAAGATTTCGTGTCGACATGGTTGTGTCATCCATTATAAGGTTCAATATGTCATCAAGGTTGTCATCACAAAGATAGCTGGTGTCGACGATGTCTATGGTTTTATGTCACATTATCGACAAGTTCATCATGATGCGAAAAATGTTGCTAATGTCATTTGGTGATGATTGATTGTAAATGGGTGATAAATTTCATGTACTAAACCCTAATCTACATCTAAGCCCAAAACCTATGCGAAAAACTAAGTCTTGAACCTTAATACATTGAAAAATGTATTAAAAACTTAAGTTCTATTGCATAAAACCCTAAACCTATCACTATGTATCAAGCCTAGCTCTAAACAAATACAAACTATGATTGAAAACCTAACCTAAAGACTCTCAGATGTAAAACACATTGAAATACATAAAAAAACATTATAAAACTACATAACAGTCACATAACCGCGGGCCTAAACCGCTAAGGGACCATGTCTATGTGAGCAGGTTCAGGCATGTTAATAAACGGGTTTGGAAACCACGAAGTTAAACCACAACGGGGAATGTAACCATGTGAACAAACTATCGAGGCTAACCGTAACTGTAGTCCCTAACTGCATCAGAACTGCACCGTAGAGTAAACCTCAACATATGAACAGAGCAGTAAAACCGTTAGCATCTTGCCGTTAGCAAAACCTCCAGATGTGACCTGCAACGGTGGCATTCTGTGGTTTGTTTGACAACTTGATCACATGGGAGATTAGTAACTCCATGTCGTCAACCTGACCGCCAGTGAGAAAACTTTATAATATGGTTATTTTTGGGTTTTTGGAATAGTTTATTGTTGGAATTAATTCGGTGACCATGCCAACCTAGCCTAGGTGGCACTAAACAACAAGACCGAGCTTGTAAACCTATCTAGATACAACCAAATGCATTTGCAAACCAGGCCAAGGTGGTTTCATGAACTTGGAGGCCTTTAAAAGGTGAATTTTCCTTCATTAAGCAGAAGGGAGTAGTTTTGGCTTTTGTATGCAAATTCTGGAGGTCATAGGAAGTTTTGTTTTTAGTGTTACAGGAGCATCCAGAGTCAAAATTGGGAACCGTGATAGGCGTTGGAAAGCTGGTTTAGAGGGCTATCTGATGAAAATGATCATAAGTGCTTGCATGCACATTCAGGATGATCAAATCTCTTTGTAATAATCTCCTTCTTTTCATTCCTAATAAAAACGGTCGCCCATCTTGAAATCAGACTCGAAGACATAGTCCATCAGGGACGAACTCCATCATCAATATTGTTGTTTGGTATAACTATGATTTTACAGTATATTGCTTCATTTCTTATGAATCCTAATTGTGTTTAATCAGTTGTCGTAATGTCTTCTTTTCAAGCAGTTTTCCTCGATTTCCGTGCTTTCAGTTAACATTCAAATCATAAATGGCTAATCACTTCTACATCAATTTTAGTTTATGATCACATTCTGATCAATAATACATCAGGAATCTCCATAGATGTGCATTTGTGGGATATATAGTGAACCAGATTAACCCCCACAAAGCAATAGCTTCTACTTTCATACTCAATCCTCCTCCCACATACCAGTGTATCCAAAAGTCTTAATATTCCAAATATTTTATCCAAATACCACATCGGCATCTCCCTCCTTGTGAAGCCCCATCAACAAAGTCTATTGGGTATGTATTACCAGGTGCCATCCCCTTGTCTTCCTTATTCTTCTGCAAAGTTCCATTCTCCTGACCAAAATTGATCCATCAATCTATGCAGTCACAAATCACATCTTCTCTCCACTTTTTACTTCCAAAGATAAATTGATTGCACCATTTCCAAATTTCCCAAAAGACTGCGAGAGAGAGAATCCTCCATGTGGTGCATTGTGTACTCCACCATTTTAAGCAGTCATTTATGGTATTGAATTGGATACATGGAATCTTCATATTAGCAGGAAAATGCTTCCAAATTGTTATAGACATTTTTGTGCCTTACAACATTGAGCATGAAATGTCCATAATCTAAGGGATCCAAAGTCCCTAAACATGTTGTTCCTACCCCTAGAGGAACAAGGCTAACAAACCACATCAATTCACAAAAGTTCTCCACCTGAAACTGCTCAGAAACAAGTCAATTCAGGATCATTTCAGTGGCTACACTAGCTATCTGCGCTGAATGTCAAAGCCAACACTGGCTACCTGCGTTGAATGTCAACTGGAACAAAGGCTACCTGCGCTGAACGAGAGTGGACAAGTGGCAGGCTCATTTCTCAAGGTGTCAAGACCCAGGAAGCTTCCAAAATGACACTTGCCTCAGGGAATTCGACTGGTGATGAGTAAGAGGTTCCAAATCTCCAAGTGGTCTCCAAGTGGACTCAAGAACTGATAGAGGGAGAGGACACTAGTCAGATCTCAAGCTGACTCATCCTCTCTCCAAACATCTATATAT
Organism: Pinus tabuliformis; assembly: GCA_031772625.1. Classification (NCBI taxonomy): domain Eukaryota; kingdom Viridiplantae; phylum Streptophyta; class Pinopsida; order Pinales; family Pinaceae; genus Pinus; species Pinus tabuliformis. The sequence goes on along the minus strand of CM062810.1, from coordinate 278,729,374 downwards.
GGATCTCTCCTCCATGAGATCTAGAGGCTGGAATGTTTTTATTGCAAAGAATTGCTGTTGGTTTGAGACTGGAATCATTGGGTGCTTAATGCTTTGAAGGGGCTGAAGATAGGAATTCCATTTGCTGGGAAGGAGATGCTAGATTGGAGCCCTCTGGGTTGTATCTCTTCCTGAACCTTGTTATTCATCAATAAAGATATCTTAGTTTCTCCTATATGTTGATGTATTTTGATGTATGAATGTATTAGTGTATTTGGTTTATTTCTAATCCTAAACTAGTTATGAATGTGAACATCTGTCTTTGTGTAGTGTTCTTCTCTTGTCTCAAGTAGCTGTTCTCTTGTCGCAAGTAGCTGTTCTCTTGTGATCTTGCAAGAAGTTGTAACTGGATAAGCAAGAAGGCAAGTAGCTGTGAACACCCAAAGAGAAGGGAGATTGGATCGAGGGACAAACGGAAGACACCAGTAAGTCTATTGATCTCTCTTCTTTCACATTTCATAAAGGAAGAAACCAGTATAGCTGTATTCGTTTGTTGCTAAGGCACTGTCACACCTTAGGTGGATAGGATCGTCCTGCATAGGCATTTTTCCCCACAACAAATTGGCGACTCCGCTGGGGAAATTTGTTTTGTCATTTTATTTGTGTTTCTATCATTTGTTCGCATCATAGACTTGACAGCAACAGTCGAACTGTATCTTTCCTGGATGCAAAGTAGAAAGTTGCTGCTTTGATCCAATTGCTAGACTTGTCTATGATCTAAACAATGGATCCGCAAATGATTTGATGATCCTTGTGATAGATCTTAGTAGCCTTCAAAGCATCCCTTTGATTACACCTTGCTTGTTGCTTTTATTTGGCCTGAAACAGTTGATTAAGTAGCAAACTGTGACCCAGAACCTGAGGGAAACGAGAGTTTCTCCTTCAGCGCAGACCCAGTGAAGGGATTCTGCATTTCAACGCAGGTCCCATGAAGGATACCTGCGCTGAATGTCAAAACCCCTGTGTTGAACCTGCGCTGAACCAGTTTGCTCTTGTGCAGCTGGGGTTCTCTGCTCTGTTTTGCCTTGTTTTGATCTCTGATTTTTGTGGCATGTAACCAGCATAGGTACCAGTTTGAAAACTCTTCTCTGCTTAGATTCCGCCTCCTTTTGTACAAAAAGACTGTGAGTGTTTTTATGTGTTTGTGGCGTCATTTACATTTTTCCTTTGTATGAGTAAAATAGTCATCCTGTAGCCTTTGATTCAGATCTGATTGATTGTGATCTTAGAAGAGAGTTCATTGGCTGTTTGCAGATTGATTATACATTTACTTTTTCTTATTGGTTTGAATTTGTCTCTTTTAAGTGTTGAAACAAGTCTTTATTTCGAAAATCGTTAAGTAGTGTAATCTCTTCTACCCTCTCTAATTTCGAAAAAGTGAACTTGTTTGTATTGATCATTTAAAAGCAAATTCAAAGTTGTACAAAAATCTTTCTTTGTAGGCATCAATACTAAGAAAGCGGAAAACAAACACCTGCATTGTGCATTTTGCATTTGATAGTTTGCATGTTGGATTTAGGAAAGTGCATTAGAGTGTGCTGATTGCTCTTTGAGAAAAGATGGTGTCTTTCTTTTCCCTTAGTAGCTAGGATTTTCAAAGTTGAAAAGATATAAAGCTTGCTTATCATCTTTAAACTGCATTCAGGAATTTGTATCATACATCTCGTGGTGAACCTTGAAAGGCAAACTTTAAAAAGATCAACCTAAAATAAATTGAATGAACTTAACAACGCTTTGTAACATAACGCACAACATAGAGGTCTAGGCTAGAGACGTGTTCCGGCGTCGTTAAGCCTGGTGACTGTCGATCTCGTGGAAGGTGGGTGATTCCTCCTGAGGGACGATAGCGCCAATACGGATTGTGCTCTCACGTACCGTCGCGTATATATTGGGAGACCCCTATAGGCATAAAACCTTTATCCTTAGGAAGCCGTGTCGGCCGCCCTACTGATCGCAATGCACTGAACACAGCATTCAGGAAGATTGACCGCCCGTACCCTAAAAAGTATTCTGCGGTTTTGCGAAAATTTTGGCACACCCTCTGCCTAGAACTCCAGAGTAGTTCCTTTTGGCTTTTTTCAGACTCTATAACGGAAAAAGTCCATCCGAGCATTTGTCACTTCGGGCTCGTTAAAACATCGAAGGAGACTAGAGTCATCTTTAGCTTTTTCTCGACTCTTTAAAACTGAAAAAGAAAGTTGTGTCTAAAGCATCGTTAAAATTTATTTTAAACGGAACAATCACCCTTTATTCCTGCGTTGATCTTTAGGTTGAAAAATGGAGCACACCAACCAAGGAATTCCCCTTGGTGGAAATCCTAGTCCCTTCTCCTCTTGGGGAGATTTTGGTGCGCCCCACATGGCCACATTGTCGCTTCCAGGACTGACAATTGGCTTGCCAGTCTGGCTCTTTTCAACCAATGTCGTTCAGAACACCACCATTCCTGAACAGTCGAGTCAACAGTTAGACCAGACCAGAGTTGCCCACCAGCCTTCTACTTCATCTTCCTCTCCTCCTTCCTCTTCGCTTGACGGAACTGGTAAAGCCAAAAACCAAGTTCCTAAGGAGAAGAAGGAAAAGAAGAAGAAAGAAAAGAAGAAGAAGGGGCCAAAGGCAACTGGGGGCAAACAAGTGTCGTCTGACAAAAGTCCACACACAGCACTGACAAGGCCTAAATCGCCATGTGTCATATGCAAGGGAGACCACTTCCATAGAGATTGTCCTTGTATCCCTCGAATACTAAGGGACTGGTCTCCCCGTTTGCACAATTCGGTAGCATCAACCTCTGATAGCCATGTTGACTGCTCACCGTCAACTAGTGAAAGTGAAGCCACAGGACAGAGAGGGAAACTTAGATTTCCCTGCAAACTGTGTGAAGGCGATCACGCCATCCACCATTGTCCCTTCTTAGACGAGGCTAAAAGAGTTCTGGAAGATCGCCCGATTTTACGAGCGCAACTTCCTCCTGGATATCAAAAACTCCTGCCAAGTCCTTCACTAGTTGAGAACCCAGCTGACCCGCCCAGATGGTCATCCGAAGCACCTATCATTGAAGATGAACCGTCTAGATCCATGCCTGACGAAAGTCAAAAGGTTGATACGGCAGTTGACCCGGTTTTGCCTTCAGAGGCTCTATCTTCGAATGATACCGTCACAGAGGAGAATAAAGACGACACCGTCCAAATTCTCTTCATCAACACTGACTCTGATGAACAAGAAGGCAATGCCCCCATTCCTTTATCGCAGGAAGGAAGTTCGTCAGAGCGATATCCGGCCGTTTATTCGGTCCCACCACCAAGCAACCTGGTTGTGTCCTTTGATTGGAACCAACTAGGCAGACCCCGGTTGCTAGCAAGCATACCATTCAGAATTATCGTTCAAATATACAGAATGGTAATGGCTGGCACTATCATTGATGAGGGGGCATCTGTGAGTATCCTTTCCTCTATTGCTTGGAAAGCGCTTGGTTCGCCAGCGCTTTTGCCTGAAATGAGAAATCTATCAGGCTTTGATAAAGGAACCAGTCGACCTTTAGGGATCCTCCCCAATGTGCCTATAACATTGAAAGGGAAGACCGTTCAAATAAACGTGATGGTCATTCAAGGACCCTTGGATTATAACCTACTCCTTGGACGAGACTATATATATTGCATGGGAGCTATTGTCTCCTCACTCTTTAGAGTAATGTGTTTTCCGCATGAAGGAAGAGTGGTCAAGCTCGTGGACCAACTTTCGTTTCCCGGATCACGCATCACAAATAGTCATGTACCATCCCTAAATGGTCTATACACGCAAGAAGTGTCTCAACCCACGATCTGTCCTCCTGATGAGCGTGAGTAATCCGGGAGGATATGACTAGAACCCAGGGGGCATGCGTCCTGGTCTGCTTCGGCAGGGAAACTTTGGGTATAGAGTAGGTTTCCGCAGAAGAATATGACTAGTCTGTACCCCGTCCGTAGAGGAAGAGGGGTTATTCTAGAATAAGATTCTTTTGTCAAAGTTATGTAAGTTGACAAGAATCGTCACTCACCTTTGTCTATTTCGTTAGAAATTGCCGAGGAAGTGTTTTGTTTGAAAGATTAACGAGACAATCTTTGGGTAACCTGAAAGAGGTAGGCCTCTCCCAGTGAAACGAAAGTTTTGACGGAAATGAAGTAGAGGTAACTTTGAAATCGTACTTTATACCTGGGGGCATGCAAACCTTTTGGAGTGCAAGCAAAGAGCGGTTATTTATCTGTTTTTTGGGTTAGCCGTTTCCTAACTTGCATAAAGAAAGGATGCGGAGCATAGCTTTGGTAAGGCGCAAGCTCCATAAAAAATGGAATCTTTCATGAGACATTCTTATCATATGACTGGGTATTCGAGTAGTTTTAGCACAAAGTTCATGCTCGTTAAAAAATAAATGCAAGATCCGTGCAGTTTTAGCACATAGTTCATGCTCGTTAAAAAATAAACATAAGATCGAGCAAATGTTTCCACCTGCGTTTAAGCTCGTTAAAAAATGAACTACTCGGTAAATAACCACTGTGAATGTAATATCATCAGCCATTAAAGCCTTGGTCGTGTTTGCACCGTCACCTCCACTTTTCATTTGGCCGATCGTTCACCTCCATATGATTGTTTACCCATTTTGAGGAACAGCTACGAAGAGTGATTTCACCTAGGCATCCTTGTGACACTGCCGTGATTGGAAAATTCCAACCTGTACCTGGAATCAGTTGCTAACCCTGTTTATCACTCGTTCCTCAAAAGACGAGTCTTCTTTAAGCTCTTTTCAATTGACTCGTAAAATATGAAAAGATTGCCGAGTTTTGGCCTTCTAGCTCGTTAAAGCGACCAGAATAGCTATCCCTCCTCTAGATTTTAATCTTTTTGGACCTGAGGGATTATTGCACAAAAAGATCGAGCGCTTGTTTTGTTCGGCTCGTTAAAACTATCGAAAACTCATCCCTTCTGTATTGTTTTATACTTTTTCGGACTTAAGGGATTAGATGACGAAAAAGGAATTTTGGAGTTGACTTTATGTACCTTTTCAGACTCTCTAAAAATGAAAAGGATCGAGTTATCCTTGTCGTTAGACTCGTTAAAATCATTAAATAGCGACAAACTTGTCTTTAGACGAGAACGAGTTTCACTATCGCTAGGCTCGTTAAAACATAGCGATGGGCTTGCCCGAAGGGCAGGTTATAGAACAAGCATATGTTATCCTCCTCAAGCTTGACAAAAATAAAGAGGTACTGGTCAGCAATGACTGGGGAGAAAATTGGGAGAAACTAAAGAAAACTTTGATGGTAGCAAGTCGCTCTTGAACATGACACTTTTCCTCCGTACCACAATCGGGTTGGGTTGTTTCATTCACCGGTCACATCACCATGGTCTCGCCATACCATCCATATTTGGGGTAATGCTACCGATCCATCGCATCAGTGTCGCCATATGTTCAAGAGAAGTCGTTCAGAAAGAGTCAACCGTGTCCCATCCACTGCCATACATTATCCTTCATCCATTCATGACCGCCACCTTGAATCATATGTCACAGATTGTTTTCACCTCCATTAAAATCATTAGCTCCGTTCCGTGTCACTGATGTGGGATTCATTAAGGCCCTCCTGTGACGGATCGTTTCTTGTCGACATCAGCTCATTATCCAAGAAGTTGATCTAAGAACAACCCCTTCAGTACTTTGAAGCTTTCATGCCACAATGGCAAGTTTCTCACTTCCGGCGACAGGTATACATCAATGACCTTCGACTGAAAGATTTTGCGTGGTGTTCAACGCCAAGTCCTTTATTCACACCACGTGAATTGTACTGCAGTACCTTGAGGGTCATTATCATTATCGGTGATTCCTCTCGCACTTGTTAACGGTTTACATCATTGACCGGTAATCAAGCGATGTCTTTCCATGTTCGACTTCAGAACAATTCTCACATGGATCGACTTGTACTTAGAGTGAAGATCGAATGAGTTTGAAGACCCCAGATCTAGTTTCATCCATCCGGGCTGCGATATATATTCAGGAAAGACAAAGACATTGACATGTACATCATTGCAGAAGATAATCATCCTACTCAAAGGATGATAATTTCATCAAAATTAGCAGTCTACCATCAGACGATTGTCTGTTCTATGTACAGAAAAATGTATTTATAAAGCTGAGCATGGGAATGCCCGCCTCAGCTAGATCATGAAAGCAGTATGAAAAATAATGTATTGTATTGTATTGTATTACAGGTCTCCTCCCAGCATTGGATGAACTTCGGATCCCCCTGATAAAGCATTTCGCCCGATAAACAGCCTCATACTTTAGGGGGCAACTGTTATAGACATTTTTGTGCCTTATAGCATTGAGCATGAAATGTCCATAATCTAAGGGATCCAAAGTCCCTAAACATGTTGTTCCGACCCCTAGAGGAACAAGGCTAACAAACCACAGCAATTCACAAAAGTTCTCCACCTGAAACTGCTCAGAAACAAGTCAATTCAGGATCATTTCAGTGGCTACACTAGCTATCTGCGCTGAATGTCAAATCCAACACTGGCTACCTGCGTTGAATGTCAACTGGAACAAAGGCTACCTGCGTTGAATGTCAACTGGAACAAAGGCTACCTGCGCTGAACGAGAGTGGACAAGTGGCAGGCTCATTTCTCAAGGTGTCAAGACCCAGGAAGCTTCCAAAATGACACTTGCCTCAGGGAATTCGACTTGTGATGAGTAAGAGGTTCCAAATCTCCAAGTGGAAGCAAGAACCTCCAAGTGGACTCAAGAACTGATAGAGGGAGAGGAAACTAGTCAGATCTCAAGCTGACTCATCCTCTCTCCAAACATCTATATATGGATCTCTCCTCCATGAGATCTAGAGGCTGGAATGTTGTTATTGCAAAGAATTGTTGTTGGTTTGAGACTGGAATCATTGGGTGCTTAATGCTTTGAAGGGGCTGAAGATAGGAATTCCATTTGCTGGGAAGGAGATGCTGGATTGGAGCCCTCTGGGTTGTATCTCTTCCTGAACCTTGTTATTCATCAATAAAGCTATCTTGGTTTCTCCTATATGCTGATGTATTTTGATGTATGAATGTATTAGTGTATTTGGTTTATTTCTAATCCTAAACTAGTTATGAATGTGAACATCTGTCTTTGTGTAGTGTTCTTCTCTTGTCTCAAGTAGCTGTTCTCTTGTCGCAAGTCTCTGTTCTCTTGTGATCTTGCAGGAAGTTGTAGCTGGATAAGCAAGAAGGCAAGTAGCTGTGAACACCCAAAGCGAAGGGAGATTGGATCGAGGGACAAATGGAAGACACCAGTAAGTCTATTGATCTCTCTTCTTTCACATTTCATAAAGGAAGAAACCAGTATAGCTGTACTCGTTTGTTGCTAAGGCACTGTCACACCTTAGGTGGATAGGATCGTCCTGCATAGGCATTTTTCCCCACAACACAAATATTAACAGAACTTGGGCATTATAGAAATAGATGTATGTTATCTTCGCCTTCATTCCTACATAGGTAGAAAATCCCCAGACCTTGTCGATTTCTCTTTTGTAAATTGTCCCATGTAAGGTTTTTATTCTACAATGTCAGCCACAGGAACATGGTTATCTTTATAGGAACGTTCGTATGGCAAAATTTATAGAACCAACACCTATCAGATATCTGTAGTTCTTTCATGCAAATATTAAAGTAGCAGTCTGCTACTTCTATCTCCCCGTTTTTTTTTTGTTTTTTGTTTTTTTTTTCTGTTTTGTTTTGTTTTGTTTTTTTGTTTTTTGTTTTTTTGTTTTTTTTTTGTTTTTTGTTTTTTTGTTTTGTTTTTTGTTTTTGTTTTGTTTTGTTTTGTTTTTTTGTTTTGTTTTGTTTTGTTTTTTTGTTTTGTTTTTTGTTTTTTTGTTTTTTGTTTTGTTTTTTTTTTTGTTTTTGGTTTTTTTTTTTTCCCTGTCCATGTCTCCCCTCCAGTCATAGAAAAGTTCAGTGCTCTTCATCAACTTAATGCTTTGGATCCATTCCTGTTCAATATGCCCGATGAGGTCCAATTGGTTGGGCTCCATCCAGATTGGTATGGTACTAATCTGTTCTCGGATGACTCGGTTCCAGAAAAAGATGCCTTTGCTATTGAGATAGTTTATTAACTCTACTTAAATAGGTGATTCTATATTCATAGCTAGGATACAATCTTTCGCCAATATAATTTTGTGTCCAGTGCCAAAAGGCCAGGATATGTTCTGTAGAAAAATTTCTTTTATCTTGTTGAAAATGCACCATATTTTTTATCCTTTTTTGTATTTCCAATAGATCCTTGTCTCATCTAGAAAATAAAGTTCTTATTCTTAAGATATTTGAAGTGAATTATTTCACCCCATATGCCTTCATTGAGAATACCCCTCCATAACGATTTAAGCAACAATGCCCAACCAAGATGTCTAACATTTATAACTCCCCATCCTCCAAGCTTTTTCAGTCTGCTAATCTTCTCCAGTTTGACCGAATGGTATTTGAAACATTTTCCAGCCCCAGACCATATGTATTGTGCCATTATACAATTGAGAGAGTGTAAAATAAGTTGCAGGATTCGAAATAGATGTGCCCAATAAACTCCCAATTGCGTGAGCACCGACTGGGTGAGGGTGATACGACCTCCCAGAGATAGGCACTGGTGTTCCCAACCCTTGATTCTCATATGAAATCGATCCATGAGCCACATCTAGTCTATATTCTTGTATTTTCCTGGCTTTAGGTGGTATCCTAAGTATTTCATGCCCACAACCAGAGGTTCCGCTCCCACCCCGAAATTCCTCTGAATATATAAGATGTATTCTAAGTTGCATGATCCATATAGGATGGATGATTTGAGCTCATTCATAAAGAGGCCAGTGGCTCTTATGAAATTCTTGAAGATTTGGGATAGTGTGAGCCATTTGAATCTATTGATCATTCCCATCAATAGAATATCGTCTACAAAAAAGCTGTGTGAGATTGAAATTTGACTGCTAATTTTTAAAGCATCAAACTGACCTATTGTCACCTGTTTTTTGATGTGTAGGCTTAGAGCATCCATGGCTAGTATGAACAAGAGGGGAGAAAGAGAGCATCCTTGTCTAAGTCCCCTTCCGGCTCCAAAAAAATGAGATGGATAACCATTAATTACCACAATGTATATGACTGTTGTGACGCATGCCATTATCCATTCAACAACATTTGGTCTTATGCCAATTTTATGAAGAACCATTCTCAAATATCCCTAATCTAGGTAGTCGTATGCCTTTTTGAGGTCCACCTTCATAACTGCGGCATTCATCTTTTTTGTCTGAATAGTATGCATGCACTCCTGAGCAATGGCCATGGCATCATGTATTCTTCTGTTATGGAGAAAGCCATATTTCAACGGGGATATGTATTTTGATAACATTCACTTTATCCTAGTGGAAATAGTCTTAGATATAATCTTATAAATGAGATTACAAAGTGAAATTGGACGATAATCAACAAAGGTGGCCGACATTTCTTTCTTAGGAATGAGTGCAATGTAAGTATAGTTTACATGAGGATTCATATATCCCTTGATTATAGATTCTTCTACCATTCTTAGAAGGTCCTCCTAAAAAATGTCAAGGTAATGAACAAAAAATTAAACTGTCCAGCCGTCTGGTCCCGTACTTTCGTCACCCTTCATCAATTTTATAACCTGGGATAGTTCCTCCATCATGACAGGTTTATACAGCTCCTAATTCACCTCCTCGTCAAACATCGTAGGGTATTCACTTACCCCCAGACTTGTGCCTCCCCGCCATCAAATTCCTTGCGTCTATAGGCATGTTCAAAATGAGTGACCGCAAGATTTGTGATTTCCTGTTGTGTGCTATAGCAATTTCCATCATCATCTGCTATCTCCCAAATGGTGTTCATTTTCCTTCTATGATTGGCATATTGGTGAAAGAACTTTGTGTTCTTGTCCCCTTCCCGGATCCAAATAACACGGCTCTTTAAATGCCATGTGGTTTCCTTTTGCTAGAGGATCTTCTTCTTCTTCATCTCGAGTACATGGATTTGTTCCCGCACTTTGGCAGACGGGGAGTGTGTGGCCATAAGATCATGTAGTGGCCTCAGGGCCTTTTCTATTTCTGTCAGCTCTTGTTTCAAAATTACCTTCTTCTTCCATTCCCATCTTTTAACCACTGCTTTTAAGGAACGTAGCCTATGTAGAATGTCCTCCATGGTGGAAAGGCCAATCATTCTATGCCTATCTTTAGACCAGTGAGCACGGATGAGGGTCTCAAATTCTGGGTCTTCCAACCATACCCTATTAAACTTAAACGGAAAACCAAGACTTATATCCTCACTACGCCAAGTGAAAGAAATTTGCCGATGGTTTGATATATAGTTATTGACAATACAGGATCTCACATCTCCCAGTTTTTCCACCATGTGTTCATGTAAGAGAAAATGATCAAGTCTCTTAGCTATATAGTTAATTCCATTCCTACCATTGTCCCAGGTAGGTGCACTCTTGACTAGGCAGATGTCTACTAAATTGTGTTCAAAAATAATATCTCTAAGTTTTTGTGCCATCTTATCAACACTTCTGGATTGACCCCACATTTCATCAATCCCAGTAGTGCAATTAAGGTCTCCAGCCAATATAAGAGAAAATGAATGCAAAATTCCAGATGCTTCCATGCTATCCTAGAATACCTCCCTATCCCTGTAAGGGACATATACATTGAGGATGTGTGTCTTCCCCGGGATGCCTCTGATGTTTCCTGCCAAGAACATGCCCACAGAATAGGAAAAAGCCTTCATCTTAGCCCATTAAGGATCCCATAGGGCAGCTAAACCCCCTGATCTTCCAGTAGCATCAGTAGCCACCATATACCATGTAGGGAGCATCCTCCAGAAATAATCTATAGTCTGAGTAGCCGAGTGCATAGTTTCTTGAATGAGAATAATAATAGAACAGGAAGAGAGGAAGAGCTCCTTGAGGGAGAGGAATTTTGGAAGGGCCCCCAAACCCCGAATATTCATAGAAAGGATGGAATTCATTTAGGTCGTGTAGTGGGCATGCTTGCTCTAAGGGCCCGGGGAGAGATGGGGGATGAAATAGGAATATCGATGAGGGAAGGGGAATTTGTCAGAGTAGTATTAGTTTGTCGTGGGCGTCCCCTAAAATGTCTGCTACCTCTGTTTTGAGTCCTCCTTACAGTTATGTTCCCAACAGAGGATGGGCTGATGACCGGGGACGTTGAGCCAGGTGGTTTGTGAATAGTGAGAGAGTGAAGGTCAAGTGTCTTCCTCTGAAGTAAAAAATCCAGGTCACTATCAACCGAGTTATTCGGTGAGGATACCAGAGATATCGGTGAAATAGGCCTAGTAGGAGTTGAAATAGGGTGGGTGGTAGGGGAGGAAGGATTACGTGCCTGCGTATACATGGCGAAAGATGTGGAGGGAATGTCAAAAGGAGGTCTCTGAGACAGAACAAAATTTAGGGGAGGCAGAACTGGGGCAGAAAGAAACTGATTTTGTTCCTATCGGGGTGAGTCAGCAGAATTATGAGAGCCAAAGTGTTCCGACATCTAAGGGGATGTGGGAACATGAATGGGAAAAGACACGTCATTTACAAGATGGGGAGATGGATCAGAAAAAAATAGAGCAGAGTGATTAGTATTACCTGGACATGGGAGTTCATCACCTTGAGTCACGGTCTTTCCTCGACATGAGTTATAATATTCAGGCCTGGCCTCCACCTTGTTCATGTATTTTTCCCTATGACGTCCCTGGGTAGAATGCCAACCACCTTTTCCTTTAGGACAAATTTCCATAAGATGGCCAGTCTGATGGCATATGAGGCATCTGAAGGGTATTCCCCAGAAATCCAGACACTGTCGAAGATTGATATCCTCCCATCTTAATTCAATATGGTCTGGGAATGCCTCACAGAAATCCTTCTCGATTAGGATCCAAGCAACCCTTTTGTCCCTGGCCCCCAGACAACGGGGGTTGACATAGATGAATTTTCCTATGGCATTGCCGATATCAGTGAACACTTCCTTAGTCCAAAATTCAATTGGAAGTCCCAGTAGTTTGACCCAAATGAGCTTGTTTTTAGGCATTTTCTTCAGAGGATTAAAGCCCACGTACCAGGAGTGTAGAGCCAAGAAACTGCATCCCTTCACCCATGGTAGCGCCAAAATTTTTTGTAAATCTTCCTCATTGAGGAAATGGTAACTGTACCAGCCGCCCATTAATCTAACCACTGTAGGGATATATCCCATAAGGGACTTCCATTTAGTCGCAACCCAATTCTGCATCTCTGCTTCCTCAATCTCTGCAAAATACCATTTACCCACCAGTGCTCTCTTCTGAAGGCTAATTACTTTGTCGAAAAGAACGTCGTGGCCGAAAGATAGTATAGGTGTTGGAGCAATGATTTGGATGGCATGATGTTTTTGGCCACCCCGTCTTCCACCACCTTTTTACGAGCCTCGTGTGAGACATGCGCTTCAAGCCCACCATCTGCCCACATATCTCTTCCATCTCCAAGGGTCGTCAGTCGAGGAGGGTGGGCCATGTTCCTTGTCAACTCTGAGATAGCGTGGCGTTGTGATTCAACATCCACAGTGGCTCGAATGAATGCCTCGTGGGCTGAGGTGTCGGATGCAAAGGGGTCCATCCGAGACCAAATAAATAAAATGGAACAATGCCCGGGTATGGTACTGTCCCACCAATCAAGATTTTATCCTGCAGAAAATAAATGAGGATCCTCCCTCCTGCTGAGGGGAGGTCAGCTCCCACGCCTCAACCAACCTGGATCTCACAAACCAAGGAGAAAGAACGCCGCCGAAAACAAATGCCTGATAAGGAAAGAATGTACTTCGGATCCGGAAATAAGTTAGGCCCAGAAACAGAGAGTCAGCACATAAGAGGGATCAAGTGGTGGCATCAGAGAGAATGTGCATAGTGTGTGATGACAAGGAAAAGCTTGATCTGATTCTTCAACTTGTCCTGACGATGAACCACACCGGTTGGTTCGAAACATGTCGACAAATGAAATATCATGTGATTACGCCGAAAAATCTCTCGTAAAAAAAAAAAAACTAAACAATTTTTTTATTTATTAAAAAAAAAAATTATTAAAAAAAAAACACATTTTTTTAATTAAAAAAAATTATTAAAAAATTTTAACCAATTTTTTCTATTAAAAATTAAAAAATTACAAGGGCCCTCTGCCCAGAACTGCATAGCCACAGGCGGGCATATTTTTTTTTTTAAATAAAAAAAAAAAATCGTTAAAAAAAAAAAAATTCAATTTTTTTTTAAATAATTTTATTAATTTTTAAAATTTTAAATAAAAAAATCCAATTTATTTAAAAAAATAAATAAATGTTTTTTTTTAATTAAAAATAAATGCTTAAAAAAAATTAATAATTAAAAAAAAATTAATTTTGTATTTTTTTTGTTTTTATATAAAAAATGTAAGTTTAATAAAAAATAATAATTATTATTTTTTTTAAATCAAATACACATATTTCTTTATAAAAACATTTTTATTTTTATTTTTATTTTTTTATTTTTTTAAATTTGAAAAAACATATATTTTAGGCAATTTTCATGTTTTTTGGTTTTTCTTTTATAATTTGAGCCTATTTTTGGTTTTTTAGCTTTCTTTTTAAATGCTTTTAATATTAATTTTAAAAGTTTTTTTTTTGGTTAATTTTTTTATTATTTTTTAATCTAGTTTGTTTTTAATTTTTTTTTCCTAGTTTTTGCTAATATTTTTTTTTTCTTTCTATTTTGAACATTTTTTTTGTCTTTTTTATATATATCTTTTATTTTGTTTTTTCTTCCAAATTCTTTTATGGTTTATGAGATAATTTTTCTTTTTTTTTAACATTTTTTTTGTCTTTTTTATATATATTTTTATATTTGGTTTTTTAAGTAATCAACATTTTAATCTTAGTTTTAGTAGTTTTTAATCTTTTTTTGTTAATTTTCCAATTTTTTTTATTTTTTTTTTTAATCTAGTTTGTTTTTAATTTTCATTTTTTTTTAAGTTTTTTGCTAATGTTTTTTAAATTTTTCTATTTTTACCTACTTAATTTTAAAGTTTATTTTAATGTTTTTTTTTTCTTTTCCATATTTTTGTTTTTTTTTCTTTTGCCAATCTTCTTTATGGATTACAATTTTTTTTCCCCATTTTTTTTTTAAATATGTTTTTTTACTATTTATTTGTTTATAGGTTTTAATTATTTTTTTTCAGATTTTTTAATTCCTATCGTTTTTTTTTTTTTTTGAACAATTTTATGATTGATTTTTTTTTTTTTTTATGTTTTGTTTTTAGTGTATATTTTAATTTATGTTTTGTTATTTTTTTTAACCTTTTTTTTGTTTTGTGTTTTTTCATTGTTTTAATTTTTTAATTTTTAATTTTATTTTATGTTTTCATTATTTTTTTGAAATTTTAATGTTTTTTGGGGTCATGATAAAATATTTTACGCCATTATTTTGAAATGTTGAAATTTTACCCTTGAAAAAAAAGTGTTATCCCAGCGTCAACACTTTTCGTTTTGAGGGTGTTTTTTGGACAATTTTTACACAAAAAATTGGTTTTCACCGCCATTTTTAAAACATGTTGAAAATTTACCCTAGAAAAAAAATATGTTATTCCAGCATCAACACTTTTCGTTTTTAGCACTGTTTTTGATATTTTTACGGGGTTTTTTTGCCAAAGTTCCCGTTTTGAGTTTATAGTTCCAATTTCAAAGTTTACATTGTTTAGTAGGGAGGCTTGGCTCCCAACTCAAGATAAATTCATACTTTCAGTTGCTTGGTTGCCTTCTAGTACACATGATTTGCCTTATTTTGCATTCTTACTTGCTTGCATTCCTTCTAGTACTTCTGATTTGGTTGTTTGCACCTTCACTTGCTTGGCTGCCTTCTAGAAGGGGGTTGTTTGTACTCTCAGTTGATGGAGGGATATTCGAATGGAGGGGCAGTAAATGAGGAGGATTTACCTCCTGTAATTCCTCTCCCTTGTCCCATTCGAGTTTTTACCAATGTCTTTACCATAGTTCCTTGCTTTTATCTTTTATCCCTACATTTTCCTTGCTTTTATCCTTTATTCTTGCATTACATCCACATTAGACCACAAAGCAAAATATCCAACTCTACTCATCTCATAAATAAAATATAATGAAAAGTATGCAATAGGCTCTGAGAATAGTTGGTTTGACTAAGCTAGGAGGTGAATTAAGGTCAATTAAGGCCCATATAATTACTCAATGATGAGTCTCATCAAATATCTTGAAAATTGTGCATCAATTTGCTAAGTTGTTTCAGGCGGAGATGCATATGGATGAAAGTAACACGCCCAAGCAATTTTAGAAAATTCCATTGCTCACTTTTTGAGAAATTGAGCTCCATCACCTAAATATATTTTTAAATATTCTTGATATTCATGCATCCATTTGCCAATTTGTTTCATGAGGAGATACATATGGATGATGGTAACATGCCCAAGAAATTTTAGCAAATTCTAGTGCACATCTTTTGCGAAATCGAGGCCCATCACCTACAACGATTTTTATTTTTTCTCAATATTTGTGCATCGATTGGAAAATATTCTTTTATGGGGAGGTGCATAAGGATGATGTGACATGCTAAGAAAATTTCAAGTCAATCCAATATACCATTTCGGAGATATGGGAAAAACAAGTCTACTATGGGTTTGTTACAGGATGTTGCTATAAGATTCCCTATATTGCTACAGATGTCTTGAACTACTACAGGAAATTGGCTAAGGGGTTTTGGAGAAAAAAATGGATAGCTAAAGTGTTGGAAGGGTGTATGACAGTTGTGAAAAGTGTGGGGAAGATGAACATCACCCATGGCCAAGCCCAACACTCCAAGAAGGTTAGATTTGACTGAGATAGCTTTCTCATGGTAACAGGAAGACACAGGTTTAGAATGTGGGTTGGCATCCTTAAACTCCAACAATAACATATTGAATGCCAGAAAGAGGCCTGCACACAAAAAAGATTGCATCAGTTAAAAAACTCATCATGCTATGAAGACCTATGCATTAACAAATAAAGAAAGTCAACACCTTTGAAATCATCATGTTATGAAGCTCAACAACAACATTTTAGCCAAGGATGTGAAGCAGCAACAACAACAACAAAAAAAACCAAGGATACCTCCAGATTCAAGACTATCAGCAATAGGACCTCCAACAGATTATCACATGCAGCTTCAAGATCATTAGCAGCAACTTCAAGACCACCAAAGGAAAATTCAACATTCATATCAACAACCTCAATATCACCTGCAAAAACACATCAAGGGTAAGGCTCAGAGATGCAATCTGTTAAACCTTTCTTACGAACTTATTTTAGCTTGAAAGACATTGCAAGTGTATAAAGGAAAAGGTTTTTATAGCCAAGATTAATAGCAAAGCAAACTCGACCTTATCTAGCAATTAACTTCACTTTTCCACCAAGACACTTGCATATGGGGGAGATGACAAGACAAAAGTGAAAAGGACTTGAGAAAGTGGGATGTAATCATTTAGTTGTCATGGAAGACAAGGAATGTGAAGGGGTAGGTGAGGGGCAACCCATTTAACTCAAAGCACTTTGAGTTTATTTTTCATGCAATAAAAGAATAGAGAAAAGTTGAAAAAAATAATAATGGAACAAAAACAATATATATATCTATATCTATATATATATATATAGATATATATTGGACCCACCATCTCTTGGCATGCAAAATTTAGTTTCTACAGGATTCAAGTTGTGTGCAGCTCATTATAGTTGAAGAACCACATGAGGGAAAGAAGCAGCCTCAACCTACAGTAGGGATTCCTTGGGAAACTGAGATAGAAAAATGCAGTAGCAAGAAGAGAAGTAGAAAGAGCATCAAATAGACCAGAAAATAAAGCATGAAAAATGTCAACATACATGAAGAAAAACAAGGCAAGCAGGATGAATAGGTTGCTTAGAGGATGAGCAACAGTTTCAGTACAGAGTTATGATGGGCCTCAAAATTAGACATAAATTAAGGCCCATCTAACCTTTCTTAGGAACATGAAGGTTATATTAAACCTCTCCTTCTACACTTAATAATGCTTTTTAGCTTTAATATGTTAATTAGGAATCTTTATGGATAATTCAATATGTGTGCCTAATATTATTGATTTTTATAGAATATTGTGAGAATATGGGTAGATTATGGAGATTTGGAGGAGGAGATAATTTAGGGACTTGCTCCCTACTACAAGAGGATCAATATTGGATAATAATCAACAAGATATTCTAAAATTATTGCACAGATTCTCGAACTCCAACGATTTAGAAAATCTAGGAATGTGTTCCCTGTCATTTAATGTAGATTCCAAGTGTTGGGAACCAAATCCATTAATTGAGGTATTTTGGAGGGGAAAGTTTCCTCCTTTCATGTGGAATGCTTTCTAATCATTTTTTATAAGTACCAAGTCAAATTTTCCTCTAGGGGTTGATTTTTCTTAGTCTTCTTGTGTTAAAATTGGCAACTAGGGCCAAACTCCACATGGGTCATCTTATTTATGAAAGCTCATATTTTTCTTGGATTCCTCTCTCTGAGAGATTGATCTAAAGATCATCTGATTCCGACATGTAAAAATGAAGATATGAATTTATTTGTATTATGGACAATTTGTCAAGGTTGACCAGCAAGCAAAATATGCATTTTTAACCCCAGTTCATCCTCACCGTGGGATATAAAAGAATGAGACCTCAAGTCATTATATCATCATATCATCTCATGATCTGGCTCTCCACTTGTTTGGGTATGTCTTCTCCAAAGGAGGACTTGGTGGAAAGAAGGATCTCAAGCCCTAGCCGCAGCAAAGAAGGAGCCTTAAGACAGCGTGAAGGAGCCTAGAAGGACAACATGGGAATTTTTGTGTGTTGTAAGTGACAACATGGTGAATGAGGTTGTTCTAGGGCATGAGTTAAGAACTGTTTTAAGTGTGTTTGCGAGGTAGGGAAGTTGCAGATATAAGGAGATGTAATGTGTTGAAGAGGTCTGCCCTAAAAGGCTAAGAACATATCAGCGTAGTGCTAGATGTGTATGCAATTGGGTGCTTAAGACAGCTAGGCCGAGTTCTTTAAGGCTAACACGTTGCTCGATTGATGGTACTTGGGCACTATTTTGGGGATGATTTTCTATAGGGGTTACTATGTGTTAGGCTGTAGGCCATAGCACCACAACAAGGGCCGCATAGGGTAGTCAAGGGCTGACATATGCCCTAAGGAAACATCGTAGCAAGGGAGGAGCTCCTCAAGGGTGTGACACAGCTCTCTAAGGCACTGTTTGGAGACTTTCAAGGAAGTTTAGAGCTACAAGTGCCCTTACCAGAACAACAACCAACAGCAGAATGCAAAAAAAATTATGAGCAATGTTTTGGGCTGATTGAGCTTGATATTGGAAGCTGAAGTTGACTAGGTTTAACTGAGCTCCTTAGAGGAAGAATTCTACCCTGTTTGGACAGCATTGACTTCTTTGGTTAGGGCTTATCTACTGCTATCATAAATCATCATATTTGTTAATTTGTATTGTCTCTCTCTACTAAACTATTGAAGAATATAAGAAGAATTGATCAAGGGTTTCCCCACATTAGGGTTTGTCCCTGGCTGGTGCCACATCTTGTGTCCTCTTGTCTTGGCTTGTTTTCTACTATTTATGTTTATGTTCTATCTGCAATTTACTATCATGTTGATCTGATTACTAAACTAGATATTGATATTGGCCTTATAAAGAAATTGAAGTAAATTGCTCTTAAGCATAGAACATACCAAAATTAACATGATATCAGAGTTGAGGTGAAGAGAAAGCCCAAGAAAGAGTGAAAGATAAATCACCTAAGACAGTTGGACAAGGACAAAAGGCTCAATGGGTTCCTCATCCCACTTCCCCGCTTAAGACAAGCTCCATGAAAAGTCTTACTATCATGGATGGAAGATGTCTCTTGATCTGACATTAGAAGAAAAATAAGTGTTGGATTATGTGTAGAGGAAAATCCCCGAGTCTCCTTCAAATGCATCAGTTGCTACAAAGTCTAATTACAATAAGGCTGAAGTCAAAGAAAAAAAGATTATCATAGATTCCATTGACAAGCGTTTGGTGGCTTGCATCTCCGATTTGAACACCTCCAAGGAGATCTATGATAGGTTGGTCATCATGCACAAGGTTAGTGATGCAAATCGAATTTTATTTATCAAAAATAAGTTGAAGGATATTAAGAAGGGCAAGGACGAGGATATTTAATCCTACTTCTTAAGGATCACTGGGATCAAGAATGATCTACTTTCGATTGGAGAGGTCATTCCTGACATGGAACTTACTATCATTACCCTTGGAGGACTCCCGCCTGAGTGGTATATATTTAGAACCACTATTCTCAATAATGATCAAATTCCAGGGTTTGAAGAATTGATGTCAATATGCTTTCAAGAACAGACAAGAATGGTGGAGAAATAAATGCCTCCTAATGGAGGCAACCCCACTGCTTTCTCCACTCATGCCAAGAGGAGAAATAATGTAGGGTCTAAAGGTAACTTCAATAGAAAGCCTAGATCTAAGGGTCGAAGGAAGGGTAGGTGCTTTGTTTGCAATAAGTTTGGCCACTATGCAAGGGAGTGTCCAAATAGAAGGGACACAACACATGATGATGATCTCAATCACTCCAGGGGAAAATTCATTAACAACAATCAAAGGAATGGCTGGTTCAATGGAAAAGGAAAAAGGAATGTGCGACACCAAGGAAATGGTCAACCCTCCGAGAAAGCAAGGAACTCCAGGTATGAAGAATCAAATGTTGTTAACAATAAGCAAAAGGAATACTATCTTATTGATGAGCACCAGTATTGCAGCAAGAATGTTACAACTCCTAGAGCTACTGGTGGGCTCCACTATTGCAGAAATAATGTTGCAACTCCTAGGGCTCCCTTCTTTACTTTTATCAACCCGGTAGTTCATAACAAACTTGGAAGCGACAATGCTATATGCACAAGTACTAGCTCTTGCTGCGGCTGTCACTTGATCAGTTGGCACAAGTCCACTAGGAGCTTAAGCCAACTTCTATGAGCTCTTAGAAGAAGATTTTAAATATTATGGATGAAAGCTAACTCCAAGGAGGCTAATCTACTTGCAAAAAGAAGCGGAAAGCTGAAATAAAATGCAAACCCTAGTTTTACCGACTAACCCTACTGGTGTAAGTAAAAGGATGAAAGCTAAAGAAATGGATGCCATTGACTTCTAGAAAGGTAACATGCATGTGACTAAGCTACTTCTGAAGAGAAATATGAATAAAACATCTTTTTGCATTTTTGAGTAGTTTGTCAGAATTATTTTGCATGTGCTTTAACTGTTTTTGACTGTGCAGAGGTTGATTGGCGAAAGGAAATGGAGTAGGTGCTTGCAGGAGGTTGGGAAGGTTAGAACAGGGACTAAGGGGTCTCTAGCACCCTTCTAGAGAGTTTCGCAGTGTTCAGATCCCAAGACACCTCTTTCGTGAGCTTCTATAGGAAGTCTGCAGGGGTTCTACAGGATGTTCTATGGCTTCTACAGGATGTTCCGAAAGGGGATTTTTGGAGGGTTGAGGGTGGAAGAAAGGTGAAGAAGTGGGTACGGAGGTTGGATGATGATGTGGAGGGGTCCAGGACCTGGCGAACGAA
Organism: Pinus tabuliformis; assembly: GCA_031772625.1. NCBI lineage: Eukaryota > Viridiplantae > Streptophyta > Pinopsida > Pinales > Pinaceae > Pinus > Pinus tabuliformis. Next base: position 278,708,633 of record CM062810.1, on the reverse strand, counting down.
GCGGCTGAGTGATAAGGATGGTTGGATTTGTTCAAGGAGGGGTAGAGCAATGTTGCACAAAAATATGGAAATTAAGTCAAAGTGAGGGAACGTAGCAAATGTGAGGCAAGAATCAGAGTTAGAGGATGGAGCAAGCAGTATTGCTGGAGTAGGGGTAGGCAAAGAGGTATCTCAGGTGCTCTGCAAGTTATTTTCCAAAATATTCAAACAAAGACTCGGAAAACCAAAGACCTAGCTACTTTAACCTAATCTGAGCTAAATATCAGCGAAGAAAATGAACAGAAATTTATTGGAAACAAAATCATGTGAAATAGCTATAAAAACTAAGCAATCATGGACGTGAGCATGTAACTGCAACTGGTATCAGCTTCCACAAGTGAGAATCTAACACTAACAATTTCATGATGAAGAAAAGACAGTGTTTTTGGTGGCGGCAAAGATGCCTTGGTCCTAGCTCATGGTCCCACGGAGGGAGAGGTGAGATCAGGGGTACTTGATAGCATTTTTCTGAAGATCTTCTCTGTTATCAACCTATCAAACCAATCTAAACATGAAAAGCCTTTTTAATCATCAACAATGACCTAGGTAACCAAGCAAGACTGTAATCTACTTAACATAAATTATTTGATAAAGACATCAACAACACATGACAGTACACAAAGGAAGCCTTGGCACTTGAGTTGGGCCCAACCCCAAGAGATGCAGGCTCCTAACAAGAAGGTCAGTACTAGTTCCAAATGAAACTGCTTTCCATTACTCAAAAATAACCATGTCACAAAAGAAGTTGTACAGTGGAAGCTACAAATGAGCTGAGAAACTAGCAGCACTATAGTGCAAAATACAACTATTCAAAAAGTAACCTACGAAGGTTGGAAGCCTTCCTATTTATGCACCATGAGGACCTCCAACAGTCCTCCTTGATTCGAGGGGCTTGGCTGCCCAAACTGCTAGTACTCAATCACTTCATAAAAACTACTTGGCTGCCCTTGGGAATCAATGTTGGTGGGCTGCTGAACTCCGAGCGGATTGTGGAGAGTTCAAGGAAGAGGCCATTTAGTGCAGGAGGCACCCTCCCTGTAAATCATCAGCCTTGTCCCCTTGCATTCGGCTGTCAAATGGCTCATAAATGCTTGACCTTGGTCCAAAAGTTTTCCAAAAATTTGCAATAAACACGTATTAGTCTTCATGGTCAAGTGACTATCCTCATTCGTTCAATCAACATAAATATACTCAAAATCATGCATAAACTATGAAGAATTGTGGATTAATGGAGAACAATAGGCAAAATGAGCCCAATAAGTTACCCATTTTTGGGGCTCATCAGTTACCAACTTTACTTTATCAACCCGGGGTTCGTACAAACTTGGAGATGACAGTGTTGTATACACAAGTAAAAGTGATGGTTCTGCCTTTTTTCACTGTTTATATGGAGAGAGACCACTATTGTTTTCAAGACAGGCTTCTATGGATTTAGAAGAAGCTTGATAGTCGATGAAAGAAAGAGAAATCTACTCTAGGAGAAAGCTTGTCTATTGCAAATAAGGAAAATGACTAAAATCCTACGCTAAAAACACACCATTCTCTAACTAACTGCTGAGAAACTATGCTTTACAAGAATTCCAATCCAACATGTATGAAATGCTACTATCTAAAGCATGGAAATGCAAGACATCAAAAATCACTACTGTGCATGTAAAGGACTAAAATAAATCTGTTTTGTTCTTTTTATTCTTTTTCTAGAAAATCAAGTGTAAACCCTAATCTATTTTGGTGATGTGGCAAGTGGCTTAGTCATGTTGGTGGATGGTTGGGAGGTTTAGGAGATGGTTTTAAGGTTTGGGAGACCTGGTGTGGCTTCCTAGAAGTTTTTCCTCAATTCGGCCTCAAAACAAGCCACTACAGGAAAACCTACAAAATGTACTAAAAACCTACAAGATTCCTTGTATTTCTACAGGATACAGTCGAGAGAAAAAAGATGGTTGCTGGAGGTGATGGAAGGCTTAGGGAAGGTGGTGGATGGGTGGAATGGAGTGAGAAAATTCTTAGGATCACTCAGAACTCAAAACCAAGGTTAGGAGATGGTTGGATTCACTCAACATGCTTGGAGGAATTTCTATGTAAAACGATGAGATTGGTGAAGATCTTGGTGAAAGAAAGGAATGATTATGAATGGATGAAGTTAGAAGGTGGTTTCCTGGTATGAGATCCCTTTATATTTCTGAAGCACCTGCTCTACATCAAACATTTATAATTGCCAAAAAGTTATGTAAAGAAGAAGAATTCTAACAAGCTAGAAAATCAGAACTTAGTGAACTAGTTGTCTACTTCATGCATGAGGAAAATTTTTGAATAAAATGGAATCTGGAATGAGATCTACTATAAGAATGAAGATGGAAGAGATGGAAATTAAATACTACACTTGAAAAAATGATCAAATGCTGGTTCAAGTATAGTAAACTCTAAATCTTGTGAGAAAATGGAAATATGTCTTTTTGGGGATGCATAAGGGTCTTTTCCTCAAATCATGATCCCTGAATGAAGAGGTGAGGCCAAGACACCTACTGATAGCTTTTTGGTGCTCCTTTCATCCCTTCTAACCTTCCGCTGAAGTAAAGCACAAATGGAGACAAACTAATAAACAACTAATCAAATCCACAGTACTTGCAATGAGATACTTCTAGAGACAATTTAACCATGAATCTATGAAACTAAGCCAAGCATATAGATACAAGAAGAGGATCATTTGCTGCTAGGGTTGGTCCCTAACCCAAGATCTTCATCCCTCTAATTTAACTCAGTGTTGGATCAAGAAAAAGCTCATTTTCATTATCAAAACAAAAAATTACATCAATGTCTTCCACAAGTATAGAGCTCGAAAATAACTAGTGTTTTTACAACAAAAATTCGAATCCTAATGAGGCTCTAGGCCTCTCTACTTATACAACTAAAGTATCCAACGAATTCCTTAAATCTAGGGAGGCTCGACTCCCAAACTCGAGATGAACTAACTCTTTGTCTATCACTTGCTCAACTGCCTTTTGATCTTCATGACTTGGCTGCTTGCACTCTGAGCTGGTGTGAATAATGGAGGAATATTCAAATGGGGGAGGAGTAAATGAGGAGGATTTAACTCCTACAATATCTCTCCCTTGTCCCATTCGGGTTTAAAACCTTAGTCTTGCCAAAATTCCTTGATTTTCTCTTCCAAACTTGCATTCAATGCATATTAGTCCACTAGGCATATTATCTCACTTTAACTCATCCCATTAAGCAAAATATAATCAAAACATCTAATAAGTTGTGAGAAGAGTTGATTTGACTAATCTAGGAAGTGAATTAAGGCCCATATAATTACCCAATGATGAGGCTCATCATCACCCCCTACTGAAAGTGTTGCTCATCCTCTGATCAACTCAATCAATATCCATGTCTTTCATAGCTCTAGTGGCCTCCCTGACATCCCATGCCTCTGTTGTGGTTTCCTCTTCTTGTGCATAGAATCCTACCTTCTTTTCTACCTCCTCCCATTGCCTTCTTTCTTCCTCTTCCTTCCTTCCTTCTAACATCCCCAAGAGCAATGGGGGACTGAGTCTCATGCCAATCCAATTGACTTTGAGCCTTTCGATGGATTGCTTGTACATGGGTGTCCTGTTCAGTGCTTCTCTCATCCTTTGAGGAGAGTGGTACTCTTTGATCTTCAAACTATATGGCAATGTATTCCATCTCCTTAGGCAAGCTTGCATGCTATCATCCCCTAAAAATCTGAACATGTCCTCAAAATGTGTAATTTATTTCTCTTAGGCAGCAAGAAACCTAGGTGCAAGTTAAGGATCATTAGCAATTAAACTATGTGTACTGATGAGTGCCATTGGATTGGACTGTTCAACTCTAATAATAAGAAGCTCTGTTTGTTCTCTTGCTAATAACTTCTTCATTTCTGCAACCCTTTTTTCCTCATGGTTCATCCATGATGCCAAAGCCATCAACTGTAAATCCACTAGCTTTGCATTAGGGTCCCATACATTCATGTCTGTCAAGGCCATGTTATGCAAATAAAACTCAAACATCTTGGCCCTACCTTCCAATGTTCTTTGATCATAAAGATCAATGAAATTTCTATAATCCTGGAATGGCATAGTGCCTCTCTATGGTAGGGTCTTGATTTGGAACTACAGCCACTGTTCCTTAAGGTATAGTGCATAGGACTTAGCTGGCATCCTGCACTGGATTGCTTCCAAAGAGAGACTGGCCATGGATGCCAATTGATTCTCTCTTTCTTGCAGTTGTCCTTTCAACCATGCATTTTCTGCCTCTAACTGATTTTTCATGATGGCCTCTCTGTCTCTCAAGCTACTTAGTTCTCTACCCATCTCTTTGAGCTTCTCCTCCATGTGACCAATGTCCTCCACTCCCTTGGACTTGGCAATCTACATCCATCTATGAGTTCTGGCTCTCTCTTTCTCAAGCTCAAAGAATAATGGAATGGAAATTTTTTGTGGAATGACCCTACCCCCCTCAATAAATCTATAGTAGGAGTCAAGGTTAGGTTGAGGACTAGGTTCCTCTAGCTCTGGGTCCTCTCTCTTTTTTTCTGGCTACTTACTTCCTTCCTCATCCAATTTTTGAGTTTCCTGTAGGTTTAGCAGAGTTTCCTATAGGACTACCTCTGCTTCCTGTAGGTCTTGTTGTGTATCCTATAGGATGCCTTTTCCTTTGGATGAGGTAGACTTGGTTACAGGCCTTCTCACATAGGTGATAGGAGACTTAGGGGAGGTTTGTGCTGAGGATCCTTCTTCTAGATTTTTCATAGGAGGAGCCATCTTCTCCTACTATTTAGGTGAGTCCTCAATAACAATGGAAACCTTGGTTGCATTTTGGGGTTTTCCCTACCTTATCCTTATTTTGAAGTATAAGGGGTTTTGCCTCTATCTTTTACCCTTTTGTTTGATAGGGGTGCTAAGGGCAGTGAGGGTAGTTGTTGCCTCTCTTAGTGGGTTCTGGAGACACCCTAGGTGACTCCTCCTTGTCTTTTATCTCCTCTTTTCCATTGCCCATTTCACCTATGTTTTTCTCCTCTTCTTCTCCTTCTAGATCCTCATATTGTTTATCAGTTTCCTCCTTGACATCTTCCTCGGTTTATTCATCACCTTCTTTCTTTTTCTCCTCTTCTTCCTCCTCATCTATCTCATCTTCATCCCTCTCTACTTATTCTTCATATTTTTAAGTTTCTTCCTCATCCTTTTCACTAACAGCAGGACTAATGTCATATGTGAGGGCTTTGATATCCTCCTCTATCTGAATGTCTCTAAAAATTACCCATTGGATAGGAATTTTGAGGTTGTGGAGGGAATCTTCTATGATGATTCTAATTAATCCATGGTGGGCTAACTGTTGGTGGTTTTCCTCCTGCACCTTTATGCTTGTATCTATCAGTGATTGTAGAAGGAAGTATGGTATGTTGAGCCCGTGGTGAGGAGGTGTTTTTGCTCCAAGCCTCAATTCTTCAAGAAGCCTAAAGTGATATCCATAAACCACACTATACCTACCTTCACATGATATGTATTTAATAAGGTGGTAGCTTACCTCATTCCAGGGGTATGGTAGGCTTGTTCTCCTTACTCCATTCTTGTTCTCAATGGGCTCTTCTCCCTCTAAAAATAATTTCTTCTTGGTAGTCTGGCTATTTCCCTTATCTTCCTTTCTCCAAGGCACTCCTAGGGGAAGTGTGGTAATTCTACTTATGATTTTAGGGGTGAGCTTTATGGAGAGGCCTCTCACCACAACAGTGGCATGGGCTCTGGTCAATGGAATGAGGGAGAGAGCAAACTCTCAGGCCACTTCATCATCATACCCCCTTAATTTCTCAAAATATCCCATCCAATTATGCGTCGTGAATATTTCTAACACAGGAGGGTGTTGGTGGATTCTCATAGTGTTAATGGGCTCCCTTTTTAATTAGACCCCCCTATCATTTTGGCTGGGATCAACAACTATTTCCTCTTATGGTCGAGTTGAGTGAGGTGGTGTGCTGGCAGCCGAGGTACATTTTCTATTTTTGGGCCATTGGTCCCCACTACCACCTCATCATTCCCCTCTCCTCATAATCAACTCCCACTTCATGCATCCATAGCCTTAACTACTTTTTTCCTTCTCTCTTTTTTGACTTGACTATTGCCACGTGTGGGAGGACCAACTATTTTGTCTTTGTCGACTGAACAAAGGTGGCCAAGTTAGCTGGCCACCTTTCACTTATAAACCAACTCGCTCACAATCTTTACATCTTTTGACTACATAATGAAAATGAGAGAGTGAAATGAGATACTTACTTGTGGTGTTAAGACCTTGCTACAGTTTGTTGAAGACATGAGGTGCTTGTTGTGTGTTGGTTGCATGTTATTTTTCCTTCCTTTTTTTATTGCCCTCTAATGATTCCCTTCATGTGAAGGTACATGGTGTTGAAGATGATGGTGCTATTGCTTCTCTATATCTTCTTTTGCCCTTATATCTTCATGCTAGAACCTTGTTGCTACTCATGATTTTTATTCTGTGGGATAGTCTGCTACAAGATTTCCTACAAGATGTTATGTAAGGGGTGATCAAGGTGGATAGAGGTATGGTAATGAATTTGTGATGTAGGGATGTTATTTTTTGACATGGTGGGTCATTTTCTCACCCTAGGTTTACTTCCTATAGGATTCCCGAGCCACTGTAATTCCTACAGGATCATCCTGTAGGTTTTCAGGGGATCTTGTAGGTTTACAGGGGATCCTGTAGAAAACATAGTCCCCTTGTAAACTGAAGCAAAAGAGTGAAAAAAATGAAATAAATTGTGGAGTGATGAATGATGACGAGTGGAAAAATAAAAACGTGAGTGAAATAGGTCCCTTTTTTATTCTCCTTTTTTCTCTGATCGTCCTCTTGTTTGTTATAGACAATTTTGTGCCTTGCAGCATCAGGCATGAATTGTCAATAATCCAAGGGATCCAAAGTCCCTAAACATGATGTTCCTACCCCTAGAGGAACAAGGTCAGCAAACCAACAGCTCTCAGATCAGTTCTCCACCTGAAAACACTCAAAAACAAGCAATCCTGAAATCAAAGCAGGTGCTCCACTAGGCTTCTGCGCTGAAACTCAACTCCTCCATGGTGTACCTGCGTTGCAAAGTAGGTAGAACAAAGGCCACCTGCGCTGAGCGAGATGGGACAAGTGACACACTGAGTCATTGCTCTGGAATCTTCCAAAAATGACACTTGGATCAGGGATTTCTCCTTGTGATGAGTCAGAGGGTCTGTTTCTCCAAGTGGAAGCAAGGTTCTCCAAGTGGACTCAAGAACTGAAGATCAACTGAAGAGAGAGAGGACACAAGGCAGTTACACATCAGTTGCAAGCTGACTCATCCTTTCTCAATTCATCTATATATTGAGCTCTCTCCTATGAGCTCAAGAGGCTGGAATTTTGTGCAAAGTAATGATATGCTGTTGGTTTCACTATAGAGCTATTGGGTGATTGCTTGAAGGAGGTGAAGAGGAGAATTTCTTTCTGCTGGGAGGTGTTGCTGGATTGGGGCCTTCAATGGTTGTAACACTCTCAGAACTTTACTTCTTCCATTAATAAAAGCTATTGAGGTTCTTCTATATGCACTTGTTTCAATGATGTATTGTGATAATTGTATATTTGATTTATGCTAATCCTTGAATCAGTTATGATTGCATGCTTCTTGTAGTTTCCTTCTTTGTTATTTTGCAGGATCTCATTGTAGCTGGGCCAGCAAAAGAGCAAGGAGCTGGGAGCAAGCAAGCAAAGAGAAGAGTTTGGATTCGACATTAAGCGCAAGGCAATGGTTAGTGCATTTCTTCATTCTCTCTTGCTTTCATAAAGAAGTAAACCTTAAGTAGTTTTCTTTACAGTTGTTGCTGAGGTACTATCACCCTTAGAGTGGGATAGGGTCATCCGAATCGGATACTTTTCCCTACAACAAATTGGCGACTCCGCTGGGGAACGTATCTGTTTGATTGTTTGTGGTATTTTACTATTCATTTCCTGAACAAAAGAGTACCAAATCGAAAAGCTTTTGACTATATCAAAAGCGAAGTAGAGGGCAGCTACTCTAGCTCATTTCTGAGCATGTTCATGATTTGAAGAGCTGATCTACAAGGATCCTTGTAAGCTCTTAGTGATAGCTTTTCATCTTCCTTGTCATCCCTTAGTGTGTGCTTGACTGATAGCTTCTGATTTGAGCAAAAACTGTGAATTTTTGAGAAAATTGTGACCCGGAAACTGTGAAAACGCAACTTTCGTTTTCCAAAGCAGGTAGTACACAGGCTACCTGCTTTGCAACGCAGGTCCCGAAGGGGCTACCTACGATGAGAGCCAGACTGGCTGTGCAGCACCTGCATTGGCCCAATTTTGCCTTGTGCATTTGGGGTTTCCTCCCTTTTTCTTGCCTGTTTTCACTATAGATTTTGCAGCCAGTTACCAGTCTTGTACCTATTCTGAAACCAACCTTACTTGCCATCATTCCGCCTCTGTTATATAACGAAATTGTACTTGTTCTTTTGTATTTCTTACATCATTTACAATTTCCCATAACGAAAGTGAACTAGTCTTGCTTTGGCCTCTTAGATCTGAACCTGTGTTAGGCATTTTGCTGGTCTAAAGAGTTAGCTTGTTTGCTGTCCATAGCTGATTAGTCTTTTTACTTTCGTCATTATGGTTTGATTTCATGTATTTCCAGTGATTAAACAAGTAAATCTTAAGGTGTCTTTTGATTTTGGACAAGCTTGTTTGTTTTCGCTTTAAATCGAAATCAAAGTTATATAACAACTTTCTTTTTGTAATACATCAACATTAAGAAAGGGAAAAGAAAATACATGCATTGTGCATTTTGCATTTGAAAAAGGTTTGCATGATGATTTAGGAGAAAGTGCATTAGTTTGTGCTGTATGAACTGTGTGAAAAGATTTGCCTTTCTTCTCCCTCTGTAGTTAAGATTTTCATCAGTCAAAAAGATTTGAAAAAGCTTGCTTCTCATCTTAGGCTGCATTTAGGATTTTTGTCATATACATCTCGTGGTGAACTTTGAAAGGCAAACTTTAAAAAGATAAACTTAAAATATACTGAATGAACCTAACAACGCATTGAAACATAACGCAAACACATAGAGGTCTAAGCTAGAGACGTGTTCCGGCGTCGTTAAACGTAGTGACTGTCGATCTCTACGAAGGTGGGTGATTCCTCCTGAGAGTCGGTGGCACTAATACGGACTTGTGCTCCCACGTACCATCGAGTATATATTGGGAGACCCCTATAGGCATATATCCTTTATCCTTAGGAAGCCGTGTCGGCCGCCCTACTGATCGCAATGCAGTGAACACAGCATTCACGAAGATTGACCACACGTACCGTAAAACGTATTCCGTGGTTTTGCGAAAGGTTTGGCACACCCTCTGCCTAGATCTCCAGAGCAGTTTCTTTTGGCCTTTTTCAAACTCTATAACTAAAAAAGTCCAACCAAGCATTTGTCACTTCGGGCTCGTTAATACATCGAAGGAGACTAGAGTCATCTTTAGCTTTTTCTCGACTCTTAAAACATGAAAAAGCAAAGTTATGTTTAAAAGCGTCTAATAAAATTCATTCAAATCGGAAACGCAAATTTTCCCCTTTATATTTTAGTTGATCGAGTAATCCGCAATCGTGGAAGAAAGTCAATTGAATATCCGTCGTTCTCGGAGGCTTGCGAGTCAACCGTCTTTGTCTCCGGAATCGAAAACAGTCCGGACAAAGCGAGCTCGTCGAACCAGTTCAAAATCTCCTTTAAAAGTTAGAACAAGTGTTCCAACAACATCTAAGATTCTGGTTACTCCAAACATTTCCGGAAACCCTGCCTCTATAGAAGAAGTTCAACCGCCGCAGAAGGACAGTAATACTGATCCTAGTCTAGGGGCAAATACTTGTATAACTGAACCAGTTCCATCTGTAACCGGTCCAGAGAGTTTAGTTCCTCAAACATCTGTCGCTGTTGATACAACCCCTTCTTCGGCACCGGAAATCTATTACGGACCTGACGGTCTTCCTCTTCCACCTGGTCTGATTGCGATAGAGGAAATTATAGAGGAACCGCAAGTATCCACTCCAACTCATTTTGGAGTAGGGGTCACTCTATTTCCTGCTACAACAGAAGTTTGTCCATCACCAGTGGGAGTTCCTGTAGAATCACTAGGCAATCAATTGGATAGACTCAAAATGTCTAAACAACCGTCGACATCTAGGACTGTGTCAAATGACACGGAGACGGCAGAATTACCTGCTGCAAATCCAACAATGTTCGCCGGCATACCATCTGTCCCAACTAGCTCTCAGTCGCTAGAAGGAGTCCACCAAGGGACTATCTCGGCAGTATGGTCTGTTCCTGTTTGTTCCGGAGTAATGTCTGGTAACTCTTATGGTGAGACTCAACAAATTGACCCTTTTGGGAATCAATTTAGGCCATCCAGTCCTCTGGGACAATCAATTGCCTTGAGTTCTGGATTACCACCGTATGGGGGGCAGTACGCCCTTTCATTACCCCCTCCGGGAGGGTACCCATATGGGAGTTCTCAACCTTATTCAAGTTATGGTGGAATTGCAACGAGTAGTTGGGTACCTATGCTATCCCAGCCACCAAGAGTTGTATATTCTATGCAACAGTGTGTACCTGTGACGAACATCCCAACTACACCGGCTATTGTAACCGTGTCGCAAGTTCAAACGATGCCTGTTGTATGTCAACCTCAGATTTCTCAGGTTCTCATGCATCAGCCCCTTGACCCTGCGACCCAACCACAATCGCCTACTGGTGGGGCGACACAAGTACAATCGGGTACAATCACCCCACATCTTGGTCCAATGGTTAGTATAGCACAACAACCCATGGTATCGCAACCGTGGATAGTGCAATACCAACAGCCACAATTCCAACAAGTGTACCAAGGTTCTGAACAGCAAATCTTTGCGAATACTGGACAACCATATATCCAAAATGGTCAAAATCAACCACTTTATGGTGGTCAAGTCCATCAACCGTATCAGTCATACCAACATCAACTCCATTATGCTGGTATGCAAAGACCAACTGTTCAGGCGATTCCATCGTACCCTGGATACGCTTCCCCTAACTTGAATCAACAGTTACCATTCGTGGCGACTTTAGAGTTGCCTGATTTACATTGGTTAACCAATGATCCAATTGCTTACGCCCCATGGTGGCCAGTGATCCCGCACAAACTCCCATCCGACATTCCTAAATTTAATGGAAATCCAGGTGAAGACCCGTCGAATCATGTGATGACATTTCATCTATGGTGTTCATCGAACACTTTAAATGATGATTCGATAAGGCTTCACCTCTTTCAGAGGACATTGACAGGTCCAGCGGCGAAATGGTATATAGAATTGCCAAGAGCTTCGTTCGACAATTTTAGCTCCCTTGCCACGACATTTTTAACCCACTTTCAATTACCGATAAGGTATGAAACGGGAACAGAGATATTGACTAACTTCAAACAGACAACCGCAACTCATATATCAGATCATATACATGAGTGGCGACGTCGACGAAGAATGGTTAAAACATACGTTCCTGATCAGCTTTTAGCTGAGTGGTTTATAAAGTCGTTACTTCCGGCCATAACGGAAGATGTGGCAAAGGGGGGAGTCGTAACAGAAGAGCAGGTTATTGCTCGTGCACAATATTTGGACTTAGTATATACTCAGTCCGGCACGCTCTATGACAAAATACCAGACGCCCCTAGACCAGATTTTTCAATCCCTCCTCCTCCTAAATCAAATAGTGACTCTCATGCCGGCGATGGCGTGATTGGCACGGCAAACACGAATCCGAAAAGGACCAATCAAAAGAAGGCCCGTAAGGATTCAAATCAAAATGCGCATGGAGAAATTCTTGCTTCGGAAGTAAATGCCGTATCGACAGATAAAGGCAAAGAAACCAATCAACCAGGAAGCAAGAAGAAGCAAAACAAAGGGAAGAAGAATAAACAAGGTGAGTCATCCCCTAAGAAAAATTCTTCGAACCCTCCTGGGAATAGGAAACCGAATCCATGTCAAATATGCGATGACAAGGATCATAACACTAAGAATTGCCCATTCAAAGCTGAGCTAAAGAGGTTCTTTAAGAGTCTGAATACCTCAGCTGTGTCAAATGATCCATTTCCTAACCCAGGTCAAAATCTGGTTGATAGTGGAAACGCTTCCCCATCTCAAGTGCTTATGTTGTCGGTTTCAAAACAGCAAAATGATGCTTTGATTTCGACAAGGAACAAAGATTACGGGAATCCACAGGTGTCGAACGATAAAGGTAAAGATCAACCTAGCAGTTCGACAACAACTTCGGCAGAAGTTGTACCCCCCATCACGCACGAATTAACTATAAAACCGCCAAAGGGAGTAGTACACAAGTCTACATTTAATCCTCGTGCCAGAGCGGCACAACATTATAACATAGTGGAAGATTTGGCACAATCGCCATCTGCTATGTCGACTCTTGAGGTACTACAACATTGCCTATCCCAAAGGTAGGCATTGTTATCAGCAATTGGTGGGGTGGATCCTAAAGATTCCAATATGGTATCCTTTGATCACAAAGGGTATGATCCTCAGTTACCAGCTCAACTAGCTTTCCTCGTCCAAGTGAAAGCCCTCAACAAAATGGTTCATAGAACGATTATTGATGAGGGGGCATCGACATGTATTATGTCGATGAGTTGCTGGAAAACTTTAGGATCTCCAACCTTGTCGCGATCATCGACAACATTAAAAGCATTCGACGGAAGGATATATACCCCTTACGGTATCCTTAGTAACCTGAAAGTTGAACTAGGGGGCAAAACAGTAGAAATAGATGTTGAAGTCATTGATGGCAATCTTGACTATAACATCCTACTGGGAAGGCCATGGATTTATGCCATGCAAGCTGTTGTGTCGACTTATTTTAGGAAGATCGCATTCCCCTTTGAAGGAGGGATTACGGTCGTCGATCAGCAAAACTTCCTCCCTAATGGTTCACAAGTTACAGGAAGCGTTCCCATGATCCATGGCAGCGACCGGTCGATTCAAGATATTGGAGTAGGTCTGTTGAAAGATCCCACTATGATGGGAACTTTCGCGCTACCACCTCCTAGTTGCATAGGAAATGTACCGTTTGTAGCAACATGCAATATGGTATCCACCTTGAAAGACACAGAAGGCAAAGTCGCTATGGATCATGCAATGGTTTTGCCACCAAGCCCCATTGAAATATTGTAGCAATCAATGTTTCATGCCTGGGAGGCGAATCCCAATCAGCGCTCTTCGAGCGTTTGGGTAGATAGATCTAGAGAATACGGTACCCCATTAGATCCTTGGTCGAAAGTACATGGGACTGACGAAGGAATCTTGCAGTCAATGATGATTGAGGGGACACCATGGAATGATCACCACCATCGTTCCCTTCTTCCGGAATATGAAGAAGATACTCAGAAAGATCTTTACCACCCTTCAGTCTTTGAATTCCTAACAAATACTGTAAACACGGTGGATTCTGAGCGAAACTTATCCAATATTGAAGAGACTATAGCCATAAATATCTCGACCAAAACAGGTATTGTAGAGAATATTCATGTTGGCAAAGGTTGTTCCCCTTCAGAACTGGAAATATATAACGCTCTCTTTCGCGAATTTAGAGATGTCTTTGCTTGGTCATATGATGAAATGCCAGGCATCGACTCAAGTATCGTTGAACATGAAATTAAAATGTATCCTGATGTCAAACCAGTAAGACAACGGCTTCGACAGGTGCACCCTAAGAAAGCCGCTGCCATTAAAGCAGAAGTTGAGAAACTTCTCCATGCTGGATTCATCTACCCGGTTCCTCTAACCGATTGGGTATCGAACATTGTTCCTGTTATGAAAAAACAAGGAACAATACGAGTGTGCGTCGATTATAGGGATGTAAACCAAGCTTGTCCAAAGGACAACTACCCTACACCTTTCATCGACCAGATAATTGATGAATGCGCCGGATGTGAAATCTTTTCCTTTATGGACGGATTCTCCGGATATAATCAAATTAATATCCGCCCACAGGACCAGTCTAAGACTGCATTTATATGTTCGTGGGGCACATTCGCTTATCGAAAATTACCCTTTGGTTTGAAGAACGCAGGGGCAACTTTTCAGAGGGCTATGAATTATGCCTTCCACGACATCAAGAGCATTGTTCAACCATATCTCGACGATCTTCCGGCTCATTCGCGAAAGCGGACTGATCATCCGCAGCATCTAAGAGCGATATTTCTACGTTGCCGACACTACAAGATAAGACTCAATCCACACAAATGTGTGTTTTGCGTCGGTTCTGGTCGTTTACTTGGCTTTGTAGTCTCTAAAGATGGGATTCGTCTCGACCCCTGTAAGGTTCAGGCAATCATCAATTTGCCTCCACCTTCAAATTTGCTTCAGATTCAGAAACTCCAAGGGAAAGCAAACTTTCTGAGGAGGTTCATTCCAAATTACGCAGAACTTGCTAAAGGTTACACACGTCTTTTGAAAAAAGATGTACCCTTCGACTGGGACCAGGTTGCGCAAGCTTCCTTTGACGCTTTGAAAGAGTCTCTAGTAAAAGCATCATTAATGTACGCCCCGGATTATCTTAGGGATTTTAACCTGTATCTAGCTGCAGCGGATACAACCATTGCGATGGTTTTAGTTCAAGAAGTCGATGGAGTGGAACATCCTGTATATTATTTAAGTAAAAACTTAAATGATACAGAAAGTAAATATTCTTACGTTGAAAAGCTAGCGCTTGCTGCTGTTCAAGCGGTACAGAGATTTCGACATTATATCCTCTTTAGGAAAACTACCATTCTGTCAGATTGCAACCCCATGACTTATATACTATCGCAACAGTTGCTGGGGGGAAAGTATTCCAAATGGATAGCGATCCTTCAAGAGTTTGATCTGGAATTTGTGAAATCCAAGTCAAAGAAAGCTCTGGTATTCGCAGAATTATTATGCGATCTCCCATCGTCGTCCAACGATGAAACTTCCAAGGAATCAATCGTGGACGAGACTTTATTTTTGATATCTGCAAGCGATGAATGGTATGGAGATATAATTATCTATCTCCAAACTCAAAAGTTTCGGCCAGACACCTCACACTCCGAACAGAAACGTATACGATACCAAGCAAAAGACTACGTGATCGTTGGTGATACCCTTTACCGTCGTGGTATCGATACAGTTCTGAGGAGGTGTCTCACCCATGAAGAGGCCAAAAAAGCCCTGAATGAGTGTCATTCAGGTGCGTGTGGAGGGCATCAATCAGGTTTCGCTACAGCCCAAAAGATATTAAGAGCAGGATATTTTTGGCCAACAATGTTCAAAGATTGCATAATCGCAGTCCGAAGTTGCCATTCCTGCCAAATCTTTGATAGCAAAACCAGAAGACCGCCCGCACCCCTGCAACCAATAGTTGCAGTTGGGCCTTTCGCCAAATGGGGCATCGACTTCATGCAATGTAACCCCACCTCGACCGGGGGGCATGGGTATATTATAGTCGCAGTAGACTATTTTACCAAGTGGGCCGAGGCGATGCCTACATTGGACAATACCGGCGAAACAGCTGCCCTATTCTTTTTCAATCACATAGTCGCCAGGTTCGGCGTACCCCAGGCTATAGTTACAGATCATGGATCACATTTCCGCAATCACATGATGGTCGAATTAGCTGCCAAACTAGGGCTATCTCACGACAGCTCTACTCCGTATTATCCACAAGCCAACGGACAAGTTGAAGCAATCAACAAGATCCTGAAGCGTATGTTGCAAAGGATGATCGGAGTTCATAAAAGAAGATGGCACCTAATCCTGTATGCAGCCTTGTGGGCCTACCGAACTTCGGTAAGAAACGCAACCGGATTCACACCTTTCCAATTGGTGTACGGTCTAGAAGCAGTCTTACCGATCCAGTGTGAAATTTCGTCGCTTAAACTCGCAATTGATCTCCTCCCCGGAACTTCGGAAGAAGAGGCTCGTTTCTTGGAATTAATCCACTTGGATGAAACCCGTCGTGATGCCGCTTTGGCTAACGAAGCCCATAAGAAACGAGTCAAGGCTCAGTTCGACAAAAATGTCAAACCCCGTGTCTTCTCAGAAGGTGATTTGGTCTTGCTTTATGACCAAGAATCCGATAAATTAGGAGCAGGTAAATTCAATTCCTTATGGATGGGCCCCTATATTGTTAAAAGAGTGTTAGCAAAAGGAGCCTACGAGTTAATAGATTACGACGGAATCCCACTGGCGCAGCCCCGGAACGGGCTGTACCTCAAGCGTTACTATGCTTAAATAGTAACCTGCATGCTTTTGTTGTATTTTGTTTTCGCCAAAGTTCTTGTTCTGGTTGAGTGATTCCCCTTTTTCATTCGTCGCAGATGTCAAACCTTATGGAGACATGTGTTGGATATGCAGACGGAGCAAGTCGTAGTTCGCGGAACCTATCCTCCGCAGCATGGGCCATTTTTGATCCAAATGGCGAGTTAGTAAGTTTCAGAGGTGTATGTATTGGGCAATCAACGAATAACATCGCTGAGTATAGCGCGTTGATAGAACTACTCTCTGATGCCGTCACACGAGGCATACGCCGACTAATTGTCAGGCTAGACTCACAGCTCGTAGTACTACAACTCAATGGCATATATTCTGTTCGTAATCCAGCTATTTATCGCATGTTCCTAAGAGTAAAGATCTTGGAAAGACGATTTGATTCAATTCAATATCAACATATTTCAAGAAATTTAAACACATTAACTGACTCATTAGCAAACTATGTGTTAGATAGACATCTGCAACATTTATAAAAGGGACACATCATAAAAAGTGTACATATGAATCATCCAAATCAACCAGAATGAAAATCGAAAATCAAAATATATATAAGCTGTTCATAAAGTTCATACATAACGTTCTGTAACCAAGACAAAATTGGTCATGTGACCTAAAAACTCAAAAGTGCTAGGGGGCACCCTAGCCTAGTGATGCTCCTGATAGTAAGCCACAGTCTGTGATATCATACGCAGAAGACGGGTCCATCGTCTAGGTACACCGATAGTATGCTGCTGCATCGGTAAAGGTAACTCGTCAATCTGTACATCCGGAAGACCACGGGTAAGGTTCTCAACCTGCCCCTGCACAGCTGTAAGGGTCTCAGTATCGCTAAGATCACGGATAATAACTCTCCGAGCAGGTTCCTCTGCCGGAGCAGCAACAGGTGGTCTCAGACGAACTACCGGACGAACAGGACCGACATCAGCAAGCACACATGAGTTAAATTAAAGTCTTGATAGAATAAAGCACAAGAACATTATAAATGAAAACAATGAACAGTAATATGGTTGAAGTTCTTACCAGTAGCATCCCACTGAGCACCGTCTGGCAGTACCATATCCGGATCACCCCGGAAATCCATACCAACATATGGGTACTCGGAAAAAGCCATCTCCTGGCGATCAAACCACCTGAAGAAAGCAGCATTGAAAGAAATCTGGGATTGACTTGCATGTCTGGACATGTGATCGACCCATCGCTGCATACGTGGCTTGGTAGGAGAAGGCACTCCGAGATCAATGTACTGAGGTTGCATCAGAGGGATCTTCTCCAAGGCGAAGGCAGTCAGAATCGAACCAAAACCAAAGTTCTTCAGCTTCCCATCCTTCACCTTGTTCGATTGATATTTCATCTGAGTAAGCACCGCATCACTCCAGTTGAAGATCTTCGGTTGGAGACATTCCAAGGCGTGCTGCATATGAGACCTGTTGGCAACATGTAAAGATGCGCTACCGGCCATCCTACCAAGAGTATACAGAATGGACCTGAGAGGCCTGCTAGTAACATCACGGATAACCACCTTGCTGTCTCTGCTCAGCTGGGACCCCTCCCTGCAGTACTGGTGGACATAATCTCTCACGGAATCATTCCCCCGAACTGTACCTGATAAAGAAATGGGGGCACCCCGCCTTGACAAGCCAGTCAAGAAATAAATATATGTCACGGTCAATGGAATAGGTTTGTTCCTGATCTGGAATACTTGGTTAACAGGATCCCAAGCATCAAGCATATACTGCAGTAGAGAAATCTGTGCTCTCATGCTAGAGATACGGAAAAACTTCAGTAAACCATAGTCTCGTAATGCGCCCACCGTAATAGGATCATGAAGGGAAATCATATCTTCTTCTTCATGTTCTCGTTCTCGCCATGTTAGGGCCATCTTGATCAAGAATCCCTGCAAAACAAACAAGAGAATGAGTCAGCTCCTGAAATTGATGAAAAACTGGCGAAAATTTCATCAAAATCTGTGAAAAATTGTTGTTTTTATGCCCCAACGCAAGTGCCCAGTGTACTACCTGCGTTGGGGGACAAGCTGCCTTCAAACAGCTTGAATCCCAACGCAGTTTTCGAATGGGGAACTTGCGCTGATCAGAGGGCGCCCTGGCAAAACCCCAGAGGCTCAATAGAACAGCAAAACAGGCATAAAACAAGAAAATGGAACCATGAAAATGAAGAGCTAAGGTTTAGCTCCTACCTGGTCCAAACGGCGCCGAAAATCGTCCGCAGAATCTCCCGGAATCAGCTGATGAAAATCAAGGGGAAAGAGGCTCCTCCAAAGCTCCAACAAGCAAAATGCAAATGAAATGGTAAAGTGAGAGGTAAAAACCCTTTTTATTTGCTTTTTTACGTAGTTCAAGGTAAATATTAATGTGTTAATCTCATTTTCAAGTAAATATTACTCATTTCTAACTAGTTTGTTGCAGCAATTTGAAAATGCAGTGCTATCAGTGAAAAAGAGAAGCTAGTTATGGTAAAAAATCAAAAGTAAACCATATAATCGAGTAGTTTTAGCACACAGTTCATGCTCGTTAAAAAATAAACGCAAGATTCGAGCAGTTTTAGCACATAGTTCATGCTCGTTAAAAAATAAACATAAGTTGTGAGCAATCTTCCCCTAGAGTTCAAGCTCACCCAGAAAAAATGAATCGGTAAATAACCGTGGTAAATGTAACCTTTGACAGCCATATTAAAAGCCCTTGGTCGTGTTCTTGCAGTCTCACCTCCATCCGTTCATTTGGCCAATCGTTCATCTCCATATGTTTGTTTACCCATTTTGAGGAACAGCTGCGAAGAGTGATTTCACTTAGCCATCCTTGTGACACTGCCGTGATTGGAATATTCCAACCTGTACCTAGAATCTGCTGCTATCCCTGTTTATCACTCGTTCCTCAAAAGACGAGTCTTCTTTGAGCTCTTTTCTCCTGACTCGTAAAATATGAAAAGTTTGCCGAGTTTTGGCCTTCCAGCTCGTTAAACGACCGGAAGAGCTATCCCTCCTCTAGATTTTAATCTTTTTGGACCTGAGGGATTATTGCACAAAAAGATCGAGCGCTTGTTTTGTTCGGCTCGTTAAAGCGATCGAAAATTCATCCCTTCTGTATTGTTTTATACTTTTTCGGACTTAAGGGATTAGATGACGAAAAAGGAATCCTGGAGTTGACTTTATGTACCTTTTCAGACTCTCTAAAAATGAAAAGGACCGAGTTATCCTTGTCGTTAGACTCGTTAAATTCATTAAATAGCGACAAACTTGTCTTTAGACGAGAACGAGTTTCCCTATCGCTAGGCTCGTTAAAACATAGCGATGGGCTTGCCCGAAGGGCAGGTTATAGAACAAGCATATGTTATCCTCCTCAAGCTTGACAAAAATAAAGAGGTACTGGTCAGCAATGACTGGGGAAAATTTGGGAGAACCTCACAGCTTTAATGGTAGCAAGTCACTCTTGAACATGACACTTTGTCCTCCGTGTCACATCGGGTTGGGTTGTTTCATTCACCGGTCTCATCACCATGGTCCTCGCCACACCATCTACATTTGGGGTAATGCTACCAATCCATCACATCAGTGTCGTTATATGTTCAAGAGATGTTGTTCTGCAAAGAGTCAACCGTGTCCCATCCACTGCCATACATTGTCCTTCATCCATTTCATGACCGCCACCCTGAATCATACATCACAGTTTGTTTTTCACCTCATCACAATCACTAGCTCCATTCCGTGTCACTGATGTGGGATTCATTAAGGCCCCCCTTTGACGGATCGCTCCTTGTCGACATCAGCTCATTATCCAAGGAGTTGATCTAGGAACAACCCCTTCAGTACTTTGAAGCTTGCATGCCTCAATGGCAAGTTTCTCACTTCCGGCGACAGGTATACATCAATGACCTTCGACCAGAGGATTTTGCATGGTGGTCGACGCCAAGTCCTTTATTCCCACCATGTGAATTGTACTGCTGTACCTTGAGGGTCATCATCCTTATCGGTGATTCCTCTCGCGCTTGTTAACGGTTTACATCATTGACCGGTAATCAAGCGATGTCTTTCCATGTTCGACTTCAGGAAATTCTCACATGGATCGACTTGTACATCGAGTGAAGATCGGAAGAGATTGAAGACCCCGGATCTAGTTCCATCCATCCGGGCTGCGATATATATTCAGGATATAAAGACATTTGATATGTACATCATTGCAGCAGATGATCATCCTTCTCAAAGGATGATAATTTCAGCAGAGAATTATCAGTCTATCATCAGACGATCGTCTGTGCTATGTACCAAAATGAACTTATAAAGCTGAGCATGGGAATGCCCGCCTCAGCTAGATCATGAAAAAGAATGAAAAATAATGTATTGTATTGTATCTTATTACAGGACACTTCTCAGCAGATTGAATGAACTTTGGATCCTCCTAATAAAGCATTTCACCCGATAAACGACCTCATACTTTAGGGGGCATCTGTTATAGACAATTTTGTGCCTTGCAGCATCAGGCATGAATTGTCAATAATCCAAGGGATCCAAAGTCCCTAAACATGATGTTCCTACCCCTAGAGGAACAAGGTCAGCAAACCAACAGCTCTCAGATCAGTTCTCCACCTGAAAACACTCAAAAACAAGCAATCCTGAAATCAAAGCAGGTGCTCCACTAGGCTTCTGCACTGAAACTCAACTCCTCCATGGTGTACCTGCGTTGCAAAGCAGGTAGAACAAAGGCCACCTGCGCTGAGCGAGATGGGACAAGTGGCACACTGAGTCATTGCTCTGGAATCTTCCAAAAATGACACTTGGATCAGGGATTTCGCCTTGTGATGAGTCAGAGGCTCTGTTTCTCCAAGTGGAAGCAAGGTTCTCCAAGTGGACTCAAGAACTGAAGATCAACTAAAGAGAGAGAGGACACAAGGCAGCTACACATCAGTTGCAAGCTGACTCATCCTTTCTCAATTCATCTATATATTGAGCTCTCTCCTATGAGCTCAAGAGGCTGGAATTTTGTGCAAAGTAATGATATGTTGTTGGTTTCACTATAGAGCTATTGGGTGATTGCTTGAAGGAGGTGAAGAGGAGAATTTCTTTCTGCTGGGAGGTGTTGCTGGATTGGGGCCTTCAATGGTTGTAACACTCTCAGAACTTTACTTCTTCCATTAATAAAAGCTATTGAGGTTCTTCTATATGCACTTGTTTCAATGATGTATTGTGATAATTGTATATTTGATTTATGCTAATCCTTGAATCAGTTATGATTGCATGCTTCTTGTAGTTTCCTTCTTTGTTATTTTGCAGGATCTCATTGTAGTTGGGCCAGCAAAAGAGCAAGGAGCTGGGAGCAAGCAAGCAAAGAGAAGAGTTTGGATTCGACATTAAGCGCAAGGCAACGGTTAGTGCATTTCTTCATTCTCTCTTGCTTTCATAAAGAAGTAAACCTTAAGTAGTTTTCTTTACAGTTGTTGCTGAGGTACTATCACCCTTAGAGTGGGATAGGGTCATCCGAATCGGATACTTTTCCCTACAACATTGTTGACCTGCAAACATAATTTTTTCATGATTTTTCTCTTTTTATATATATATTTTTTTGAAAACAACTAGTCTGCCTCTAAGAGGTTTTCATCCTAGCTGTTTGCCTTGGGTGCCTCAAGAGAGGTTTTCAAGATATTTGTATTCCCTTTTTTGACATTATTGGGCTACCCCAAGAGGTTTTCAATCCAATAGTGGGACTCAGGCGCCTCATGGAGGTTTTCACTTGAGTCTCCATATATATAATATATATATATATATATATATATATATATATATATATATATATATATAATATATATATATATATATATATATATATATATATATATATATATATATATATATATATATATTCAGTGACTTGATTAGGTAGGAGCTGAAACTTGCTCCACCACCATCACTATTTTAATAATGAACTCTTGCTTTGACAATGGCCTCTTGTAAACTTTCAGTCTGTGCCCATTAACAAGTAAAGGAATGACCTCTGCATCTATTGTTTTGATCTACACTGAACCATTATCATGACATATCTCTATAACATAAGGCCCTAACCATCTTGTCCTTAACTTGCCCTTAAAGTCTTTATACCTGGAATCATATAACAAAGCCCAATCACCTTCTTGAAATTGCTTATCCTTGATGTTCTTATCATGCCAAACCTTCCTCTGAAGTTGAGTCACCTCTGTGTGTAGGAGGGCTTGCATTCTAAATTCATCTAAGCCATGCAACTATAGCAATATCTCTTTTTGTGTACTACTGAAATCTAGATCTAGTTGGGCTACCATCCTCAATGTGTTATAGTCAAACTCAATGGATAGCAAGGCCTTTTTCCCATAAACCATCTCATAGGGTGTGAATCCAGTGGTGGTCTTCCAATTGGTATTATAGGCCCAGGTGGCCTCAACTAGTCTATCTGCCCAATCTTTCCTATTGCTGCTAACCACTTTGGTCAAGATGTCCTCCAACGCTCTATTGGTTACCTCCACTTGCCCATTAGCTTGTGGGTGATAGGGAGTGGAGGTCATATGCTTGATCTTGTGCTGGTTGAGCAAGTCTTCAATCATGTTGGAGGTAAACTAGCTACCTTGATCAGTGACCAATTCTTTAGGGTACCCAAATTTGTAAAATACATTCTCCCTTAAGAACTCAGCCACCTTCTCCTCTGTTGCTGCCTTAATTGCCTTGGTTTCAGCCCACTTAGTTAGATAGTCAGTGCACACAATGATATACTTATTTTGTTGGGAAGGAGGGTCAATAGGTCCAATAAATTCCACGCCCCACTTGTCAAATGCCTCAAAATTCACTTGAGGTTGTAGAGGCATTTCATCTCTTGGAGTAGGCTTTCCCATCCTTTAGCACTGATCACACTCACTAGTATATCTTTTCACATCCTGATGAAGAGTGGGCCAATAATACCCAGCTTGTAACACTTTAAATGTTGTCCTCTTTGTTGCAAAGTGACCTCCACAAGGCCCATCATGACAGGTCAGAAGGATGTCAAAGACTTCCTCCTCCCTGACACATCTTCTCAGAATTTGATCTAGGCCAAGTTTGAAGAGGTTTCCCCCAATCCAGGTGAAGGGGGCACTCTTCCTCACAATCTTGCTTTTCTCTTTGGAGGACAGATTTGGTGGGAACTGTGCAGATACCAAATAGTTTGCTATGTCAGCAAACCATGGAGAGAGAACTGAAATGGTGAATAAGTGCTCATCCAGTAACTGATCATCAACCATTCCCTCTTCACCTGTAGGCAAAGTTAATCTAGAAAAAAAGTCTGCAACAACATTTTCCTTGTCAGGCTTATCAACAATAGTTAGATCAAACTGTTGTAATAAAAGTAACCATCTAATAATCCAGGCATTCACATCAAGTTTATTCATTAAATATTTGATTGCGGCATGGTGAGTGTGTACAAATGTTTGATATCCTATAATATAATGTCTAAATTTGTTCAATGAATGCACAATAGCCAGGATCTCCTTTTCGGTCACTATGTAGTTCAGTTTTGCCTTTGACATATTCTTACTAATAAAGTAAATGGCATAAGGCAATTTCTCATCTATCTGGCCTAGAGCTGCTCCTATGGCTTTGTGTGAGGCATCAGCATGAATATGAAAAGGAAGGGCCCAATTTGGGCCTCGGAGAATCGGTGCAGTGGTTAACTTGTCCTTTAGGGTGTCCAGGGCCTCTTGACAACTTTTTGACCATACAAACTTAGAGTCTTTGGCCAATAACCCAAATAAAGGAGAAGCCAACTTGCTGAAGTATTTTATAAACCTTTGGTAGTATCCAGCTAACCCTAGGAAACTTCTAACATCTCTCTGCTTTTGTGGAGGTGGGACCCTTTGGATGATAACTATTTTGTTTGGGTCCACCTGCAGTCCTTGCTGAGATATTGAATGACCTAGCACGGTCCCTGCAGTCATCAAGAATTCACATTTCTTGGGACTAAGAGACAGGTTCATTTCAATGCATTTGTGTAGAACCTTACCTAAGTTGGACAGAGCCTCCTCAAAATCACCTCCATAAGGTGTGAAATCATCCATATAGATTTCTACCGCATCATGGACTAACTCGGAAAAGATACTCAGGACTGCTCTCTGAAAAGTGGCAGGAGCATTGCATAGGCCAAAAGGAAGGACCCTATAGGCGAAAGTACCCCAAGGACAAGTAAAGTTCGCTTTATCGTGGTCTTCCAGGCTGATCTAGATTTGATTGTACCCATTGTTTCCATCTAGGAAAGAGAAAAACTTTTTCCCTGCCAGGCCATCTAGCACTTGGTCAATGAAAGGTAGAGGGAAATGGTCATTATTTGTGGCTTTATTTAACTCCCTGTAATCGACACAAATCCTCCACTTACCATTTTTCTTTGGAACAGACACCAAAGGAGAGACCCACTCACTATCTGAGATAGGGTAAATGAATCCTGCATCTAGTAGTTTTTGTAGTTCTTCTTTGACTATATCTTTAAGAGTTGGATTCATCCTCCTTTGGGGTTGCTAGACTAGCTTGCAACCTTCCTTGATATAAATATGGTGAGTACACACCGAGGGGTTCACTCCCTTCATTTCTTGGTAACTCCAAGCAAAGGCATCCAGATGTTCCTTTAGCATGTTGCACAACTTTTCTTATTGGAGAACAGAAAGAGATGGATTGATTTTCAAAGCTCTCTCAAGACTGAATTCTATGGTTTTGACAAGGATAGGGTTGGAATCGGCTAAGAATAGATCAATTTGATGCTTGTTTTGGGTTTCCTTTACTACATCTTCTAAGGAAAATGTACTGGGAGTTGGACTTTGGATTATGTGTTCGATCAAAACATCTTCATCCTGTTGACCCCCTCCCATGGTTGTTTCTAAAGTATAGAGTTGGGTGGAATAAACTTCATCTTCCTCCTCCTCCTCCAGCCACAAAGGTAAGTCATGTTCTAGAGATGGCTAGGCAGGAGGGTATAAGACTAACTTCTTGGACATATGCCCATTCTAGATGGTCATATTTCCAGCTCTACAGTGAATGTAAGCATCGGTAGTGGTTAACCAGGGCCTCCCAAGGATGAGAGGGTAACCAGTAATCTTAGCCTTAGGTTGGAGAACTAGGAAATTTGCAGGGTATTCTCAAGAATCAGTGGAGACCATCACATCCTCCACAATCCCCTCAGGGGTCATTGTCGAGCGGTCTATAAGTTGCAGAACCATTGTGGTCTTCCTCAATGAACCTTGGAGGTTGAGCTTGAGCATTGTGTCCTTGGTCATCACATTAATGGCAGCCCCAAGATCGATCAAAGTGTGTGGGACAATGGTGCCATTGATGTGCACATCTACTACGGGGCTTCCAGGGTCCAAATACTTTGGATAGATTACCTGCCCCAACATTAAGTCAGACAGTTGTCCAATGACATTAATGGTAGGGGCATCTCTTTTTCGCCTCCCTGGATGCTTGAAGCACTTCTCCTTAATCAACTTGTTGTAAATAGGTACATCCTTAATAGCTTGGACAAGTGGAATTTTGACACATAGGTTTTTCAATTCTCCCAAAATTTCAGTCTCTTCTGGGGTAGGCTAGAGTGGTTGGGTTAATCTCTCAAGAAAGGGTGGTGGATTTACTCTCTTTCCTCCTCAACTTCCCTAGGTGGAAGTAGAGGTTGGTTGTCCAGGAGTACTCTCCCAGATCTCAGGTTGATTTATTGAATCCCCATAGCATAAGCTGGATATGATGTCTCTCCACTGTATACTTATTGTGCCTGTCTATTGTTTGGATTCGAATTTGGTTGGGTAGGCATTTGGGGTTGTTTAGGTGGAGCAAAGTGTAAAATATGTGGTTGGGAAGGTCGTGAAGGCAATAAAGCTAGAACATTGTTGTATTGGGGCATCCACCTCTGGGGTGGTGAATTCCACTACGATTGTGGTAGAGCATATGGTTGAAATGACTGGCTAGCTGGCTGGGAATGATATTGAGGTGCAAAGGACCAAGGAGGAGGTGTAGACCAAGAAGGATAAGTAGGGGGTCCCCAAGAAGGTATGGATGTCGTCTGGTTGGGGTTGTAATATGCATGGGATGACCCTTGCATGCCCTGTTGGTATGGCCTAGGCCAATGAGGTCTCCTTTGGTTTATGGAAGAGCTACTCAATGACCCCTCCAGCTCCTTCATATACAAATTTGAGTCTAGGTAAAGAGGGGCACTTGTCTGTGGAGTGGTTTTATTCACAGACTAAGAAAAATTCAATAGAGTTCAATTGAAATCCGTTCCTAGGGTACCTCCTAGTGCATCTAGGACAAAAAATGGCCAAGGCTCTCTCTGCTTCCTCCTGCTTTCTCTTAATTTGCATGACGTCCATCTATAGGGAAAGGGTTTGCAACATTTCACTTTTGAAATCCTCCAGCATATTTCCAATTTCACCCTTGATGGATGAATTGGAAGAGGATGGACTAACCATAGGTTGACTACCCCTACCCTTTTTCCTAGATGCTCTGGAATGGTTTCTAAAGATAGTCTTGATATCCTCATGGGGTAACTGGTAGATATCCCCTCTTGCTAACAAGTGTAGGGTATCCAAAAGGTCTTCCCTTACACCTCTAAGTAGGATCAGCTTCAGTGACATAGGTTCAAGTGTGCACCTGGCCCTTTTGTAGCTAAGACGAAATATTTCTTCATAATCCTCTAGGGATTCATCATTGCCTAAGGTCATCCTAAAAATTTCCTCTTTAGTGTCTTTAGACCTACAGTAGTCCTGATACTTGTTGTTGAAGGCTTGCTACATCTGAGCCCAAGTTGTAATGCTATCTCCAGGTAAACCCATGAACCAACACAAAGTTGCATCCTTGAGAGTGGATGGAAATAGTTTCAACTTCTGCTCATCATTTGTATAGTCATAGGTTTGGCATATGACAAAAAACTCAAATAAGAAAGTGTTTGGGTCTTCTGTGGTTAGGCCATGGAAATGAGGAAGGGAAAAAGGGCTTATATTTTTCATCTTAGTATCCCCATTGGTTTCCCTAATGGGGAAGGCACCCTCAACTGTTTCTCTATTTCCTATGTCATTTCTGTTTTCAGCCGTAAGTTCAGTAGGAATGGGTTCTCCTTCTTCTTCTTCTTCTCCTGTAGGTTCTTCAAATATGTCTGGTTTCTCACCTAAGGGTTCCTCCAGTTCACAGCCACCAAAGAAGAGGGAAGGTTGGCTGTTTGAAGCAGTGGGGGTATTTGGCAAAAATTTCCCTAAGTTATCCCTATTCCTATGAGGCACGAAAAGAAATGTTTTTGTTTGGTTTTGTTTTTTTTTTCAAAATTGAAATTGCAAACTAAATGAAAACTATTGATTGAATGAAAAATTAACTACTTGATTGATATCTTACTTTTAGAATGGAAAGGAAAGAAAAAAATGCAAAATGAAAAAGGAAGCAAACTAAATTACTTTTGCAGAAATGAAACTAAGAGCAGAATATTAGAAACAATAAATAGAAGAAAGAAAGCAGTAATCACATAGTACTCAGACACCTCCCCGACAACGGTGCCAAAAAGTGATGAGCACCATTATTGCAGCAAAAATGCTGCAACTCCTGGAGCTACTAGCTTTACTTTATCAACCTGAGTTTCGTACAAACTTGGAGGTGACAGTGTTGTGTACACAAGTAAAAGTGATGGTTCTACCTTTTATCACTATCCGGCTGGCGAGAGACCACTAGGGTTTTAAAGCCAGGCTTCTATGGATTTATAAGAAGCTTGATTACTGATGAAAGAAAGAGAAATCTACTCTAGGAGAAATCTTGTCTACTGCAAATAAGGAAAATGACTGAAATCCTATGTTAAAAACATACAATTCTCTAACTAACTACTGAGAAACTATGCTTTACAAGAATTCCAAGCCAACATGTATGAAATGCTACTATCTAAAGCATGTAAATTCAAGACATAAAACATCACTACTATACATGTAAAGGACTGAAATAAATTTGTTTTGTTCCTTTTATTCTTTTTCTAGAAAATCAAGTGTAAACCCTAATATATTTTGGTGATGTGGCAGGGGGCTTAGTGATGCCGGTGGATGGTTGGGAGGTTTAGGAGATGGTTGGAATGTTTTGGAGACCCTTGGGTGACCTGATGTGGCTTCCTAGAAATTTTCCCTCAATTCGGCCTCAAAACAGGCCACTACGCGAAAACCTACAGGATGTACTAGAAACCTATAAGATTGCCTGTATTTCTACAGGATACAGCCAAGAGAAAAATGATGGTTGCTGGAGGTGATGGAAGTCTTAGGGAAGGTGGTGGATGGGTGGAATGGAGTGATAAAATTCCTAGGATCATCAGAACTCGAAACCAAGGTTAGGAGATGGTTGGATTCGCTGAACATGCTTGAAGGAATTTCTATGTAAAATGATGAGATCGGTGAAGATCTTGGTGAAAGAAAGGAATGGTTATGAATGGATGAAGTTGGAAGGTGGTTGCCTGCTATGAGATCCCTTTAGATTTCTAAATCACCTGATCTACGTCAAACATTTATAATTTCCAAAAAGTCATGTAAACAAGAAAAATTCTAACAAGCTAGAAAAGCTAAATTTAATGAACTAGCTGTCTACTTCATGCATGAGGAAAATTGTTGAATAAAATGGAATCATGGATGATATCCACTATAAGAATGAATATGGAAGGGATGGTAATTAAATCCTACACTTGCAAAAATGATCAAACGCTGGTTCAAGTACAGTAAACTCTAAATCTTATGAGAAAATGGAAATCTGTCTTTTTTGGGGTTGCATAAGGTTCTTTTCTCAAATCATGATCCCTTAGGGCAGAGGTGAGGCAAAGACACCTACTGATAGCTTTGTGGTGCTCCTTTTATCCCTTCTATCCTTCTGCTGAGGTAAAGCACAAATGGAAGTAGACTAATAAACAACTAATCAAATCCACAGTACTTGCAATGAGATACTTCTAGAGACAATGTAACCATGAATCTATGAAACTAAGACAAGCATACAGATACAAGAAGAGGAGCCTTTGCTACTAGAGTTGGGCCCTAACCCAAGATCTTCATCCCTCTCAGTTAACTCAGTTTTGTATCAAGAAAAAACTTATTTTCATTATCAAAATAGAAAATTACATCAATGTCTTCCACAAGTTTGGAGCTCGAAAATAACTAGTGTTTTTACAACAAATATTTGAATCCTAATGAGGCTCTAGGCCTCTCTACTTATACAACTGAATTCTCCAACAACTTCCTTAAATCTAGGGAGGCTCAGCTCCGAAACTCGAGATGTACTAACACTTTGTCTATCACTTGATCGACTGCCTTTTGATCTTCATGACTTGGCTGCTTGCACTCCGACCTAGTATGATTAATGGAAGAATATTCGAATGGGGGAGGAGTAAATGAGGAGGATTTACCTCCTACAATATCTCTCTCTTGTCCCATTCAAGTTTCAAACCTTAGTCTTGCCAAAATTCCTTGATTTTCTCTTCCAAACCTGCATTCAATGCATATTAGTCCACTAGGCTTAATATCTCACTTTAACTCATCCCATTAAACAAAATATAATCAAAACATGTAATAAGTTGTGAGAAGAGTTGATTTGACTAAGCTAAGAGGTGAGTTAAGGCCCATATAATTACCTAATGATGAGGCTCATCACTTATATCCGACCTCTCCACTACCTCTCCTCTGGACTCTTTGGGGAATTGGATAATTGATAGTGGTGCCTCAAGGAAATTCACCAGATACAAGAAAGATCTCTCTAATCTAATAGAGAAGGAGACAAACTTGGAGATTATCCTTGGAGATGGTGCCACCTATCCCATGAAGGGAGTAGGGAATGTTACCCTACAATTGAATCAAGGTAACACAATTCACTTACAAGAGGTTTTATATGTACCAGATCTCAAGAATAAGTTGGTGTCCATTTCGGTAATAGAAGACAAAGGATACAAGGTGTCATTCATCAATGGAAAAGTACATGTTTGGAAAATGGATTTTAAATATTCTTTTACTTCTGGGTTCAGGGTTGACACTTTGTATCACATTGGAGGAAGTCCATTGGGAGCCATGTCTTGTGACACATCTCTACAATCTGAACTATGGATCCGATGGTTTTCCCATATTCATTATAAGCCTCTTCTCGATGTGAGATAGATGGTGATAGGTATACTCGAGATCAAAGTAGAGCATGAAGGTATATGTCCGAGAGGTGCCAAAGGAGAACATTCAATGGGATTGTTCCCCTCAAGTAATAGCAAGACCATAGATATATTGCAGTTGATCCACTCTAACATATGTGGTATGATGCCCGTAAACTCCTTGGGAGGATACTTATATTATCTCACCTTTATAGATTATTATTCTTGCAAGACTTGGATATACTTCTTGAAAAAGAAGGATGAACTATCCACCTGGTTCCATCACTTCAAATCCATGATCGAACACTAATCTGAGAAGAAAAGGAGTGCAGAGAAGTTTAAGGCTCGCTTTGTTTCTTGAGGCTTCTCTCAAAAGGAAGGTGTAGATTATGATGAGATATTTTCACTTATTTCCCGATACACCACCATCCACTAGATCATAACCCTTGCTGCCTCGCAAGGATGGAACTTACATAAGATGGATGTCAAAACTGCTTTCTTGCATGGTTCAATCAAAGACAAAGTCTATGTGGAACAACCTAAGGGGTTTGAGTTTCATGACGGGGAATCTCATGTATGTAGGTTGAATAAGGCTCTATATGGATTGAAGCACGCACCCCAGGATTGGTATGAGAGGATTGATAGCTATCTGATGAAGCTGAGATTCACTAGAAGTGAAGTCGATATGAACCTTTACTTTAAGGTTGAAAATGATAAACCTCTCATACTAGTATTTTATGTGGATGACCTCTTTTTGACAAGTGCAGACCCTCTTATTCACAAATGTAAGAGGGAGTTGGCTTCTGAATTTGAGAGAAGGACCTAGCACTAATGCACTACTTCCTAGGGTTGGAGGTCTGGCAAAAGCCAAGAGAAATTTTCCTATCTCAAGGAAAATATGTTGTGAAGATATTGGAAAGATTTGGGATGGTGGACTGCAAAATTGGTGACTACCCTGATGGAACTTAACTTCAAGAAGTTATGTCGTAGTGTTACCAGACCTGTATTCGGAAATGCTTCTGAGTATATCAACTCGTAGGAATGTTGATGTTCCTGGTGAACTCTCGTCTCGACATATGTTTTGCAGTTAATACGTTGAGCCAATATATGGTTGAGCTTCATCACATACATTGGATTGGTGACAAGAATCTTTTGAGATATCTTCGGCACACAATCACTCATGGACTGAGATACACTGTCGAAGATGTGAGGCTACATGGTTATTCAGATGTTGATTGGGCCGACAGGGTGGTGGATCGTAAGAGCACTTCTGGGTGTTATTTCTCTTTGGGTTTTACTTCGATATCCTGGATGAGTAGGAAGTAGAAGTCGGTTGCCTTGAGCACTGTTGAGGCCAAATACATAGTTGCGAGTATGGCCTCCTATGAAGATGTCTGGTTGAGGAAGCTCTTCAGTGAGATGTTTTAACATGTGTTAGATACCATCGTGATCCTCTGCAACAACCAGAGTGGGTTCTAATTATTAGAGAATCCCTTAGATCATTATCACTCCAAGCACATAGATATCAGGTACCAATTTATCCGAGATATGGTACAATGAAGAGTAATAAGGCTCCATCGCATTGTGACTGATGAGCAAGTCATTGATATTTTGATAAAGCCCCTGGGAAAGGTCAAGTTCTTGACCTTCAGAGAATGACTTGGAATCATGGAGAGACCCTCTTCTGAGGGTCCTTTATGATATGGACATTGAGCTCTGGGAGCTCCAGGGGGCTTGGGGTTCTTCTTGGAGCGATGAGAAACCATAGGGTGAGTGGTTCAGCCTTCCCCTAGTGGTTTTCTATGTATAGGGTGAGTGGTTCAACCTTCCCCTATGAGACTCATGGTGACATGTAGGCATGATGAGTGGTTCATCCTTCTCCTGCTGAGACATCCTACCCATGCAGTCTCGGAGTTATAGGAAGTACCTTTCATTTGGCCAACGAGTAGGGAAATGAAGATAGGGACCATAGTACTACTGATGGACGCATCGTGTACTACTGTAATCCCTATGCTAGGACGAGCAATATTGATTTGGGATCAAATGGAACTAACTTCAGGTTAGTGATAGTGGTATGAGACACTCTCTTTTGATTGGAACTGACTTCGGGTCAGTAAGAGTGGTATGAGACACTCTCTTTTATCTGGGACTGACTT
Source organism: Pinus tabuliformis (assembly GCA_031772625.1). Taxonomy (NCBI): domain Eukaryota; kingdom Viridiplantae; phylum Streptophyta; class Pinopsida; order Pinales; family Pinaceae; genus Pinus; species Pinus tabuliformis. Next base: position 278,675,944 of record CM062810.1, on the reverse strand, counting down.
TGGGTCAGTAGACAATGGTATGACACATTCTCGATCACTTTTTCTTCTTCATAGTTCAGCAGAGCAGAGAAGAGAAATGCAGAGTAGTGCATTGATGGCAACGATAGTACCAACTGGCATATGGATTAGCAAATGGAGTTCTCCCTAGTTGAGAGGGAGTGTTAAAATTGGCAACTAGGGCTAACCTCCACATGGGTCATCTTATTTATGACAGCTAGTATTTTTCTTGGATTCCTCTCTCTGAGAGGTGTAGGATTGATCTAAAGATCATCCAATTCTGACATGTAAAAATGAACATACGAATTTCTTTGTATTATGGACAAATTGTCAAGGTCAGACAACAAGCAAAACAAGCACTTTTACCCCCGGTTCATCCTCAACGTGGCATATAAAAGAAGGAGACATCAAGTCATTATTTCATCATATCATCTCATGATCTCTCTGTCCACTTGTTTGGTTATGTCATCTCCAAAGGAGGACTTGGTGGAAAGAAGGATCTCAAGCCCTAGCCATAGCAAAGAAGGAGCCTTCGTGAAGAAGCCTTGAAGGATAGTGTGGGAATTTTTTGTGTGTTTTAGGTGATAGCGTGGTGAATGAGGTTGCTCTAAGGGATGAGTTAAGAAATGTTTTAGGTGTGTTTGCAAGGCAAGGAAGCCACAAATATAATAAGAAGTAACGCGTTGAAGAGGTTTGCCATAAAAGGCTAAGAACAGGTCAGCGTAGGGCTGGTTGTGTATGTGGTTAAGTGCTTGAAGGTGCAGACAGCTTGGCCAATTTCTTGAAGGCTAACACGCTACTCAATTGATGGTACTTGGGCACTATTTTTGGGACTGTTTTCTACAAGGGTTGCTTTGTGCTAGGCCGCAAGACATAGCACCACAACAAGGGCTGCGTAAGGCAGTCAAGGGCTGGCAGATGCCCTAAGGCAATATCGTAGCAAGGGAGGATCTCCTCAAGGGAGTACTGCATCTCTCTAAGGGATTGTTTGGAGACTCTGAAGGAAGTTCAAGGCTGCAACATGTGCCCTAACTAGAACAACAACCAACAATAAAATGCAAGCAGAATTATGAGCAGTGTTTTGGGCTGATTGAGCTTGTTGTTGGAAGTTGAATGACTGGGTTTGACTGAGCTACTTAGAGAAAGAATTCAGCCCTGTTTGGCCAACATTGACTTCTCTGGTTAGGGATTATCTGTTGTTGTCATAAATTATCAGATTTGTTAATTTGTACTATCTCTCTTTGCTAAACTATTGAAGAATATAAGAAGAATTGATCAAAGGTTTTTCCACATTGGGGTTTGTCCCTGGCTAGTGCCACATCTTGTGTCACCTTGTCTTCGCTTGTATTCTATTGTTTATGCTTATGTTCTATCTGCATTTTACTATCATGCTGATGTGATTGTTAAACTAGATATTGATATTGGGCTTATAAATAAATTGAAGTAAATTTCTCTTAAGCATAGAACATACCAAAGTTAACATCTTGTGGAGAACACTTGTATTTTTGTAACTCCACTTTTATTGCAGGGATCTAATTGTATTGATAGAAATAATGAAGATTGGTGCCATTTTTAGCTTCTAATTTTTTTTCTCCTTCATAATACTTTGAGTTTCCTTTGGCTTAGCCATCCCAAGAACCTCAGAACCCTTTTGTATAATTTACTTTTTTTCCTTTTGTAGGTTTTAACCCTGTACAGAAATTACCCACATATGAATTCTAAAACACAAAAAATACACAATGCGAGAGCATAACACATAAAACACATATACACAGAGATTTTCCCTTCGATCCCAAAACCGGGACTACCAACTTGATTTTTCATTATGTTCCTTTCAATGTTATAATACATATTTATACATGCCGAAGCATCCAATACCATGGACTGAAAACCATCGCGTACAATACCATGGACCAAAAACCATCGCGTCCAAATGTGTGAAAATCATGCACAAAACCATAGGTGGGTTCGCCCATCCTAACATAGGGTCCAAAACCAAAATTTTCCATGGTGCTGCCCCAAACCCCATAAATTGGGGTTACGGGTATGACTCAAACCCCCTATGACCCCCCCACGCTACACAATCGGTGCAACAAAGGGGGGCTCCGCCCCCCCTCTAAACCCCCAGTTAACTACGTGGGCTAGTCGTGGAAAGATATAACAAAAACCAACATTCTCCCACTTGTTGTTTTCTTTCCACAGGGGGCCACAAAAGAGATTAGTCATTTTTCCAGCCTTGAAACACCCATTGTCTCTCTACACCAAGAGAACTTCTCAGAGCTCACAGATTTTGTCAATGCATCTGTAGTATTCTTCAAAGTGTCCACCTTTACGAGCAACACCTTTTTGTCTTCTAGCATATCCCTCACAAAGTGATACTGAACATCAATGTGCTTTGTCTTTAAATGATATGCGGGGTTCTTTTCCAAGAAAATTTCACTTTCGCTGTCACAGTCTATCCTTATAGCTCCCCGTACAAACCCCATACTTGAACACAATCTTTGCAACCAAACTACTTCCTTGCTTGCATGAGTGGCTGCCATGTATTCTGCCTCTGTATTTGATAGTGCCACTACAGATTGTTTCTTACTCATCCAACTGACTGCACCTCCAAATAGGTTAAACACATACCCACTTGTAGATCATCTCTAATCTAGATTTCCACCCTAGTTTGCATCAACAAAGCTACGAATATCCAACATTTTGTCCAATCTTGATCTTCCTTGGTAGCACAAACCATAATCACTAGTGCCACACAAATACCTCAAAACTTGCTTCACTGCTATCCAATGCTCATTCCCTGGTTTTGACATATGTTAGAGCTTGAATCTGCCTTAGGCTGAAGGAAAGCAGGATTCAAGATAACATCAAACCAAGCTCAGCCTCATAGCTAGCCCTACGAGGACAAGAGAGGGCTCTCTCTGATTCATGCTCAGTGAAGAATAAACAAATAGGGTCTGAGAATGACTTACAATGAATATTGATTTTAGGCTAGTAAATAGATATCGAAAAAGGCAATTTTTTGAATGACTGAATTTTCTGGGCTGTGTAGGACCAAGGGACCGCATGGGCTGGGAAATTAAATCAAAGACACAAAATAGTTCGTGAGGCAAGATAGGCGAGAAGTTTAGCAATCATATTTAAATAATATGGAGTGTGAAGCCTGTTTGAGGGGAGGGCTGAAAAGGGCATATGTGATGAATCCTTTTCAGACAGAAGAAGAAAACACAGAGGATGAATGTCTTCCAAGGTAGAGCAATAAATTTGGATTCTACCTTTCCTACTTAAAAAACATTCAACTAGAATTGAATATGAATGAACTACATAACATTACAAGTTACATAAGAAACAGAGAAAGAAACATTACTAAAACTCAAGCCACAGGAATCTCACAAATCAGAGCTGCATCATTTTTCATTAATCTCCTGGCCAAGCTGTACAATGAAATATGCTGGGTTTTTCTCTACACTATTCCTAGAAACTCCAACCCCTTACAAATGAATTTCAATACAATAAATAAGCTTTGCTATCAGAAAGTGGATCGACCCAAAGTTTGAGGGATTGTTTAATCATTACAAGCGGAAATGAAAAGCCCACCATCAATAACGGGAGCAGCGTTACATTTCATTTCTTTGATGACCAAATAAAAAAAAAGAAAAATAGAGCATATATATTCTGGGGCGACTGTTTAGTTTAATAACATGGCACTTTAAATAAGATGCACTTCTAATGAAGAGAAAACATATATTGTTTCTGAACGGGCTCACCTGCAATTTACGTTTAACTCACCCATGCGCCAATAATCACTTTCAACTGTCTTCACTTCTGAACCACAGTACCACAGCAAAAAATCATTAAACAGGCTTTGAAAAACTTATTTGGAGCAAATCGCACTGAAACAAATTGAATTCTTGTGGAGTGGAAGTGATTTTGGCCTTTGGATCTCTGTGCGCTGCGCCCAAAAGATGTATGCGTCGCGCCACTTTGTAGGTGGTTTTGAGGCACTTCCTAAAGTCGAAATTGAGCCCAAGTGTGCTTGTTGGAAATCCCTACCTGTCTACTTTCCAACCCAAGTGAAATTTCTTAATTTGGATGTCATTTTCCCCTCCAAAACTGCAATCTCCCAAGACTGCTTCCTGTGTGTCAAAATAGGGGCAGAGAGGTCATTTTTTGGGTGTTTTTGACCTCCTGAGGACTCAAAAATTGCCCAAACTTCTTGGCCATGCACTAGAAATGGTAATTATCCATGGAAAATCCAAAAATATAAACTTTTTGTCATTTGGATCTCCCTAGCGAAAGCGTGCGCCAGGTGGCGCAGTGCACAGGGAGAAAAAACCTGTTTTTTGTGCAAAAAATTTCAAAATGCAAAAATGTGCTCCAAATTTCTTGAAATTTGGGCTGTACCTTCTCTATCACATTTCATGCTAGACCAAAGAAGCCTCGGCCAAGATTCAGAGCCGATATTTCTCTTTTTGCCTCTTTTGTCTTTTTGTCACCTTCCTCAATTTCGCCTTTAGGCTCCTGATTCTCGCTTTGGAGCTCATGTTTCGGGCCATGTAATGGTGAGTCATGCACCTCAGCATTGCTTTTTCCCTATTATCCTTCTCCAATAGCTACTCCAAGTGAACATTCACTTTCTCTAGAACATACTCCTGGTCCTCATCTCTTTGCTCCATAGGTCTACCTTGTGTTGCCATGATGTGTTGCCGGTTTTCCTTGATCAGTTGCAACTCTATCTTAGCTTGCCGATACTCATGTTGTTTGTTCCTCTGCTCCAGATATTTCATATTCCACTCGGCTCTCTCCAAGTCAAGGGATAAGGCTTGGATCTCTGTTTGTTGCTCCTGGATGATCTCTTTAAGCTGTGCACTTTGCGGATCTGTATCTGTATCATCATCATGAAGGAGAACGAAGTCGGTCTCCTGTTCACTGATGGCCCCTCATCATGCATTGGCTCCTTACCTCTGTCCTGTACCTATAGTGTTGATGTCAGAAGCGAGGCCCCTTCCACCCCGGGTGGAGATAACACTCGCTTTGCTACTGCAAACAAATGTCTAACACCCCTCTGATATGTGACAAATACTCGCACACTAGCGGTCTCATGGTGCTCATACTGATGAGAAGGTTCCCCTGTCTCAAATCTAGTCTCTGAAGGTCTCGGTGAAGCTCGGAAGAAGTCATGAGAGATGAAATCCTCCCAAGTGATACCCTGTAAATCAAGCTAATGCACCACCAAAATCTTGATGAGAGAAAAATGACAAATGTTGTTGAACTGCTGCTCAGGGGTCTTGTGTTGCACAAGGGCGGTCATCCTCTCTATGTTTCGGCATATGAAATATGGGATGTTCATCATGCGTACTCGGGTGAAATGCATGAGCAACCTGATGTGATAAGCATATAACTGGGAGAAACGACCTTCACAACTGAAATACTTCATAATTAACTTCATTAGAGGGGCATATTCATCTTTAAGATACCGGAAGGGAAACACCCTCTTAAGCTGCCTCAAGGAACTAGGTTTAACATATCGCTCATAATGTTATTTGTCAACTTTTTGTCTCTTGTTCCATGGCTCTCCAATATTAGGCATACCGGTAGCTAATGAAATAGAGTTCGGTGTAAGTGTGAAAGTAACACCGGCCAAAGTAACTTGAGCACCATGCAAATGTAGAACAAATAGGTGAGCCAACTCATGGTGGATTTGAACATTTTCAACCTTTTCACAAAACTCATAGCATGACTGAAACCGAAAACAAGATACGGCAAAAGGGAAGGCCTGCAATTCTGTGAGGGTAGTCGGTTCTTCTCTAACATGTCTGCCACTTTTGTGAGGCCTTTGGGGTGCACGTTCTTCCGTGGGTGAGTCACTATGAGTTTCCACCTCATAGTCGGATGAATGATCAGATGACATAATTGATGTTGTGAAAATTTCTTGGAGAAATGAATGCTGGTCGCAAAACTGTGTTGGACTGCTGTTGTGATATGTTTGAAATCTGTCACCAAGGGAGCAATGTAACAGGGACTATTAGGGAGGGAAAATATGAAGGGATTAGGAGTATTAGGATAGATTTTATTTAGGGCAGTGTAGGAGGGTTTGGGAACTTTGCATAGGGTAGGATTTGAGGTTTTTACATTGGGCAATGGGTGAAAGGGAATTGGGGATAAGGGTTTAGTAAATTTAGGGGATCGGGGGCAATGACCTTCAAAGGGATATGGTATAAGGAAAAAGGGAATGAAGGAAAAAGGGACAGATGGGATGGAAGGGGAAACTTGGTGACAAAATGATGAATTTGCAACCCTTAACAGCAATTGACATAAGGATTTTTAGAGGTAGGGTTTGGAAATTTTGTTTCAATATTTGGAACCATAAACCACCATCACACAACACACAAAAATGTATGAACCACCGAGATATCAACCCTACCTAGCATGTCCAAGCAATTCAATGGCGATTTGGAGGATTTTCAAGCGTTTTTTGGGAGTTAGATTGTATACGCTGTGTGCTACCGGTGCGCGTGCCCGTTAAAATTTGCACTGGAGGAACGCGCCCAATGCGCCGTGCTGGCCCAGTGCGCCGCGCCACCTACTGTATGCACCGCGCCTGCCAAGACACCTCCAACCTCACCCAAAACGTGCATTGGCTCACCCAATTCCTTTGAAATGCTTCTCTCCGACCATGGCTTTTAAAATGACCTTGATCCTTATGAAAAAATCTATATAAAGACATGGAGTCATGGTTTTGATTTTTGTTTCTCCAAAACCAACTTTTGCAATGTTTTATTTTGGCACTTTTTCCACAATTTAATACAACTCTGTATTTCACATTCCCTTTTTGGATTTTTGACTAAAATGATGAGATTTTTGGAAAAATTTTCTTGCAGGGGTAGCCGACCTGGAATTTGGCAAAGGACGATCAGAACCAGCTTTTGAAGTACTTCATGTTGGAGAACTTTACATATTTATCATAAACATTAATTTGACGATTTCCTCTTCAAAATAGAGTTTTGAAGAGGAATCACCCTTGAGCATTATGGATGATGAAAATCTGGAGATGAAACTTGTTGAACCTCCCTCTGGACTGCTGGCATTATTCCGAACTTTGAAAACATGACTTATGAAACCCTAGACCTATGACTGACATGATTTTTTGCCTCATCAAAAAGAAAATATTGACTGTCATTTAATGAACTTTGCTGAATAGAGCTGAGCCAGCAGGTACAAAGCATGAGGGGTAATGACTGACAAGACTCTTCCATCCGATTTATGGAATGCCCCTAGTAGAATGCAGTTGAGTGAATGGAGCGAGACACATAAAAATGAAATGTAGAAAGATTTTTGATCTCCGATGGAGGACTGACAAGACCGACTCTAACATTGGCTCCCATGGGGATGGTATCTCCTTGGAGGTGCCAAGAATGACAGATCTCTGGAGGAGCTAGACAGTGCCTTCATCCATTGGGCTATGGAGTCATTATTTCGAAAAACGACACAAAACTCTCGACTCATTTATTAATATGAAACTTGACTCAAACTGACTCAAATTTGAACTTAAAATGACTCAAAAAACTGACTTGACGAACTCAAACCAACACATAAATAAAATGGTATTTACAATGACAATGGAAACAGTAGAATACTTTTCAGAAATGGTACCGCTTGAGCAGCCGACCATTGATCGGCCCTCCTGGGCAATCTTCCCCGCTCATTTCCTTCAAAAGAAAGGCATTCTGCCCCCGATATGCTGCAATCTTGAAGGGACCTTTCTAGAGATTCTCGAATTTACCGTGCTTACCCTTTTCCTCATTCCTTGCATCCCACTTCAGCACCACATCATCCAACTGAAATTTGTCCGCCTTTGCTTTTCTGTCATAAATTTTCTTAATCTTCTCCTGCAACTTGGATGTGTTTTGGAAAACTTCTTCTCTGGTCTGTTGCAAATGAATCATTTGATTCAATCTTCTCTACATAGGATCATCTTCACTGCCGGCTTCCTGAAGAAGTTTGACTGCCAGGGCTGTGGGAGAGGTAGGAAACAATGTATTAACTCCATACACAAGCTCAAAGGGGGACATACCAATGGATTTATTCTAACTGACCCGATTTGCCCAAAGTGCATTGACCAACTTCTTATGCCAGCTCCTCTTGTTGATTTCCAGCAGCTTCTTAATGATGTTGACCAAATATTTGTTAGAAGACTCCGCCAACCCATTGCCTTGCGGATGATAGGCGGTTGAGTGACCCAAAATGATGTGATATTTATGACAAAACTCTACCATCCTTTTTGATTTGAAAGTTGCTGCGTTATCAGCGATTAACTTATTCGGGCAACCAAAGTGAGACAAGATGTTATTTTCAAGGAATGAAATAATTACCTCATTTGTAGCTTGTCTGGTGCAAATTGCTTCAATCCATTTCATGAAGTAATCTGTTGCTGTGAGAATCCACCGATGCTGACCAGAAGAAGCGGGATGAATTTCATCGATGAAATCCAACCCCCATTGCTGGAAAGAGGCACTCACCTCAATGGGCTTAAGCGGCAAAGGCTATAATTTCTACCTTCCTTCAAAAATCTGACATTTATGATAGCTCTTGACAACCTTATATACATCAACAAACAATGTCAGCCAATAGTATCCCACTCTCATTACTTTATTTGCTGTTGTTTTCCAAAAAAGGTGACCACCACAATCTCCTTCATGGAAATCCTCCATGACCTGCTTTGCGTCTTCTTCCACCAAATAGTTCAACAGAACGCCACCAGGATCTTTCCAATAAAGTGCAGAATTTAGAATGAAAAACTTGGCAGCCTTTAATTTGAGAGTTCTAGCTTTATTTCTAGTCATGCCGGGTGGTGGTGACAAATTTTGAAGCACATATATGATATCTGAATAACACGGAGAAAGAGAAAACATTTCAGATACCTGAATTGACAAACCTTCCTCATTCTCATCGGACATATCAGTGATCAGATTTATGTCTAAGGCGTGCAAGTTTGATTCGGCCATTAACTTTGCCAATCCCTATCCTTAAACAAGCTTTGTGGGCTTTATTTCCACATCATACTCCAACAAAGCTGCAATCCACTTGCCTCGTCTTCCTTCTGGATCTATCTGTACTAAAACATCTTTGACAGCAACGTTAGTAACATAAGCCAAAATATGAGAATGCAAAATGTATACCCGAAAGTCTTTCAATGCTTTCACAAGTGCAAGGGCTTGCTTCTCAATGATGTTGTACTTTAAGGTTGGATCTCTTATAGCTCGAATGAAAAAAGAAATTGGTCTTTCGTGATCACCTCTTTTCTGCATCAACACAGCTGCCATAGTATGTTCCGAAGCGAATGAAAACAATATAAAATCCTGAGTGTATTCCGGGCTGATTAGAACTGGGGCTAAAGAAAGAGCCAATTTGACTAAATTGAATGATGTTACAACCTCTTTCATCCACTTCACCTGGCTGTCCTTCTTAAGCATGTTTGTAATCTCTCTTAGGTGTTCGGCAAGATTAGGTACAAAGCGGCGTAAAAAATTCATGTTACCATTGAAAGATTGAATCTCCTTCTTATTCCGGGGCAGATCGATTTGTTGAATAGCTTGTACACGTGCTGGATCAATACAAATGCCATCTTTTGAGATAATGTGCCCAAGTAGTTTTCCCTCCTCCATGGAAAACAAGCTCTTTTTTGGATTCAGCGATAGACCATATTTTCTGCACTTTTGAAAGACAGTTTTCAGATGATACATGTGTTCTTCATCAGATTTGGAAAACACCGTTCGATCATCAAGGTATACAACCAAAAAGACATCTTTCTCATTTGCAAAAGCCAAGTCCATTGCCCGCTGAAATGTGGCACCCACGTTCTTCAAACCAAAAGGCATTTTAACGTAATGAAAAGTTCCCCACGGAGTGGTGAACGCTGTCTTGTCTCGGTCATCTTCATGGACAAAAATTTGGTTATATCCAAAATAACCATCGAGTAGTGACATACAAGATGCTCCAACTACTCGCTGAAGTATATGATCCATTTTGGGCAGTGAATAGTTATCTTTCAATGAAACTTTATTGAGATTCCTAAAATCAATGCACAAGCGAATCTCAACTGTCTTCTTCCATACAGGCACCAAATTAGAGATCCAGTCCGAAAATCTGATGGGAACAATGATTCCTAATTTGTACAACCTATTTATCTCCTTTTCAATTGATGGCAGCAGTTTTGGATTTAGCCTTCTCAACTTCTGTCTGAAAGGTTTTTGATTAGGCTTAATGGGTATAGTGTGCTGAATTATATTGGTATCGTATGTCTTCAAGTCAGAATAGTCCCAAGCAAACACATCAGCAAATGAAGACAGAAAACTGATATATTTGGCTTTCTTCTTTTGTGGCAATGCTTTAGACAGTTTTACCATTTTAGGATTAGCAGATGTTTCGATATTGACCTCTTCAACACCCTTCTCTGTTGGCTGCAATGTTGGTTTGCGGGCTACGTCATCTTGATCAAAGAGTTCTTCTAAAGGTATTAAGCCTTTAGGAATAATGTTATCCTTTAGTTGCAACACGTCCATTTGATTGATCTGCACCTCATCTTTACCATCATCATTTTCTACATCAATTAAGGTCTCTTTGAACTTACCTTTGTTTTGTAGAAAATCATCAATCTCCTCATCATCTTGGAAAACTTGCCAATACCTCTGATTGTCGGGGACAGTCGGATGATGCTTGACATGGATTTTGAATTTATTACTGGAGTTCATCGGAATCTTCAAACTACTGGCTGCCTTAGCAAGAGCATCAACAATGTTGTTTTGAACACGAGGCACACATGTCAACGTATATTCTGAAAATAATTTCAGGATGTCTAGGATTGCATTCTGGTAAGCCCACATCCGAGGATGCTTTGCTTGATATTTGACTCTGACCTACTTAATCACCGATTCAGGGTCGCCATACACTGCAATCCTCTTAGCATTCAATTTTCTTAGAATTTTTAGGCCAGCAATCAGAGCTTCATACTCAGCCTCATTGTTTGAACAATCAAAAGCTAATTTGTAAGAGCATACCTGCACATTAGTAGGCACCTTGTTCAGGGAGGAGAAAGGACTGCGTACCCAAATACCAATTCCAGCACCATCATTTCCCACTGCATCGTCGAAATCCATGGTCCACAAACCTTATTCCTCTTCTTCCAAGTGCTGAAATTCTGCTGGCTCTATTTTTCCTGTTTGCTGTCCATTACCTTCAGCTGATCTCTCAACGATGTTTTGCTATTCTCGTCCTTCTTTCTTCAAAACTTCTCTGAAATTTTCTACTATTTTTGGAATACTTTCTGCTTCTACTAACTGACTATCAATATCATTGAAACTATCTTAATACAAAACAAAAGACTCTAGATTTGTATGTACATAATTAATCAGATGATTAATGGGTTACTCCTTTCTTGTAATCATGTATTTCATTTTCTGTTCCTGATACAGTTTTCTCACCTGACCAAACACAAGAATCATTGCATAGGAGAAATCTAGTTGTAGTGCCCCTTTCAATTTTGCTGCCGAAGACCTGGAAAGAAGCATGCCGAACCTGGGAGGAATATCCGCTACAACAATATCCATCAAAACATTCTTCATTGGGATTTGATCCAAACTCACAACCAAGTCTTTGATGAGCCCGATACAACTTACTCTGCTAGAATCAAACAAGTAGAGATCATGGTATTTCTGGGTGACGTCCAAACCCAGCTTATCCATGATAGCCTTTGGCATGAGATTGTGAGAAGCTCCAGAATCGAACATGGCATTATGTAACACAAAATCATGCAATCTTAAACTGATATAAAAGGGTGGCACATCACTATCTGGAGACTCACCATTCAATACTGGCCCAAAAACCATTTCGGGTTGATCATCTTCGATGTTCACCATTTCAGGCATTGGATCATAATTCAAAATTTTAGAAACTTTCCCTCTGTAACTGTTGTTCCTCATTATTCCAGTCAAGGGAATAGATACCTTCAATTTAGAAATTTCATTCTCTAAACTAAAAGCGGAAGTCTTTTCTACATCTTTGATTGGGACTTCTTTCTTTTCCTTTTCTCTCGATACAATTTGCTGATTTGATTTTTCTATTGATGGTGATTTGCTGCTATCAGGTTCAAGTGTCTCTTTTCCTTTCTTTTTGTGTAACTGATGAATCATTCTTTGATGTTGAAATTTCCTTCCTCTTCTGAATTGGGTTAACTGGCACATCTCTATTTCTAAGTGAATATTGTTGCTGCTGAGTAGACAGAGCATTCATATAGCCTCTTTGATACTCATTTGATTCTTCTTCCAAAACTGTGTCACTTGCCAGAATGAAATCTGCGTCTTTGTGTGCAGCTGAACTTTCTGCATACTCCTCCTCTTCAGTGATGTAAATAGGCAAATCATCAGGAGTGAAGAAGTGGTTCCCATCCCCTATTACCTTCCCTTCCTCATCAGACTCCGGTCCATGCACAAAATTTTGCTGCAGAGGTGGTTGTACTGGCTGTTGTGTTGTCTGATCTTTGGCTCGCTGATCTCTCTGCCTTATTCTATATTGTGGCTACTACTGGCCATGGAAGTTATGATTTCTAACTTGTGGCTTAGGTTTGTCGAGTTTCACCCTTTCAAGCATCTGCTCTACCTTCCTGAGTAATTGATCCATCGAGGAAGAGTCTTCCTTTACTGTGACCTTCTTTTCTTCTTTTGCTCTAGCCCTCTTGGTCAGCAGATTTGCTTCAACGTTGACCGCGATTTTCTGCATGTCTTCCATTGTGGCCGTCTCTCTTAGTTGATAAGCCATGTCAGCATCAAAACCATCCGGAAAATTCATCATGGCTAGTCCCACAGGTGGCCTTAGATGATCGGGAATTTCATTATAAACAGAATTGAATCTAATGCAGTAGTCTTGGACTCACTCACCAGTTTTTCGTTTGATTTGTTCATATTCAACCAGAATTTGAAGAGGATTCTTTTTCACTTCCCAGCGGTCTAAAAATTGTCTTTGCAGGTTGGCCAAGGTAGCGATATGTGTAGCCGGAAAACCTCTGAACCATTTCCTAACTTCACCTGCAAATGTCTGTACAAAGAGTCTCATTGTCACATTCTCTGCATCGATCTCATGAAGGTCACAGAAATCTGCCATTCTGTCCACATGTTGCTAAGTGGTAATGTTGTTAGGAGCACCATCAAACAAAGGGATTTTGCTTTGATAATCTGCGGGCATATCATCTAAAACTTGAGGCAACACAAGAGGTGCAAAACGAGCAGCCATCACTCTTGGTGGGTTTGGTCTTGGAGGTGTTGGAGGAGTGTATGCAGTTTGTAGGGAATTAACAATTAGAGTTTGAAGTTGTGTCGCAATATAATTATCAACTGACCAGTCAGCCCTTTCAGTTTCTAGGTCTACAAGAAACTGTGGATTGGGGACAGTAGAGTCAACAGCCCTTTCGGATTTGGTCTCGAACAATGATATTTCAAACTGCTCATCAAAATCAAGCTCTTCAAGATACTCAAAAATGTCAGGACATGAATGGGATTTGAACACGGGAGTTATAGAGCTCTCTTGACGAAGAAGTCTTGGAATCAAATTGGAATTTTCATAGATATGAGGATCTGGATCTGGATTAGCTCTGGTATATCTTCTTGAAGCCAACGTGCTATGTTCAAAAAATAAAAAGGACATGAACAACTTACTCAGCCTATCAAATCCTAAAATTATCATCTGAAAGCTTAGAATTATCAGAAGTATTGTGGTGTTTGTAGGTTAAGCCTGTCGTTTACGCAACGAAGAAGACTAACAAACAAATAATTGTCCCCAGTGGAGTCGCCACTATGTTAGAGCTCGAATCTGCCTTAGGCTAAAGGAAAGAAAGATTCAAGATAACATCAAACCAAGCTCAGCCTCGCAGCTAGCCCTACGAGGATAGGAGAGCGCTCTCTCCGGGTCAAGCTCAGTGAAGAATAAATAGGGTCTGAGAATGAATTACAATGAATATTGATTTTAGGCTAGTAAATAGATATGGAAAAAGACAATTTTTGAATGACTGAACTTTTTGGGTTGTGTAGGACCAAGGGACCGCATGGGCTGGGAAATTAAATCAAAGACACAGAATAGTTCGTGAGGCAAGATAGGAAAGAAGTTTAGCAATCAGATTTAAATAATATGGAGTGTGAAGCCTGTTTGAGGGGAGGGCTGAAAAGGGCATATGTGATGAATCCTTTTTAGACAGAAGAAGAAAACACAAAGGATGAATGTCTTCCAAGGCAGAGCAATAAATTTGGATTCTACCTTTCCTACTTAAAAAAAAATCAACTGGATTTGAATATGAATAACTGCATAACATTACAAGTTACATATGAAATAGAGAAAAAAACATATTGCTAAAACTCACGCCACAGGAATCTCACAAATCAGAGCTGCATCATTTTTCATTAATCTCCTGGCCAAGTTGTACAATGAAATATGCTGGGTTTTTCTCTACGCTATTCCCAGAAACTCCAACCCCTTACAAATGAATTTCAATACAATAAATAAGCTTTGCTATCAAAAAGTGGATCGACCCAAAGTTTGAGGGATTGTTTAATCATTACAAGTGGAAATGAAAAGCCAACCATCAGTAACGGGAGCAGCGTTGCATTTCATTTCTTTGATGACCAAATGAAAAAAAAACAAAAATAGAGCGTAGATCTTCTGAGGTGACTGTTTGCCTTCATTTTGACCATTTGAATCAAAACTATCAGTTTAATAACATGGAATTTTAAATAAGATGCGCTTCTAATGAAGAGAAAACATATATTGTTTCTGAACAGGCCCACCTGCAATTTACGTTTAACTCACCCATGTGCCAATATTCACTTTCAACTGTCTTCGCTTCTGAACCATAGTACCATAGCCAAAAATCATTGAACAGGCTTTGACAAACTTATTTGGAGAAAATCGCACTGAAAAAAATCGAATTCTTGCAGAGCGGAAGTGATTTTGGCCTTTGGATCTTTGTGCGCCACGCCCAAAAGATGTATGCGCCGCGCCACTTTGGAGGTGGTTTTGAGGCACTTCCTGAAGTCAAAATTTAGCACAAGTGTGCTTGTTGGACAGCCCTCCCTGTCTACTTTCCAACCCAAGTGAAAGTTCTCATTTGGGATGTCATTTTCCCCTCCAAAACTGCAATCTCCGAAGACTGCTTCCTGTGTGTCAAAATAGGGGCAGAGAGGTCATTTTTTGGGTGTTTTTGACCTCCTAAGGACTCAAAACTTGCCCAAACTTCTTGGCCATGCACCAGAAGTTGTAATTATCCATGGAAAATCCAAAAATATAAGCTTTTTTTCATTTGGAGCTCCCTAGAGAAAGCGCGCGCAAGGTGGCACGACGCACAGGGAGAAAAAATCTGTTTTTTGTGCAAAAAAATTCAAAATTTCAAAATGTGCTCCAAATTTCTTGAAATTTGGGCTGTACCTTCTGTATCACATGTCATGTTGGACCAAAGAAGCCTTGGCCAAGATTCGGAGCTTATCTTGCTCTTTTTGCCTCTTTTGTCCTTTTGTCACCTTCCTCAATTTCGCCTTTAGGCTCCTGATTCTTGCTTTGGAGCTCATGTTTTGGGCCATGTAATGGTGAGTCATGCACCTAAGCATTTCTTTTTCCCTATTAGCCTTCTCCAACAGCTGCTCCAAGTGAATGTTCACTTTCTCTAAAACATACTCCCGGTCCTCATCTCTTTGGTCCATAGGTCTACCTTGTGCTGCCATGATGTGTTGTCGGTTTTCCTTGATCAGTTGAAACTCTATTTCAGCTTGCTGATCCTCAAGTTGTTTGTTCCTCTGCTCCAAATATTTCATATTCCATTTGGCTCTCTCCAAGTCAAGGGATAAGGCTTGGATCTCTGTTTGCTGCTCCTGGATGATCTCTTTAAGCTATGCACTTTGCGGATCCATATCTGTATCATCATCATGAAGGAGAACGAAGTCGGTCTCCCGTTCACCTGATGGCCCCTCATCATGCATTGGCTCCTTACCTCTATCCTGTACCTGTAGTGCTGATGTCGGAAGCAAGGCGCCTTCCACCCCAGGTGGAGATAACACTTGCTTTACTGCTGCAAACAAATGTCTAGCGCCCCTCTGATATGTGACGAATACCAGCACACTAACGGTCTCATGGTGCTCATACTGATGAGAAGGTTCCCCTGTCTCAAATCTAGTCTCTGAAGGTCCTGGTGAAGCTCGGAAGAAGTCACGAGAGATGAAATCCTCCCAAGTGATACCCTGTAAATCAAGCTGATGCACCACCAAAATCTTGATGAGAGAAAAATGACAAATGTTGTTGAACTGTTGCTCAAGGGTCTTGTGTTGCACAAGGGCGGTCGTCTTCTCTATCTTTTGGCATATGAAATATGGGATGTTCATCATGTGTACCCAGGTGAAATGCATGAGCAACTTGATGTGATAACCATATAACCGGGAGAAACGACCTTCACAACTGAAATACTTCATAATTAACTTCATTAGAGGGGCATATTCATCTTTATGATACCGGAAGGGAAACACCCTCTTAAGCTACCTCAAGAAAATAGGTTTAACATATGGCTCATAATGTTGTCGGTCAACTTTTTGTCTCTTGTTCCATGGCTCTCCAATATTAGGCATGTCGGTAGCTAATGAAATAGAGTCTGGTGTAAGTGTGAAAGTAACACCGGCCAAAGTAACTTGAGCACCATGCAAATGTAGAACAAATAGGCGAGCCAACTCATGGTGGAATTGAACATTTGCAACCTTTTCACAAAACTCATAGCATGACTGAAACCGAAAACAAGAGACGGCAAAAGGGCAGGCCTGCAATTCTGTGAGGGTAGTCGGTTCTTCTCTAACATGTCTGCCACTTTTGTGAGGCCTCCGGGGTGCATGTTCTTCCGTGGGTGAGTCACTATGAGTTTCCACCTCATATTTGGATGAATGATCAGATGACATAATTGATGTTGTGAAAACTACTTGGAGAAATGAATGCTGGTCGCAAAACTGTGTTGGACTGCTGTTGTGATATGTTTGAAATCTGTCACCAAGGGAGCAATGTAACAGGGACTGTTAGGGAGGGAAAATATGAAGGGTTTAGGAGTATTAGGATAGATTTTATTTATGGCATTGTAGGAGGGTTTGGGAAATTTGCATAGGGTAGGGTTTGGGGATTTTACATTGGGCAATGGGTGAAAGGGAATTGGGGATAAGGGTTTAGTAAATTTAGGGGATGAGGGGCAATGACCTTCAAAGGGATATGGTATAAGGAAAAAGGGAATGAAGGAAAAAGGGACAGATGGGATGGAAGGGGAACTTGGTGACAAAATGATGAATTTGCAACCCTTAATAGCAATTGACATAAGGATTTTTAAAGGTAGGGTTTGGAAATTTTGTTTCAATATTTGGAACCATAAACCACCATCACACAACACACAAAAATGTATGAACCACCGAGATATCGACCCTAACTCGCACGTCCAAGCAATTCAATGGCGATTTGGAGGATTTTCGGGCGTTTTTTGGGAGTTAGACTGTATGCGCCGCGCCGCCCTTTCTATGCGCCGTGCGCTACCGGTGCACTGCGCCCGTTAAAATTTGCATTGGAGGAATGCGCCCAATGTGCCGCGCTAGCCTAGTGCACCGCGCCACCTACTGTATGCACCGCGCCTGTCAAGACACCCCCAACCTCACCCAAAATGTGCGTTGGCTCACCCAATTCCTTTGAAATGCTTCTCTCCGACCTTGGCTTTTAAAATGACCTTGATCCTTATGAAAAAATCTATATAAAGACATGGAGTCATGGTTTTGATTTTTGTTTCTCCAAAACCCACTTTTTCAATGTTTTGTTTTGGCACTTTTTCCACAATTTAATACAACTCTGTATTTCACATTCCCTTTTTGGATTTTTGACTAAAATGATGAGATTTTTGGAAAAAATTTCTTGCATGGGTAGCCGACCTGGAATTTGGCAAAGGACGATCAGAACCAGCTTTTGAAGTACTTCATGTTGGAGAACTTTACATATTTATCATAAACATTAATTTGACGATTTCCTCTTCAAAACAAAGTTTTGAAGAGGAATCACCCTTGAGCATTATGGATGATGAAAATCTGGAGATGAAACTTGTTGAACCTCCCTCTGGACTGCTGGCATTATTGGGAACTTTGAAAACACGACTTATGAAACCCTAGACCTATGACTGACATGATTTTTTGCCTCATCAAAAAACCAAATATTGACTGTCATTTAATGAACTTTGATGAACAGAGCTGAGCCAGCAGGTACAAAGCATGAGGGGTAATGACTGACAAGACTCTTCCATCCGATTTATGGCATGCCCCTAGCAGAATGCAGTTGAGTGAATGGAGCGAGACACCTAAAAATGAAATGTAGAAAGAGTTTTGATCTCTGATGAAGGACTGATAAGACCGACTCTAACAACATAAACCTGCTCAGTAATCCCACTGCATGTGCAATGTCTGGTCTAGTACAAACCATTGCATACATCAGGCTACCGACTGCACTTGCACATGGAACACGAGACATATCCTCTTCCTCTTCTTATGTCTTGGGATACTGTTCAGTAGATAACGTTACACCTACAGGAATAGGAACCTTCACCAGTTTACTATCCTGCATATTAAACCTTAGTAGTATTGTCTCGACATACTTCCTCTGGTTTAACCAAGCTTCCTCTTTGCCCGATCTCTTTTAATTTTCATGCCCAAAATATAGTTTGCAGCACCAAGATCTTTCATGTCGAATTTGGAGGACAATTGGGTCTTCAAATCCTGGATAATTTTTTTGTCATTTCAAATCAGCAACATATCATCCACATACAAGACTAGATAAATAACACGGTCACCAATTAATTTAAAATACACATAGTGATCTGCTTTGCTTCTGGTGAAGCCAAGTCCCCGTATAAATGTATCAAATTTCTAATACCACATCCTTGGTGACTCTTTTAACCCATACAGAGACTTCTTTAACTTGCATACCAGTTCTTTCGTACCCTTCACCGCAAATCCTTTAGGTTGTTTCATGTAGATCTCCTCTTCTAGATCCCCGTGAAGAAATGTTGTCTTCACATCCATTTGTTCTACCTCAAAATCAAAAGCAACAGCAATAGATAAAAGTAATATAATAGAAGTTACTTTGGCAACAGGAGAAAAAATATCACCAAAATCAATTCTTGGCACCTGGGAATAAAATTTTACTACCAACCGAGCTTTTTATTTCTCCATCTTTCCTTCTACATTTATCTTCTTCTTGAACACCCATTTACTGCCAACAGGTTTCCTTCCAGCCGACAACTCCACGAGATCCCAAGCCTGATTTTTGTGCAAAGATGCCATTTCATCAAGCATGGCCTCTTTCCAGAGTTTTCCATCCTCTGAATCTACTGCTTCCTTCACAGTTCTGGGATCATCATCAATAATAGATAAAGCAAAATTTGAACATAAAGCAGATGGTCTATACCTTTCTGGCTGCCTTCTTTCTCGAACTGATCTTCTTACACCTGGAGTTTATGGCTCTTCATCTTTTGATTCCTCCTCTGCTGTAGATTCTGATTCTTCCTCCTTTAGCTCAAACTCTATCTTCTTAGGTTCCTTTGGTTGGATTTCATGTTTAATAACATCTTTTACCTCTTTGAAAACCACATATCGATTGTATACAACCTTCCTTGTGACTGGGTTCCAAAGCTTATAACCCTTTAAACCATCCTTATACCCAATAAAGATGCACTTTTCATATTTACTATCCAACTTGGTTCATTTCTCCTTTGGAACATGTACATATGCATCACATCCAAATACCCTCAGATGTGAAAGAGAGGGTTTCTTACCAGTCCATACCTCTTGTGGAGTCTTATCCTCCAA
This sequence comes from Pinus tabuliformis, assembly GCA_031772625.1. NCBI lineage: Eukaryota > Viridiplantae > Streptophyta > Pinopsida > Pinales > Pinaceae > Pinus > Pinus tabuliformis. The sequence goes on along the minus strand of CM062810.1, from coordinate 278,656,046 downwards.
CGTTGATGAAGGTGACCTATTGACCAGGTAACATGCAGTATCCACCGCCTCAGCCCAGAATTCTTGTCCTAACCCGACACCACTGAGCATGCTTCTTGCCCTTTCCATCAATGTCTTATTCATTATTTTTGCAACTGCATTTTTCTGAGGTGTATATGGAGTAGTCTTCTATTGTGCTATACCACACTTCTCATAGAATTCTTAAAATTCCTTACTACAAAACTCTCCACCATTATCTGTCCTTAACACCTTTATCTTCTTCTCTGTCTGATTTTCCACGAGAGACTTAAATTCTTTAAACCTGTCAAAGGCTTCAGATTTCTTCTTAAGGAAATATTTCCAAGTATTCCTTGAGAAGTCATCTATAAATGATACATAGTATACAAACTTACCCAGTGATGGAACCTTCACAGGTCCAAACACATCATTGTGCACAAGTTCTAATATATGTTTCACCCTCTTACTACCAAAGGGGAAACTCACTCGATTTTGCTTCCCATATACACATTTTTCACAAAAATCAAAGTCCAGAGAGCTATTACTCATACCTTCTACGTTTACCATGAAGTATTCGAAGGCCCTTCTCTCCAATATGTCCAAGCCTTTGATGCCACAACATGGTCTTCTCTCCAGAGACCACTAGATTTTCTGCTCCACTTTCAGGAACCATAGAACTGTTGCACCCATCAATAACAATGCTACCCTGCAACTTGTATAGAGTTCCAATCTAAACTCCCTGCATCAATACTAGTGCTTCTCGAACCATCTTGCAGGTATCTTTCTCGAACACTGTTTTTACACCTGCATCATCCAACTTTCTTACAGAAATCAGATTTCTGGCCAATGTAGGAATATGCAGAACACCCAGAAGTGTTCTAACCCTTCCACCTTGCAACATCAACTTTACTTTTCCATAACCAACGATTCTAGCCTTCCTATTATCCTCCAAGAAGACATCACCACCATCATATTTCTCATACTCACAAAACCATTCTCTATGGGGAGTGAAGTGAAATGATGCACCTGAGTCAATCAACCATGCCTCATGATCTACATGTGTACTTGAAGAAGCCAAGTACACATCCCACCTTCATCTAAGGTGGTTTTCGCCTCTACAAAAGGAGCATCATTAGATCCCTTTCATTTATCAGGAGCTTTAGATTTACAGTCCCTTTTGAAGTGCCCTTCATTTCCGCATTTCTAGCACACCACCTTTACAGGTTTTCTTGGAGATTTAGATCTCCCTCTAGATTTATATCTCCCACTCGATGACTTATTTTTGTTTCTGTTCTGGGACCATCCTTGTACAAATAAGGCATCACCATTCTAGCTCTCCATATTTTTCCATCTCATCTCCTCCATCAGTAAAGATGAGACTATTTCATCAAACTGCAAGGCAATTGCATTGCTACCTATTGCAATAACTAGACTATCCCACGAATCTGGTAGAGAACACAACAAACTGATGCACTTATCTTCATCTGAAATTTTAATATCAACAGATGCTAACTGACTTACCATAGTATTAAATGCGTTCAGATGCTCTGTCACTAAGTCTCCATCTTTCATCCTCAGGTTATACAGCTTTTTCCGCAGGAACAGTTTATTCACCAGAGACTTAGATTGGTACAAAGTCCCTAACTTGTCCCACAAAGCCTTCGCTGTAGCTTCCCCTGACACATTTAGCAATACTGAATCTGAGAGACATAATCGTATTGTTCTCTTTGCCTTCTGATACAACTTCTTCCATTTTTCATTGGACACTCCCATTACTTTAGTACCTGGATCTACCATGATCCATTGATCTTTATCTACCAACAGATCCTCCATCTTGAGTTTCCACAATTCAAAACCATGACCATTAAATTTCTCGATCTCTATCTTTCCACTGTTCACCATCTTCTTTCACCACCAGAATCAATCTCGTAGATCTCCCACTGAATAGGTCTACCACAGGCCCGAGTGAAACCCCTCAGCAACAAAGGCTTCCCCTTGAAGCCAAAACTACTCTGATACCATAATGTAGGTTTTAACCCTATACAAAAATTACCTGCATACGAATTCTAAAACATAGAAAATAAACAATGCGAGAGCATAACACATAAAACACATATACGCAGAGATTTTCCCTTGGATCCAAAAATCAGGTCTACCAGCTTGATTTTTCATTATGTTCCTTTCAATGTTATAATACATATTTATACATGCCGAAGCATCCAATACCATGGACCGAAAACCATCGCGTCCAAAAACATGTGCAAAAATCATGCACAAAACCATAGGTGGGTCCGCCCATCCTAACATAGGGTCCAAAACCAAAATTTTCTAGGGCACTGCCCCGGACCCCATAAAGTGGGGTTACGGGTACGACTCAAACCCCCTATGACCCCCCCACGCTCCATAATTGGTGCAACGAAGGGGGGCTCCACCCCCCCTCTAACCCCCCGGTTAACTACGTGGGCTAGTCATGGAAAGAATATAACACAACCCAACACCTTTCACTTCTTATTCAAATCCATCTCTTGTTCTTGTCCTTTTCTATTTCTACATTTATAATTGATCATTTCTTGTTGTTGGATTTGGTTAAATGGTTGAAGTGAGTTATTTTGTAGGATAAAAAGCATGATTTCATCCTTTTAATAGCTTTGGAAGGTCATAGTAATCATTGAGCTACTTGGATTAGTTTGCTTATTCCCAAATCTAAATTTTTGGAAGTCCCTTTTAGAAAATAGTAGTAAATTTGTGTTATTTTTAGAACATGCTAGCGAGCTTCAATCAATTTTATTCCACTTTAATTAGATCAAAAAACCATTCCAATTAATAACAAATTTCACCCCATTTCATTCTCACTTTATTAGGTTATGCATTTGATAGATTAACTAGCTCACTAGTTCTTGAATTTCTAGATTTTAGACTAGTAATTTTCTGCTATTTTTTAGTATGTGTTAACAAGGATACTTTTGAGTCATTCCACTTGGAATGGAGACCTAAGAATCATAGTTAATAAAAAAATTTATCCCATCCAATTTGGATTTGATTTTCTTGGTCATTTGGTGAATTATATCTTCCTATAGCAAACTTGTTCCCTGTAGCAAATTCGTGTAGCATTCTTCCAGCATGTATATACTTGCCCAAATTTGCTCAAAAAGGTTGGTTTTTGTCCCTTAGGGTTGAATAATGACCCCTAGGCTCTAAATAAATGGTTGAGGAGGAATAAACACCACTTATGACTTTCCTTTTTACCCATGCAAAACATCTTAGCGAATTGGGTTAATGGACAAATTTATGAATTGGATAATACAATAATGATTTTCTTGATTGCCACATCCAATGAACTCTGTCAATGGATCTAAACTCTTTGAAATGTAATGATTGATATTTATTTCATGATCTTTAATTTATGCAATTAGAATAGCTTTTCCTTCCTTGTATTTTCTTTCTTACAATAGGTTAATGTTTCCATTTCGGGCATTTCCATTTTCATAACTAGTTAGGATTTGATTTCATTACATGCACTCCATTACATCATGACAGCAAACAAAGGACACATTGTATGCTGCACATATAGTGCCGATACCTCTTAATTTTGTATGAACCTCAGGTTGATAATTAAATTTGGTAGTCTTGAGAGTTGTGGCATTATTGTTTCAATACTGAGGCTCATCAGCAAGCATCTGAGGTAGGTGTTTGAGAAATGCAGGCAATACAACATCTCTCTCAATCCTAAAAGGTCAATATTTGGTGTGGAGAAAGGAAGATTTCTAGTACATGTGGAATCCAAAGATGGGATTAGCATCGACCCCAAAATAATCCAAGCTATTAGGAATATTCCTTATCCTAAAAATCAAGATGCTTTAAGATCATTCTTCGACAAAATCAATTTTGTGAGAAGATTCATACCAAACTTTGTTGAAATTGTCAAACCAATGAGTGACCTGTTGATAAAAAAAACCTTGTACACATGGGATTCCACAATGAATGAATCCTTTGAGGAAATAAATAAAAGGATTTCTTCAGCTCCCTTCCTTATTAGCCCTGATTACACTAAGGATTTTATCATCTACTCCTTTGCCTTTAAACACACTATTGTTGGGATACTTTTGCAAAAGGATGATAATGGGGATGAGAGACCGATAGAATTTTTGAGAAAGCCGCTCTGTGACACTGAAACAAGATACATCATCACTGAAAATCAAGCATATGCCCTTGTCAAGTTGCTCAAGCATTTTAGGGGCTATGTTGAGTACAACAAAATATATGAATATGTCTCGTACCCCACTGTCAAATATGTGTTGTCCCAATCTGATCGTCTTAGATCCAGGGGAAAATGGGTGTCCAAAGTCAAGGAATATGATCTTTACATTTTCCTAAAGAAAATTATCCGAGGACAAGGCTTGGCTGAAACGATGACTAAAAGAAATAATGAGGCCATAGAGAAGGAGAGAAAGCGAAACTATGCACTACTACTATTGAACTTGAGGAGGATGAATGGTACAAAGACATAGTCTATTATCTATGCAACATATTTACCCCTCCTTACCTAACAAACCACAAAAGAAGGTCCCTAAGGCTAAAGGCCTCTAAGTTTTTCCTAACCCAAGATGGACTTGGGTGGATGAGCCCCAATGGGGTGATCCTCAAGTGTGTCAATAAATAATAATCCGAGAAATTACTAAATGAGTTTCATGCTAGGTTTCACAAGGGACATTATGCTGCTCGAACCACCACTCACAAGATTTTGAGGGCAGGTTACTATTGGCCCACCATCTTTGTTGATACCTTGAACTTCATAAAAAAGTGCCAACCATACCATTTATTTTATGGAAAATGTGGTGGTGGATGCCCCCTTTCAGCAATGGGGCCTGGACTTCATCAGCGAGTTCAAAGAAAATTTGATTCATGGCCATAAGTGGATCCTCATAGCAACCAACTACTTCACCAAATGGGTGGAGGCCATACCTACCAAAGCAGCAACTGACCAAGTAGTCATGGATTTCCTTGAGGATAAAATCATTACCAAGTTTGGGGTTCCTGCCAAGATTGTGACTCACAATGCCAAAGCTTTCGATTCTATGGCTCTCACATCCCTCTGTAAAAAAATGTTATAATATTGTCTCACTCCTCTCATTATTACCCGTAAGGTAATGGCCAGGCTAAATCAAGAAACAAGAACCTCATTAGGATCATCAAGAGAACCATGGAAAATCACAAGAGGTATTGTGACAATAAGATCAAATATGATCTATGGACTGATAGAACCACAGTAAAGTCTTCCACTGGCTTCAACCCCTTTTAGTTGGTGTATGGATCTAAGGCCAAGCTACCTATGCAGCTCCAACTATATGTCCTTGAGTGCCTGAAATATTTCCCTGAATAATAAGATGCTATAAAATCTCGTATTGAGAAAATCATTGAAAGCGATGAAAACAGGAGGAAAGCCCTTGATCAAATTTCCTGTGGCCATGACAAGATGAAAACTATTGTTGACAAACACACGCAAACTAGAACATTTAAACCTGAGGATCTTGTACTCTTGTGGAATAAAAGAAGGGAGAAGCGAGTATGCATAAAAAGTGGGATAATCTATGGATAGGGCCCTTCAAGATAATTGACACCACAGGGATAAACTTGTATCACTTGGAAACTAAAGAAGGTGAGTCGGTTCCCCTTCCCATAAATGGGCAACTCCTAAAGGAGTACTTTCTTGAAGGCACTTGACTTTGTACTATATGCATGTTAGGGTAGGATGCATTGCATAATGATTTTTGCATTAGAACTAACCACATATGATGTTTCTCATGATAGATTAGGTTGCATATATTTAATAATAATAATTATTATAAATTTGCATATTATATTGCTTTATGGGCTAACATTAAGCATGGGTGATCATCAGACACCATGAAAAACATGCTACCCCATGGCTTTGATCTTTAACATGTTTAGATAATATGTCTACAGTGACCAATATATTGTTGGAGTTCTCATGACCTCCCATTCGAGTAGCCTCATCCACTTCTTCGAGAGATCATGTCCTAATTGGAGCCAGATGTTACCCACCACTTTGTGGGTGATATCCCCAGGAAAAAAATCTCTCCATGATGAGCCTCAGCCGACAACCAGCAGCCCCTTGATGCATCCTACTAGCTTGTTGTGCCATTTATTTTCCACCTAAGCCATCCATGTGGTCCCTCACGCACCTTAATTAATTGTATGTTTGAAGGTGGGTCTCCCGAATCTAAAGGTATGTCTGGTCAGTTGGTAATGAGTATTGAGTTTACTTAGCATGGATACTTCTAGGTATGGATTGATGGGGGGATTTGGCAGAAAGAGTGGACTTAGTTTGTGCTCTTATCCCCTTGATCTCTTTTGGTTGTTACCGTTGGATCTTAGTCCTACGGGATCTCCTTTACTGACCATTTGGTTCTAGGGTGGTACTACTTGGGAAACTCCGACTTTGGGTGTGTGGTCCCGCTCCCTTAGCCACACATATTATTCCCTTTTCACTCACTATACCCCCACCTTTTCTCCCACATGGGTCCACATTTCCAGTTTGGGTCCACATAAGGCCAACCTCCCTATCCCCTTGCCCCCACCTTGGATTAGGCTTAGAATGATACCCTGGAGGTTGAAGCAATTAAAAGAAAAAGTGAAAATCATAATTGGCCACGTTTAACAGGAAATTGTACCACAAAATGTAAAAGATGATTGGAACAAAAATAATTATCACGTGGGAAAAATCCATCACATGATCTCTACCCCAATCCATGGCCATCAACCTGGTTCCATAGGCCCTAGATGAGCCTCCTCTATCATTCAAGAACCCTTGATTGTCCCAACCCCTGGAGGGAAATGAATTGCCCTACCTAAAGGGGGTAATCATTGTTATATCTTATACATCATGTTCTTTTTATTTGAGCCCCGAGCAGTTAATTAAAGGAAATTCATAAAAGGAAAAAAGTATATAAAGAAATTTGAAAAATCAAGATAGAGGCACCTCATGTACCATGATTGCTCCCTCCTATACATTACATACCTAGGTGTGGGCTTCCCCTTATCTTGGAGCCAGATTGAACCTTCTTCATCGAATTCCGGTAGATTGGTTTGAATTATACAATGGTTCCCAACCACTTTCTTGAGGCATGAGACATGGAAGACGGGATGGATTTTTGTAGTGGGTGCCAAGGCTAGCTTGTAGTCTACTTCTCCAATGTGCTGAAGTATTTCATACGGTCCGTAGAATTTTGGAGATAATTTCTGAAAACCCTTGTCCTTGAGTGATGTTTGCTTATATGGTTTTAGCCTCAAGAATACATGATCCCCTTCTTGAAATTTGTGCTCTGAACGATGTTGGTCTTCCTATTGCTTCATGCGATTTTGAGCTTGATGTAGATTCTCCTTGAGGTGGGCCAACATGGTTGCATGGTTCTATAGGAGTTGATCCACTGCTTGTACCTTTGAGCATCCATGGATATAAGAAGTAGGTGAAGGAGGGAGTTGACCATAAAATTCTTCATATGGAGTCATTTTGGTGGTGGCATGATAGTTAATATTATACCACCATTCGGCTAGAGGTAACCACTGTACCCATAGATGTTTCTTTTTTGAAGTGAAACACTTGAGGTAGGTCTCTAGACATTTGTTGACTGCTTCAGTTTGACCATCAATTTGGGGATGATAGGAAGTACTGAGTTGTAGTTGGGTACCTTGTAACTTGAAGAGTTCCTGCCAAAAGTTACTGGTGAAGATTGGTTCACGATCAAACACAATGGAAGTGGGCATGCCATGCAATTTGAAGATCTAGTCCATGAAATATCGAGCCACCAAAGCTGGTCTAAAAGGGTGGGGTAGGGCACAAAAATGAGCATACTTAGAAATTCTATCCACAACCACCATGATGACTGACTTGTTTCCTTACTTCGGAAGACCTGTAATGAAATCCATAGAAACCTCCATCCAGATTGAGGCAGGGATGGGCAATGGCTGTAATGTGCTTGGGGATTTGAATTTTTCTCCTTTGTGGCGCTGAAACACATCACACTCAGCTACAAAGTAAGAATGTCATTTTTCAAGCCTGTCCAAAAGAATGAACGTCGAGTGCGAGTATAATTCTTCTGAAAGCCCGAATGGCCTGCACTGGGAGATGAGTGCAACTCTGCCAAAATGCGACTTTTAAGGGTGGATGTTGGTGATATCACTACTTTGTCCTTGTAGTGAAGAATCTCATCCTACCAAGAGTAGCCTGCTGTGGAATTTAGATCCACCTGCAATTTATTAATGAGTTGGGAGAGCAAAGGATGTGAAAACCATTCCTTGCGAGCCTCTTCAATCCACTCTGGAATGGGAAGAGAGATTGCTAGCATGGCTCTTTCCTCCTCAAATTGGTGTTATAAAGCATCCGCTATGACATTTTCTCGCCCTTTCTTGTAAATTATCTCATAATCATATCCCAACATTTTGGCTAGCCATTTATTTTTTTGTGGCAAGGATAGGCATTGCTCCAAAAAATATTTAAGGCTTTGATGGTCTGTGCAGATTTGGAAACGTCGCCCCAATAAGTATGGTCTCCAAGTATCCGTTGCATGTAAGATTTCCATCATCTCCTTCTCATAGGTAGATTGTCCCAGATTTGTACCACTTAGTTGTTGGCCAGTGAAGGCTAAGGGCCAACCTTCCAGCATTAAGACAACCCCAATACCCATACCTGAAGCATCACATTCAATCACAAAAGATTTGGTGAAGTTGGGTAGTGCCAATATGGGAGTGGAACACATGGCATGTTTGAGAGCTATAAATGCTTGTTGAGCTTCATCATTACAGAGGAATGAATTTTTCTTGAGAAGGTGAGTGAGGGGTCTAGCAATGTGACCATAATTGTGGACAAATTTGCGATAGTCCGGTGAGACCCAAAAATACTCTCAAGCTCTTCAAGGTCTTTGGTTGAGGCCAATCCTGCATTCCCTGGATCCTTTTGGGATCCACCCTGACACATTCACACCCCACAATGTGGCCTAAATACTCAACTTCTTCCATGCCAAAAGAGCACTTGGACAATTTGACAAATAATTTATGTTTCCGGAGTAGTTGCAAGAGCAGATCTACATGTTGAAGATGTTTTTCCAAGGTGAGGCTATAGATGAGGATGTCATCAAAGAAAAAAAGGACAAATTTTCTTAGATATGGTTTGAGTAGGTGATTCATGAGGCTCTGAAAATTGGATGGGGCATTACAAAGACCAAATGGCATGACCCGGAATTCATAATGGCCTTCATGAGTTCGGAAAGCAGTCTTTGGAATGTCTACTTTTTTCAAGCGAATTTGATGATAGCCCGAGCGAAGGTCAAGCTTAGTAAAGAATTGAGCCCCATTTAGTTCATCCAACAAATCATCAACAACCGAGATGGGAAATTTATCTTTGACCGTCAGCTTGTTGAGGGCCCTGAAGTCTGTACACATATGCCATTCCCCATCTTTCTTGAGCACCATGACCATAGGCGATGAATAAGGACTAATTCTAGGACGAATGACATCGGCTTCTAGGAGTTCCTTGATGATTTTTTCAATTTCATTCTTTTGGGTGAAAGGATATCTATATGGGCGCACATTTAGTGGTTGTACCCCTGGGACCAAAGTAATGCTATGATCAAGTTCCCCTCTCGACAATGGAATCTCATGAGGCTTGTCAAAGACCTGCAGATGGTTGTTTAAGACCTGTTGCATCTCAGGATGAATATGAAGAGAAGTGGGTTCGAAGGCCTGGATGGCATTAAATTGGGCTATAACTCCATGGTGGCCCTTTTTTAACAATTTTTCCATCCTATGCGAGATAATGATAGAAGGAGAACCTACCTGGAGTCCGCGGAGGGTATGTGTGTGGTTATTCTACTTGAAGCTCATATATAACTCCTAGAAATCCATTGTGATTGGGCCGAGTGTGCGGAGCCATTCAGCACCCAAGACAATGTCACACCCACCCATGTTGATGGCAAACATGTGGGTCTTTAGGTGATACTCCCCCATTTGAAGTTTGACATTTTCACAGTGGCCTTCACATTTCATTGTCCCCCCATCAACAATCTGAACCTGGAAATTAGAGACTACTCTGACAAAACAATGCACTGCTTCCGTGACGCTTTGATCTATAAAGTTATGCATACTACCACTATCAATCAATACTACTACAGGGCAATGCTTAATAAAACCTCTGATTTTGAGAGTTTGGGGAGAAGAAATTCCTGCCAAAGCATGAAGTGAGATAACTAGTTCTTCTGGTGTAGCTAGGAGCTCATTGTCCAGTTAGTTGTTCTCACCTTCCTCCTCTGGTCCCTCAAATGGTGGGGTTTCCTCAAATGCACTGTGATCAATAACATCAATTTGAAAGAATTTGGGTTCCTTGCATTTATGCCCTGGGGAGTATTTCTCATCATAGTAGTAACACAATCCTTCCTTTCTTCTTTCTACCATTTCTGCTGCTGACACTTTTTGAACCTTAAGTGTTTGGGTAGTGCTTGGCATTGTTTTAAGATCCAGACGGCTAGGAACCGACTCAGCCAAGTTGGTCCGAGCTGGAAAAAAGAATTTCAACCCGACAAAAAATTCGGTTCGGTCGGCCGAGTTATGACTGACCCAGCCGAGTCATAGCATGACTCGGCTGAGTTAGTCATAACTCGGCCAACTCGGCTGGATTCGTAACTACTCGACTGGGTAGCTAGCAGTGGCCAGTAAACCATAAAAAACGCCTTTTTTTTAAATTTTTCTAAGTGTGGGGGACTCCCAAGGGGTTTATGAATTAGTTTGCTGGTCTTTGGGGTCCATTCCCCTCTCCTAAACCCTAGTATTTGATCATATTACCCTACTAAGGCTATGTTATTCATGGTAATGTTAAATTCTTAAAGTAAAAGTGACATCAACCTTTTACTTAAATTTTTAACATTACCATGAAATGACTCAGGATGTTTGAGAGTGGTTCCAGCCTCATTGGATTTCATATGGAGAAAGTAGAATTTTAGATTTCATTCAAAATCTAGCAGACTTATCGTTTTTTCAGGATTTCACGATTGGGGGATTGCAATGTTTCCATTGCATTTTGTCATGTATTAGGGTATGAAAGTCGTATTTAATCAAGAGCTTCAATCCCTCTATGTACCTTGATGTTAGTGACATTGGTTGTCGAACTCCTTCGAGATTCACTCCCAAACCAGGAGCTTCTGAAAATGTTGCTCCCGCTCCCGTTTTCGCTCCTGCTCCCTGTTGGTCACTTTAATTGCTTATTGAATTAAACAACAAAGTGCGACATTAATTGTCAACCCAGGGAAGTCTTGTTATTTCAAAGGAAACTGCGTACTGTATGTACTTTAATTTTAAAAGTAACAGAAGTTATAGTATAAGAAAATCATGCCTTAAGTTAACAAACTGAAGCTCCACTCTGCATTACAGCAATTACACTCTGTTGCAGATGGCTATCAGAAAAGCGCTTAATTCAAATAAAGAAATGAAAAAAATCAATCTGCAAAAGAAAACAGTGGCTATGCTATAACAGAGAGTCAGGACCCTATTCCCCGGAGCGGGAATCTCCAGCACCTGCCTCTGATTAATTCAGCCTTTCCCATTCACTCCGTAACTAATCACCGATGAAACACTCATATAACAATAATCAGAAACAGAGTTTCAACAAAGGTATTATAAACAATGTTCAGCAAACAGTATTGTTAACAAGGCAAAAAGGCACACTTAACACACTACAGAAATGTAATGGGTGAATCTTGTGATGAAGGTGGGCCCTGTCCTCCTCACAAGATTCCCCAGGAAACAAGAACTAGAAAAAGATGCTCAGAACAAAAATTTATTCATCCATCGATATGTCATATTACATAAAAGAGTTCCAGTCCTGTTCCTTCAGCTAAGCCTTTCTCTACAGTCTGTTCTCTCCCCCTCTAATGTAGATGTCTCCTCTTTATAGAGGAGACATCTATTACAAAAGATTTACATTGTTCTAACCCATTATACAAAAATAGGGAAGTCAATTCCCTGTCAATGAAATGTTGTTACAGTAATGTTTTCTTTAGATATAAGTGTTACATCTCGTTTAACAGCTTCTTTGGTGATCAGTCCCGATTCATTTGTTGTTGTTGTATTCAGAATGCGGATCTCAATTGTTTCAGCATCGTGATCCGCATGCTGTTCCTGCTGTTTCAGCAACTACAAAAATAGTCTTCCAGCTGTTTCAGCATCACAAACTGCACATCATCCTTTAACTGTTTAGCACTTAATAATTCAAAGATTAACTATGAAGATGTCGTGATTTATATGCTAAATAGTTAAACATATAGTGATGAGAAGAATCATTTCATACCTTAGAGATAATTCAGTCAAAATCTTAACAAAGGCTTTTAAATATAAGTTTGAAAGGGATAGTATCATAGCAAAATATATGGTCAAAAAGGGACAATATGAGGCCCTAACATCCCCCCCCAACTAAAGCAGTTGCATGTCCCCATGCAACATCTACTCTGAATCTAAATCGGAATACAGTGAAAATTAGTTATACAGTAAGTATAAAAGGTGCTATCAGTCGGATTTCTGAAACCCTGGACACTCTGTAATCTCTGCCATGCTGCAAGCTCCTCCTTTTTGGACACCTTAAAGTCGGCCTTATATTGTTGTACTGGCAACCAAATAAGGGGAAAGTGAAAATGATAACCTAACCATTTGTTACCACATTTTTGAACACATTTAACATAATTAGGCACACGTGAAATTGCTACATGAAGATTGAGAGGGTTGAAAGGATGATATTCCCTTCTCTCCTTAGGGCAATGTTCCCAGAACAAATTGTTTGCCTGCATGGCAAGAGATCCTTTCTTCTTGATATACTGCTGACATTCTTCTAACGCTGCTACCTGTAATTCCCTGATATGCTCAATCATTCCTGGTTCTTTTATAATCCTATGATGTTCAGCAATGAAAATAGCAGCGTTCTGTGGTTCAGCTCGAATCCATAGAAGGCGATTTTCTTCATTATGTTTTGCTGAAAGAAAAGCGTTTTGCCATGTGAGCTGATTAGCCATAAAAGAAACCAAAGCTCTAATCTGAATATCACCAGCTACAGGGATCAAATTAAACTTCCTATCTTCTGGCATGGCCTCATTATGAAGATAAAGTTCACATAAGAGATTCTGTTCACTGACTGAGTCTACTGCAAAGGTTTCAATAAACTGTTGTTGTGTGGTGACTTCATGTGTTCGTCCATCTCTGATTGCTTTTATCTGAAGGAATGCTAGGTGTTCTGCTAGGAACATGGAATAATTAAAAGATGGTTTCCTGGTGGCCAGAAGTCTTTCAACTAATTCAAAGATAAGGGACAGTCTGGTTTTTAACTTTTTATTTTCCTCCTGCTGCGCATGGAACTGTTCCAAGACTTCCCAATTCCTATATGCATGGTTCTGCCATGATGATTTTTGTGCTTGAAATGCTCGTTCTTGCGATAAGGCATACTCTTTCTTCCATATAGCACTGAGTTCTTGAATGCTTAAAGTTTGAGTAGAAATAGTCTCTCCACGAAGAGGCTCAGTCTGGGTAAATACCATATTTGCAGACTTTGGTGCAGGATTCTCAACTTTGACAACTGGGGTAGGCTGGTGTACTTGCGGTTTTTCTTCTTTTTCAGAAATCTTTGAAGGCCCTACTAGTTCTTGTGTAACAGCAGGGTGTTCCTTTTTAACTACAACAGGAGTGACTGCAGGAGTAGGTCCAAACAATGGAACTTCAACTATCTTATAACCAGCTCGAGAATAAAGATCACCACATTGGCTGCACATGTATTCCTCATACCAATCCTTATCCGCACTTCTCTCGGCTACAGATGCTACCTGGGCCAAAGTATACAGATTAAGTTCTTTTTCATAAGCTTCCCTTGCTATTATTAACTCCTGCTTATAGGCCTCAATCTCGGCTTTCAGAAACTCATTCTCCTGTTGAAGGGAAGCTATTATGACTGGGCCTTCTGTAAGAATTGCAGTCTCCATGGTTAGTTCAGGTGGAAGGGAGGAAGGTTGTTCGGTAGCAGCTTCATCATTAATTTCTCCAACAGGTGGTTCTTGTGTGACAACTACTGGGCCATCGGCTGGTATCTCTTTCTGAACATGCAAATTTTTCATACTGAGCAACTGAGTGACTAGCTCTTCTGTAGCAGCAGTATCCTGGGTATCAATTCTTTGCTCATTGGCAGGTGGTTCTTGTGTAACACCTACTGGACTAGTAGCTGGTTCTTGTGTATCAGCTATTGAGTCAGTAACAGCTAAGTCTTGTTCAGTTTCCTGTTCCTGGTCATCAGCAAGTGGTTCTTGTGTGACACTTGCTGAGACAGTGGCTGATTCAGCTGTATGTTGATTACCCGTTTCCTATTTATCAGCAGGTGGTTCTTGTGTAACACCTGCTGAGACAGTGGCTGCTATGTCCTGATGTGTTTTCAGATCATGGTCGTCAGCAAGTGGTTCTTGTGTGACACCTGCTAGTCTAGTAGCTGGTTCTTGTGTAACAGCTATATGCAGTACATCGTCCTGGGTATCTACTTTTGATAAGTTAGCAGCTGGTTCTTGTGGAGCAGCTGCGTCTTCTAAGATGAATGATGTCACAAAATCCTGGGCGTTTTGCATTTCGGTACCCGAGGGTGAGGAAGGTAGGGATTCGGGCGGGGTATGGGGTTTTAGAATGATGGGTGGGGTATCTAGGATAGGGGTCTCTATTGCTGCTGCAGGAGACATCCTCCTTCGTCTTCGAGGTAAGGAGGCAGAAAAAACAGAGGTTTTTCTTTTATGGATTTCCTTTTATGGGGTAGGAGGAACACTCGAAATACTAGCTTGTTTCACTGAGGCCCTTGTTCGTCTTTTTATTGAAGAGGCAGTCGTTTCTTGCGTTTTTCTTTTCCTTCTCAGCCTAGCCAGAGGAATGTCATCATCTGAATCACCACTGGGAATATGGACAGTGGGAATGGATGATCCAGGTGAATTATGGGATGGGGTTGATACACTAGCGGGGTCAATTGGTCTGGCTGTTGTGGATGGCTGAGGAATTTCATCCTGTACTTGAGAAGTCTCAGCTGCCACCTGAGAAGTTTCAGCGATTTCTTGCGGAATTGCAGCAACTTCCTAGGGTGGGTTATTAAGGGGGAGAGGGTTCTGCAGGGCAAAGCCTCTGAGGATTAAGAGCTGAACCAGGCGATGGTGAGTAATGGAGAGGAGTGGGTACCTTGCATCCTTGGAATAATGCGACATATTCTTTAGACACCCAAGCAGATAGTACGACATATTCAATAAACGACCATGTCTTAAATGATTCAATAATACAAAGTCATGTTGGTACACTACCTGGTAACGTCCTTCGCAGGTAAAATAATGCTTGACAAACTCCGCAACCTTTGCCCATGGAGGTGGTAATGAACGTAGTGCAACACCTCTGCCTTTAGGTTTGACCTGCTCCCCAGGTAGAAGAAAATCTTGTTGAGCATTCAGAATTAAGAGTTTTCGACTGAACCAGTGGATACCATTGGCCGGTAATCCTGAAACCTGTGCTATATCCTCCTCTGTTACGGGAATTCGCATTCCTCGAACAATAGAATGGTCTTCTTTTAAATTAAGTGTGAATTCCAGGACTTGCTGAGAGTCAAATTCCTGGAGTCTTCGGAAGTAATCCACCCAGCCTGCTTGCAGAAAAATTTGATATACTTCTGGGTAAAGCTCCAATAAAGCCGTTGAACCAGGTTCATTTCGGACAGCGTTCCCTCCCATAGTTGCTGGTTCGGTAAAATGCACAATACAGAGCCGAGTTACCGCAGCAGAGACAGAGTAAGATATTGCAAAATGGGGCGTGACCGAATAAAACCGGGACGGGATGATGAGACTCAATCATGTTAAAAGAACGACGGTGATTGACATATCAGGTAATTATTGTGAAACTTTGATATTCCCCCCCAACTGCGGCTAAAAAGTGTACGACGATTTCGACAATCATATCGTGATCTTCTCATTAACTATTGTTTAATATTTACACATAAACACGCATACCTCACGTTTTACCTTTGATTGCTGTGCTGAAAGTCCATTTTTGTCGTTTAGTGGATCACCAATGGTTATTAGAACAAGTTATAGGATATGAGGGTATTTACATAAAAGGATTTCTTTATACATAGGAGGTGACGACGAAGGAACTTTAATTATCAGGATAAATGGCTGATTCTCTGAGAATGGATAATATTATATATTAATTATTTTGGAGAGAAATTGATGCCTCAATTACTGGAAGGATGGGAAAAATTGACGCTTTTTCTGAAAAATGAGAAAAAGTCGGTGTTTCCACAATGGAGAAGAATGAGTAAAAAATGATGTTTTAGCGACGGGAAAAATGAGGGAAGATTGGTGTTTCAGCAACGGAAAAAAGATGGGGGAAGATTGTTGTTTCAGCAAAGGCCGATACTAGTGTTTCAGCAACGGTTGAAACTGGTGTTTCAGCAACGGGAAAAAAAGTGTTGTCGTTAAAGAGGAAATGTTGCTGATGGATAATGAACTGAGATGAAATGGCCATGCTTTCCAAACTGAAACCTGATCCTGCTTGTAATGCCATTACTCCTTCAACCAGCCTCCGGATTAATACCTGCAAAATAAGTTGTAATATGGCAACCCTTGACAGGGATTATTAGTTAAGTAATCTAATCTAATACTAATACAAAAATAATGCAGGAATTAGGTGCAATGAGGGGCAAGAGACTCCCCCAAGAAAATGTAGTGTGACTCTACCATGCAAGTGGCTTTAAAATCCTCCTTATAAATTGGTTGATGGTACGGATGAAGCCGATACCCATTTACTAGTAAAGGAGTTCTAAAGCCATCAATTGTTAGGAGCCTTACTGTTCCATTGGAAAAAACAGTGTCTATTTCATAAGGTCCCAGCCACCTTGTTCGTAGCTTTCCTTGAAAATTTTCAAACCTAGAATCATATAGTAAAGCCCAATTTCCTTTTAGGAACTGCTTATGTTTAATAGCTTTGTCATGCCACCTGGTTCTTTGTTGCTGAATCATAGTTGTTTGATGGATGGCATCCAACCTTTTTTCATCCAATTCCTACAGTTGCTGCAACCTAGCTGTCTGTGCATCAGTTAAATCAAGGTTAACAGCTAAAGCAGTTCTTAAAGTTTTAATTTCAAATTCTACAGGGAAAACAACATTTTTACCATAAACCAATTCAGAGGGTGAAAAACCTGTAGTGTTTCTCGAAGTAGTTCTATAAGCCCATAATGCCTCAAGCAGTCTTTGAGACCAATCTTTCCTATTCTCTTTCACAGTTTTTGTTAAAATAGCTTCTATGACTTTATTTGTGATTTCCACCTTACCATTGGCTTGGGGGTGGTAAGGTGTAGTCATTTTATGGTTGATATGATATTTTTGAAGCATATCTTTGAAACTATGTGAATTGAAAGGAGGTCCTCCATCTGTGACTAATTCTCTAGGCACCCCAAATCTAACGAAGATTTCTTCAAATAAAAAGGTTAAAACAGATTCTTCATTAGCTTTAATTAGTGCCTTAGCTTCCACCCATTTATTAATGTAATTTGTACAAACCAATATATAAACTCTTTGGTTGGATGGAGGGTTTATGGGCCCTACAAAATCTAGAGCCCATCTTTCAAAGGGTTCAAGTATTACCTGAGGGTTCAGCGACATTTCATCTCTATGGTTGGGTTGGCCCATTCTCTGACAGCTGTCACAGGCCTTGACATATTTCTTTGCATCCTTGAAAAGTGAGGGCCAATAATAACCCATCCTGAGAATTTTATGTGTCATTCTCTTATCAGCAAAATGCCCACCACAAGGGCCATCATGACAAGCCTTCAATATGTCATAAACTTCATCTTCTCTAATGCATCTCCAGATCTCCTAATCAAGTCCTGTATGAAAAAGACACCCATTTATCCAGTTGTACCTAGAACTTTGTTGAATGATCCTTCTTTTCTCCCTATGTGATAGGTGTGATGGTAACTTCCCTGCAACCAAATAATTGGCAATGTCTGCATACCATGGTGAGTGCGCAGATACTGCAAACAAATATTCATCAGGAAAGGAATCATCTACTGGAGTATTATCATCAGTTTTTATCCGAGAAAGGAAATCAGCAACCACATTCTCTTTACCTGGTCGATCCACAATTGTATTATCAAATTCTTGTAGTAACAATAACCATCTCGTAACTCGAGCATTTGTAATGGATTTATTCATTAAATACTTAATAGCTGAGTGGTCAATGTGAACAACAGTAGGATAACCAGTAATATAATGTCGAAATTTATTAATAGCACAAATGACTGCTAAAAATTCTTTCTCGGTAACTGTGTAATTAAGTTCAGCAGGGGTCATATTCTTACTAATGAAGTAGATAGCATAAGGAAGATTGTTTTCTTCTTGACCCAAGACAACTCCAATTGCAGTGTCCGAAGCATCAGAGGATATGTGAAAGGGAAGTGCCCAATCAGGTCCCCTCAGAATAGGAGTTGTTGACAACTGATGCTTAAGTTCATCAAATGCTTTCTCACAGGCATGAATCCACCTAAATTCAACATTTTTCATAAGCAACACAAACAAAGGGGAGGCTATTTTAGAGAAATTTTTGATAAATCTTCTGTAATATCCAGCGTGTCCTAAAAAGCTTCTTACATCAGTTTGTGTTTTAGGAATAGGAAGGGTCTGAATTACCTGTACTTTGGATGGATCCACCTGAATCCCAAGAAATGAAATGAAGTGCCCTAGTACAATTCCTTCGTTCATCATCATATGACATTTTTTAGTACTCAAGGAAAGGTTAGCTTGTATACATCATTTAAGTACTTTCTCAAGGTTTTGCAGCGCAACTTCAAAAGTCACACCATAGGGAGTGAAATCATCCATAAATATTTCCAAAGAATCATTAAGCATATCAAAAAAAATTCCTATAATTGCTCTTTGAAATGTTGCTGGAGAATTACATAGTCCAAATGGGAGAAATCTATAAGCAAAAGTTCCCCATGGACTAGTAAAGGTGGTCTTGTCCTGATCTTGGGGTGCAATTCTGATTTGGTTATATCCGCTAAAACCGTCCAAAAAGGAAAAGAATTTCTTCCCTGACAAACTATCCAACACCTGATCAATAAAGGGCAAGGGTAAATGATCTTTTTGGGTGGCTTTGTTTAATGCTCTATAATCCACACACACTCTCCATTTCCCGTTTTTCTTAGGTACTATCACCAATGGTGAAACCCATTCACTGTCAGATATAGGATATATAAACCTGGCATCAAGCAATTTTTGAAGCTCTTCCTTAACAATTTCCCTTAGGTTGGGATTCATTCGTCGCTAGGGTTGACAGACTGGTCGGGCTCCCTCCTTAATATGAATACGATGAGTACATAATTCAGGAGAGATCCCCTTCATGTCCGTGTAATCCCAGGTGAATGCTTCTTTGTTTTCACGGAGCAACCTCATTAGTTGTTGTGTTTCAGCATCTGATAAATTGGGGTTTATGTTTAGTGTTTTTCCAGGTTCAATTTCTATTGTGATGCTTCTAGAGGAGATAGCAGTTGATGTTTGAGGTAAATCTTCATATTTAAGCTTTTGCTGTACTTCAGGATCCAGAATTGCAGTTAACTGATTATGTGCTTCAGAAGTAACTGAGGAAGGTTTAGAAATAAAATTACTAATTACTTCGTCTTCTATGGTATCTTTAAGAGTTAAGGCCTGTCCAATGATCAAGATGGGTTGAGTATCATTATCCTCATAGTCTAACCATACAGAATCGTCATTATTAATCATAGGTGTAGCATGAGGATATAGTGTAAGCTGCTTAGTTTCACAGCCATTAGAAATTGTCATTGAACCTGATCGACAGCTGATAAAAGCATCTGCTGTAGCCAGCCAGGGTCTCCCCAAAATCAGAGGATGACCCCCCAACTTTGCTTTAGTCTGTAACAACACAAAGTCAGTTGGGTAATTCCAAGATTCAACTGAAATAATCAGGTCTTCAATAACCCCCTCTGGTTTGATTGTGGAACGATCAGCTAATTCCAGGATGGTTGGCATCTCTCTAACTACATTTTTCAATTGTAACAGCTGTGAAGTTTCAAGGGTCATGATATTTATAGCAGCACCTAGGTCTACCAGAACTCGTGAAACAATAGTTTTTCTAACCTGCACTGTGACTGTAGGGTGACCAGGGTCACCATATTTGATAGGAGGGGCTTTTCCTGTCATTAAAGCAGCTAGATTTCCCATCACATGAACTGTAAGGGGATCTTTAGCCCTCCTATTAGGTTTCTTAATGCAAATTTCTATAACAGTTCTGGCATAGATTGGTACATCTCTGAGTGTTTATAAGAGTGGAATTTTAACATACAAATTCTGTAATTCCCCTAAAAGGTTAAAAGTAGGTGGCTCAGGCGTCTTACTGAGAGCTAAGCGCTCAGGGAATGGTGGTTCTGCTGTTTCAGTAGTTCCATTAGAGGATGGGTTGACTGTCCCAGTAGTTTTATTAGATGATTTATTATGTTTTACTTCCTCTTTCTCAGAGTGTGAAGAGGTAATATCATCTATAATTGGTTCGACTACTCTCCCAGATCGTAAATGAATATCATTGCATTGCATAGGAGATGTAGGCAGGTTATGAATGTTAATAACTTGCACAGCTTTATTGCTATTTGGGTTAGGGTTCGGTTGTATAGGAAGCTGAGGCTTCATGGTCTGATTATTCGACGAGGTACCTACCGGGAGAGAAATTTGTTGCTGGAGCTAAGGAAATTGATTTGAGAATGGAGTCTGTTGAGCTCTCCAGTTTCGGTTCCATTGGTTAAAATAGGATTGTTGTAGAAGCCAGGGATTCCACATTGTAGGGTCTACAAAGGGAGGGTTTGTTTGCTGCATGGATGGGAAATTAAAGGGTGGGTATTGCATTTGGTTAAAGGGTGGGTAATTTTCTTGATTAAACGAAGGATAATTATTCCAACGATTAAATGGCATACTAGAATTCGTACCTTGTCCTCGTGGTTGCCATTTCCTCCTTTGTGTCAATAGATAAAATGCTTCAGCTTCTTCCTCCATTGGTTGTAACGCTGCCTTTATCCCTGGTAAAGAGGGGCATTGTTGAGTTTCATGGTCCTTTTCACAAATGGTACAGATTGGCACCTTGTCCAGTGGGCATTCCCTCAATGGATGTTTTTCCCTGCATTTAGAGCAGAAGATGGCCAAAGCAGCTTCTGCCTCTGCCTGCTTATTTTTAACCTGCAAGGTATCAATCTGTGAAGCAAAATAACTTAACCTTTCAGTTTTAAATTCCTCAAGTAAATTACCTATTTTAGCCCTTGTTGCTCCACTACTAGCTGATTTCTGGACCCTTGAATAAGTACTATCCCTGCTCTTTGATTTATTTGCAGCTCCTCTTGAACACCTCTTGCAGAGGTTAACAATTTCGTCATACGATTCTTTGGATATATCTCCTTTACCAAGCATATTTAGCATATCTAAACAATCATCTCTTACCCCTTTCAACAATATTGTTTTGAGAATATCTTTACTTACATCGGGGTGTTCAGATCTCTGTAGATTATACTGGAGTCTTTCCACAAAGTCCTCCAGATTTTCATCCTCCTTCTGAACCATCTTGAATAATTCCTCCCTTTCTTCCCTTGTCTGACAATAATCTTGGTATTTGGCCAGAAATTTCTCCTTCATCTGGTCCCATGTCATGATCACATGAGCTCCCAAGCTCATAAACCATCTTAGTGCATTCCCCTTTAATGTAGCTGGAAACAACTTCAATTTTTGAGCAGCATTAACATAGTCATAGCTTCTACACAATATATCAAATTCAAAAAGAAACTCATCAGGATCTTCAGAGGATAAACCATGGAAATTGGGTAATGCTGAAAGTGGGATATTCTTCATAGGAGTTGCTCCTCTGGGGAGTTCCCCAATAGGGAATTCCAGGGTGGAGAGAGAATTCTCTCCCCTTCCTTCTCCTCTGCGACCTCCATCGAAAAGTCCTTCATTGTTATCCTCCATTGGTTGTTTTCCTGATGCGCTTGCCCGGTCTTCAGTGCTTTCTGTTGGAATTTCAATGTCCTGAACTGGTTCCTCAACTTCAGTATCCTCTATTGGCTCCTCAATATTTTCTACTGGTCCTTCGACTTCTTCCACTGGTTCCTCAGTATATTTTGATGGTTCTATAACCCTTTCAGGTCCCACTACTTCCTCTATTTGATAGTCTGTTTGGAAAGAGTGTTGGGTCTGTGGCCTTCGAGAGCTTAACCTCTGGGATGTCTCAGCTTTTGAAATAATATCATCGATGAAAGTTTTTCTTCCTCCTCTTCCTTTGCCCTTGCCACCTGTAGGATTAGTTTTCTTGCGTCCTCTCATGCATTCTACATACCTATAGAAAAATCATCAGTACTTTTAAAATCTATAATTGCCTTCCCCGACAACGGTGCCAAAATATTGGTCACTTTAATTGCTTATTGAATTAAACAACAAAGTGTGACATTAATTGTCAACCCAGGGAAGTCTTGTTATTTCAAAGGCAACTGCGTACTGTATGTACTTTAATTTTAAAAGTAACAGAAGTTATAGTATGAGCAAATCACGCCTTAAGTTAACAAACTGAAGCTCCACTCTACATTACAACAATTACACTATGTTGCAGATGGTTATCAAAAAAGCGCTTAATTTAAATAAAGAAATGAAAAAAATCAATCTGCAAAAGAAAACAGTGGCTATGCTGTAACAGAGAGTCAGGACCCTATTCCCCGGAGTGGGAATCTCCAGCACCTGCCTCTGATTAATTCAACCTTTCCAATTCACTCTGTAACTAATCACCGGTGAAACACTCATATAACAATAATCAGAAACAGAGTTTCAACAAAGGTATTATAAACAATGTTCAGCAAACAGTATTGTTAACAAGGCAAAAAGGCACACTTAACACACTACAGAAATGTAATGGGTGAATCTTGTGATGAAGGTGGGCCCTGTCCTCCTCACAAGATTCCCCAGGAAACAAGAACTAGAAAAAGATGCTCAGAACAAAACTTTATTCATCCATCAATATGTCATATTACAGAAAAGAGTTCCAGTCCTGTTCCTTTAGCTAAGCCTTTCTCTACAGTCTGTTCTCTCCCCCTCTAATGTAGATGTCTCCTCTTTATAGAGGAGACATCTATTACAAAAGATTTACATTGTTCTAACCCATTATACAAAAATAGGGAAGTCAATTCCCTGTCAATGAAATGTTGTTACAGTAATGTTGTCTTTAGATATAAGCGTTACATCCCGTGTAACAGCTTCTTTGGTGATCAGTCCCGATTCCTTTGTTGTTGTTGTATTTAGAATGTGGATCTCAACTGTTTCAGCATCGTGATCCGCATGTTGTTCCTGCTGTTTCAGCAACTACAAAAATAGTCTTCCAGTTGTTTCAGCATCACAAACTGCACATCATCCTTTAACTGTTTAGCACTTAATAATTCAAAGATTAACTATGAAGATGTCGTGATTTATATGCTAAATAATTAAACATATAGTGATGAGAAGAATCATTTCATACCTTAGAGATAATTGGGTCAAAATCTTAACAAAGGCTTTTAAATATAAGTTTGAAAGGGATAGTATCATAGCAAAATATATGGTCAAAAAGGGACAATATGAGGCCCTAACACTCCCCACTTTCACTCTCGCTCCCAAGTAACACTGAGCCAGATGATGTTGGAAACTCTAGCAGTAGCCAGTAGTACTGGTCACAGACTTTTGTTGTAGAGGCCATTTCTAGCCTCCTTGGTTATGTGTTTTTGTTTTGATCTCTATATCATCATCGTGTATGTATTGGATAGTGCACTGGGTGCCATTTTAATATAATGGATATATTCATGAGCCTACTTTGATCATATGTTGTCTTCTATCTATATTCTAATTGTGTGTCTTTGGAAACATGAATGAAAATCTTTAAAATTATGTGTTTTTATAAAAAATAAATATTTAATGTATTTTTTACAATGACCGAGTCATTGAAATCAAGCCGGCCGAGTCGACACTGAGTCGGAGTCAGAGTCGAAGTCGAATCTCAGCCGAGTCAGAGTTTTAAAACATTGGTGCTCAGAGCTTGGGTGGGGCGTCCCTTGGGTATGAAATTTGGGCGAGTCGATTGGGCCGCTAACGTGCATTCTACTTCACGAGATATCTTGCAAGCTGCCAGCCATGAGACTGGGTGTTGTAGTCAGATGTGGGCTTGTATGGCATCTTTGAGACCACTGATAAAACACTCCAAGTAGAATTCATCTGCTAGACCTCCTGTGCAGAAGGATAATGCTTCAAAGGCTTTAATATATTCTTGCACTGTGCCTATCTGTCAGAGCTTAGTAAGACAACCCAAAACGTTAGATTCATGGTCAAAGTGATCAGAAAGGGCTTTTGAGAATATCTACCAAGTCAGTGGCATTTCCTAGCAGCATTGATGCCACTACCACCATTGCCATCTTTCTTGGTCCAAGTACAGGCTTCCCTCACTTAGGTTTGTCGCATCATCTCTAATGTGATTCAATGTGAAATATTGCTCCATTTGTGCTAGCCATATGGCCGGATGAGAGCCATAAAATTTGTACATGTCCTGCTTTGGTGGTCAACGCTGGGACTATTGGTGGTTTCCATAGAAGTGAAGAGAATGGCTAGACTCGCCCTCAAGGTTTTCATTAAAAGCATATGCCTCTGATTGTTCCCCTGACTTGCCCTTTGTGAGTGAGTCAACTAAGGTCTGGATCTGCTTCGTTAATGCATCCAACTTTTGTTCAAGGGTGTCAATCTTCTCATTGGCCATAGCTTGAGCTCTAGTTTGTACCATGCACCGATCCAGCGCACTTGTTGTTACTGTGAAAAAAAAAATTGGGACCACCCAAGATTTGACACTGACAGGTGAATGGTACCACCTTGCTCATCCCATCGAATTGATTCTTATGGGCTAGGTCTCCTATAAGTCTCGACCTAAATTTTTTATTTTTTATTTTATTTTTTATTTTATTTTTTTATTTTTTTTACTCTGAAAGGAGTTTTACTCCTCGCTTAAGAATATTGTAGTATTCGATTCCCATAGAATTTAATTCTTCCCAATGTCCTTTGAGAATCATGCCCAGGTATAGGAGCCACAAAAATAGTCAAATCTATCGGCGAAACCCTCAACTGTAGAGTATGAGTACGAATGTGGCAGTAATTGAACCCCTGCTGCTAGATATGAATGGCGGATCTGATTGTTGTGACTGCTACAGAACCCAAACTACTAGATCTGAATGGCGGATATGATATATCTAATTGGCGGATCTGATAGATCTGAATGGCGGAACTGATTGTTGCGGCTGCGACAGAACCCAACCTGCTAGATCTGATTTGGAAAAGATGATGCGTGATATAGAGAGAGACAAGGGAACTATGGTCTCAAGGAGTGTCAGGTGCTACAGATCGCAATATACATAAGGGTCCGACAGTAGTACTCGGCCCAATCTCTCAGGGCACTAACCAAGGAGGATCAACCATACCCTCATTTGTACAACCCAACTACCCTATCGTATGCACGAGTAATCTCCCTGAGTGCTGTTCTCAGTGTACTATAGTAGCAAGACGGCCAACAGTTTATCTATGGCGAGGTTTTAAGAGAGCCTATGAGGCTTTAGATATACCTAGAGTGTACTTGGAAGATAGTCCATGCACGGTTCTGTCTAATGCGCTACTACTCGAAGGGTACCCATAGGGGTTACAAGGGAGTCCAACAAGTGTGACCACCTCTTGTATTTCCTGCGTGCATGCCTCTCCAAATCCGTAGGCTTATGCGCTCAATGACAGATCCTATGGTTTAAAGACGTCGGAACACGTCTCTAGCCAAAAACAATTCTGCTAAAAATGGAGATCCCACCGGCCCTAGAATGTGCTTTGATACCACTTTTTATGCTCTTGACCTGTGAGAAGATACCAGAATACCAAATATGCGAAGAAATATACCAAAAACACAGAACAATAAGAAATAACAGCATGTATTTTATTATTCAGAAAGGAAAGCAATGTTCACTTTCCTCTTCGAGGGGGCAACCTCCAATAGATCTAGGCTCAATTACAAAATAAGACACGACGCTCCTCAAGGGGAGTCTCTATCCTTTATATAGGATTCATACATGCAATACCATGGGTCAGTACCATGGTTCTTATTAATACCATGGCCCATTTGCAACTAACTATGGTCCCTTCTTTAAATGCGGGTTAACCACTTACAATTATTAATATGGGCTTTATTGACTCTTTAACTAACTATAACTATGACTCAACCCTATTACATAAGCCTAGGGGATGCATTGGATCTTATGCAAGATTGCAGGTGATTTCCATTTGGGTTTGGTTTCCCTATATGGGATCCTAACCCCTAGAGGTCTACATTAGCACATGTAGGGTGTGCATAGAGAGTCATGGGCCTCCACATAGTAGATCTTCATAGATTCTTAGAGACTACTAGTGATCCACTTTTAGGATGATGGTGATATGTTTGGTACATTATTCCTAGCAGGCCCCCATAGGAGCCCCCACACTCTTGACAGGTGCCCCATAACTTGTATGATGTCATGGAAGCTTTCACTCCACCACTTGGACCCTTGCATAGGATCTATAGGCATCATCGATTCATATGGAGACCCATGGGGTCATTTATGTGCCCTCAGACCCATTAGGAGCACAAAATCTCTACTACTTAGAGAACAAGGGTCCACCCCCTTTTCCATTTTATTTAGAGGAATTTATACCTCAATATGGCACTTCTTGATATTATTATGCCTTTGGAGGGCCCTACGACATTCTCATATTATTATTTGGCCCCTTGTGAGGTTTATTTTTACACTTATGAGCTAGTTTATGGGCTTCTCACTAATAAGGATTTCATTTGCACATTATTTTATCATTAGTGGATAATGTAGCCCATAGGCTAATTTACATCCTTAGGAGGCTATATATTGATGTTAGACACATTCATTTGGATCATCACTTGACTTGGAATCTCTCTAATCATAGAGAACTTCGCACTTTTTCCTTAGTGGACATTTTTTTGGAGATGGATGAATTTTGATGTATGGATTTGGGATATTTCTCTTTTCTTGGAGATTTATTGTGCAAAAAAAATTCTGGTTGGATATACTCTATGACATTGTAAGTAAATTTTAACGCTATTATTTTTTTGTTTTGTATACTACTAAAATTAGGGCCAGTTGCTACATTATTGAAATGTGGAATTGAGCATGTTTTAGCTAATTTAATCTATGGGAAAATGTTATATGAATGAAATTTCTAGAGATTATTTATCTTGAGAATATTGAATCATTTTTCTTTGAAGTATAAATGCTTAAATGTCACTTTTCCTTTCTTTCTCTCAACATTGGATGAAGTTGACTTTCAGGTCCTCCTTGATCAAGAAACCAAGTTATTACTCATAATTATCCTTGAATCCATGCACCCAAGTGAAATAGGCACTGGTCCCTTAAAGGGGTGATCATTTTAACCCTATTTTTACCATTTTCCCTTTTTACTTAAGTCTAGCCCCATTAGGTCACCTAAGCCATCAATTTCCCAGGAATTGACCCAAGGAAAAACATTGATCTCCTATAGCCTACTGTGCTGGTGGGTCCCCTCCCCTTCCTCCAAATTTGAGGAAATTATAATGGTGGAATCTCTGAGAATCCCAAGCCCTATCTCTAGGATCAAATTTTACTTAGGCATCCCCAAGTATGGACCTCAATAGGATCAATTCAGCATTTGAAGTATATATGCTTGTTTGGTCCTTTCCCCTCACCTTGTCTAGGATAGGAGCACCATTGGTTGTTACATTCTATCCTCAAACCTCGGCTGGGTCCACTTGGCTCCATGTGGTCACACTTCTCAAGAAAGATTATTTTTCAAGCACCATTTGGGAATCCAATTTTCTCAAGGATTATAGGGATTGCTAACCTTGTTTATAAGCCTATCCTTTCTCCCTCAACCCTCCAATCCTTACCCCTTATCCCTGGTGGACCAAGTCCTTTTCTTAAAGAGAAATAAAGTTCCATTCTTCGCTCCATCCTTGGGAAAGGGTTTTCAAGGTCACTTCTCACCTATCCATTCACATATAATTTGCAAGTGATCCCTACACTACCAAGACTCCTCCCATCAGTGAAATTCCATAAAGAGTAGTGAGAATTAGTTGTGGTGACAGTGGGCTCAGCCTCCACTATTTCCCTTAACCTAATAGTTGCCCTCTTAGGAACCCCTTTAGGTCCTCTGTTGGTTTGAGTTGTAACAGGCCAGAAATATGATTTCTGTGAGAAAGATTGATGATGCAGGTGTAAATATAGTGTTCGAGAAAGATACCTATAAGATGGTTCAGGGCGCATTGATATTGATGTGGGGAGTTCAGATTGGAACTCTTTACAAGATTCTGGGTATCACTTTTATTGATGAGTGTAACAGTTATGTGGTTCCTAAAAGTGGAATATAAAATCTAGTGGTCTCTAGAGAAAATACCATGTTATGGAATCAAAGGCTTGGACATATTGGAGAGAAGGAACTTCGAATACTTCATGGTAATGGTTTGGTAGAAGGTATGTCTAATTTCTGTTTGGATTTAGATTTATGTGAAAATTGTGTATATGGGAAGTAGAATTGGGTGAGTTCCCCCTCTGGTGCTAAGGGATGAAAGGGATATTAGAGCTTGTTCAAGGTGATGTGTTTGGACCTTTGTTGGTTCCATCACTGGGTAAGTCTGTGTACTATGATCATTTATAAATTAATTCTCAAGGAATACTTGGATATATTTATTCAGGAAGAAATTTGAAGTCTTTGACAGGTTTAAAGAATTTAAGGCTCTGGTAGAAAACTAGATAGAGAAGAAGATAAAGGTGTTGAGGACAGATAATGGCAGGGAGTTCTGTAAGAAGTGTGGTATAACATGACAAAATACTACTCCATACAAACCTCAACAAAATGGAGTTGTAGAAAGAATGAATATGACATTGATGGAAAAGGTAAGAAGCATGCTCAATGGTGTCGGGTTAGGATAGGATTTATGGGCAGAGGCAGTGGAGACTACATGTTACCTGGTTAATAGATCACTTTCGTCAACATTGGAGGATAAGTCCCAACATGAGGTATAGACTGGTAAGAAACCCTCTCTTTCACATCTGAGGGTATTTGGTTTTGATGCATATATACATGTTCCAAAGGAGAAAAGAACCAAGTTGGATAGTAAATTTTAAAGGTGCATCTTTATTGGATATAAGGATGGTTTAAAAGGTTATAAGATTTGGAACCCAGAAACAAGGAAGGTTGTGTATAGCTGAGATGTGCCATTTAGAGAGGTAAAATATGTTATTAAACATGAATTCATACCATAGGAACCTAAGAAGATAGAGTTTGAGCTAAAGTAAGAAGAATCAGACTCTACCAGAGAATAGGAATCAAAAGATGAAGAGGCACAAAATCCAATTGTGAGAGGATTGGTTTGAGAAAGAAGGTAGCCAGAAAGGTACAATCCATCTGCTTCATGTTCAAATTTTTCTTTATCTATTACGGATGATGATCCTAGAACTGTCAGGGAGGTAATATATTCAAAGGATGGCAAACTCTAGAAAGAGGCCATGGTTAATGAAATGGCATCTTTGCACAAAAATGAGGCTTGGGATCTGGTGGAGTTTTCGGTTGGAAGGAAACCCATTAGAAGAAAATGGGTGTTTAAGAAGAAGGTGAAGGAAAAAGGCAAGGTGGAGAAATAAAAAGCTTGGTTGGTAGCAAAAGGTTATTCCCAGGTGTTGGGAATTGATTTTGGTGATATTTTTTTCTCCTATTGCTAAGGTTGTTGATCTAGGTTGTCATTGATGTCAATATGGCAATGTTTGTGATGGAAAATTCTTGTGACATGTGTGGTTTCCCATTGATGCCCATTAATCATAATATTTCTCATGGAGGATCCAAGGATTGAATACAGACATAATAGAAATAGTGGAACCAAGGAGGAAAGATATCGGAAGCCATCAAAAGAGAAAGAGAAAGAGTAAAGAGAAGAAGCCATGAAGCCAAAGAATAAGAGGAAGAGTTCATCAGAAGAAATCAAAGAAGTAGGTTATCGCATATGCCCAAGGGTAAGTGTTATCGGAAGAACAAAGAGCAACAACGATATCAGAGGAGTAAAGAAGAAAACATCGGAGGAGCCATATCGGAAGTATCACATGTAATATATGCCCAAGAAGAACCAATAGGAAGAAAACAATGGAGGAGAATAAATAGAGTTATCAGAGGTCACAGGGAGATAAGCCACAGGAGCAATAGCTATAGGAAGAGAGGAAGAGTGAAGAGAAGTCACAGGAGTAAGAACCCAAGAATAAAACCATGTAATAACACCACATCAAAGAATTTATGTCGGAGGAAATTTATCGGCGGTTCTATTTTATTAAGTTATGTAAACACTACTCAAACCCCTGATTGCAATATAATGGAGTCAAGAAATGAATGGAGGAGATCAAACCCAAGTGTTTGTAGAAGGTGAATCACAGAAATTGATTTGGATCTTTAGATCAACAGATCTGTTAGATCGACGGATATTAATGGCGGAAGAAGAATGATGTAGGAATAGATCTGGATCGTCAGATCGAAAAGTCTATTATATTGACGGTGATTAGAAACTACAGAGGTAGGAGAGTATGGATTTACTTGATCATGGTTGAAGACCCGCACTCAATCCTAGCCATCGATCTCATATTCAACTCTTAGATCACAGTCAACTGTGGGGGTTAAGGCCGTTTTAATCCGTATGCCAATCGAAGTCCCACAAACCATAGATTGCGATATAATATGTAGACCCAATCAGTGTATGGTGACAACCATAATGTAATATTGCATCCATTGAATCGCAAGTTTCATAGGGTTGTCACAGTAAAACCTTCTATTGCAATATCATATTGCAGACCCGCTACACCACTATAACATGACTTTATACAATATCGCATATGCAATATCGCTAGTTTCTAAAGGATGTCAAACTACCGATTGTGATAAGGTTGTGGACCCGACAGGTTTATTAACAATTGCTTAAGATCATATCGCATCTGCTCCATCGGCAGTAGTTGAATCAGTATGTTATGTGCAAACCTCTGAAAGTTGTGATTGCGGGATTAAAGGAATAACTCCGGCTTTTCATGAAGTTGTGATTGCGATTAAGGTGATGACGTGGATGTGGAACCTCCATGTGGGTATAGCCTCTCCTATGGGATTTCCGTAAATAATAAGTCTATTGGATGAATATTTTAAAAAAAGGGCCTCTCTGATATAATTTTAATATGTGACATAATAAGTCGGCCTCTCTTCCAAATGAACGTGTCTTTTGAGTATCGGAGAACATCGTATAAAAATGAGTTAAAACACTTTAGTTCTAAGCATCTATCTCGGGAAGAAAAATAGAGCATAAAGAAGTTCACAACTCATGAACTTGAAGAGATAGAGGAAGCCAAAGGAACAGTAGAAAGGAACCCAAAGGTCAAGTGAACTTGAAGAGACAGAGGAATCCGAAGGAACAGTAGAAAGAAAGCTGAAGGTCGAGTGAGCATGAACAAAGCCAAAGGTCGAGTGAACAAAAGTGGAAGCCGAAGGTCGAGCGAGCGAAGAAGGAAGCCGAAAGGTCCAAGAGAAGAAGAAGGAAGCTGAAAGTTAAACATTCCGTTGACTGGCTTATTTATTGAAAAGCTCGGACCTGTGTTTGATAGTGATTGAAATAACAGTTCAAAGGACGCTTTGCGAATCTAAGAAGATTATCTAAGTAAGAACAGGGTTGTTTTTAATTGAACGCACAATATGAAACCGCGACAGTCACTCCTCTAAAGAAGTCACTCTTGAAGCAGTTAATCCTGAAGCAGTCACTCCTAAAGCATTTACGCTGACAGTGAGAACAGAGGCTTGAAACAGAGAGTTGTTTTTGTGCAAAGCTTAGTGTAGTTCATTGTAGACACATTGAAGTTGTGTGAAGACTCTTGTAGATCATGATGGCTATATGAAATCATAATGAGGTAACTTTACAGAATTTGTTTGGGCAATATGAAGAATTGTGAAGACTCCTTCATATTAAGACAGGTTGTCATTGATGTAGAAGTGAAGTTGTAGATTGACATAACACAGTGAAGAAGATTTTGAGAGCAGTTTAATACAATCAAAAAATTTCTTGACAAGATAGGGTCGGAGCCCTTGGGGTTGGTGCCTCAAAATTGGAAGGATTGGTTTCCTTGGAGTTGGTGCTCCTAAATCCAAGGTTGGTCCCTTGACAAGATAAGGTTGGAGCCCTTGGGGTTGGTGCCTCAGAATTGGAAGGATTGGTGTCCTTGGAGTTGGTGCTCCTAAATCCAAGGTTGGTGCCTTGATCAGATAGGGTTGGTGCCCTAGAGGTTGGAGCCTCACAAAATGTCCAAGTTGGTGCTTGGCAATAGGTTGGAGCCATATATACATTGTACTTGATTTATTGTAAAGATTACATTAATAAAAGCATTTATTCCTATTGTTCATTTTGTGTTCTAAATATAAATGACTTAACTAGTAAAAATAACAATTGAAAAGGAATACTGATTCACCCCCCTCTCAATATTTCCAAAAATTGGCATCAGAGCCAGTACCTTCACTCAAAGCCTAATAGCTTGAAGGTTGATCATTAGAACACAAATGGCTAAGCCAAGGAATAAAGTCTGCAATCCTCCTAAAGATGTGTCTCTCTCAACCACTGAAATTGAAGTCAATCAATTTGTGACGGCTCCATTGTTCATTGGGAACTTTGATATATGGGAGGCAAGAATGAGGAATTTCTTAAATACTCAAGGCATTGAAGTATGGGAATTATTAATTACTGATAACATGATGAATGGAGAATCCAAGGAGTACAATGCAAAAGTGATGAAGGCAATCTTAAATGGGCTACCGGATTCTATAAAGAACAATTTAGGAAAATGTTCATCAGCAAAGGGTATATGGGACAAACTTCATAACCTTCACTCAAAAGGAGCATTGACCATGACCACTAGTCAAGAAAATGATGGAAAACAAGAAGAAAATCTAAAGCCCATCAAGGAAGATGAAGATAATATTGATGACATCAAGGCTAAAGAAGACCTAGAAGATGAAGAGAATGAAAAAGACTTTGAAGAAGATCCCCTCACTAAAATTATGGCTTCCATGGAAGAGATTATCAATTTCAAAAAGGAAAACGATGAACTTAAGAAGAAAGCACTAGCTGGTGACCAAGACCAAACAAGGAAGGAAGTTGACCTTGTCAAGCTTCAAGTACAAGAAAGAGATGAAAAGCTCGCCAAGCTTAAGGAGGAATTTCATCAAAACAAAATAAAGCATCATGAAGAAGTCATATCTATGACAAATCAATTGGATAATGCAAATAAACGGGAAGATATTTTGTCAAGTCAGTTTGAATAAAGGCGCAAGAGCTTGAACAAACTTGAAGAAGAGATTGGTCAATACAAGGTAGAGGTCTCCTCTCTCAAATCTCAACTACAAGAAGCAAGAAAGTTAGCACAAGGAGCTGAGAAGACAATGGAAGCATTGGTAATCATAGAAGGACAGGTTGATGAAGTAGAAAAGGAGAGAAACACCATGATATACCAACTAAAAGCAAAGGATGAAGAGATATTCAAACTAAAATCCGACCTCAACCTTCTCAAGGCTGAAACATGTAAAGCTACAAGAATAATGGAAGAAATGGGGAGCAGTCTAGCAAAAGAAAATGAAGAAATATATAAAATGAAGTCAAATATCATCTCCCTTAAAATAGAAGCAAATGAAGCTACTCATATCAAGGAAGAAACTAAGAAACAACTTGCTAAGAAGAATAATGATTGTGAAAGATTGGAAGAAGAGATTGTCTCCCTCAGAAAAAAGGTTGAAGGGATGGAAAAAATCTTGAATATCTCTCAAGCCTTGGATGACATGCTTAGCCATCAAAGATCTCCAGTTGATAAATCAGGTCTTGGCTATGAAGGTGAACCCTCAAGCAAGGG
The DNA here is from genome assembly GCA_031772625.1 of Pinus tabuliformis. Taxonomy (NCBI): domain Eukaryota; kingdom Viridiplantae; phylum Streptophyta; class Pinopsida; order Pinales; family Pinaceae; genus Pinus; species Pinus tabuliformis. The sequence goes on along the minus strand of CM062810.1, from coordinate 278,621,953 downwards.
TGACCATACTTCAAACAACAAGGACAGGAGGAATCCTGATGGAAATAATAATGCTCCCAGTTCCAACAAAGGCAAGGAGAATAGTCAAGGCAACAATGGAAGAAATCCCACTCCAAGAAGACTTGCATATGATGTCAAGAATAAAAAAGGAAATGAATATTATCAAGGAATCCCGAGGTAGAAAGACTTTAGAAGTACATTAAGGAAATCTCCATCTCCCAAGTACCAAAGTTTATTTCTTCGCTATTGTTATTCTTGTACAAACTTTGGACACATGGCAAAATATTGTAGGGCTTATAATGATCCCCGTCAATCTTCGAGAAGCAATTTTGTAAGAAGAAGCCATGAATTATTATTCATGAACAACATATAATGCTTCAAGTGTCATAACATTGGTCATATGGCATGTAATTGTAAATTGATTTGGGCACCTTCTCAAGCTAGAACTATGCTAGATAAGAAAGTTACACAAGTATGGAGAAGGAAGGAAATACAGTTTTAAAGTCCCTTGAACTCTCCAGCCAACAACACATGTTGTTGACCTGATCTTCGATAATCTAAGCATTTGATGGGAAGACTCTACCAAAAGAGATGATGCATACAGTTAGGGGGAGCCTGTGATTCTTGATCATTATTGTAGAAGCTATTTGTGAAAGGGTCCTTATGAAATCCTTGATGAGCTATATTAACAATCATTCTTTGATAAAGATCATTTCTCAGGAGTACTACATCAAAGAACATGATCTTGTAACCATTCTTTGGACTGTTGTTGAAGATTTTTTCCACTTGATCACTAAGGATAAATTGCAGCAGCAGAGAAGGCCATCCAATGCTAGAAAAATAGGGAAAATAACTATGTTGTTGGTATTATAGAAGTTGAATATCTCGACTCAGGGATATGATGTGAGAACAGGTAAATCAAGGATAGTAATAGAGGCAACCTTCAAACAAACAGACACATTTGGGAATGGATCTTGAAGCAAGAGTAGTTGGAAGAATCTAGCATAATTGAAGCATTGCAAAAAGTTGTCAACCAGTAGAAAGAATTTAAAAGACAGTCAAGGATTAGATAACAAAAAAAGGGGGAGAATGTTGTGGCGTCAAATATAGCTCAACAACTTAAGGAGAAGCACAGAGATACAAAGGAACTCGAATCTGAAGAGAGATAGCAAGAAAGACAATTTCAGTGGCATTTTCTCTTGATTTGGACTATGAAGGCCTCTTAATTCTAACTATGGAGACAACAAAATATGGATTGAAGCATAAAAACTTGGACTTGAACATTTGGTGTGTGGCTATATGGAGTTTTTTTGAAGCATTGAAGTGGAGCATATTTAAGCATTGTTAAAAGCATTATGAAGAAGTTCTAAGACATGAAGAGGGGATAATGTGCTAGTTGATGATGAGGTAGCAATCCTTCTATCTTGAGTAAAAAGAAGAGAACCATGACAAGGGGAGTAACATACCCATAAAAATATTATATTTATAAATAAAAGAGGAAATTTGATAGGGGGAGCAGTTCAACAGGGGGATTCCTTATGTAATCCTTTGCCATTGATGTCAAAGGGGGAGAGAAGAAGAATATTGCCATCAATGACAAAGGGGGAGATTGTTAATCTAGGTTGTCATTGATGTCAATATGGCAGTGTTTGTGATGGAAAATTCTTGTGACATGTGTGGTTTCCCATTGATGCCCATTGATCATAATACTGCTCATGGAGGATCCAAGGATTGAATACAGACATAATAGAAACAATGGAACTGAGGAGGAAAGATATCGAAAGCCATCAGAAGAGAAAGAGAAAGAGTAAAGAGGAGAAGCCATGAAGCCAAAGAATAAGAGGAAGAGTTCATCAAAAGCCATCAAGGAAGAAGGTTATTGCATATTGTTATAGAAATATTTGGGCACTGCAACCCCAATCACATATGTCCATAAACCAAGGGCTTCTAAGTCCCTAAAAATGTTGTTTCATACCCTAAAGGAGCAAGGTCAGCTGATTACACCATCTCCCAGAAGTTCTCCATGAAAAGCTACTCAAAACTGGTCAAAGCAGGACCATACAGTCTGCCCAGTGCAAAAGGTGTGATGCATATCACCTGCCACATGCAAAAAGTGCGATGCATACTGGAAAACCCTTCTATAGGGTGCGATGAGTGAGAGCAGACAAATGGCACAAGCAGTTTTCTAGGTGGAAACCCAGAGAATCTTCTAGAAACTGCTCATTTGACACGTGCCTCTCTGAGTTCGCCCAGGGATGAGTAAGAGATCTAAAATCTCCATGTGGAACTAAGAACTATCATAGAGATGACACTAATCAAAATCCCAGAAGCTAACTCACCCCCTGCAAATATCTATAAATGGATCCCTCATCCAAGAGATCCAAAGGTTGGAATTGGGTAATTTGCAAAGAGTTGTTGCTGGTTTCTCTTTGAAGACATTGTTGGGTGATCTTTCTTTGTGTGAGGTGAAGAGGGCTTTCAAGTTGGGAGGATGGTGTTGGGTCAGACCAAGTGGTTGTAATCCTCTCTTCTATGACTTTTACTAATAAATCTATATGAGTTTTCGTCCATATTCTTGTGTATCTCTGAATATTGTGTTGTTATATGCATTTGTATGGTAAATATATATCTGATCCTATATTGTTTACAGTGAAAGATCTCTATGGTTTGATGGTATTAGGCTGCTGTGAATCTACAGGTGCTCTTTGAAGCTGGACAAGTAAGGAAGCAGTGGTGAGATTCTATCAAAGGGGAAAGGAAACAAGCAAGGAGCCAAGCGGAAGACTGAGGTTGGTACTCTCTGCTTCTTTCCCATCTCTCTCTTGTAAAGGAAAAGCAAGTAACTTAATCTATTTGTTTCTAATATAGCTACCCATCTTAGTGGGACTAGTAGCTCTGAATAGACACTAGATTTTCTAATAACAAAATGGTGACTCCATTGGGGAGCGATTAGTTTGATTGCTTGTCTCTATTTCTTCGATTCATAAACCAGAGACAGAGCCTGAAGTTAAGCTAGCTAGCCTTCGAATTGCATTTGCTATGCAAGTGCAAAGTAGATCAACGCTACTTCAGTCAATATCCGCGTTTGTTTATGAGCTGAACAATTGAATTGCAAACATCCTAAGTGCCCTAGAGGTAGCTTGAGTAACCTCATTAGATCAACCCCTATACTTTGTAGTTAGTGACTATCATTTGCTCAGCCTAAATCCCTGAACTAAACTGCAAACTGTGACCAAAAACAAAGTTAAAGTCTCATCCCTGGACCATCGCACCCTGTCTTCTTGGCAATCTGGATCCATCGCACATCCCGTGTGCAGTAGGTGGGATGCATCCCTGTTTCCTTGTGTTACAGGTGCGATGATCAGACAAGACTAGATCTCCCTCTAGATTTTGGTTTTTTCTTCACTGTCTTTAGTTTTATTTAGGAGTTTTGTTGTCTTTGATCAGTAGACCACTGTTGAAACCCCCTTCTTTGCATCATCCAACCTCTATTATACAAATAATTGTGAATGTTTTTATGTATTGTGCGGCATTTACAGTTCTCTTTTACAAAATAGTAGCTTAATAAAACTGTCGTCTTTTGATTTGGAAGTGTCGCAAGTGTCATTTTCAGTCAAAGTAAAGAATCCTACTATTCTTGATAGTCGATTGTACTATCACTCTTGTATTTGATCTGAATTTATAAGTATTTCAAGTGCCAAAAGCTGTTTTCAATTCAAAATCGCAAAGTGTTGTCTTGCCTTCCTATTGTTTTTTGAAAAGAAAATTGTTAGTACTGTCGCTTTGAAAGAAGGGATAATTCAGATTTGTATTTAGCATTCTTTTTGTCATTCGCACATTAAGAAAGCGGAAAAAAAATACATTGCATGTGCATTTGCATTTAGATTTCTTGTTGATTTTGATTTAGGACAGTGCATCTAGTGTGTGCTACCTGCTCTTTATTGAAAGGATTTCATTTCTCTTTCCTTAGTAGCTATGATTTTCATTGCAAAAATAAGATTAAATGATTGTTTATCATCCTAGATTGCATTTTAGGAATTGTACATCTACATCACGCTGTGAACCTGAAAGGAACATTTCTTAAGAAAGATCAACTGTAAAATAAATTCAATGAACATAAAAACGCTTTGGAACCTAACGCACAACATCTAGAAGTGTAGGCTAGAGACGTATTCTGGCATCGTAAAGCCTAGTAACTGTCGTTTTCATCATAGGTTGGGTGATTCCTCCTCTTTTAGACAATAAGTGCCAGTACGAACTTGTGCTCCCACGTACCGTCGAGTATATATTGGGAGACCACAATAGGCTATATCCTTTATCCTTAGGAAGCCATGTTTGCCACCCTATCGATCGCAATGCACTGAACACAACATTTCGGAAGATTGACTGACGTACCATAAAAAGTATTCTACAGCTTTGAGATTGGTTTGGTAATCCCTCTGTCTAGATTTCTAGAGTAGTCTCTTTCATTCCTTTTTAGACTCCTTAAAGGAAAAGGTCCATCTGAGCACTTGTCACTTCAACCTCATTAAAAATCGAAGGCGACTAGAGTCATCTTTAGCTTTTTCTAGACTCTTAAAAAAGTGAAAAAGCAAGTTGTGTCAAAGTGTCTAAAATTTATTTTAAATGGAATAACTTCATTGTTCCCTCGTTGGTCTTAGCTTGAGAAAATGGAGTCCACCAACCAAGGATTTCCCCTTGGGGGAAGTCCTAGTCCTTTCTCCTCTTGGGGAGATGTTGGCGCACCTCATATGGCCACATTGTCCCTTCCAGGACTAATAATTGGCTTGCCGGTATGGCTTTTCTCGACCTCTGTCGTTCAAAGCACCATGATTCCTGAACAATTGAATCAATAGCTAGATGATACCAGAGTTCCCCCCCAACCTTCTACTTTGTTTGTCTCTCCCTCTCCTTGTTCCTCTTCGCTTCGTAAAGATAAAACTAAAAACCAAGTAACTGAGAAGAAGAAGAAGGGGAAGGAGAAGAAGAAGAAGGAGCCAACGAAAAAAAGGGGAAACCATGCATCGTCTAGCGAAAATCCACACACTGCACCGTCCAAACCTAAATCTCCATGTGTCATTTGCAAAGGAGACCACTATCACCAAGATTGTCCTTGCATCCCACGGGTCCTAAGGGGTTGGTCTCTCCGCTTGCACAAGCTGGTGTTGTCAACCTCTAACGATCATGTTGAAAGTACACCGTCAACTAGTGAAAGCGAAGTCACCAGAAACAAGGGAAAATCTAAATTTCCCTGCAAACTGTGCGAAGGCAATCATGCCCTCCACCGTTTTCCCTTCCTGGATGAAGCTAAAAGAGTCTTGGATAATCGTCCTGCATCACCGCAGCGACTCCCTCATGGGTACAAGAAACTCTTGCCGAATCCATTGCTAGTTGAAAATCCAACTGACCCACTTTTGGAGTCGATCAAAGCACCTATCATCGAAGATAAACCCTCTGAGTCCACATCGGACCAAAGTCACTAGGTCGAGACAGTAGTCGACCCCATCTTAACTTTACAAGAGTTACCTTTAGATGATACAGTCATCAAAGAGAATGAGAACGACACTGTTCAACTTCTTTTTGTAAACATAGCCTCTGATGAACATGGGGGCAATCTACCCATTCCTTTACCACGGGAAGGAAATTCGTCAGAGTTGTATCCGACCATTTATTTGGTCCCACGTCCAGGCAACCTAGTCGTTTCCTTCGATTGGAATCTACTAAGCAGACCCTGTTTACCATCTAATGTACCATTTCGAATCATAGTGCAAACTTACAAAATGGTCATGGTTGGTACCATCATAGATGAAGGGGCTTCTGTGAGTATCCTTTCCTCAACTGCTTGGAAAGTGCTTGGTTCACCATCACTTTTGCCTAAGATGTGATATCTAATAGGCTTTGATAAAGGAACCAGTTGGCTGTTAGGGATCCTTTCGAGTTTGCCTATAACTTTGAGAAGGAAAACCATTTATCTAAATGTAATGGTAGTCCAAGGACCTTTAGATTACAATATACTCCTTGGGCGTGACTACATTTATAGCATGGGAGCCATCGTCTCCTCTCTCTTTCGGGTAATGTGTTTTCCGCATGAAGGCAGAGTGGCCCAGCTCGTAGATCAGCTTTCATTCCCCAGTTCACACATATGTCAAATTCCATCCCCAATAGGTCTTTTTGCACAAGGAATGTCTCGTCAATCTTCAGTCCATCCACCTAATGAGCGCGAGTGATTCGTTGGTCGTGATTGAAACCCAGGGGGCATGCACCCTGGCCTGCTTCGGCAGGAAAACTTCAAGTATAGGGTAGGTTTCCGTGGAGGATATATGACTGGTCTGACACACCCTTCTGTTTAGGAAAATGGGATTAGACCAGAATAAGATACCTCTGTTAGAAGGTAGGCCTTTCTCGATAGAACAAATGTTTTGTCTACAAATTGAAGGGTAACCTGAAAAGGTAGGCCTTTCCTGATAGAACAAGTGTTTTTTCTACAAATTGAGGGGTAATCTTGGAAACTCTACTTCGCTATACCTGGGGGCATGCAAACTTTTTGCATGAAAGTGAAAAGCGACCATTTATTTTCTTAGTTTGTAGGTTCTTAGCCCTTTAAACTCATAGGATTGGTCGTTCCTAGCTTACATAATAAAAGGAGTCGGAGCATAATTTCGAATGGTGCAAGCTCCCTAAAAAATGAACCTTTCGATGAGACATCCTTATTATACGATTGGCACAAGCAGTTTTACGCGAAGTTCAAACTCGTTAAAAATTAAACCTAGCAATGAGCATATGTTCCACCAGAGTTTAAGCTCATTAAAAAATGAACCCACCTCTGGTAAATAATCTTTGTGAACACATTATCATCAGCTTTTGAGCCTTGGTCGTGTTCTTACCATCACCTCCACTCTGTTGTTGCCGATCATTCGCCTCCATTTTATTGTTTACCCCTTTTTGAAGAACAGCCGTGACGGGTGATCCTATTAGCCACCTTTTTACACTGTCATGGTTGGAAAGTTCCAAACCTTACCTGGAACCAGCTGCTATCTTAAAACATGACTTGTTCCTCAAAAAACGAGTCTCCTTTAAGCTCTTTTCATCTGACTCATAAAATATGAAAATATTGCTTAGTGATTGGCCTCTCCAGCTCATTAAAGTGATTGGAAGTGTTATCCCTCCTCTAGATTTTAATCTTTTTGGACCTGAGGGATTATTACACAAAATGATTGAGCGTTTGTCTTGTTCGGCTCGTTAAAACTATCAAAAAGTCATCCCTTTCGCATTGTTTTATACCTTTTTCATACTTGAGGGATTATATTACAAAAAAGGAATATTGGAGCCTTCTTTCCGTCTCTTTTCAGACTCTCTAAAATTGAAAAGAACCGAGTTATCCTTGTCATTAAACTTGTAAAAACAATAGCGAAAAACTTGTCCATTTAGACAAGAACCAGTTTCAGTGTCGCTAGGCTCGTTAAAACATAGCGATGGGTTTGCCTGAAGGGAAAATTATAGAACAAGCATATGTTATCCTCCTCAAGCTTGACAAAAATAAAGAGGTATTGGTCAGAAATGACTGGGGAAAATTGGGAAGAAAACTTGAAGAAACTTTATTGGTAGCAGGTCGCTCTTGAACATGACACTTTCACTCCATCACCATGATTGAGTCAGGTTGGGTTATTCCGTTCACTGGTCATATCACCATTCGTCCACTGTACCATCCACTTTTTGGGGTTAACGCTACCAATCCATTTCAGTGTCGCCAATATGTTCAAGAGAAGTCGCTTAGAAAATTCACCTACCCAGCTTGTGTCTCATCCGCTACAATACCTTCACGCTTCATTCTTTCATGACCGCCACCCTAAACCTTGTATCATCAAATCATTTTCACATCTACAAAATCATTTGCTCCATTCCATGTCATAGATGTGGGATCCATTAATTCCTTCCTATGACGGGTCACTTCTTGTTGACATTAGCTCATTATCCAAGAAGCAGACCTAGGGACAACCCTTCCAGTACTTTGAAGCTTGCATGCCTCAATTGCAAGTTTCTCACTTCCGGCAACAGGTTTACACTAATGGCCTTCGACCAAAAGATTTTGCATGGTGTTCGACATCAACTCATGTATCCACACCACGTGAATTGTACTGTAGTACCTTGAGGGTCATCATCATCATCGGTGATTTCTCTCGCGTCTGTTAATAGCTTACATCATTGGCTGGTAATCAGGCGATGTCCTTCCATGTTTGACATTAGAACATCTTTTTCACATGGATCGACTTGTACTTTCAGGCGAAGATTGAACAAGTTTTGAAGACCCCGGATCTAGTTTCATCAATCCAGGCTGCGATATAATCAGGAAAATAAAGACATCAAATGTACAACATTGTTGCACAGATAATCATCCAAAAGAAGGGATGATGGCTCTACCAGAATCATCAGTCTGCACACAAACGGTTATCTGTCCTATGTACATGAAAATGAATTTATCAAGTTGAGCATGGGTATGCTCGCCTCAGCTAGATCATGAAAATATTATGAAGATAATGTATTGTATTGTATCTTATTACAGGTCACCTTCCAGTGCGAAAAACCTCGGATCCTCATTATAAAGCATTTCACCCTACATCAAAAGATTTACGACCTCATGCTTTAGGGGGAAACTGTTATAGACATATTTGGGCACTGCAATCCCAATCACATATGTCCATAAACCAAGGGCTTCTAAGTCCCTAAAAGTGTTGTTTTATACCCTAAAGGATCAAGGTCAGTTGATTACATCATCTCCCAAAAGTTCTCCATGAAAAGCTACTTAGAACTGGTCAAAGCAGGACCATACAGACTGCCCAGTACAAAAGGTGTGATGCATCTCACCTACCACATGCAAAAAGTGCAATGCATACTGGAAATCCCTTCTATAGGGTCCGATGAGTGAGAGCAGAAAAATGGCACAAGCAGTTTGCTAGGTGGAAACCCAGAGAATCTTCTAGAAACTGCTCATTTGACACTTTCCTCTCTAAGTTTTCCTAGGTATGAGTAAGAGATCTAAAATATCCATGTGGAACTAAGAACTATCAGAGAGATGACACTAATCAAAATCCCAGAAGCTGACTCATCCCCCTGCAAATATCTATAAATGGATCCCTCATCCAAGAGATCCAAAGGTTGGAATTGGGTAATTTGCAAAGAATTGTTGTTGGTTTCTCTTTGAAGACATTGTTGGGTGATCTTGCTTTGTGTGAGGTGAAGAGGGCTTTCAAGCTAGGAGGATGGTGCTGGGTCAGGCCAAGTGGTTGTAATCCTCTCTTCTACAACTTTTACTAATAAAGCTATTTGAGTTTTCCTCCATATTCTTGCGTATCTCTGAATATTGTGTTGTTATATGCATTTGTATGGTCAATATATATCTGATCCTATATTTTTTTACAGTGAAAGATCTTTATGCTTTGATGGTATTATGCTGTTTTGAATCTACAGGTGCTCTTTGAAGTTGGACAAGTAAGGAAGTAGTGGCAAGATTCTGTCAAAGGGGAAAGGAAACAAGCAAGGAGCCAAGCGGAAGACTGAGGTTGGTACTCTCTGCTTCTTTCACATCTCTCTCTCGTAAAGGAAAAGCAAGTAAATTTAATCTGTTTGTTTCTAAGATAGATACCCATCTTAGTGGGACTAGCAGCTCTGAATAGACACTAGATTTCCTGATAACACATATGTCCAAGGGTAAGTGGTATCATAGGAACAAAGAGCAACAACGATATCAGAGGAGTAAAGAAGAAAACATCGGAGGAAACATATCGGAAGTATCGCATGTAATACATGCATAAGAAAAACCAATAGGAAGAAAACAACAGAGGAGCATAAACAGAGTTATTGGAGGTCACAGGAAGATAAGCCACAAGAGAAACAACTATCGAAAGAGTGAAGAGAAATCACAGTAGCAAGAACCCAAGAATAAAACCATGTAATAACACCGCATCAGAGAATTTATATTGGAGCAACTTTATCGGAGATTCTATTTTATTATGTAAACACTGCTCAAACCCATGATTTCAATACAATGGAGTCAAGAAATGAATGGCAGAGATCAAACCCAAGTGCTTGCAGAAGGTGAATCGCGAAAATTTATTTTGATTTTCAGATCAATAGATCCGTTAGATCGATGGATATTAATGGTGGAAGAAGAATGGTGGAGGAATAGGTCTGGATCGTTAGATCGACAGATCTGTGAGATTGACGGTGATTAGCAACTGTGGGGGTAGGAAAGTATAGATTTCCTTGACTGTGGCTGAAGTCCTGCACTCAATTCTAGTCGTCGATCTCATATTCAACTCTTAGATCACAGTGAACTATGGGGGTTAAGGTCATTTTAATCCGTGTGCCAGTCGAAGTCCCGCAAACCATAGATTGTGATATAATATGTGGACCCAATCAGCGTATGGTAATAGCCCTAATGTAATATCGCATCCGTTGAATCGCAAGTTTCATAGGGTTGTCACGGTAAAACCTATGATTGCAATATCATATTACGGACCCACTGCACCAATATAACATGACTTTATACAATATCGCATCCGCAGTATCACTAGTTTCTAAGGGATGTCAAAACACTGATTGCGATAAAGTTGTGGAACCGATGGGTTTATTAACAACTTCTTAAGATCATATCGCATCCACTCCATCAGCAGTAGTGGAGTCACTATGTTATGTGCAAACCTCGGAAAGTTGCAATTGCGAGATTAAAGGAATAACTCTGGTTTTTCATGAAGTTGCGATTGCAATTAAGGTGATGACGTGGATGTGGGACCTCCATGTGGGTATAGCCTCTCCTATGTGATTTCCATAAATAATAAGTCTATTGGATGAATATTAAAAAAAAAGGGCCTCTCTAATATAATTTTAATATGTGACATCATAAGTCAACCTCTCTTCCAAATGAACGTGTCTTTTGAGTATTGGTGAACATCGTATAAAAACGAGTTAAAATGATTTAGTTCTAAGCATCTATTTTGAGCAGAAAAATAGAGCATAAAGAAGTTCACAACTTGTGAACTTGAAGAGACAGAGGAAGCCGAAGGAACAGTAGAAAGGAACCCAAAGGTCAAGTGAACTTGAAGAGACAGAGGAAGCCAAAGGAACAACAGAAAGAAAGCCAAAGGTCAAGTGAGCATGAAGAAAGCCAAAGGTCGAGCGAACGAAAGTGGAAGCCGAAGGTCGAGCAAGCAAAGAAGGAAGCCAAAAGGTCCATTGAAAGAAGAAGGAAGCCAAAGGTCGAACATTCTATTGACTGGGTTGTTTATTGAAAAGCTCGAACCTGTGTTTGATAGTGATTGAGATAACAGTTCAAAGGATGCTCTGTGGATCTAAGAATATTATCTGAGTATGAACAGGGTTGTTTTTAATTAAATGTACAATATGAAACCATGACAGTCACTCGTCTAAAGAAGTCAATCCTAAAGTAGTTAATCCTGAAGCAGTCACTCCTGAAGAATTTACCGTGACAGTGATAACAGAGGCTTGAAACAGAGAGTTGTTTTTGTGTAGAGCTTAGTGTAGTTCATTGTAGACACATTGAATTTGTGTGAAGACTCTTGTAGATCATGATGGATATTTGAAATCATCATGAGGTAACTTTGTAGACTCTGTTTGGGCAATATGAAGAATTGTGAAGACTCCTTCATATGGAGACAGGTTGTCATTGATGTAGCAGTGAAGTTCTAGATTGACAGAACACAGTGAAGAAGATTTTGAGAGCAGTGTAATACAATCAAAACATTTCTTGACAAGATAGGGTCGAAGGCCTTGGGGTTGGTGCCTCAGAATTGGAAGGATTGGTGTCCTTGGAGTTGGTGCTCCTAAATCGAAGGTTGGTGCCTTGACAAGATAGGGTTGGAGCCCTTGGGGTTGGTGCCACAAAATTGGAAGGATTTGTGTCCTTGGAGTTGGTGCTCCTAAATCCAAGGTTGGTGCCTTGACAAGACAGGGTTGGTGCCCTAGAGGTTGGAGCCTCACAAAAAGTCCAAGTTGGTGCTTGGAAATAGGTTGGAGCCATATATACATTATACTTGATTTATTGTAAAGATTACATTAATAAAATAATTTATTCCTATTGTTCATTTTGTGTTCTAAATATAAATGATTTAACTGGTAAAAATAACAATTGAAAAGGAATATTTGTTCACCCCCCCCCCCAGTATTTCCAACAAAGGTAGCTTCTATTAGATTAATTTTATATGTTGTTGCTTCTTTTGATTTTTAGGTAAAACATATGGATGTGAAGACAACATTTCTTCACGGGGATCTGGAAGAAGATATCTACATGAAGCAACCTGAAGCGTTTGTGGTGAAGGGAAAGAAAGAACTGGTATGCAAGTTAAAAAAGTATTTGTATAGGTCAAAACAATCACCAAGGCTGTGGTATCAAAATTTTGATATATTTATACGAGGACTTGGCTTCACCAAAAGTAAAGTGGATCACTATGTATTTTAAATTAATTGGTGATCGTGTTATTTATCTAGTCTTGTATGCAGATGATATGCTGCTAGTTGGAAATGACAAATAAATTATCTAGGATTTGAAGAACCAATTGTCCTCCAAATTCGACATACGGGATCTTGGTGCTGCAAACTATATTTTGGGCATGGAAATTAGTCGAGATCGAACAAAGAGAAAGCTATGGTTAAACCAGAGGAAGTATGTTGATACAATACTACAGAGGTTTAATATGCAAGATAGTAAATCGGTGAAGGTTCCTATTCATGTAGGTGTAATGTTATAAGTTGAATAGTGTCCCAAGACACAAGAAGAGGAAGAGGGAATGTCTCGTGTTCCATGTGAAAGTGAAGTCGATAGCCTGATGTATGTAATGGTTTGCACTAGACCAGACATTGCACATGCAGTGGGAGTATTGAATAGGTTTAAGTCAAAACCAGGGAAGGAGCATTGGATAGTAGTGAAGTGGGTTTTTAGGTATTTCTGTGGCACTAGTGATTATGGTCTTTGCTACCAAGGAAGACCAAGATTAGATAGAGTTTTTGACATCTATGTCTTTGTTGATGTAGATTGAGCTAGAGATCTAGATTAGAGAAGATCTACAAGTGGGTATATCATTTAATCTATTTGGAGGTGTAGTTAGTTGGATGAGCAAGAGACAATTTGTAGTGGCACTTATAACTATAGAGGCTAAATACATGGAAACCACTCATGCAAGCAAGGAAGGAGTTTGGTTGCAAATATTTTGTTCAGGTATGGGGTTGGTACAACGAGATATAAGGATATATTTTGATAGCCAAAGTTAAATTTTCTTGGAAAATAACCTTGCTTATCATTAAAATACAAAGCACATTGATGTGCAGTATCACTTTGTAAGAGATATGGTTGAGGACAAAAAGGTGTTGCTGGTAAAGGTGGACACTTTGAAGAATGTTGTAGATGCATTGATGAAGTCTGTGAGCACTGAGAAGTTTTCTTAGTGTAGAGAAACAATGGGCACTATAGGGTTCGACCAATGACTAAGCTCTCTTATGACCCCCTGTGTGGAAATGAAAACAACAAGTGGGAGAATGTTGGGTGTGTATTATATTCTTTCCACGACTAGCCCCACGCGCAGACCTACCTATGGTTTTGTGCATGGGTTTTGCACATGGTTTTGGGCATGATGTTTTTCTTCCCATGGTATCTTGTAGATTCGGTCAAGTGAACTATGGTTATGTTCTAATCAAGGGTTAATGGATTGTGTTTTATGAATGATTCAGCATGTAGATATGTGTTATCGCCAAAAAATTGATGATCTAGCCTAATTTACTAGATGGATCGAAGTGCACCATGTAAAGCCAATTTTACCATAGTAAAATTGATTTCACTATGAAAAATTACTTAACAAACCACCTTTGTTAAGTAATTTATAGTTAAACCCATGACGAATAATTAAATAAATCACTATTTATTTGATTTTCTTCTAGGAATAATTAATTTAACCATTGTTTTATTATTATTCCTTGTCATATTTGACCCAATCATGAAAAATAAATAGATAAATCATTAATTATCTTATTTTTCTCCAAGAATAATTAATTAATTATTATTCTTGGCCAAATTTGACTAAATCCCTTAGGAATAATTAAATAAATCCTTATTTGTTTATTATTCCTTAACAAATTCCTTGATATGATAAATAAATAATTTATTTATTTATTATTTCTAAATAAATTTTTAAATAATTTTTCCCTCTAAACAAATATAATAGAATATTCCAAGTGTTTATTCCAAGAATGGGATCAATAATATTTTATTATTGCTCATTATTCGAGGATAACTCAATATTTTGTTATAAATAGAAGGGTTTTCCATTCATTATTCACTTTTGATTATTTTCATTGTTGTAACTCTGATTATTTTCATTGTCACACACCATATTTTTGCTGGGTTTTCACATTATAGATGAGAGAGACTTTACAAAAGCTGAAGACATTTGAGGATAGCTAAGAACCCATCCCATAGAGGGGGACTGGTAACATCTATTTGTTCCCTTCACATGTGTTATATAAAAACTATTCTTTGTATATCTAGTTTCCATTGGATGATTGGAGTTATTACTCTTTCTTTTTGTTGTTTAACTATGATGTGGCATAGATCTAGACTTTGGAAGGTTTTGTTTCTATTAGTTGTTGCAGATCTACAACATTTAGTAGCCATTTATATTGTTGAGATTGTTTGTCATCCACAATCTTAAGAGGGTTCTTTTTGTACATATTTGAGAAGAAAACACTAAAACAAAATTGGCGACTCCACTGTGGATTTTCTCATTGTTTCCAATCGTAAAATGGGTGACTTCGTTGGGTTTTATACTTCAAATCAAAAAACCTAGGTGACCTTCGGTTTTCAGCTTAAGGTTTCTTCTTTTTTCAATTCTGTTAATGTTTCCTAGTTTTTTAACCCTAGATCTATTAAATTTCTTACTTCTGCAAGCTTTCTAGTCATTTCCGCAGGTCACAGGAACCAACCACGACAAAGGTGACACTTTTTCTGAGATTTTCCAACCGGGATCCATGGAGTAGAAATCACACTTTTTGGCCTAAAAAGTGAAATTTAGAGGCCAGAGCGCACTTATCAACCCAAAAAGTGTGATCCCTATAGGAAAACAGGTCAGTACTTGCGATTTCTGGGTTTTATGGTTTTTCTCAGATCTGTTTTTGGTTTTTGCAAAGAGTTGTGTGTTGGGTTTTCTTACCTCTATCTCATCTCTCTTAGGCCTTGATCAACTTTGATTTACTCGTCGAAGTCGAATTTAGCCTCCCCTAGGGCTTCTAGTACGCTTCCACCATTCTAGGAGGAGTTTAGCTAAGTGAGTAGTCTGAGTTTCTGCACCGCTTTTAGCCACATTTTCCATATATGTACCCTTATTTTTCAGATCTATTAAGATAGGTTGTTACCATCCATAGTTTCACATTTAAACTTGTTTGATCATTTTCCTTAAGGTCCCATTGGTTTCCCTAGGTGTTCCACCCATCTCCCTATCTTTTTGTAGCGATCTTCCTCTCTGGTTTTTTGTTGTTGTTGCACCACTTTCCAACAACTTAGTGTCAATTGATCCCAGTCACACAGACATTTAGATCTCCTAACCATTTCAGTGTATTTTCCATCATTTTATCCATCAAGCAGTATAGTGTTTGCAAAACCAGTTTCGGTGGGGTTTCAAGGACCCCAATCCATCTACCAAACTGTTTCTCCTCCTTATGCACATCCTAGCGCCATCCCCTCAATCATTAGCATCATAGCCTCCCATGCATCCTTAGCCCCAGCAGCCACCACCCCCTCAGGATCAAGTGTTTGCACAATAGAGTTCTACCAATCCCCAAAATTCGAACAAAAATAATAAGGGGAAGGGTAACAAGGGTAACCAAGGTAATCCAAGTAACCAGCCTAGTGAACCCTAGGGGAACCAGCCTAACACTAACAACCAGCAACAAGGTGGCCAGCCCAAGCAGAACAAGGCTATTCATATGAACAAGCATTATACATGTGGTGGTGTACATGGCCACTATACACATGAGTGTCCTCTCTTACCCCAGATGCACCAAATATGGGAAGCTCAAGCAACTTCTAGAGGTCAAAAATTGCCTCAGAATCCTGTGCTATCTCAACCAGCAATGCTCACAAATCCTTTCCCTCGGCAAGGATTTGTTGTTGCTCAACCTCAGCCAGGTCAAGCAACCCACCCCCCCAACCTTCTAATCTTGGTCACTAACAAATCCTTATGATGAACTCTGATGAGGTTAACCCCTCCAATATCAACCTGGAAGCTCAGTCGCGTTAATATGACAAGCCCTCGACTTCGTCTGCTACCGAGTCCATAACCAAAGTATCTATTGAGCCTCTTATGACACCAAATGGTCCTTTACAGATCCCTCAACCTAAGGTTTAGGCCATTCCTAATATCCGAAAGGGACCATTACACCATAACACGACTTCTAATAGAGCTACCCAAACATACATTATAGTAGATGACTTGGCACAATCACCTTTTTCCATGTCAATCCTGGAAGTCCTCTAGTCATGTCCATCCTAAAAGAAAGCTCTACTACCTTAAGTGCAGTAGATATTTTTGATGATCGTCTGATTGTCTTCCCGGTTGATACATTAGAGCGTCCCCCATTGCCTTCAACTGTTGCTTTCGAGATACCAGTTAGACTCTGTAATGCCATCATCTCTCGATGCATTATAGACAAAGGCACATCCACCTATGTGATGTCTATTACTGTTTGGAAACAACTCAAGTCACTTGAGTTGTCCCTCTCCAGCATCACCTTGCATGCTTTGGATGGACACTCCTCCCAGCCCCTTGGCATGTACTGCAACTATCCAGTGACCCTTGCGGGCAAGACCGTCCATGTCGACATTAAAGTCATTGATGCCCCTTTGGATTACAATATTCTCTTAGGTTGTAGTTACACATATTCCATGTCATTTGTCACGTTTATGGTATTTTGCAAGATGTGCTTCCCCCATGAAGGGAATATTGTTACCATCAATTAGTTGACTTACTACGGGCCGGCATTTTTGACCTCCCCCGATTCCATTATCTCCTCAATGTTCGACAAACAGTCTTCAACCACCAGTGTTTCACCCGCAGTCTATAAAGGTTCCTCATTGTTTGGTGCTTTCCATGGTCCTCCCCCTACCATCTCAAAGCCTAACTCTCTGAGTTTTTGCATGTTACAAGCGTCACAGGCTGCCCTTAAGAAGTCTGGTACACATGATCAACAACCAACTCCTTAGCACCCTATTGTTTCTCTTCCAATTGAACCCTCTCGACCCACTCCCCTAGGACCTCCTCTATTTGTGGGTGCCTATCCTATGTTTCCACCAGGAACCATTCCTCCATGCCTCAACCATCCAGGAGATATTCCATCGGGACATTACCCTGCAGGTTAGATACCTTTCTTATTCCCCCCTTTGGGAATTTTTGCTATCCTTGTCATGGCTTCGTTGGTCCTTCCAAACAAGACTCTGGGGATCCTGGTATAGTACATCAATCCCCCTACAAACATTCGCTCGGTCAGCCAAGACCTTATCATGCTTTGACCCTGATACAACCAATCCCCATGACCCCTGTCACTGCTTCAGTTCCGTCACAACCTCAACAAGAACCACCTCTTGTTGCAAAAAAATTTGGCCAAGGGTCAAAGCTAAAAGGAAAGAATTGAAAGACAAGGCTCACCGAGCTCCTCCAACCCCTAAGTCCCCAAAGTTGTCACCTTCGTGCGCTTTGTGTAAATTTGTTGGGCATGCCACCAATAATTGTCCCGAGCTTCCTCAACTTAAACCTTTGGTTCGTTAAGCATTCCTTGAGTCAAATATCTCGGAAGTCCATGTTAACTTACTGGTCCCACCTAAGAAGCTCAAAATGTTGTGCACAAACCACCCTTGTCCCTGTGTGATCATCATGGTGACTATTCTCATTGTTTCCCTCGTCTCGATGAATTTTGCGATTGCCTTGGGGAGATTCGCGAATACGGGGCCACTCATAGTGGATTGTCTACTCCTCTACCCGTGGATTATGGTACCACTAGTCAACCAGAACATGGAGACTTTGTCCCCACCATCGTGATCCCTCCCCCCGATGTCGAGATGATGGACGCCACAAGCCATATCCTTTACCTATCGTCATCCTTGAGTTCCTCGCAGGAAAACCTTCTTGAGGTTTCTACGCACGCTTCTAACAACCTCTTTCGATAGAATCCCCGGGTCTCAACATCCGTAGATCCTCCATCTACTAACTCGTTGTCTACCATTCCAGATGATGCGTATGTGAACCTTCTTTCTTAGGTTGATGCACTAGGTAATGTAGTTAGTCTTCCCCCCATTCACTCATCTCCCATCCTGATGAGGACACCATGGAAGCTATGTATACCCCTAATTACCCCTGTGCTTAAGCAAGGGGGCATTTCTTCAGAGGATTTTGAAGGCCATTTCCTTCCTAATTCTCCCAATGCGCTCTACCTCAAGAAATTTTTCTCATAGCACATCTCGTTGATTTGTGTGTCTTTATTTATGTCGTGAAGTTAGGTATATTTCATCATCTCATCCGTTGTCTTTTTCACCTTTCAGATGGATCCATCATCCACACTGTTAGGACTCAGAATTGACCTATTTTGACCTCATATTTTTGCCTTAATATTATCCTTTTCAGTCATAAGTTGTAAGCTTTTGATTACATAATGACTTAACCACCCCAAGGTACGAAGTGACTTTCCGCATATCTATATGTTTAATTGTTCATTGCATATTCGTGAGTATCTTTATATTTATCTTGGAAAAGCTGATTAAATTGTCAAGTAATTGTCTTAAGCCTGCAGGAATTATAA
The DNA here is from genome assembly GCA_031772625.1 of Pinus tabuliformis. Classification (NCBI taxonomy): domain Eukaryota; kingdom Viridiplantae; phylum Streptophyta; class Pinopsida; order Pinales; family Pinaceae; genus Pinus; species Pinus tabuliformis. Next base: position 278,603,104 of record CM062810.1, on the reverse strand, counting down.
GTTATAGTTGCTGTGACACCAGAAACAGCAACTATGCAGTTGCTGCAACACCAGAAACAGCAACTATGCAGTTGCTGCAACACCAGAAGCAGCAACTACGCAGTTGCTACAGTCAGCAACAGCAACCATCTAAAAGCAGGCTATTTTGCAACAGCTGGAAATAACAACCTGCTACTATCTGAAGAACGCTGATGCGGCACGATCTACAGCTATCTAAAGCGGGTAGAACACAGTTACCACTGCTTAAATCAGGACAGCATGGGGAAACGGCAAAGGAATGCGAAGATCCCAAGAAGATGGTCGAAGACAGTTACCAGCTGTGTAACAGCCAGAACTTAAGAAAGAATATATTGTTATACTGTTGTAACAGCGATCTGTAACTTTTATTTTTGATCAAATTAGTTAACTGAATGAACTGTAATGATCTATTGTAATAGATGTCTCCTCTATAAAGAGGAGACATCTACATTAGAAGGGGTTAGTGTGTAATCTGTAAGAGAGATTTTGAGAGACATCTACATTAGAAGGAGTTAGTGTGTAATCTGTAAGATAGATTTTGAGAGACATCAGCAAGTCTGAACTTCATTGTATTTGAATCTTTTGGCAGATGAATAAAGAATCGTTCTGAGCACTTAGTCTAGTCTTTGTGTGATGGGGAATCTTGTGAGAGGGACTGGGCCCACCTTCCTCACAAGATTCACCCATTTACTTTTCTGTTAAAGTGTGTAAGTGTGTGATAGTTTCTTTCCGCTGGTACTCTGTTTGGATTCTGTAGCATTACCTCTGGTATTTCCGCTTTGCTAGTACTCTGTTCCATTCATTGCTTGAAGTTGTGCAAGGATATTTCACTGGTGAACTTGAGTGCAGTGTGTGTTAGCAATCTGGTTACAGAGGCAGGTGCTGAACGTCCTCACCTGGAGGATAGGGTCCCGATCCTCTGCCAACAGAGCATCCATCATTTCACTTTTCAGATTTGTAATCTTAATTAATTACTTTCATTTTAACAGTACAGTGATAACTTAGCGTAAGGATTACGTGTACTACAGCTTTTTAATGATTTTAGGAGTAAGTACATACAGTACGCGGTAGCCTTTGTAATAAAAAGACTTTCCCAGATTGACAATTAATGTGGTACTTGAATGTTTAATCCATAAACAATTCAACTAGCCAACATTTTGGCGTCGTTGCCAGGGAAGGCAACTAGTGATTTCTAAAAGCATTAATGATTTCTTTCTGAGAATAACAAATGCATGAGAGGACGCAAGAAACCTAACTTCACAGGTGGCAAAGGAGGAAGAAAGACTTATATCGACGAAATCATCTCAAAGGCCGAAACATCACAGAGGACGAGTTCCCGGAGACCTCAGATCCAATACTCCTCACAAACAGACCGACAGACGGAGGAAGTAATAGGACCTGAAAGGAAGCTGGAAGTACCAGAATACACTGAGGAACCGGTAGAAGAACCTGAAGAAACAGAAGACACAGAAGATAAAGCAAGTGATTCAGGAAAAAGACCAATGGAGGATAACAGAACAGAAGGAAGAGGGGAAAACTCGCTCTCTACCCTGGAATTCCCTATTGGGGAGCTCCCGAGAGGAACAACCCCCATGAAAAACATTCCACTCTCGGCATTACCCAACTTTCATGGGTTATCCTCTGAAGACCCGGATGAATTCCTCTTTGAATTCGACATACTATGTAGAAGTTATGATTATATAAGTCCTAATCAGAAGCTAAAACTGTTTCCAGCAACACTAAAAGGGAATGCGTTGAGGTGGTTTATGAGCTTAGGAGCTCAGGCAATCATCACCTGGGACCAGATGAAAGAAGGATTTCTGGCTAAATATCAAGACTACTGCCGGACAAGAGAAAGGAAGGAAGAATTGTTTAAAATAATTCAGAAAGAGGACGAGAATTTGGAAGGTTTCGTGGAAAGATTACAGTATAATCTGCAGCGGCCTGATCATCCTAATATGAGTGAAGATATATTGAAGACCATATTGCTGAAAGGGGTAAGAGATGACTGCCTGGACATGTTGAACATGCTTGGAAAAGGGGACATTTCCAAAGAACCCTTTGATGAAATTATTAATCTCTGCATGAGATGTTCAAGGGGAGCAGCAGGCAGATCAAAAAGCAGAGATAATGTGTATTCAAGAGTTCAGAAGTCAGCCAGTGGAGGAGAAACAAGAGATGAAATAGGTAACTTATTAGAAGAATTTAAAACTGAGATGCTAAGTTCTTTTGCTTCACAAATTGATGCTCTGCAGGTTAAGAAGAAACATGCGGAAGCAGAAGCTGCTCTGGCAATTTTCTGTTCCAAATGCAGAGAAAAACATTCACTCAAAGAATGCCCACTGGATAAGATACCTATCTGCACAATCTGCGAGAAGGACCATGAAACACAGCAATGCCCCTCTATGCCTGGAATCAAAGCAGCACTGCAGTCAACTGAAGAAGAAGCTGAAGCAGTGTACCTGATGACACAGAGGAGGCAATGGCCACAAAGACAAGGTATGAGCTCTAACACAGCATTCAATCATTGGAATAATAACTCTCCTTTTCAAACAAACTACCCACCCATGAACCAAATGCAGTACCCACCCTTTAATACAATGAATTTTCCACTTATGCAGCAACCAAATCTTCCTTTTCCTGATCCTACTATATGGAATCCTTGGGCTCCCCAGCAACCGTATTTTAATCAATGGAACCCAAACTGGGCAACCCAATAGATACCATTTCCTCAACAACAACAGTCTCTTTCCTTACCATCTAATACTCCTCCGAATAACCAGGCAATGAGACCACAGCTGCCTGTACAACCTAACCCCAATCCAAATAATAATAAAGCCCTGCAAGTTATTGACATTCAAAATCAGTCTATCTCTCCCTTGCAATGTAATGATATTCACCTTCGCTCAGGGAGAATTTTTGAACCCATTATAGATGATATTACTGACTCTGACAAAGAAGAGGCTAGAAAAGAGAAACCAGCTAACAATAATGCTGAAACAGCAGAATCAGCACCTAACAATAATGATCAAACAATAGATCCGCCATTCCATGAACGACTGACTCTCACTAAATCACCTGAACAACCTACCTTCAACCTTTTAGGAGAGCTACAGAACTTGTATGTCAAAATCCCATTATTGCAAGCATTAAGGGATGTTCCTATTTATGCTAGAACTATTAGAGACATTTGTATAAAAAAGCCTGGAAGGAAGGCTAAAGATCCCCTCACAGTTCATGTGATGGGGGAATTAACTGCCTTAATGACTGAAAAAGATTATCCTGTGAAGTATGGTGACCCTGGTCACCCTACAGTAACAGTCCAGGTCGGAAAAACCTTTATCTCTAAAGTCCTAGTAGATTTAGGAGCCGCAATAAATATTATGACACTCGAAACAGCACAATTGCTCCAGCTAAAAAACTTTATCAGGGAAACTCCAACTATCTTAGAGTTAGCTGACCGTTCTACGATTAAACCTGAAGGGGTCATTAAAGACCTTATAATCTCTGTAGAATCCTGGAATTACCCGGTTGACTTTGTGGTGTTATAAACTAAAACAAAGTTAGGGGGTCATCCGTTGATTCTAGGGAGACCTTGGTTGGCTACAGCAGATGTTTTCATCAGCTGTAGATCTGGATCAATGACCATCTCTAATGGACAGGAAACTAAACAGCTTACCCTCTATCCTCATGCCACACCCATGATTAATAGTGACAATTCTGTATGGGTAGACTATGAGGATGAGGAGACCCAACCTATATTAACTATTGGACAAGCTTTGACTTTTAAGGACTCCACCGAAGATGAATTAATCAGCAACTTTATTTCTGAACCCTCTTCGGTCAGCCCTGAAACATATAATCACTTCACTACAATCTTAGAATCTGAATCTCAGCAGAACATGAAAGATGAAAACTTATTTCAGACAGCAGTAGGCAGCCCTTCCAAAAGTACAACAATCGAAATTGAACCTGGTAAAACATTAAATATAAATCCTGACTTGACTGATAATGAAAAACAGAAATTAATAAAGTTACTCCAAGAAAATAAAGAGGCATTTGCATGGGACTACACAGACATGAAGGGATCTCCCCTGAACTATGCACTCACCGTATTTATATTAAGGAGGGATCCCGGCCAGTCTGTCAACCCCAGCGAAGAATGAACCCCAACCTTAGAGAAATTGTCAAGGAGGAACTTCAAAAACTCTTAAATGCAGGATTTATATACCCCATATCTGATAGTGAGTGGGTTTCCCCACTTGTAATTGTACCAAAGAAAAATGGGAAATGGAGAGTATGTGTGGATTACAGAGCATTGAATAAAGCCACCCAAAAAGACCATTTCCCTTTACCATTTATCGATCAGGTATTGGATAATTTAGCAGGAAAGAAATTCTTTTCATTCTTGGATGGGTTTAGTGGATATAATCAGATCAAGATTGCACCCCAGGACCAGGACAAAACCACATTTACCAGCCCATGGGTAACCTTTGCTTATAGAGTACTTCCATTTGGGCTGTGTAACGCTCCAGCAACATTTCAAAGAGCGGTAATAGGGATCTTTTCTGATATGTTAAATGATTCATTGGAAATTTTTATGGATGACTTTACTCCCTATGGAGTGACATTTGAGGATGCACTGCAAAATCTTGAAAAAGTACTTAAGCGGTGTATAGGAGCACACCTTGCTTTAAGCACTGAAAAGTGCCATATGATGATGAATCAAGGTATTGTGTTGGGTCACTTTGTTTCATTTTTAGGGATTCAAGTCGATCCAGCTAAAATATAGGTAATTCAGAACCTCCCTATCCCAAAAACACAAACGGATGTAAGAAGCTTTCTAGGACATGCCGGATATTATAGAAGATTCATTAAGGACTTTTCCAAAATAGCTTCTCCTCTATTTGTGTTGTTAATGAAAAATGCTGAATTCAAGTGGACTGATGATTGTGAAAATGCATTCAATAAACTTAAACATCAGTTGTCCACAGCTCCTATTTTGAGAGGACCTGATTGGGCATTACCCTTTCAGATCTCCTCTGATGCCTCAGACACAGCAATTGGAGCTGTCTTGGGTCAGGAAGAAAACAGTCTCCCCTATGCCATCTATTTTATCAGCAAGAACATGACACCAGCTGAGCTAAATTACACAGTTACTGAGAAGGAATTTCTAGCAGTTATTTATGCTATTAACAAATTTAGACATTATATTACTGGCTACACTACCTTTGTGCATACTGATCACTCGGCCATTAAGTATTTAATGAATAAATGTTACAAATGCCCAAGTCACCAGATGGTTATTACTGTTGCAGGAATTTGACATCACAATTGTAGATAGGCCAGGTAAAGAAAATGTAGTTGCTGATTTCCTTTCTCGTTTAAAAACTGATGAAAATGCTCGAGTAGATGATTCTTTTCCTGACGAGTATTTATTTGTAGTATCTGCTCACTCACCTTGGTATGCAGACATTGCCAATTATCTAGTTGCAGGAAAATTACCATCACACCTATCACATAGGGAAAGAAGAAAGATCATCCAGCAAAGTGCTAGGTACAGCTGGATAAGCGGGTGTCTGTTCCACATAGGAATAGATCAAGAAATCCGGAGATGCATTGGGGAAGACGAGATTTATGATATACTGAAAGCTTGTCACGATGGTCCTTGTGGAGGACATTTTGCAAATAAAAGAACAGCTCACAAGGTACTTAGAATGGGTTATTACTGGCCATCACTTTTTAAAGATGCTAGAAAATATGTGAAGGCTTGTGACAGCTGTCAAAGAATGGGCCAGCCCAACCATAGGGATGAAATGCCACTCAATCCCCAGGTAACTCTTGAACCCTTTGAGAAGTGGGCATTAGATTTCGTAGGTCCCATTAATCCTCCATCTAATCAAAGAGTTTATATTTTAGTATGCACATATTACATGACTAAATGGGTAGAGGCCAAAGCACTCATTAAAGCTAATGAAGAAGCAATACTAACATTCTTATTTGAAGAAATCTTTGTTAGATTTGGACTACCCAGAGAATTAGTCACTGATGGAGGACCTCCTTTCAATTCTCATGGCTTCAAAGATACGCTCCAAAAATATCATATCAAGCATAAAATGACCACCACATACCACCCCACAAGAAAATGGGCAGGTGGAAAGTACTAACAAGGTCATAGAAGCTATCTTAACAAAAACGATAAAGGAGAATAGAAGGGACTGGTTTCAGAGGTTTCCCGAGGCTCTATGGGCCTATAGAACCACTTGGAGGAACTCAACATGCTTTTCACCCTATGAATTAGTTTTTGGAAAGAATGTTATTTTTCCTGTAGAGTTTGAGATTAAAACCTTAAGAACTACCCTAGATGTTAACCTTGATTTAACTGATGCACAGACATCCAGGTTGCAGCAGCTGCAGGAATTGGATGAGAAAAGACTTGGATGAGAAAAGACTGGATGCCGTCCATCAAACAACTATGATACAGCAACAAAGAAGCAGATGGCATGACAGAACCATCAAGCAAAAGCAGTTCCAGAAAGGTAACTGGGCTCTACTTTATGATTCACGTTTCGAGAATTTTCAAGGGAAGCTGAGAACAAGATGGTTAGGGCCGTACGAAGTGGATACTGTCTTCCCAAATGGAACAGTTAGACTTTTAACAATTGATGGAAGCAGAACACCACTGTTAGTGAATGGCTATCGACTTCGGCTATATCAGCGGCCGGTTTCCAAAGAGGATTTTAAAGCCACTTGCATGGCAATAAAACAGTATTCTTTTCCAGGGGAACTTGCTGTCCCTCAAAGCACTTAAGTTTCTATTATTAATGTAATTTTTTTTAGGTTAGATATTCTTTTTTTTTTTAGAAACTAATAAATCCTGCCAAGGATTGCGATATTACATTTCAGTATTTTGCAGATTTTGGCCCGGGAAGTAGCTGAGAACAAAAGTTTCAAAGGAATTATTTTGCGGACTCGGAACTCCTGTTGCTGCAACACCATTTCCCTGTTGCTGCAACACCATTTCCCCGTTGCTGCAACACCACTCCCGTTGCTGCAACACCATTCCCTGTTACTGCAATATCATTCCGCGTTGCTGCAACACCATTCCCCGTTGCTGCAACACCACTCCCATTGCTGCAACACCATTCTCTGTTGCTGCAACACCATTCCTATTGCTCCAGCACAATTCCCGTTTTTACAAACGCCTCACATCATTCCCTGTTGCCACATCAGCAATTTTCCGTGGCTGCAACACCAATCCCGGTGCTACAACATCACTTCCGATCACAGAGTATCTTTCCCAGCAGATTACTTCATGTACGAAAATGCCAGTCTTACCACTTCAGCCCCAAGGAACAAATTTTGATAAAACATACCACTCCTTGTGATGATTATAGCACCCTACTATCACTTCCCGTCATTATCATTACAAATTACCGGTATTCCCATGCTTGTAGATCCACGGTAATCATTATGATCCAGCACAAGACAAGACAAGAATTTTTGACGCAGCAATCAAAAAGGTAAAATACGAAGGTACGCATGATTATGTATGGACATTAAATGATAGGTAATGCAGAGAAGTTGACAGGACTATTAAATCATTGTACTTCCAATCATATCATTGACACGTAAGGGGGGGGGATTACAAAAGCAACTCTCATAATGACATACCACGCCAACTACCGCCACCCTTAACTCTCCCGGTAATATGTAAAAGCCACCCTATCACAGCATGTTACCATTTGCGACGTTCTACTCTGAACTGAAATTGGAAGCTCGGCTCTGAACTCTGAAAGTTACTGAAACAACAGCTATGGGAGGAACCCTCATTACTCATGAGCCTAGCTCGACAACAGTCCTTGAACTCTTTCCGGAGATTTATCAAATTTTCTTACAAGCGGGTTGGATAGAGTACTTTAGGAGACTTCCGGACTTTGACGAGCAACAAGTCCTTGAATTCGCATGCAATTTAATAGAAGGATTTTCGGCCGTCCAGGGAATTCAAGTTCCAGTCACAGAGGAAATCATAGCCAAAGTTACCGGGCTACCATCTAATGGCACACGATGGTTCAGCAGAAAGCACATGATTCTTAATGCGCAGCAGGATTTTCTCCGACCAGGCGAGCATGTAGAGACCAAAGGCAGAGGCGTAGCACTTCGGTCGTTACCTCAACCGTGGCCGAAAGTCGCTGAATTTGTCAAGCAATATCTGACGTGCGAAGGCCGCTACCAGGTAATTTACCAGCACGACTTTGTCCTGTTAAATCATCTAAGAAATGGGCAGTTAATAAACATGCCATATTATCTATTGGGCTATCTCCAAAATATGTCATGATATGCTGTGAAAGCGAAGCATCCACTAGTTTCCTTAAAACACCACCGCTTAGCCCAATTACTGATTAATAGAGCCCTTGCTCTAAATAACCCTCCACCCCCCATTAATCCCCATCAGGAGGCATAAATTCCACAGCCGGAGCATGAAATTCCTCACCAAGAAGAAGGAATTCTTCACCAAGCTGAGGACATACCTCAGCAAGATGAAGAACTTCCTCAGCAAACGGAGGATATGCCTGAACAAACCCCCCTGGAAAACCCTCAGCAAGCAGAGCACATTCCCGAACAAATCCAGCAAACACCCCCGCAAGATGCTGAGAAAGCCACAAGGACAACCCCATCTCCCAAAGGAATCAATCCTTCCATCCCCATACTGGGTATCTCTACTGATGACTCCGATGACAATATCCCCATTACCCTGCTTAAAAGAAAAAGGCAGCAGGAAAAGAAATCCCCATCAAAAAGAAGGAGAACCAGGGTTTCAGCTAAGGCACCTGCTACTCTGGCTACTGTCCCCATCCTAAAGAAAGCTAGCCTAAAGAGAAAAACGCCTGAATTCCCTGCTTCTCTACCAAAAAGAAGAACTCGGTCATCGGTAGCAGCTAAATCTCCCAATTCCCCCAGTTCACCGCCCATCACTATAAAGATCCGTACTCCCACCAGTCCCCAAAATTCCTCTCCTTCACCCTCGGAAGCAAAGATGCAGGGCGTTCATAGCTTCGTGACATCATACTTTAAGGCAGCCGACACACAAGAACCAGCTGCCGACACCCAAGATAATAGTGACCAAGTGGCTGCAACACAAGAAACAGCCACTACCCCAGGTGACACACAAGAACCACCTGTGGGGAATACTGATCAGAATGATGAAACACAACCTCTGCCTCCATTAGAATCTACTGCTCTGCAGGACCAGCCTACCATACCTGCCCTACAGGAAGAAATTGAATTCCTGAAATCTCAGATTCAGGACTATCAGGAGGAAATAATAAGGGTTAAGGAAGCATATCAGAAGGAATTCAGCCTGCATGTTTTAGCACGAGTAGCGTCTGCAGCAGAAAAAAGTAAGGATAATGAATATGTGTGCACCAATTGTGGTGAAATATACACTCAGGCAGGATATAAGGTAGTGGCAAAGCCAATGAAGGAAACATCTGATGTTGTTGATGAAACGAAAGAACCTATTATTATACAGATGGAAACGCCGCAATCCTCTGCTAAAATAAAGGAACTTGTTGTCACACAAGAACCAACAGGTACTCCAGAAGAAGTGCAGACAGAAGACCCTGTTGTCACACAAGAACCAACAGGCTCTTCAGAGAATATGCAGGACCAAACTGAAGGACTTACTGACACACAAGAACCAGTAAGTTCCCCAGAAACTGCACAAGACAAAGCTGAAGGGCTTACTGATACACAAGAACCAGTAAGTTCTCCAGAGATTGCGCAAGAACAAGCAGAAGGGCTTGCTGACACACAAGAACCAGCAAGTTCCCCAGAAATTATGCAGGAAGAAATAAGGAATGAGAAAGAGGAGAATACAGACTCACCCCGGCCTACCCAAACTGTTATGGAGGAAAAAGAAATAGTTTCAGGAAGGAATGAAGAAAAATCAGACTCACCCAGCTCTATTCAAATTGCCAAAGAAGAAGAAAATCAGGAAGCAGAAAAAGAAGAAGAAAATCAGGAAAAAGAAGAAGAAGAAGGAAATGAGGAAAAAGGCACAGACTCACCCCGGCCCACCCAAATCACCATGGAACAAAATGAATCAGCACAACAGGAAGAAGAGACACTAACCAGAAATGAAGAAAAAGATGTTGGATCATCCCAGACTATTCCTACAGAGCAGGTTATCCTTGTGGATGCCTTTACACAGACAGAGCTTCCCTCCGTTACTGATGTATGCACAGAAACAGATAGCTTTGAAACATTGAAGGGACAGTGGTGGAGGGAATATGAGCAGTCGCAAGGCAAGGCATTCGAGCAGCAAAAAGGGATCTGGTTTAGTCACGCATACAAGAACTGGGAAGCACTGGAACAGTGCAAAGCCCAGTACAAGGAGATCAAAGAACTAAAAGCCAGATTAACCCAGATGTTTGAATTGTTTCAAACACTACTTGCCACAAGGCAACCTTCTTTTAATTATGCAACATTTCTAAGGGAAAGACTCACATTTTTGCAGATAAAGGCTGTCAAAGAAGGTAGACCTCATCAGGTAGTCATGTCAGAACAGTTTATGCAAACCTTTGCAGAGGCACCTAAAAACGATCAACATTTGTTATGCGAGCTCTATCTCCATAATGAAGCCATGTCCGAGGAAAGAAATATGAATGTGATACCTGTAGTCGGTGACATAGAGTTGAGAGCCTTTATCTCCTTTTTAGCTAATCAACTTACATGGCAGAACGCCTTTGTTTCAACTCAGCATAATGAACAGAATTGTCTGCTGTGGATTAGAGTTGAGCCGCAGAACGCAGCCACCTTTATTGCACAACACCTGAGCATGGTAAGTGATTCTAAAATGAAGGACCATGTTAGGCAACTGCAAACAATGGTCCTGAAAGACTGTCAACATTATGTAAAGACTAAGGCATCCTTGGCTGTTAAAGAAAACAAACTGTTTTGGGAGAATTGCCCCAAGGAGAGGCAGGAATACCACCCTTATAATCCACCTAATTTGCAGGTGGCACTCTCAAGGGTACCTCATTATGTTAATTGCATGCAGCACTGTGCTGAAAATTGGATGGGTTACAGATTTAGATTTCCACTTTTATGGTTGTCTGGTGAACAGTATAAAGGACAGTTTGGATTGTCCAGCAGGGAAGAAGCAGCAGCATGGAGACAGATACAGACTGCCTGTGGATTCAGAAAGAAGTTTGATGCCACTGCCTATAACTATTGTCTCAGTAATCTACATTGTTCATCCCAGTTCTCCGACTCAGACTCAGAGTAGCCATTGCATGGGGACATGCAATCTCTTCAGTTGGGGGGGATGTTAGGACTCAGAATTGACCTATTTTGACCTCATATTTTTGCCTTAATATTATCCTTTTCAGTCATAAGTTGTAAGCTTTTGATTACATAATGACTTAATCACCCCAAGGTACGAAGTGACTTTCCGCATATCTATATGTTTAATTGTTCATTGCATATTCGTGAGTATCTTTATATTTATCTTGGAAAAGCTGATTAAATTGTCAAGTAATTGTCTTAAGCCTGCAGGAATTATAAGTTATAGTTGCTGTGACACCAGAAACAGCAACTACACAGTTGTTGCAACACTAGAAACAACAACTACGCAGTTGCTGCAACACCAGAAGCAACAACTACGCAGTTGCTACAGTCAGCAACAGCAACCATCTAAAGCAGGCTATTTTGCAACAGCTGGAAATAACAACCGGCTACTATCTGAAGAACGCTGACGCGGCACGATCTACAGCTATCTAAAGCGGGTAGAACACAGTTACCACTGCTTAAATCAGGACAGCATGGGGAAACGACAAAGGAATGCGAAGATCCCAAGAAGATGGTCGAAGACAGTTACCAGATGTGTAACAGCCAGAACTTAAGAAAGAATATATTGTTATACTGTTGTAACAGCGATCTGTAACTTTTATTTTTGATCAAATGAGTTAACTGAATGAACTGTAATGATCTATTGTAATAGATGTCTCCTCTATAAAGAGGAGACATCTACATTAGAAGGGGTTAGTGTGTAATCTGTAAGAGAGATTTTGAGAGACATCTACATTAGAAGGAGTTAGTGTGTAATCTGTAAGAGAGATTTTGAGAGACATTAGTAAGTCTGAACTTCATTGTATTTGAATCTTTTGGCAGATGAATAAAGAATCGTTATGAGCACTTAATCTAGTCTTTGTGTGACGGGGAATCTTGTGAGAGGGACTGGGCCCACCTTCCTCACAAGATTCACCCATTTACTTTTCTGTTAAAGTGTGTAAGTGTGTTATAGTTTCTTTCCGTTGGTACTCTGTTTGGATTCTGTAGCATTACCTCTGGTATTTCCACTTTGCTAGTACTCTGTTCCATTCATTGCTTGAAGTTGTGCAAGGATATTTCACCGGTGAACTTGAGTGCAGTGTGTGTTAGCAATTTGGTTACAGAGGCAGGTGCTGAACGTCCTCACCTGGAGGATAGGGTCCTGATCCTCTGCCAACAAAGCATCCATCATTTCGCTTTTCAGATTTGTAATCTTAATTAATTACTTTCATTTTAACAGTACAGTGATAACTTAGCGTAAGGATTACGTGTACTACAACTTTTTAATGCTTTTAGGAGTAAGTACATACAGTACGCGGTAGCCTTTGTAATAAAAAGACTTTCCCAGGTTGACAATTAATGTGGTACTTGAATGTTTAATCCATAAACAATTCAACTAGCCAACACACACCATATATCCGTCAAGCCGACGGTGCGATTCGCTTCTCCTGGAATCTAGCCTTGGAAGCATGGGACATTTTTACCCCTTTGCATACGTTAGTCCTTTCAAATGGTGTATGCATTGGATCTACCACCAATAATCAAGCCAAATATGATGCAGTGATAGGTTTTTTAGTTGATGCCCTCACTCATCGCATCTTTCATCTTCATGTTTGTTTAGATTCCTTGCTACTTGTCATGCAATTTAATGGTGTGTATCATGTGCATAACCAAGTCCTATTTAGAAAATATCTATGAGTTAAGCTGTTGGTATGTGAATTTGAAACCATTACGTTCAATCATGTTCCTAGAGCCCAAAATAACTATGTAGATTCCATTGCAAACAACATTCTAGATTGGCATTTATCACATGTATACCACAGAAGATAACCATAAAAAAATAAATGTTGAACCATCATCATCATATAAAATTCATAATCGCATTATGTATCATATAATTATTTAGAGCCCATAACTCTAAATGCATCCAGTACGCCCATAACATTCTAGGGGGCACATAGGCCCCTATATCATCCTTTGGAGGATATCGTGCCAAGTTGAGTCAAGATGCTTGAATCCCCTTTTCGAGTGCTCAGAACACAATGGCACTCCACAAACTCCTCCTGATAGGGGAATCATTCCCACCCTTTCATACCAGATGACAAAGGTAGTCATCTGTTTTTCCCTTAGTTCCACTTTTTCCCCATTATCCCTGGTGTTAGTCCATCAGCCACATTACTATTTTACCTCATTCTTTAGTTGAGGATCCTCATTGCCTCATCTATCGTGGGCCCTATTTTGTCAACATTAATTCATTTATTCCATAAGAACAACCTGTTGGTCACTTTAATTGCTTATTAATTCAAACAACCAAGTGCTACATAAATTGTCAACCCAGGGAAGTCTGTTTATTTCAAAGGCAACTGCGTACTATATATACTCAATCTTAAAAGCAATGAAAGTTGTAGTAAAAACTGATCACACCTTGCTTAAGAAAACTGAAGCTCCACTTTGAGTTACAACAAAAAAAATCTATTGCAGACAACTACCAAAGAAGGCTTAAATTCATTAAAGAAGTAATCTAATGAAAAAGAATCAATCTGCAAAGGAAAGCACTAGATATGTTGTAACAGAGAACAGGACCCTATTCCCAGAATGGGAATCTTCAGCACCTGTTTCTGATCACCACACTATCAACTCACTCTGTAAACTCAATTGCCAATGAAACACTAATGAATGAATTGTGGATAAACTAAATAATGCAGCAATCAATTGGAAAGAAAACAGAGTTTCAGTAATAATGTGAAAACAATATTCAGGAAACAGTACTGTTAACAAGGCATGGATAAAAGACACACTTAACACACTGCAGAAATATAGTGGGTGAATCTTGTGATGAAGGTGGGCCCTGTCCTTCTCACAAGACTCCCCAGGAAACAAGAACTAGAAAGAAATGTTCAGAACAAGATTTTATTCATCTATCAATATGTCATGTTACAGAAACAAGGATTCTAGTTCTGCTCTTTCAACTAAGCCCTTGCCCGCAGTCTGTTCATCCCCCTCTAATGTAGATGTCTCCTCTTTCTAAAGAGGAGACATCTATTACAATAGATTACATTGTAAGTCCTATTTTAACCCATTATACAAAAATAGGGAAGTCAGTTTTCCCATCAACAAAATGATGTTACAATAATATTGTCTTTAGATCATGATCGTTACATCCAATGTAACAGCTCCTTCAGTGATGTTCTTCTGTTGCTTTCAAATCTAGACCACAAATCACAACTGCTCAGTCACAAGATTTGCGCATCGTTCCTACTATTTCAGCAACTGTAGAGGTAATCTTGCAATCTCCAGGCAGTTTCAGCAACGTGGACTGCACATCGTTCTTTAACTGTTCAGCAACTATCAATTCAATGATCAACAATGAAGATAGCATAATTATATGTAAAATAATTAAACGTATAGTGATGAGAAGAAATATTGTGTACCTTTGGAATAATTGGGTTAAAACAGTAACAATGACTTTAAATATAAGTTGAAAAAGGATGACATCATAACAAAATGTATGGTCAAAAAGAGACAATATGAGGTCCTAACATCCCCCCAACTGAAAGGGTTGCATGTCCTCATGCAACTTTTACTCTAATTCTGAGTCCGAATACTAGGTTTTACAGTGCAAATTACTTAGACAGTAAGTATAGAAGGTGCTATCAACCAAATCTTTGAAACCCTAGACATTCTGTAGTCTCTGCCATGCTGCGAGCTCCTCCGTCTTGGATACCCTAAAATAAGCCTTATATTGCTATACTGGAAACCATAGAAGAGGGAAGTGAAAATGATATTCTAACCACTTTTCAGCACACTGTTGAATGCATTTGACATAATTAGGTAGCCATGAAATTGTTGTTTGAATAATAAGCGGGTTAAAGGGATGATATTCCTTTCTCTCCTTAGGGCAGTGTTCCTAAAATAGATTGTTTGCCAGTAAGGCAAGAGCTCCCTTGGCTTTGAGATAATGTTGGCAATCTTTTAAGACTATTGTCTATAATTCTCTAAGATGCTCGGTCATTCCTGGTTCCCTTAAAAACCGATGATGTTCAGCGATAAAAACAGCAGCATTCTGTGGTTCGGATTGAATCCACAAAAGGCAATTCTCTTCATTGTGTTTTCCTGAAAGGAAGGCATTTTGCCACATGATCTGATTGGCCAAGAAAGAGAAAAAGGCTCTAATATGAATGTCCCCAACTAGAGGAATCAGATTAAGCTTTCTATCCTCAGGCATGGCTTCATTATGGAGGTATAATTCACAGAGTAAATTTTGTTCACTGAATGATGCCTCTGTGAATGTTTTGATAAACTGTTGAGGTGTAGATAGCTCATGAGATCGTCCATCTTTGATTGCCTTTACTTGGAAGAACACTAGGCGCTCTGCAAGAAACACAAAATAATTAAAGGATGGTTTCCTAGTGGCCAGTAGTCTTGAACCAGATCAAACATGAAAGACAATTTAGTTTTTAACTGTTTATTTGCCTTGTTCTGTGCACAAGACTGTTCCAACACTTCCCAATTTGCATATACATGATTTTTCCATGATAATTTATGTTCCTACAAGATCCTTTCCTATGACATAACATATTCCTTCTTCCATATATCCATTTGTGCTTGAATGCTTTTGGTTTGAGTGAAGACAGTCTTTGAATGCCGAGGTTCAGTCTGAGTAAACGCAGTCTTTGTAGGCCTTGGTACAGGACTTTCAGCTTTAACAACCACAGTAGGCCTAGATACTTGTGGTTTCACTTCTTTTTCAAAAATATTTAAAGGCCCTGCTGATTCTTGTGTAACAGCAGGGCGTTCCTTTTTAACTATAACAGGAGTCAATGCAGGAGTGGATCCAGGCAATGGGACTTTGACTACCTTATAACCAGCTTGATGATCAATATTACCACATTGGCTGCACATGTATTCATTATATTGATCTTTCCCTGCACTTTTCTCGGCTACAGATGCTACATGAGCTAAAGTAGACAGATTAAGCTCTCTTTCATAGGCTTCCCTTGCCACTATTAGTTCCTGCTTATAAACCTCGAGCTCTGATTTCAGAAACACATTTTCTTGTAAAAGGAAAGCCAAGGTGACTGGACTTTGTGTAGCAATCACAGTCTCAATAGTTGATTCCAATGGATGGAAGGGTTATTCTTTAGTAGTAACTTCATTATTTGCAGCCTCAGCAGGTAGTTTTTGTGTGACATCTGTTGAATCATCAGCTGGTTTTGTAACAACTATATCATCTTGCGCATCCAAATTTTGCATATCAGGAGATGGTTCTTGTGTGGCAGCTGCTGACTGCGTAGCTGGTTCCTAATTATCTATGCTCTGTTCATAAGCAGGTGGTTCTTATGTAACACTTGCTGAGTCAGTAGCTGGTTCTTGTGGCGCAGCTACATCTTGATCATCAATTTTATGGACATCCGCAGGTGGTTCTTGTGTGGCAACTACTGAGTTAGTAGCTGGAGTAGCTACGTCCTGGTCATCTGTTTCATAGACATCAGCAGGTGGTTCTTGTGTGGCAACTGTTGAGTCAGTAGCTAGTTCTTGTGGGGCAGCTACATCTAGGTCGTCTATTTTATAGACATCAGCAGGTGGTTCTTGTGTAGCACCTGCTGAGTCGGTAGCTAGTTCTTGTGGGGTAGCTACATCTAGGTCATCTGTTTTATGGACATCAGCAGGTGGTTCTTGTGTAGCACCTGCTGAGTCGGTAGCTGGTTCTTGTGGGACAGCTACATGCTGTATATCATCTTGGGTATCCACTTTTGATGGATCAACAGCTGGTTCTTGCAGAATAGCTGCTGAATCAGTAGCTAGTTCTTGTGTGATAGCTACGTTCTCGGAAAGGAATGATGTCACAAAATCCTGTGCATTTTGCATTTCAGTACCCGAGGGTGAGGTAGCTAAGGATTCAAGGCCTTAGGACTGTAGTGGGGTATGGGGTTTTAAGATAATAGGTGGGGAATTTAGGGTAGTGGTTTTAGTTACTACTTCAGAAGACGTCCTCATTCGTCTTTGAGGTAAAAAGGCAGGAAGAAAAGTGGTTTTTCTTTTATGAGTAGCTTTCTCTGGGGTAGGAGGGTCATTAGAAGTGATAACTTCTTTAATTGAGGCCCTTGTTCGTCTTTTTGGTAGGGGTACAACCTTTTCTTGCCTTTTCCTTTTTAGCTTAGCAATGGGAATGTTGTCATCTGAATCATCACTGGGGATATGGACAGTGGGAGTGGATGATTCAGCTAAATTATGGGGTGGGGTCGATGCAATGGAGGGGTCAATTGGATTAACTGCTATGGGTGGTGGGGAATCAAAGACACTCCCTGGTTGTTGTGCAGAAGGATTTTCAATTTGCTGAGGGATTCCAGGGGTCCGTTGAGGATTTTTAGCATTTAATTGGGGAGTTTCGGCTACTGTTTGAGAAATAGCAGCAGTTTCCTGAGGATTTTTTGCTGCTGCTTGAGGAACTTCAACAGTTTCTTGGGGATTTTCGGCTGTTTCTTGAGGAATTTTAGCATCTTCATGGGGTTCTGGGGGTGGGTTGTTAAGGAGAGGGGGATTCTGTTGAGAAAAACCCCTCTAAATTAGAAGTTGAACAAGACGATGATGAGGGAGGGAAAGGAGTGGGTACTTCGCATTCATGGAATAATGTGACATATTCTTCAGACACCCAAGCAGATAGTATGGCATATTTAGCAGACGACCATGTCTCAAATGATTTAACAATACAAAATCATGTTGGTAAACTACCTGGTAACATCCTTCACAGGTGAGATAGTGCTTGACAAACTCAGCAACCGTCATCCATGGAAGTGGTAATGAATGAAGTGCAACTCCCCTGCCTTTAGGCTCAAGCCGCTCTCCTGGTAGAAGGAAGTCCTGCTGTGAATTCAAAATGATGTGTTTACGACTGAACCATCGAATGCCATCGGCCGGTAAACCTAAAACCTGTGCTATATCATCCTTTGTTACTGGAATTCAGACTCCTTGAACAGTAGAGTAACCTTCCCGTAAATTGCGTGCAAATTCAAGGACTTGCTGAGGATCAAATCCTTGGAGCCTTTGAAAATAATCTACCTAGCCTGCCTGCTGAAAAATCTAATATACTTCTTGGTGAAATTCCAAAGATTTGTTGAGCCAGGTTCATTTCGAATAGCGTTGCCTCCCATAGTTACTTGCTTCAGTAAAATGCACAGTACAAAGCCGAGTTACCGCACCCGAAACAGAGTAAGTTTTGGAAATGAGGTCTGTTAGAGTCAGTCTGGTCAGTCCTTCGTCAGAGATCAAAAATCTTTATGCATTTCATTTTTAGGGGTCCCACTCCATTTACCCAACTGCATTCTGCTAGGAGCATGCCATAATCTGATGGAAAAGGTCATGCTAGTCATTTCCCCTCATCTCTGGCTCCTGCTGGCTTAGTTCTTTTGTCAATGATCACTAAAGTCCATGACAGTCAAGGTCTGGTCCTTTAATGGACAAAAGTCATTTTTGATAATTAGGTCTAGGGATTAATCAATTTGGTCTTCAACCGTGTCCAATAAAGCCATTGAGGCCAGAGTGAGGTCCTTACAAAGTTATGATTCAGAGAGTTTCATCGTCATGTGGACAAATTTCGACTGTTCTTCAAAACTCTGTTTTGAAGAAAAGTCACACAGTTTCATTTGTGATAAAATTTTCAAAAAAGTCATCAGTTGATTTCTTCAGGTGCAGTCATGGTTTCCGTGGCCAAATGCCCTGTCATTCAATCCCTGCAAAGAGTGCCGAAAACTTCGTCATTTGACCTAAAATTTCAAAGGGAAAAGAGAAATTCAAGTGTTGCTTTAAGTCAGTGAAAAAGCCAAAATGAAACATTAGCAAAGTGGGTTTTTGGAGAAGAAAAAATTAAACCCGTGACTTCAAAGCCTTTAAATAGAGGTTTCCACAAGCAACCAAATCATTGTGCACACCAATGGTCATAGAGAAACATAGCAAAGTGATTGAGGGCGCGGGCATGCCTTTGGAGTATGTTTGGGGTCGGTTTCAGGAGCGCGGCGCACACACAGAGGGGCATAGAACACATAGGGAACGCGGTGCACAGAGCGCGACCCCGCAGTGTAAAATTACAATGGGTGCGACGCATATATCGAGCATGGCGCACTGGGTTTGCTGCGTGGCGCACACCCACAGAGGCCCGAATTTGTGCCAAACTTGCAACAAATCTCTTTGAAACCCTTCAAATCAACAAGTAGGCCCTATATCATGGCTTGCTCATCAAATTTTTTGAATGTTATGGTGGTTCATGGCTATGTTTAATTGCAACAAAACTCATAAAACCAACCACAAGAAAACACAAAAAACCATTGTTGCTAGGGTTGCATAATTGTGGTGTTGATGCCAAGGTTTCATTATCACCCCTCATTTTCCCTTTCTTACCATTTTTCCCTATCCCCCCTATCCCATTTTTTCCTATTTTCCCTACCCTAAAATATTACCAAACCCCTATTCCTTATCCCTCCACTCTTTGGTCAATATAAACCCCAAAACCCTGCCCTATCAAATCCCCAAACCCTCCTATATATCCCTAAACAAAACCACTCCCCATAACCCCTATTCCCATCATATTATTCCCCTCCTAATACTCCCTTTTTTTTATTGTTCCCCTTGGTGGCAGATATCACAACAACACCTAGTTTCACACCATCATCAAAGGGCAGCCCAAGTACAGTACACACAGTAGTCATGACATCTGAGCATTCATCAGAGTATGAGATGGAGACATAGATTGATTCATCCTCGAAAGAACAGGCTCTCAAGAGACATCACAAGAGTGGCAAATATGTTAGGGATGAGCCAACCACCCTCACTGAATTGCAGGCCTGCCCTCTTGCCATGTCATGCTTCTAGCATCTATCATGTTCTGAATTTTGTCAAAGGGTGGCTAATGTTCGAGTTCATCATGAGTTGGCCTATCTTTTTGTGCTTCACTTACATGGAGGTCACTCTATCTTGGCCGGGGTCACCTTCACACTGACACCTGAAACTGTCTCATTAGCAACCGGCATACCGAATGTTGGAGAACCATGGCACAAGAAACAAAAGGTTGATCGGCAGCATTATGAGCCTTACATTAAGGCCAGTTGCTTGAGGCAGCTCACAAGAGTCTTTCCATTTAGATATTTGAGAGATGAATATGCTCCACTCATGAGGTTGATCATGAAGTATTTCAGCTTTGAGGGGAGGTTCTCTCGTCTATATGCCTATCACATCAGGTTACTCATGCACTTTACCAGGGTATGGATGATGAACATCCCATTTTTCATTTGCAGGAACATAGAGAGGATGAACACCTTCATGCAGCACAAGACCCCTCAGCAGCAACTTAACAGTGTTTATCACTTTGCTCTTATTAAGATTTTGGTGGATCATCAGTTGGGATTGCAGGGCATTACTTGGGATGACTTCATCTCCCGTGACCTCTTCAGCACTTAACAGGTATTATCAAATGTTGAACATGAGATAGGTGGTCCTTCTCATCAGTACGAGCGCCATGAGGCCACTACTATGCTAGTATCATCACCTATCAGAGAGGCAGTAGGAATTTGTTTGTAGCAGCAAAGCGAGTGCTATCTCCACCTGGGGTGGAAGGGGCCTCACTTCCAACATCAACACTATAGGTACAGGACAGAGGTAAGGAGCCAGTGCAGGATGAGGGGCCTTCAAGGGATCCATCAGGTGAACGAGAGACCGAATTCGTTCTCCCTCATGATGATGATACAGATAGAGAACCGACAAGTGCACAGCTTAGAGAGATCATCCAGGAGCAGCAATCAGAGATCGAAGCCTTATCCATTGAATTGGAGAGGGCTAAGTGGACATGAAATGTCTGGATCAGAGGAACAAATATCCTGAGGATCAGCAAGCGATCATGGAGCTACAAAACATTCATGAGCATCGCCAAGCTGTACAAAGGAAAAGATTTGAGCTCACGTCATTGGAGAAAGAGAGTAATGAGGATTGGGAGGCCAATGTCGAGAGAGTTAACATGCACTTGGAGAGGCTACTAGACAAGGTTGACAAGGACAATGCATTGCTGAGACACATGGCTTTCCACTACATGGCGCGAAACAAAGTGTGCAAGGCCCGAATCAAGAATTTGGGAGGAAGGCAATCAAGAAGCAAAAGAGGCAAAGGGAGCTCGATTGACTTCAGATATTGGCTGAAGCCTCTTTGGCCCAGCATAACACTTGATAAGGAAGCTCCAGCCCAAATTTCAAGAAATATGGGGCAATTTTGGTCACATGGCAACTTTTTGGTCACAACACAGGTTTTTTCTCCCTGTGCGCCGCGCCCGCTTAGGATTGGGAGCTCCAAATCGCAAATGGTTTGCATTTTTGGATTCAGCATGAAAATGCATGACTGATGGTGCTTGGACAAGAAGTTTGGGCATGATTTGAGTCTTCAAGAGGTCAAAAACACTCGAAACATGACCTCTCTGCCCCTATTTTGACACATAGGAAGCAGTCTTGGGAGAATGACAATTTTGAGGGGAAAATGAGCACCAAATTCAAAACTTCCACTTGGGTTAGAAAGTAGACAGGCCAAGCTTTCCAACAAGCACACTTGGGCATAATCTGGACTCCATCAGGTACCTCAAAATTGCCTCCAAAGTGGCATGGCGCATATAGAATTGGGCGCGGCGCATATCGAGAAAAAGGCCAAAATCGTGCCCGCTTCGCAAAATTTTGATTCGCGACTTTCTCCAAGTGGGCCCGCTCATTTACAATATATTTTTCTCAGCAATTAAGGCAATGTTTAAGAAGCATTTTCACTAAAGGTGGGCTTCTATCCAGGTGGCAAAGGAAGGCGAGCAGTCACCCAATCCATTTGTCATTTTTCTAATGTTGCACCTGTCACTAATGGTTGGCTTTCCACTTCCACTTCGTAATGATTTGAAAAACTCCCCAAATCTTGGTCATTCTATTTCCTCATGGCATAGTCTATTTATTGTATGCAAACCATTTGCAAAGGGTTGGTTGGCTTGTAATTTCTGGGAGACTGTGGGAGAGAAACTCAGTTCTTCATTGTATATTTTGACAGAGGATTAATGAAAGGCAGCGGCTCTGTTTCATGAGATTCATGTGGTTGTGAGTGTAGCAAATGTGTCTCTTATGTTTCATATGCATTTCGTAATGTTTCACAGTTCATTTCATATTCATTTCCAGTGAAATTTTCTAATTTAGATAAGGTAGAATTCATTTTTATTGCTCTGCCTGTGGGAAAATTTCATGTTCAGTGTTCTTCTTCTGTTGAAAAGGATTCATGTACTTATGCCCTTTTCACCCTCCTAAGAAATTCCTCCATTCTGTGTTATTTCAAACTAAATTGCTAGACTTTCCACCTGTCTTGCCTCACGAAGTAATCTGTGCCTTTGTATTAAATTCTCTGCTCATTGTTGTTCGTTGGTCCCATACCATCCCAGAAACTCAGTCATTCATAAAAAATTGCTTCTTGTATCCATATTTACTTACTAGCCTAAGATCAATATTTCGCTGTTAGTCATCTCAGACCATTCCGTTTACTTATTCGCTGAGCGTGACTCGGAGAGAGCCCTCTCCTGTTCTGGTAGGGCTAGCTACCAGATTGAGCGTGCTTTGTGGTTACCCTGACTTTTGCCTTCCTTCAGCCTAAGGTAGATTTAGGTGCTAACAAGGTCGTTACATAATAAGACAAATATGGGGTGATGGGACATGATTGTGGTAAAAAATGACGGTGATTAGCGTATCGTGAAATGATTGCAAAATTTTGGTATTCCCCCCCCCCAACTGCAGCTAAAATGATAAGTTTGAATGTACGGCGATTGCGGTAATCATGTCACAATATTCTCATTAACTATAGTTTAATATTTACACATAAAAACGCATACCTCATGTTTACCTTCGATTGATATTCTGAAAATATAATGTCGTCGCTAATAGATCACCAATGGTTATGAAAAAGGGTTTTGTAATATGAGGGTATTTATATGAAAGGCTTTTATAAACATAGGAGGAGGTAGTGAAAGATCAAAGTTATAAGGATCAATAGATGATTCTCACAATGGGGAGTAATATGTATTCATTCTTTTGAGAGGAATTAATGTTTCAATTATGGGAAAAATGGGAAAAATTGGTGTTTCAGCAACGGGAAAAAGGGGAAAAGTTAGTGTTTCAACAAAGGGAAAAAGGGGAAAAGTTGGTGTTTCAGCAATGGGAAAAAGGGTAAAAGTTGGTGTTTCAGCAATGGGAAAAAGGGGAAAAGTTGGTGTTTCAGCAACAGGAAAAATAAAGAGAAATGTTGTTGTAAAGCAAAATAGGAAAGTTTTTCGAAGAGGTAATGTGGGGGAATGAGATATGAATTGAGGTGAGATGAGAATGTTTCCCAAAACGAAACTTGATCCTGCTTGCAATACAATTGTTCTTTTCAACCAGCCTCCCAATCTGAGACCTGCAATAAATTGTAACATGGCAACCCTTAACAGGGATTATTAGTTAAGAAATCTAATCTAATAAAGAAACATATAATGTAGAGATCAAATGCAATGAGGGATAGCAGGCCCCCCTAAAAATATATAATGTGAATCTGCCATGCAAGTGGCCTTAAAATCCTCTTTAGAAATTGGTTGCTGGTACGGATGGAGCCAATACCCATTCACTAACAATGGTGTTCTAGAATCATCAATTGTTAGGAGCCTTACTGTTCCATTGGGAAAAACAGTATCTATCTCGTAAGGTCCCAGCCACCTTGTTTGCAATTTTCCTTGAAAATTTTCAAACCGGGAATCATACAATAGAGCCCAATTACCTTTTTGGAACTGCTTATGCTTAATAGTTTTATCATGCCACCTGGTTCTTTGTTGTTGAATCATAGTTGTTTGATGGATGGCATCCAACCTCTTTTCATCCAATTCCTGAAGCTGTTGCAACCTAGTTGTCTATGCATCAGTCAAATCAAGGTTAACAACTAAAGCAGTTCTTAAGGTTTTAATTTCAAATTCCACAGGAAAAACAACACTTTTACCATAAACCAATTCATAGGGTGAAAAACCTATAGTGTTCCTCCAGGTAGTTATGTAAGCCCATAATGCCTCAGGCAGCCTTTGGGACCAATCCTTCCTATTCTCCTTCACTGTTTTTGTTAAAATGGCCTCTATGACTTTATTTGTACTTTCCACCTGACCATTAGCTTGGGGGTGGTAAGGTGTAGTCATTTTATGATTGATATGATATTTTTGAAGCATGGCTTTAAAACCATGAGAATTGAAAGGAGGTCCTCCATCTGTGACTAATTCTCTAGGCACTCCAAACCTAACAAAAATTTCTTGAAATAGAAAGGTTAAAACAGATTCCTCATTAACTCTAGTAAGTGCCTTCGCTTCCACCCATTTGGTCATATAATCTGTACAAACCAATATATAAACTCTTTGACTAGATGGAGGATTGATGGGTCCCATAAAGTCTAGAGCCCATCTTTCAAAAGGTTCAAGTATTACCTGGGGGTTCAGTGGAATTTCATCTC
Source organism: Pinus tabuliformis (assembly GCA_031772625.1). NCBI lineage: Eukaryota > Viridiplantae > Streptophyta > Pinopsida > Pinales > Pinaceae > Pinus > Pinus tabuliformis. Next base: position 278,578,237 of record CM062810.1, on the reverse strand, counting down.
TATGATTAGGTTGACCCAATCTCTGACAGCTATCACATGCCCTGACATATTTCTTTGCATCCTTAAAAAGTGAGGGCCAATAGTAACCCATCCTGAAATTTTATGTGTTGTTCTCTTGTCAGCAAAATGCCCTCCACAAGGGCCATTATGACAAGCCTTCAATATATCATAAACCTCATCTTCTCTAATGCATCTTCAAATTTGCTGATCAAGTCCTATATGAAAAAGACACCCACTTATCCAGCTATACCGAGCACTTTGTTGAATGATCTTTCTTTTCTCTCGATGTGATAGGTGTGATGGAAACTTCCCTACAACCAAATAATTGGCAATGTCTGCATACCAAGGTGAGTGGGCAGATACTACAAACAAGTATTCATCAGGAAAGGAATCATATATTGGAGTATTATCATTAGTTTTTATCTGAGAAAGGAAATCAGCAACTACATTTTCTTTACCTGGTCGATCTACAATTGTAATATCAAATTCCTCTAATAACAATAACCACCTGGTAAATCGAGCATTTTTCACAGATTTGTTCATTAAATACTTAATAGCCGAGTGGTCAGTATGAAAAAAAGTACTATAACCAGTAATGTAATGTCAAAATTTATTAATAGCATAAATGACTGCTAAAAATTCCTTTTCGGTAACTGTGTAATTAAGCTCAACAGGGGTCATATTCTTACTAATGAAATAGATAGCATAAGGAAGATTATTTTCTTCTTGTCCCATGACAGCTCCAATTGCAATATCAGAAGCATCAGAGGATATATGAAATGGAAGTGCCCAATCAAGTCCCCTTATAATAGGATTTGTAGACAACTGATGCTTAAGTTCATCAAATTCTTTCTGACAGGCATCAGTCCACTTAAATTTAGCATTTTTCATGAGTAACAGAAACAAAGGAGAAGCTATTTTAGAAAAATCTTTGATAAATCTTCTGTAATATCCAGCATGTCGTAAAAAACTTATTACATCAGTTTGTGTCAGAGGGATAGGAAGAGTCTGAATTACCTATACTTTGGATGGATCTACTTGAATCCCTAGGAATGAAATGAAGTGTCCCAGTACAATTCCTTCGTTCATAATCATATGAAATTTTTTAGTACTCAAGGAAAGATGAACTTGTATACATCATTTAAGTACTTTCTCAAGGTTTTGTAATGCATCTTAAAAATTCACGCCATAAGGAGTAAATTCATTCATAAATATCTCCATAGAGTCATTAAGCATATCAGAAAAAATTCCTATCACTACTCTTTGAAATGTTGTTGGAGCATTACATAGTCCAAAGGGGAGGACTCTATAGGCAAAAGTTCCCCAAGGACTAGTAAAAGTGGTCTTGTCTTGGTCTTGGGGTGCAATTTTGATTTGGTTATACCCACTAAAACCATCTAGAAAGGAAAAGAATCTCTTTCCTGACAAACTGTCCAGCACCTGATCAATGAGTGGCAAGGGGAAATGATCTTTTTGAGTGGCTTTGTTTAAAGCTATATAATCTACACATACTCTCCATTTCCCATTTTTCTTAGGAACTATCACCAATGGAGAAACCCATTCACTCTCAGATATGGGGTATATAAACCCTGCATTAAGCAATTTTTGAAGTTCTTCTTTAACAATTTCCCTCAAATTGGGATTCATTTGCTGCTGGGGTTGACAGACTGGTCGGCACCCCTCCTTAATATAGATTCTATGAGTACATAATTCAGGAGAGATCCCCTTCATGTCTGTGTAGTCCCATGCGAATGCTTCCTTGTTTTCACGAAGTAACTTCATTAGCTGTTGTGTTTCAACATCTAATAAACTGGGGTTTATGTTCAATGTTTTGCCAGGTTCAATTTCTATTGTTATGCTTTTAGAGGAGATAGCAGTTGATGTTTGAGGTAAATTTTTAGATTTAAGCTTTTCCTGAGTTTCAGGTTCCAAAATTGCAGTTAACTGATTATATGTTTCAGAAGTGACCGATGAAGGTTCAGAAATAAAATTGCTAATTACTTCATATTCCATGGTGTCTTTAAGAATTAAGGCTTGTCCAATGGTCAAAATGGGCTGAGTGTCATTATCCTCATAGTCTAACCATACAGAATAATCATTTTTAATCATAGGTGTAGCATGAGGGTAAAGAGTAAGTTTCTTGGTTTCACATCCATTATAAAATATCATTGATCCTGATCTACAGATGATAAAGGCATCTGTTGTAGCCAGCCAGGGTCTCCCCAAAATCAGAGGATGTCCCCCCAACTTTGTTTTAGTCTGTAATACAACAAAGTCAACTGGGTAGTTCCAGGATTCAACCAAAATGATTAGGTCTTCAATAACCCCCTCTGGTTTGATTGTGGAATGGTCAACTAATTCCAAGATGGTTGGTGTCTCTCTGATTACATTTTTTAGCTGTAACAATTGTGCAGTTTCAAGGGTCATATTATTTATAGTAGCACCTAAGTCCACTAGAACTCGAAAAACGATAGTTTTTCCAACTTGTACCGTGACCGTAGGATGGCCTGGATCATCATATTTTACAGGAGGAGTTTTTCCCGACATTAAAGCAGCTAGATCACCCATCACATGAACCGTAAGGGGGTCTTTAGCTTTCTTGCCAGGTGTCTTGATGAAAATTTCTCTGACATTTCTGGCATAAATCGGTACATCCCTGAGTGCTTGTAAAAGTGGAATTTTAACATAAAGATTTTGCAATTCCCCTAGAAGATTAAAAGCAGGCGGCTCAGGTGTCTTAGTAAGAGCTAGATGCTCAGGGAATGGTGGCTCTGTTGTTTCAACATCTTTATTAGAGGGTGGTTTAACTGTTTCAGCACCCTTATTAGGTAAATTATTCTTTTCTGTCTCTTCTTTGTTAGAGTCAGAAGATGTAATATCATCAATAATTGGCTCAACTACTCTTCCGGATCATAAATGAATATCATTACACTACGTAGGAGATGTAGGCAGGTTCTGAATATCGATGACTTGCACAGCTTTATTATTATTAGGGTTAGGGTTCGGTTGTACAGCCAGCTGGGGTCTCATTGTATGATTATTTGGTGGAGCACCTGATGGGAGAGAGAGTTGTTGCTAAAACTGAGGAAATTGGTTTGGGAACAGAATTTGTTGAGCTCTCCAGTTTGGGTTCCATTGATTAAAATAAGATTGTTGTGGAGGCCAAGGAGTCCACATTGCAGGGTCTATAAAGGGAGGGTTTGTTTGCTGCATGGGTTGGAAATTCATTTGATTAAAGGGTGGGTATTTCATTTGGTTGAAGGGTGGGTAGTTTGCTTGATTAAAAGAAGAATAATTATTCCAACGATTAAATGGCATACTGGAGTTCGTAACTTGTCCTCGTGGTTGCCATTGCCTCCTCTGTGTCAACAAATAAACTGCTTCAGCTTCCTCCTCAGTTGATTGCAACACTAATTTTATCCCTGGTAAAGAAGGGCATTGTTGAGTTTCATGGTCCTTCTCAAAAATGGTGCAAATTGGTACCTTGTCCAATGGTAATTCCCTTAGTGGATGTTTTTCTCTGCATTTAGGACAGAAGATAGCCAAAGAAGCTTCTGCCTCTACATGTTTCCTCTTAACCTACAAGGTATCAATCTGTGAAGCAAAAGAGCTTAACATTTCAGTTTTAAATTATTCAAGTATATTACCTATTTCAGCTCTCGTTGCTTCCCCATTGGTTGATTTTTGGACTCTTCAATATGTATTGTCCCTACTTTTTGATCTATTTGCGGCCCCTATTGAACATCTCTTGCAGAGGTTGACAATTTCATCATACGATTCTTTAGATATATCCCTTTTACCAATCATATTTAACATATCTAAAAAGTCATCCATTACCCCTTTCAATAATATTGTCTTGAGAATATCTTTACTTACATCGGGGTGATCGGATCTGTGCAGATTATACTGGAGTCTTTCCACAAAGTCCTCTAGATTTTCATCCTCCTTCTAAACCATCTTGAATAGTTCCTCCCTTTTCTCTCTCGTCCGGCAATAGTCTTGGTATTTTGCCAGAAACTTCTCCTTCATCTGATCCCATGTTGTGATCACATGACCTCCCAAGCTCATAAACCATCTCAGTGCATTTCCTTTTAATGTTGCTGGAAATAACTTCAATTTTTTAGCATTAGTAACATAATCATAACTTCTACACAATATATCAAACTCAAAAATAAACTCATCAAGGTCTTCAGAGGATAAACCATGGAAGTTGGGTAAGGCTGACAGTAGGATGTTCTTCATAGGATTTTCTCCTCTGGGAAGTTCCCCAATAGGGAATTCCAAGGTGGAGAGAAATTTCTCGCCTCTTCCTTCTCCTCCTCCATGTCCTCTACCAAAGATTCCTTTATTGTTTCCATCCATTGGTTGTTCCCCTGTTGCACTTACCCGGTCTTCAGCGTTTTCCGTTGGACTTTCAATGTCCTGAACTGATTCCTCAACTTCAATATCTTCTATTGTTTCTTCAATGTCCTCCACTGGTTCCTCAGTATGTTCAACTATCTCTTCAACCCTTTCAGGTCCCACTACTTCCTCTGTTTTGTGGTCCGTTTGGAGAGAGTACTGAGTCTGTGGCCTCCGAGAGCTTAGCCTCTGAGAAGTCTCAGCTTTTGAAATAATCTCATCAATAAAAAAATTTCTTCCTCCTCTTCCTTTGCCCTTGCCACCTGTAGGATTAGTTTTCTTGCGTCCTCTCATGCATCCTACATATCTAAAAGAAAATCATCAGTGCTTTTAAAATCTATGATTGCCTTCCCCAGCAACGGCACCAAAATGTTGGTCACTTTAATTGCTTATTAATTCAAACAACCAAGTGCTACATAAATTGTCAACCCAGGGAAGTCTGTTTATTTCAAAGGCAACTGTGTACTATATATACTCAATCTTAAAAGCAATGAAAGTTGTAGTAAGAACTGATCACACCTTGCTTAAGCAAACTGAAGCTCCACTCTGAGTTATAGCAAAAAAACAATCTATTGCAGGCAGCCACTGAAGAAGGCTTAAATTCATTAAAGAAGTAATCTAATGAAAAAGAATCAATCTGCAAAGGAAAGCACTAGATATGTTGTAACAAAGAACAGGACCCTATTCCCAGAATGGGAATCTTTAGCACCTGTTTCTGATCACCACACTGTCAACTCACTTTGTAAACTCAATTGCCAATGAAACACTCATGAATGAACTGTGGATAAACTAAATGATGCAGCAATCAATTGGAAAGAAAATAGAGTTTTAGCAATAATGTGAAAACAATATTCAGGAAACAGTACTGTTAACAAGGCATGGATAAAAGACACACTTAACACACTGCAGAAATATAGTGGGTGAATCCTGTGATGAAGGTGGGTCCTATCCTTCTCACAAGACTCCCCAGGAGACGAGAACTAGAAAGAAATGTTCAGAACAAGATTTTATTCATCTATCAATATGTCATGTTATAGAAAAAAGGATTCTAGTTCTGCTCCTTCAACTAAGCCCTTACTTGCAGTCTTTTCATCCCCCTATAATGTAGATGTCTCCTCTTTTTAAAGAGGAGACATCTATTACAATAGATTACATTGTAAGTCCTATTTTAACCCTTTATACAAAAATAGGGAAGTCAGTTTTCCCATCAACAAAATGCTGTTACAATAACATTGTCTTTAGATCATGATCGTTACATCCAATGTAGAAGCTCCTTCGGTGATCTTCTTCTGTCGCTGTCAAATCTAGACCATAAATCACAACTCTTCAGTCACGAGATTTGTGCATCTTTCCTACTGTTTCAGCAACTATAGAGGTAATCTTGCAATCTCCAGGCAGTTTCAACAACGTGGACTGCACATCGTTCTTTAATTGTTCAACAACTATCAATTCAATGATCAACAATGAAGATAGCATAATTATATGTAAAATGATTAAACGTATAGTGATGAGAAGAAATCTTGTGTACCATTGGAATAATTGGGTTAAAACAATAACAAGGACTTTAAATACAAGTTGAAAAAGGATGACATCATAACAAAATGTATGGTCAAAAGAGACAATATGAGGTCCTAACACAACCTAGAGGGTAGTGTATCTTGGTAACATATTTCATTCTTGTTCAGTACCTTAGATCGAGCAAAGGGTCTCATTATTTCCCTTTGACTTGGTCGTTTCATGTTCGTGATCCATACACTTGATGTTACAGTGATGCAGTAGATTGTACCAATGATTCTCAGGTGTGTGTGAGATGTTTTAGAATATAATGAAAAACCAATCTGGTAGTCCTAGTTTTGGGATCCAAGGGAAAATCTCTGTGTATTTTTTGTATATGTTAGAAAATTATATATTACAAAGAAATGGAACAGATAAAATATTGCAGAAATATAAACACAAAAAACACATAAAACAAGAGAGACACAAATATACGTGGTTCACCCAATTTGGGCTATGACCACAAAGAAACAGGCAATCCTTCTTTTTATATTATCTAGCAAACTAAAGAAATACAACCTACAGTAGATCCGTTGTAATTCCCTCTTTGCTCTCAATCTTCTCTCTCTTCCTCACTCAGAATACAGATATACAAAGACGCAATACAATTCCCTCATATATAGCGAGGGGTTACCTTCTAGGGCAAAAAACCCTAAATTAAACATAACGTCTACTGTCAGATCTCCACCTAGTGAACAACCTAGATTGACTACAAAATTACAACATTTTACAAGGCAATTTTACATCTATTCTTAGCTTCGGGGGCTCTGCCCCTAATCCCCCCACCAGGGGCGGGCTCCCAAAGGTTGCGGCTGCCCCCCCTAGACCCTCCTTGCGGCGAATATTTTACGGGCAGTGTTGCCACCCCATTACGAACTGGGGTCCAATGCGGCGATGCCTTTGAATACAAAAGATAATCAGGCTCCACACCCAACAGTATATTCTCATCATTTTTTATTTTTTGTTTTTAGAACTCATCTGCAGGTAATTTATGTACAGGGTTAAAACCTACACACTAGTCTGTGGAGAACTTTTGCCTAAAGGGTCATTCCTTTCGGTTTAAAGAATGTTGGGGCCACTTTTTAGCATGCCATGTCCTATTGTTTTCATGACTTGGCTCACATTATCCTTTTGTATCTAGATGATCTCACGCTCATTCCAAGCTTCTATCGCAAGACCTTCATGATTTATGTACATCTTCCTTCGATGCCGCAAGTACAACATTTACCTCAATCCCCTTAAGTGTGTCTTATGTGTTCCTATCGATAGAATATTGGACTTCATTGTGTCCAACTATGGAATCACTCTTAACCCTCTCAAAGTTCAATCCATTCTTCAACTTTCTCCTCCTCGCAACCTACGCCATTTACAAAGCCTCCAAGGCAAAGCCAACTTTCTTCATCATTTTATTCCCAACTATGCCACCATTACTCATGCATTTATTAGACTCCTTTGATCTAACATTCCATTCATTTGGTATGTCCAATCTCAAAAGTATTTTGACACACTCAAATGTGCTCTCACTTCTGCTCATTTGATTAGCTCACCTAAATTTGAAAGAGACTTCATCTTGTATATCTCATCTTCCACCTATTCACTTGTCGAGGTCTTAATCCAATAAGATGGTTTTGGGAATGAGAATGTCATCTATCATGTCAATAAGAACATTGACAATACCCCTGTGACCTATTCCCATGAATAAAAATTGTTGTTGGATGTTGTGTTCTCTATTCAAAAAAATCGTCACTATATCATTACGCGTACCACCAAAGTTATGACTAATTCCAACCTCATGGCCTTCTGGTTGAGCCGACATATCATCAATTGGAATTATTCCCATTGGATCTCTATCCTTCAAGAATTTAATCTAGAATTTCTCATACCTAGGGGTAAGAAAGGTTTGGTCCTTGCTCGATTTAGGGTTCCGAAGCAATTGGTTTTCAACCATGAATGACACTTCGAAGATGAGATCTGGCATGAGTTATCCTCACTATTGGGATTTGAACACCAATATTCATCATCTTATTACCCCCAAGGCAATGGCCAAGTTGAAGTTGTCAATAAAATTCTTAAAACTATGCTTCAGCGAACGGTGAATAAACACAAGACCAACTAGCACCTTATGCTCTTCCCTGCATTGTGGGCCTATAGAACCTCTGTAAAAAATTCCACTGGGTTCAATCCTTTCCACCTTGATTTTGGATAAGAGGAAGTCTTACTAATTGAGTGTGAAATCCCCTCCCTCCACCTTGTTGTCGAACTCCTCCCAGACACCCAACCTTTAGAACAATGACTCACCATGCTTGAGCATGCCACTGAATATCATTATGTTGCATAGAAAACCATTGAAGCAGCTAAAAAGAGCACCAAAGCTGAGTATGACCATAAATTCCACCCTTGTACATTTCACAAAGACAAAATTGTTCTTATCTATGACCAAGCTCATGATGTATTGGGGCATGGGATGTTTGAACCATTATGGCTCGGTCCTTACATAATTCATATGTGTTTGGGAAAGGGGGCATACCTTTTAGAGGGTCCAGAAGGCGAAATATTTCCTTACCCTCACAATGCACTCTACATAATGTGTGAGATGTTTCAAACCTCATGAGGGGTATCTATTCCTAGGTCAACTTCTTGGATAATGAGCTGATGTCGACAAGAAGTGACTCGTCGTAGGAGGGCATTAATGAATCCCACATCTACGACATGAAATGGAGAAAATGTTTTTGTGGAGGTGAAAATGATTTGATGATACAAGGTTCAGGGTGGCGGTCATGAAATAATGAAGCGTGAAAGCATTGCAGCAGATGAGACACAAGCTGGGTTGGTGAATTCTCTGAGTGACTTCTCTTGAACATATCGGCAACACTAAAATGGATTGGTAGCGATAACCCCAAAAAAATGGATGGTATGGTGGACCAATGGTAATATGACCAGTGAACGGAATAACCCAACCCAACTCAATCATGGTGATGGAGTGAAAGTGTCATGTTCAAGAGCGACTTGCTACCAATAAATTTTCTTCAAGTTTTCTTCCCAATTTTTCCCCAGTCATTTCTGACCAGTACCTCTTTATTTTTGTCAAGCTTGAGGAGGATAACATATTCTTGTTCTATAATTTTCCCTTCGAGCAAACCCATCGCTATGTTTTAACGAGCCTAGCGACAGTGAAACTCACCCTTACCTGTATGGACAAGTTTGTCGCTATTGTTTTAACAAGTTTAACGACAAAGATAACTCGATCCTTTTCATTTTTAGAGAGTCTGAAAAAGGACAGAAAGGAAACTCCAGTATTCCTTTTTCATATTGTAATCCCTTAAGTCCGAAAAAATGTAAAATAATATGAAAGGGATGAATTTTAAAATAGTTTTAACGAGCCGAACAAGACAAGCACTTGATATTTTTGTGTAATGATCCCTTAGGTCAAAAAAAATTAAAATCTAGAGGAGGGATAGCACTTCCGATCACTTTAACGAGCTGGAGAGGCTAATTGCTCGACAATCTTTTCATATTTTACGAGTCAGATGAAAAGAGCTTAAAGGAGACTCGTTTTTTTAGGAACGAGTGATGTTTTCGGATAGTAGTTGGTTCCAAGTAAGGTTTGGAACTTTTTCAATCACAACAGTGTAAAGAAGGTGGCTAATAGGATCACTCATTGCAGTTGTTCCTCAAAAGGGGTAGACAATCAAATGGAGGCGTATGATCGGCTAAAAAAGAGTGCAGGTGATGGTAAGAACACGACCAAGGCTCAAAAGCTGATAATAATGCGATCACAATGGTTATTTGCTGGAGGTGGGTTCATTTTTTAGTGAGCTTAAACTCTGGTGGAACATATGCTCTTTGCTAGGTTTATTTTTTAACGAGCTTGAACTTCACGTAAAACTGCTCATGCCAGTCGTATAATAAGGATGTCTCATCGATAGGTTCATTTTTTAGGGAGCTTGCCCCATTTGAAACTTTTCTCTGGAGCCTTTTGTTATGCAAGCTAGGAATGACCAATCCTACGAGTTTAATGGGTTAAGAACCTAAAAGCTAAGAAAATAAAAGGTCGCTTTTCACTTGCATTCAAAGAGGTTTGCATGCCCCCAGGTATAATGAAGTAGATTTTCCAGGTTACCATTCAATTTGCAGGAAAACACTTCCATGGCTCTGTTGGGAAAGGCATACCTTCTCACGGAAGAATCTTATTCCAGTCTAATCCCATTTTCCTAAACAGACGGGTGTGTCTGACTAGTCATATTCTTACACGGAAACCTACCTTATAACTAGGGTTTTCCTATTGAAGCACACCAGGGTGCATGCCTCTTGCGTTTCAATCACAATCACCGAATCACTCGCGCTCATTAGGTGGATGGACTGGAGATTGATGAGACATTCCTTGCGCAAAAATACTAGTTAGGGATGGCATTTGACTATTAGCTATGTGTGAGCTAGGGAATGAAAGCTGGTCTACAAGATGGATCACCCTGCCTTCATTCGGAAAACACATCACTCGAAAGAGTGAGGAAACAATAGCTCCCATGCTATAAATGTAGTCACACCCAAGGAGTAGATTGTAACCTAAAGGTCCTTGGACTACCATTACGTTCAGGTAGACAGTTTTCCTTCTCAAGGTTATAGGCAAACTTGGAATGATCCCTAACAGCTGACTGGTTCCTTTGTCGAAGCCTGTCAGATTTCACATCTCAGGTAGAAGCGATGGAAAACCAAGTACTTTCGAAGCAGTTGAGGAAATGATACTCACAGAAGCCCCTTCATCTAAGATAGTACCCACCATGATCATTCTATAATCTTGTACTATGATTCGGAATGGTACATTAGATGGTAGACGGGGTCTGCCTAGTAGATTCCAATCGAAGGAAACGACTAGATTGCTTGGAAGGGAGACCGAATAAATGGCCGGATAAATCTCTGACGAACTTCCTTCCTATGGTAAAGGAACGGGTAGATTTATGCCATGTTCATCGGAGTCTGTGTTTACGAAAAGAATTTGAACGGTGTCGTTCTCATTCTCTTGGGTGATGGTATCATCTGAAGGTGGACCCTCTGAAGACAAGATTGGGTCGACTGCCATCTTGACCTATTGACTTTGGTCCAGGGTTGACTCAGAGGGTTTACCTTAAATGATAGGTGCTTTGACCGACAACAAAGGTGTGTCAGTTGGATTTTCAACTAGTGATGGACTCGGCAAGATTTTCTTGTATCCAAGAGGAAGTCGTAGCGGTGAAGCACGATGGTTATCCAAGACTCTTTTAGCTTCATCTAGGAAGGGACAACGGTGGGTGGCATGATCGCCTTCGCACAGTCTACAAGGAATTTTAGATCTTCCTTTGTGTCCAATGACTTTGTTTTCACTAGTTGATGGTGTGCTTTCAACATGATCATCAGAGGTCGAGGACACCGGATTGTGCAAGCGGGGAGACCAGTCCCTTAAGATCTGTGGGATGCAAGGACAATCTTGATGATAGCGGTCCCCTTTGCAAATGACACATGGAGATTTACATTTGGATGGTGCAGTGTGTGGATTTTCACTAGACGATGCTTGGTGGCCCCCTTTCGCCATTGGCTTCTTCTTCTTCTTCTCCTTCTCTTTCTTCTTCTTCTCAGTTACTTGTTTTTTAGTTTTACCAGCTTCACCAAGCGAAGAGGAAGAAGGAGAGGGAGAAACAAATGAAGTAGAAGGTTGGGGGGTAACTCTAGTATTATCCAGTTGCTGATTTGATTGCTCTGGAATCACGGTGCTTTGAACGACAGAGGTTGAGAAGAGCCATACTGGCAAGCCAATTGTCAGTCCTAGAAGGGACAATGTGGCCATATGAGGTGCACCAACATCTCCCCAAGAGGAGAAAGGACTAGGATTTTCCCCAAGGGGAAATCCTTGGTTGGTGGACTCCATTTTCTCAACCTAAGATCAACGAGGGAACAGGGATGTTATTCCAATTAAAATAAATTTTATGATGCTTTGACACAAATTGCTTTCTCAATTTTTAAGAGTCGAGAAAAAGCTAAAGATGACTCTAGTCGCCTTCGATTTTTAATGAGCCTGAAGTGACAAGTGCTCAAATGGACCTTTTCCTTTAAGGAGTCTGAAAAGGAAAGAAAGAGACTACTCTAGAAATCTAGACAGAGGGATTACCAAACCAATCAAAAAACTGCAGAATACGTTTTACGATACGGCAGTCAATCTTCTCGAATGCTGTGTTTAGTGCATTGCGATCGATAGGGCGATAGACACAGCTTCCTAAGGATAAAGGATATAGCCTATTGTGGTCTCCCAATATATACTCGACGGTACGTGGGAGCACAAGTTCGTACTAGCACTTGTCATCTTAAAGAGGAGGAATCACCCAACCTACAATGAAAGCGATAGTTACAAAGCTTTACGATGTCGGAATACGTCTCTAGCCTAGACTTCTAAATGTTGTGTGTTAGGTTCCAAAGCATTTTTATGTTCATTGAATTTATTTTACAGTTGATCTTTCTTAAGAAGTTTGCCTTCAAGTTTCACCGAATGATGTAGATATACAATTCCTAAGTATGCAATCTAAGATGATAAATAGTCGTTTACTCTTCTTTTTGCAATGAAAATCCTAGCTACTAAGGAAAGAGAAGCAAAATTCTTTCAACATAGAGCAGAGAGCACACACTAGATGCACTGTCCTAAATAAAAATCAACAAGCATTCTAAATGCAAATGCACATGCATGTATTTGTTTTCCGCTTTCTTAATGTGTGAGTGAGAAAAAGAATGCTAAGTACAAATCTGAACTATCTTTTCTCTCAAAGAAACAGTACTAACAATTTTCTCTTCAAAAGACGAAAGGAAGATGAAGACGACACTTTGCAATTTCAAATTCAAAAAATGAAAGGAAGACTAAGATGATACTTTGCAATTTCGAATTCAAAAAACGAAAGGAAGACTACTTTGCGATTTCGAATTCAAAAAATGAAAGGAAGGCTAAGACAACACTTTGCGATTTCGAATTTAAAAATGAAAGGAAGGCTAAGAGTGACACTTTCAACTTCAATTTGAAAACTGCTTTCAACGCTTGAAATACTATTAATTCAAATCAAATAAAAGAGTAACAGTGTAATCGACCATCAAAAAGAGTAGGATTCTTTTCTTTGACTGAAAATGACACTTGCGACACTTCCAAATCAAAAGACGACAGTTCGATTAAGCTACTTTTTGTAAAGGAACCCGGGTCTTTCCATTCATTAGTCAGAATGGTTGGGTCAGACCTGAAGCACGCAGAGAGGGAAGGGAAGCATGGTCCTTCCAATAAGCATGTCAATAAGCAGGGAAGCGTGGTCCTTGCACTAGGAAGCGCAAGACCCTCCGGACCTTGTCTTTATAATAATAGGAGGGAAAAGCAAGCTTATGGAAACGAGAAAGTCACTAGCTATAGCTAATTCGTCGGTTGTATTTTCCCTTCTAACCACCTCCGCTACTCGTTTATCAATGCCTGGCTGGGCATCCATTCCAGAACACAAAAATACATAAAAACATTCACAATTCTTTGTACATTGGAGGCTGAATAATGCAAAGGAAGGGAGTTTCAACAGTGGTATATTGATTACAAACAACAAAACTCTTGAATAAAGCTGAAGACAATGAAGAAAAAACCAAAATCTGGAGGCAGAAATAGTCTTATCTGATCATCGCACCTGTAACACAGAGAAACAGGGATGCATCTCACCTACTGCACACCAGAGGTGCGATGCATCCAGACTGTCAAAAGGAGATAGTGCGATGGTCCAGGGACGAGACTTTAACTTGGTTTTTGGTCACAGTTTGCAGCTTAGTTCAGGGATTTAGGTTGAGCTAATGATAGTAAGTAAATACAAAGAATAGGGGCTAATCTAATGAGGTTACTTGAGCTACCACCAGGGAACTTAGGATGTTTGCAAGTTGGTTGTTCAGTTTATAAACAAAACCCAGAGATGGACTGAAGCAGCATTGGTCTACTTTGCACTTGCATAGAAAATGCAGTTTGAAGGCTAGCTGGCTTAATTTCAGGCTCTATCTATACTTTATAAAGCAAAAAAATATAAACAAGCAAACAAGCTATTTGCTCCCCAGCAGAGTCGCCATTTTGTTATCAGGAAAACTAGTGTCCATTCAGAACTGCTAGTCCCATGAAGATGGGTAGCTATCTTAGAAACAAACAAACTAAAGTCACTTGCGTTTTCCTTTATGAGAGATAGATGAGAAAGAAGCAAAGAGTACCAACCTCAGTCTTTCACTTGGCTCCTTGCTTGTTTCCTTTCCCCTTTGACAGAAATTCACCGCTCTTTCCTCACTTATCCCGCTTCAAAGGACACTTGTGGAGTCAAAGCAGCATGATATCATCAAAGCATAGAGATCTATAACCATAAACAATATAGGATCAGATATATATTAACCATACAAATGCATATATCAAGACAAGATTCAGAGATACACAAACATATGGAGGAAAACTCAAATAGCTTTATTGATAGGTGTAGTAGAAGAGAGGATTACAACCCATTGATCTGACCCAGCACCATCCTCCCAGCATGAAATCCCTCTTTACCTCATGAAAAGCTTATATCACCCAACAATGTTGCACAGAGAAACCAACAACACTTCCTTACAAAAATACAAAATTCCAGCCTTTGGATCTCTAGGATGAGAGATCCATATATAGATGTTTGCAGGTGGGTGATTTAGCTTCTGTGATTTTGATTAGTGTCCTCTCTCTGATAGTTCTTGGTTCCACTTGGAGATTCATGATCTCTTACTCATCCCTGGGCAAACTCATAGAGGCAAGTGTTAAATGGGAAGTTTCTAGAAGATTCTCTGGGTTTCCACCTAGCCAACTGCCTCTGGCATTTGTCTACTCTTGCTCATAGCACCCTACAGAATGGATTTTCAGTATGCATCGCACTTTTTGCATGTGGTAGTTGAGATGCATCGCACCCTTAGCACTGAGCATTCTGTATGGTCTAGTTTTGACTAGTTCTGAGTAGTTTTTCAGGGAGAACTTCTGGGAGATCATGTAATCAGTTGACCTTGCTCCTTTAGGGTATGAAACAACACTTTTAGGGACTTAGAAGCCCTTGGTTTATGGACATATGTGATTGGGGTTGCAGTGCCCAAATATGTCTATAACACCCATGTGGAATCTTCAGCAAGTAAGTTCTTCCACTTGATGAGATACTCCGAAATTGATCGATTTCATAGCTGTCAAGTTCTTATTTCTGTGAATGCTTTAGGTTCTTATTTTTCCTTCCTTTTCAAGTTCTGGAAATATTGTTTGAACTGGGAGCTTGTCACCAATAACCTTCTTTAAGCATGAAAAATGGAAAACTTTGTGCACTCGAGAAGCTGTAGGAAGCTCCAATTTGTATGCCATAAGACCAATATTTTGCAACACCTTGCATACAACAAAATACTTTTTTGATAATTTATTATTCTTCTTAGCTTGCTTGAGGGATATTTGTCTATATGGTTGTAGCCGTAGAAATACCCAGTCACCTACATCAAAACTTCTTTCACTACGATGTTGATCTGCATGTTGTTTTATTCTATTCTGTGCCAAGGTTAGGTTATCCTAAGCAAACTTTGTACCATAATGAATCATTTTTCTAGATAAATGTATCAGATGTACTAGTATCTTGTTGTAACTTTTGAATGAGTACCCACACTTCTTTTTCATTCTTCCATTCATCCCTTGCTTCATTTATCCAATCTATTTGGATAATAGAAATGGCACAAAACAATGCTTCCATATCCTCATACTTTCTTGAGAGTGCATCTGCCACAACATTTTTCTTCCCTTTTTTGTAGATGATTTCAAATTCATAACCCAACATCTTTGTGACCCATTTTTTATGCTCTTCTAAAGACAATATTTGTTTTAAAAAGTATTTAAGACTATCATGATCTGTTTTTACCTTGATGTTTCTTCCCATTAGGTAGGGTCGCCATTTCTTAAGTGCATGTAGTATTTCCAACATTTCCTTCTCATAAATGGCTTTGTGTAAATATTTTCCTTTGATTTGATGACTTTTAAAAGCAATGGGTCTTTCTTCTTGCATTAAAATAGCACCAATTCCATTTCCTGAGGCATCACATTCCACAATAAAGGTTTTTGTGAAGTTTGGCGTAGCTAAGACTGGTGCTTGGCACATTGCCTCTTTAAGATGTTCAAAGGCTTTCGTTGCTTCTGGATTCCATAAAAATGCCTCTTTCTTCAATAATGTTGTTAGAGGTGCTGCTATTCTCCCATAATTCTTACCAAACTTGCGATAATACCCTGTCAACCCGAGAAATCCTCGTAGATGCTTTATGGATGTGGGGATTTTCCATTCCTTAATGGCTTTAATTTTTCTTGGGTCTACCTTAGCACCTTCATGAGATACAATATGACCCAGATATTCCACCTCTTGTACTCCAAAGAAACATTTAGATCCTTTTGCATATAATTGTTTCTCCTCCAATAGTTTTAGCACCCTGTCAACATGTTGAACATGATTCTTCCAAGACTTGCTCTAGATTAGTATATCATCAAAAAATACTAACACAAATTTTCTAAGTAATGGTTTGAAAATGGAATTCATCAAACCTTGAAATGTAGAAGGTGCATTGGTAAGGCCAAAAGGCATGACCAAAAATTCATAATGAACCTCATGAGTTCTAAATGTTGTTTTCGAAATTTCTTCAATCTTCATTCTGATTTGATGATATCCTTAAAGAAGATCCAACTTGGTGAAGTAAATTGATCCATGCAATTCATCCAATAGTTCATCAATTACAGGAATGGGAAATTTATCTTTAATAGTGAGCTTGTTGAGCTCCCTATAATCGAGACACATGTGCCATGATCCATCCTTCTTGTGCACCAATATTATTGGAGCAGAGAAAGAACTTTGACTAGGTTGAATTATACCAGCCTCTAGCATTTCTACAACCATACATTTAATTTCACTCTTTTGGGCATAGGGATATCTGTAAGGCCTGATGTTTGGAGGAACACTCCCTAGAATCAAATGAATAGCATGATCATGATCACAAATAGGTGGGATACCCTTGAGAGTCTCAAATACCTTGGAATGATTTTCCAAGACTTTTTGGATATTTGGAGAAATAGATGATTTCGATGTGGGAACCTCTAGCGAACATAATTGTGCAATTACACCTCATTGTTATTTCTTTAGAAGATTTGTCATTCCATTAGAGCTGATTATATTTCTTGGTTTCCCTACAATACCTTTTAATTCAACTTCCTTTCCTTCCGAAGAAAATTTCATGAAAAATTCATGAAAATTAAAAGCTATTGTACCCAAGGATTGTATCCATTGGACTCCTAGTACAACATCAGCACCATCCATTGGAATGGAAAGCATTGGGCTATTCAATACATATTCTCCCATGGATAGCTTGATATTATGGAACTTTCCAGAGAAATTTATGGTTCCTCCACTTGAAACCATCACTTGACACTCTGGTGCTAGATATAAGAATCAATTCAATTCCTTCGCTATCTTACAATGAATAAAAATATGGGTACTGCCCGACTCAATCAACACTATTACCTTTTTCTTCTTGATATGTCCTTCTGTCTTGATAGTTTTAGGAGGTAATTCTGGCCAATGCATTACAAGATATGGTCGGATTCATTTCTTCAATCTCTAGGGTTTGTTCCTAGTGTATATCCTCTTCTTTTGATGTTTCTTGTTCCTTTTCTTACTCCTCTTCACAATCTATGTAAAATAATTTCTTCTCAGCACACTTATGACCTTTAGTGTATTTGTTATCATAATTGTAACAAATCCCTTTTTCTCTTTTTTCTTCCAATTGTTGGGGTGTCGACCTTCTAGGTTGTGGAAGGCTAGGGGAAACAACACTTCCATCCTTATAGTTGTGAGTGGTAGGCTTCTTTGTTGCCATAATTCTTCTTTCCATTTTCTTGCCAACCTGAATGCCTTCTCCATTTAGTTAGGTTCCCAAAGGCAAACCTAATGTTGGATGTTATCCTTTAAAGTCCCTATGAACACATCAATCGCTCCTCTAGAATATATTTTACCCTTATATTCAATTTTTGGAAGTCCTCAATGTGCTCCATCATTGAACCCTTTTGTTTGAGGTTTATCAATTGGCTAAAAAAAAGTTTCTTTTTGTATCCTCATAATGTGCTATCATTTCTTCCGTAAAAATTGCCCAAGTGACAATTTGTTTACGAGAGCAAAGCCGTCGATACCATACAAACTTATTTGGTTCCAAATATAAAGTTGCAATGCATACCTTTTGTGTTTTTCACATTATGGAGATCAAAGTATTGCTCCATCTGTAGTATCTATGTTGCGGGATCCTTGCCATCAAACTTCCTCATATCGATATTTGGAACATGGTGGGTCTTTATTCCAAAGTTAGTCTATGAAATCATGATTAACCTTTCTTTTGTTCACATCATGAGTTTCCTTTACGACCTTTTCATCATTAGGAAGCCTTTCTTGTAGCAACTTTGTCAAACCTTCCTTCAAACCTTCCACATCTTTCTTCAAATCTTCAATGTTGTCCTTCTTTGAATCATGATTAACATTTCGTTTGCTCTCATTATGAGTTTTCTCTACTACCTTTTCGTCATTATGAAGTCTTTCTTGTAGCAACTTTGTCAAACCTTCCTTCCAACCGTCCATGTCTTTCTTCCAGTCCTAAATTTTGTCTTTCAAACCATCCATCTTAGCTTCTGTTACTTTTTTCAAGAAAGAAATTTGTTGCACTTGGTCTCGTAATTTTGATATATCATGTTTCATTTCTTCCTCTTCTTCATGTGTCATAGTAGAGATTTAGGGTTTCTTACTAGGCATTTCCATTTTCTTTCTTCGGGGCATCAACTAATGATAATTTTCTTCACTATTCCCTTTTAATCACTTCAAACTAAGTTTTCAAACAAGACTTATGTAAATTTTTAAAAAGACTACACATCTTTTTTCTTTTGTAGGAGCTTGATATATTAAATCTGATACATATCTAAAATTTCGGATCTGAAAGGTCGGAAATTACAAACTGTGGTAGCCCTCTGCATCCTCTTTCCAATGCCACCATTCCAATCGAAATTAGATTCTCCATGAAATAATTATGCCCATCTCCCAAGATGACCTAATTATACACTTTTTCAGTAGAGCGAATTTGTACGAAGTGCCACGTGTCACTGGTTCCACCTTCGGACATAAAAACAATACACAGAAAAGTACAGTCCGTCCTCTTTCTGTAACTTCTTACGAAATTTTACTCTGATGCTCAGAGAGAAGGTTATGATGATTTTCCCAAGGTCACCTGTTTGGGATGTAATTCAGGATCTTACCAAAACTGTAAATGTCTTGGACTGTATATCTGAAAATACAGCGAAACAAGATCTAAAATTCGTAGAAACAAAATTATAGCGAAAATTCCATGATGACTTGTTTGAGATGAAATTCTGGAGCTTGCAAAAATCCTAACTTCCTCAGATCCTATCTTTGAAACTATAGTGAGACAATATCTGAAATTCAGACCCAAGGTTCATAATGATTTCGGATCAAATGGGTTTTTTTTTAGCTTCTGAAACTTCGTAGAGAAAACGCTATAGCGAAAATTCCACGATGACTTGTTTGGATGAGCGAAACCCTAGAATCCAAAGCTCTGATACCAAATTTATGCAACCAGTTCACAAAATAGAAGAAAAGATAGGTAAACGACTTCAAATCAGCCTCTTCGAGAGGGAAACCTCCTTTACATTACACAAATGAAAAAAAAATTGGACGATACAAATGACAAAACCTCCTTTCTATATATAGGAGTCTAAGGGGTCACAATATAATCAAAGTCAACACAACAATAATAATATAAGGGCACAACAATAACAATAGTGGGCTTCTATGGGTCACAATAATAAAAATATGGTGACAATAGGGGCACAAAAATAAAAATAAGGGCTACAATGACAATAGTAATGGGGTAATCACTAGTACTATAGGGACCTAACACTTTGAGCCTCCCCCCTGTGGTAGCATCATCAAGTCACCCTTGTTTAGATAATCAAAGAGGAGTCACCCTTGCACCTATGGAGTCTATTCCTAGTCCCCTTGAGTCTTGTTACAATTTATCATCCATCTTTGTGCCACATTCAACTCATTGTACTCATATTTGGCCTCCAACTATACTGCTCCATCTTTGAAAGGCCTTCGTCTAAGTAATTGGCTATCCCCTCCATGGAAAATTTTAGGGGAAAATTTTCACCCTTGGGCTAAATTAAGGGGTTTTATAGTCTTATTGGGTGAATATTTTGTATCATAGTACATTGTTACAAATTGGCTCAAATTTATTTTATAAAAAAATTAGGCATGGAGGTTAGCCCACCTTATTTTAAGGGAGAGGGTAAAAAATGTAAATTTAGCCCTTGAAATTAAAAGTTACAATCTTCCATTCACCCTCATTTTCAAGAAAATGTATTTCTGATAGTTATAAATAAAAATATAAATAAAGTGGAGGTATGGTAAATAAATAAAAATACAAATAAACTAGAGGTATGGTAAATGAATAAAACCACTTTTATATTTAGTCCATAACCCTCTTTCTATTTAAGAAGGCTCAAAAACGAGGTTTCATTTAAGTGAATCATATGGGCCAAATACCATATTTATAAAAGAGGCATGGTAAATTAATAAAAATATAAATAAATGAGAGGTATGGTAAATAAATAAAACATTTTTTTATATTTACTCCATATGTCACCTTATATTTATGAACACTCAAGCGTGTAAATAAATAAAAATATACTGAAGATATTAAATAGACTCAGGAAATCATATTGTAAAAAAAATCTTAAGGTGAATGGTTAAAGCTACATTTAGTCACTTCACAAAATTTAGTAAAAAATACCGATATCTCCATTAATATTGGTTTTTTTTTATTTAACAAAAAAAAAATCAGACAATCAAATCTTAACTCTTTCCGCATCACCCTCGCAGAAGAGAGATAGTCACTACCCATATTTCCCACCATTTTTCAAACATTCTCAATATGATATCTTCATCAAAAAGTTAAGGTACTGATCTTGGATTAGTTGTTTGAAAAATATGATGGTTTGTACAACCTTTCATCTTCTCTACTATTCTTAGTTTGTCACAATGATCTATAGGGGTTGGCTCACTGCACCATATTGTCCTAAAAGGTGGAGATTGTGCACCAAAAAGGAAATTAATCCACATGTTACAACATTGTTAAAAATGGTATGAAGGTAGTGAATTATGCTAATAAGAAATTTAGATTGGGAGAGATGTAATAAAATTTTATTATTTAATTGAAGATTTCCAATTAAAATAATAATAAATCTACATTTATATATTTATATATTGATTGGAAGGCTTCTGACAATGGTCACTTCTTTCCATTAGATCCCCTTCAGACCTTTGGGATACCTACTACTTCATTATATTATATAGTTGGGGCTTGCTACTTGTTGGCATGTTGGGGTAAACAAACTTGATGTGTGTTTTTTTTTATCTCACAGTTGGAGTCTATGGAATAAGAAAGAAATTTGATGGCTTGGAAAAAGTGGTAGCTTGAAAAAGTGGTAGAGAAAACATTAATCTCTCCTACCATGAAAAACATGGCCACTAAAATTTGCAACATTGTTTGTAGGAAGTGAAAATTATGTTTCTTTTTTCCAAACATGTATGTTAATATATTACAGTTTAATGAATATGTTTTATTATTATCATATATGGTTTCATACTTTAACAAAACATTTGCCAAGACTTCACAATGTTTTATTATTCAGTGAAAGATTTTTTAAGATCTTACAAGATTTTGTAATTCAGTGAAAGATTCACCATGACTTTACAAGATAATATAATTTGGTTAGAGATTCGCCAAATATATATATATATATATATATATATATATATATATATATATATATATATATATATATATATATATAGATATACACATATTATATTAGTGATAAAATCGCCTCCCATTTTTCCATATCATTCTATGACAAGGGAAGTCTTTAGTCCACCTCTCATCTTGTCACCTTCCATCATCATCCCTGGTGTTAGTCCGTCAGTCACATTGTTATGACCCTCATGCCTTTGTTGAGGAATCCTCATTGCCTCACCTTTGGCGGGCCCTTTTTTGTCGACTTCAACACATTTATTCTAAGAGAGTGGTTTAGAGGGTGGTGTACCTTGGTTCCAGGTTTCATCATTGTTTGGTGCCTAGGATTAATCAAGGGGATTCACTTCTCACGTTCTCAACTCCAGCACATTATCACACAATCGAGAATCATACACTTGATGGTCTGGTGATCCAGTAGATTGTACCAGTATTTCAAAAATGTGTTTGAGATGTTTCAAACCTTGTGAGGGGGTGGCCCTTCAAGTATCTCCCCACATGCTCAAACGATAGTAGATTATAATGTAGTCGCAGATGTAGTTTCATAGATTTTACTAGCTCGGTTCCCACTGCTTGCAACACCCACATCATGCATGTCTCATTCAGATGATCCATTTATATCTTCAGAGCCCTTTCCTGTGTAGCAGGGCTTCTTTAGTTGTGATTCCACCTCACCATGTCGACTTGAGGGGCATGCTATCTCATGTACTCAGATGTCATTGTATTCAGTCCTAGCCTATGTTTTCCAAACACATTATGCATATGGGACTCAATGTATTATTGTATCGTATTTTGGCCCATTTATGCCTGTGTATCATGTACTTTGTATCTCAATCCCACATTGTTGGGCATGCCGTTATTATTTGTACTAAATTATCTTGGTGGGAATGGGTATGCATACCTCGCCTCATCTGAGATCATGTACTCCAAAATAAAAGGATACTTATATCATCTTAGTAGGTCTCGCCCCCTCCATTCCTTCATCCTTCCTTGCATTGCTTCAGTTGTCTCTTTCTCTCCCTCTCTCTCTCTCTCTCTCTCTCTCTGAATCCCTTTCAGTATCTCGTGGAAATGTAACTTACAATGTATTTTGGTCATACGATTTTCTCATGATGCTTGTATGTTGGGGGGCTATCCATTATCACCTAAACAATGATCACCTAGCCATGTATAACTAGGTGGATCGAAATGCACCATGTAGGATTAATTTTACCATAGTAAAATCACATTCACCATAGGAAATAGTTTAGTAAAGCATTTTTATTAAATTATCTTTGTTTAAAATAAAAAAACCCCATGAGAATTCCCCGATGGGGGTTTTGGTTTTTGTAAGCCACCTATCACATGATGGATGACAAATAAACGAAGGTAATGCAAGGGAGGGAAGGACACCATTCCCTCCACCATGTGAGATTTATTATTTTAGTGCCTGCTTGAACCATTCGCCTTCACCTGTGTGCATTCGATTTGACTTGATTTGAGATTCAATGGTGTCATCCCACCTTTGGTTATATTGCTTGCCTTGAAAAATTATTTGGTTTGCTCTATGGCTCTCTAAGTAATGTGCTCTCCCCTCTACTTTCATCTCCTCTAGTTCTTAGATAGGGTGGTGGTTGTCTGTCTTGTGTGCCTCTGGTGTGTCTAATGCATCAATATTTTTCTCACTCCTCCAATTCAAGAAACTTTCCCTCTCTATCCTACTTTAGAGGGCGTGCTGTTTACGATCTTGGTTGTTTCGAGTTCAATTGCCTTGTGCTCTCGGGGCTTCTCACCTTGGCCTTTTGGTGGGTGCTTCTTAGGTGGTTTATGTTGTTCATCTGTCACTTGTTTTACAAGCTTTGGGCTTGTTGGTGGTTTTGTTTCCTTATGGGTGGTGGTATTGGTTCATGGGTGGTGTTGGTCTTAGCGGCTCTTGCATATTAGCTCTTCCTTTTTGGGGTCATTGGTTCTAGACATCCCTCTGGTGCACCATTGAGGCTCTAATGTCGGCTTAGAATTTGGAACCTTGTCTTTCTATTTCCTTTCGTGTGTGGTTTGCTTGTCGTCATCTCATCCTTTCCTATTTTGTCTCTCTCATTTATTCTAGTTTGATTCGGTTCTAGTCAGGAGGTGAATTTACTGTGGTGGAATTTTTCTTACTGGATAACCATTCCTCATTGGTTTGTGTTAGGGTCTACTTGGTCTTTGGTGGCAGGTGGTTGCATTTTGGATCTCTCAACTCTCTAGGATGTTGGCTTCCTTTTGTGCTCCATCATGAAGCCTAGTCGTCGTTCCTCGCATGTCTTGGCCCCGATAAAGTCTTAAGGATTTCTTGTTCTTGCTGCTTCTTAGGGTGCTGCCACAATTGTGTGCGGTGTGAGTTTCAGGTCAAGTGCAAGTCCATCGAGGGGTAAGGGGCATGGGGGTCGCGAAACCCATGGGGGTCGTATCTCCTCGACAGCCTCCTTGGTAGGAAATCACCACAATACGGAAATCGATTGTGGTCGTGGTGCAAATGGAGATGGTTGTGGATAGGGTTGTGGTCATGCTAAGACGTCTCCGGGTGCAACAGTCAAGGGAGTTTTGGGTCAACGGGACGGTCTCCTTCCAGGATATCAGGAATCTCCACAACGGTCCTCGAGCTAGTAAAATTTGTCTCTACTTAGATAGATGCCCTCGATCGAGCCCACAGGGAGGAGCATGAGGTTGCCATGGCCAAACTTGAGCAACTCTAATAATTCTAGTGCCATGTTTCTGAAAGCGTGTTAGTGGTCTGGCGCAAGAAAAACTTGTTGACAGAAAAGGTGGGAACACTAGAAACTTGGTGTGCTCACTTTGAGAACCATGTCAATTACATGTATCACCCTCCTCTTTCTCCAGGTACAAGGCCAGACAATCTTGCTTCAATTACCTCTAATGATTGATCATGATCACTGGTGTTTTTCTTGTTCTTTAGTTTTTTGGAATGTAAGCCTCTCAAGCTATGGACCTCTCAGTTGGAAATTTTGTTTTTTGGTATGTTGTATGGTTATCGCATTGGTCAACAAACTTGGCCGGGGTGAGATGACATGCATTTTGACATCCCTGTATATGCTTTTTGTTAATATAAACTCTTTTACTTACAAAAAAAACATGAGAATAATTGAATAAATCATTATTTATTCAATTTTCTCCAGAAATAATTATTAAATCATTTTTTGAACATTATTTCTTAACACATTTGACTAAATCACCTTGGAATAATTAAATAAATCATTATTTATTTATTATTCCTTATTTTTATTTTTGGAATAATTTTTAAATCATTATTTAATAATTATTTCAAATTAACAATTTTTTTAATCCTCACAAAGTTATTAATAAATCATTTTATTTGTTAATTACTTCAACCATTTTCTAAATAAATATATTTGACCATATTGAATATCTTTTCCCTCTCCAAAAAATATAATAAAGTATTCCTAACTACTAGATTTTGATTTGGTCAATAATATTTTATTATTTTCCAATTCCTAATTTAACCCGATATTTTTTTTAAATAAGAGGGTTTTCCTTTCATTCTTCACCATGATCATTATCATCGTCACCATTATCATCTCACAACATTTGGGTTTTTATGCATTTTGAGAGAGAAGAACAAAATCGATGATGCATAAGGACATCAAAAGGACCCATCTCATGGAGGGGTATTTACAGACCCATGTTGTAAATCTTCTTCATCGGTTGTTTCAATAAAATTATAATTCATTTAATGTCTTCTATTGGGTTATTACACTTCTATTTTCTGTTGCTATATGTTTTTGGATTGCATCAGATATTTTATTGCAAGGTTTTATCATTTTTTATTGCAAATAGGAAGCATAGAAGTGGCCACATCTTATTGTTAGGGTCACTTGTCACCATTGACTTAAGTAAACAATTTTTGGTACACTTTTTTGAAATATTTACACTAACATTATTCAATAACTTCATTCTCTATGAGGATAAATTCTATCCTCTTTTTCCAGGAAAGGAACTTTGATGATTCAACCAATTTATTGCTTTCCTTGCAAAATGAAGTCATTTTGATAGTAGATTCAGACATAAATATAAAGATACTTACTTTTTAAGTGAAGATGTTCCTTGATAAATATATCTTCAACTTGATGCCTTCTTGATGAAGATGCCTTCCTTCAATTGTGCTTTGAAATGTGATCCTTTCATCAATGAGACGAAGATCACCTTTATTTCTTTGATGGAAAATCTTCTTCTTTCTTCCTTTGGATGTAGAAATGTAGAATATGGAGACTTAAATATGCTTCAAGTGTGTAGTCCTTTGAGGTCCTCTTCTCCTTGTGATGATGTGATATTTGAGATGAGTACTCCTCCTTGGTGCTTCTTGTGCTTGGACCTTGTGTTTCATTCTTCAATGATATGATCTTCAAGCCTCCTCTTCTTGACTTGTCACCTTAGCTCTGATACCATGTTGAGAGATCTAGGTGATTGATAACTACTTGTGATTTATTTTACTTAACTTAATTAAACTCTTATTTAACTTGATTATTATTAGTGTTCTCTATCATCAAACCATTACTAAACAATGAAGATAAATGAGACAATAGGACACAAAATGTAGGCTGCTAGCCAGGGCCAAAACCTCTCCTCTTGAGAGGAAAACCCATAAGAATTATTCTCTTCTTATAGAATCTTCAAATGACGAATTGAAATACCTAAGACCCTTGAAAAATACCCCTCCAAGACTAATTCAACCTTCCTTATTGATGATATTTCCTTGCACATCTTACAACAACAAACTTTGACCTTTCCAATTGTTATCTCTCAGGTTGTTCCGCAAAGTTGTAAGAAAAGGAATACAGCCGAGGTAACCATAGACCAATCTTTTAGATACATATTCTAGCCAATCTTTATCCAGAGAGGGCTCTCTCTTTATAATTGAGCTTTGTTTTGAAATATGTTAGGCTAGTTATGAAGTTCGAGGGTTTTGTTTGGTGTTTGGATGGTGGAATTCAATAGAATAGTGAGGCAAACTGAATAGTTCAGTCCATTGGGCATGATGGAGTCAAGAAGGATAGCTTCCTGGATTAGGTATTTTAATAGAGGAAGGGATCACAGAGCAAGGTACTCAAATATGGAACAATTTATAGGCTAGAATCAGATGGAATGGAGTCAATTGGGTGAAGGGCAGTTAAGAATCCTTCATCAAATTGACAAAGGGAAAGTGAATGACCATTGTTAAGGAGTAATTAAGAATTCCCTAGCAAAAACTCAAGGTGAAAGAATCAGGGAAAACAGGAGCAATTAAGAATTCATTGTTTATACTAATTCTGAAGAAAACACAGAAAATAATAAAGACTAAAGACATAGTGCAGTCAAGCAAATTCTGAATTATTATTTCTCTCTACTATTTAGATCATGAAACATAGATGATATAGAAAACGAAGAAACTATAAAACACAAGTTAGAAAGGACTTATTGATCCATAAGCTGATTCAAGAATTCTGTAACATGGTCCTTAGTATCAATTCCTCATTCAGTAGGCCAGATATCAAAAGGTTCCAACAACGTTTTATTCCAGAGAATTTCAGTATTACAGTCAAAAGCTATGAATACCCACCAAACAACCACAAATACTTAGTCTGGGGGGTATTTATACAAAATATGTGAAGGAGATAATATCTAGTGATGATTAATGCTTCTTTTACAAAAGATAGAGACAAACAGTCTTGGAAACATGGAAACAATAAATTGACGCTGTGTTGGCCGCTCCTTCTTTATTGAATGTACTGGGGGTAGGTTCTGCGAGTCGGTTTACAGCTGTCTCCCATTGATACTCCACGTTGGCTGCTCCATGGTTGCTGGACATCCTTTGACCCTGATTAAGTATACTTTGACATGCTTGAGCATCATTTATCTCTGTTTATATTTATCACAGAAAAATAGACCAAAATGTACCTCTTGACCAAGAGGAATTTATAGGATCCCCAACATGTCTTCCCACCATTGTTGCTCTGGAAATTTATGTCTCTGAAGTTTCCTCAAGGTCTCATCAGCTTCTGTGTATCTGATAAAATTAGGCTAGAGCTGAAACAGATGTTTTACTTCATGTTCAATATAAAATAAGCTCTCTAAATTATCATAGAGACTTTGGCCTGTAGGGGGTGCTTTTACTCCTAAAGCACTTGTTGATGAATTAACTTGATCAACAACACATGTGTTTAACTTATGTACATAATCTACGTGTTTCATAAGCTGGTCATTATCTCCTAAAAGACTTGGTAGCCTTTTATCCTGCAAAACTGTAAACCTTTGAATGAAAGAATTAATTTCTACTTGCATATCCTGGCATCTTTTTTCCAAATTTTGCATTAAATTTCTCTTGGTTAGAAATTTTTTGATTTCCGAAATGGTGCCTGTCCTGTCTGAGATGCCAAGTTGTTCCAGCTATTCTCTATTTCTGTAATTCAAAAAATGTATGAGCCGATTGGCTTGATCAGGCATTTGTCCTAATAAAGCCCTTTCTTTTTGAATTTTTCCATGTGTTGCATTCTCCAAATCAATCTGCTCATAAATATTTTGGATAGAAGGCCAAACATTACTTAGGGACTGATTAATGTTGGTCCAGAGAATTCCTTTGATTTCTGCCAGAGGCTTATCCATAGTGAGATCCTTCTCTAATGTTCTCACTTTATTCTCTAATGTTTTTGTTAGGCCCCTATACTACTAGTGTAACCCCTTACTGTTATTAGTATAACCCACTTATTATATTGATGTACCCATGTAGTGCCCATATTGTTACTATTGTGCCCCATAGAAGCCCACTATTGTTATTATTGTGCCCTTACATTATTATTGTTATGTCGGCTCTGATTATGTTATGACCCCTTAGATTCCTATATATAGAAAGGAGGTCTTTTCATTTGTATCATCCAAGAATTGTTCATTTATGTAATGTAAAGGAGGTTGCCCCCTCGAAGAGGCTGAATTCGAAGGCGTTGATCTATCTTTTCTATCTTTTCTTGAGCTGGTTTCATAACAGTTTTAATCTCTCTTATTTTCTCTGCCACAATTATTTTGGATTTATCATAACTTTTTTCAACTTTTGCCAATTTTTCCTTTACTTGTTTCAGCTCTGACACTTGGAGTCTTAATTCTTCCATGGCTTTTATTAATTCTTATGTGCTCATACTTGTACTACTGCATGGTGCTATTGTTGTTGTTTTTGTACCTGTGATTACTGCTACTGGGGTCGCTGGGACATCTGGAGCTGATGCTGACCAATTGTTGAGGGGACTGTAGTTGTGACTGTAGGGATTACTTCAGGTGGCTAGGAGGTCGACTCTCCCTGCTTCTCTTGTAATTATTTTTCGAGTGCCTTCCCTGTCTCAGTTAATCTTTCATTGAGTTTGATGAGCAGGTCCATCATGTCTTCTTCTGATTTCTGCTCTACAATTGCAGTCTGAGTGTGCCTTGAGGGAGGTAGCTGATGTTTCCTCAGGGCAGCGATGTACTCTTCCTTCTTCTTGATTAGTGCCTTTATGCCTTTAGCATCTTTGGGGTCATGTCCCAGTTCCATGATGATCTCCTCCAAAGATTTGATTCTATTATCTTTGGCTAAAGAAGAAGCGTTTTCCGAATCTAACTGAGCATTTGTGTTGTCCAAGGAGTTTTGCAACTAATGGGCCAACATTTCTTTTTCAGATAGTGTAGAATAATCCATTTCCCTAGTCTGCTTGTAAAGTTCAATTTGGTCCATTGGATGGATGTCTTTGGCTAGGACCTCCAACTTTGTTCTGATGAAATCTGCTGGTGACTGGGGTTGCTGTATCTCAGGCTTAAAGTAACTCATTATCATTTTGCCTTCTTTAATGTCATATGCAGACATTAACCTTTGCTGGTTTGAGGGGGCCATATTCAAGTACTGATTGTACATTTGAATTCTCACGGGATCATTCCTGGCCTTAATTTCTGTGAAAGTCTGCTTGATGTCAGAGGGTTGTCTAGTTTGTGGCCTGGAAGATGATACTTCAACACTATGCTACCTTTCTGGCTCTTGCCTATGTGAGCTAGTTGATGTATCTATCACTGGAGAAGTCTGGTGGTTGATTACCCTCTCACCTCTTAGACTTTCTATCGTTTCTTCAATGATTTCCTCTTTAGACAGAGGATTCATTCTTAGCCTCTTTGCTCCTGGCTATTCTGTAGGTCCACTAATAGGTGTGGCCTCTTCTCAGTCTCTTTTCTTGCTTCTATCCTCATTTAGAGGAGTTTGTAGTGCTAGAATTTCTGGTGCTTTAGATTGGGCAGGATGAATTTGTACTTGTTCCTGTTCTTTGGACCCCCCTGGCTGGTCCATCATTATTGGCTGCTCTATAGTTTGTACCTCGTTGCCCTTTGAAGTCCCTGTGACTGATGTGTTAGTTCTCTGTGCAGGTTGCTGAGAAGTTGCAGCAGAGGATGTCCCAATTCCTTATTACTGAGGCCACTTGAAAGATACCTGTCCAAAAGAGTCTAGGTCAAGGGTTTTTTCAAGATCTTTCATAGCCTTTTCCATCTTTTCTTGTTCACTAACTTCCTCTACTAATGTCCCTTCTACCCATTCTTCCTTATTTGCATACTGTTCAATTTCAGGGATCTTATGATGTACATACACTAATAGCCTGTTTCTTACCCTTCTGTCACTTATGAAACTACATGGGTCATATGGTACCCACTCAAAAATCTTCTTGAATTTAAGGTGGTTTTCTAATATGTTCTCAGCATCTTTCCATGCATCCCTAGAATGGATGACATAAGGGCCAAACTGGTTTTTGATTCTCGGCTAAGCCTTCTTCTTTACATTACAAAAGTAGGTTAAGTCTGAATAGATGAGCTACCTGAAATATTATAATGAAAATAACTTCATAGGCACATACCTAGGCAACTTGAATGGGCATAGTTCACTTCCATATATTCAGATTTCAGTGTGATTCTAGTAGAGGTACCAGTCACCTATCCTATACTATTTGGACAGCTGTAAAATTTTCTTCATATCACTAGTAATTCTAGGAGGAGGAGCTCCTATCAATAGACTGGAGGCTATGTGTACAAACAAATCAAGGAATTCACTATAGGTATAAGGGGAGTCATAGTTGTGGAAGATTGAGCTCCAAAAGATTAAAGAGCTCCGATTTCCTTTTGAGTCTAATTTCCTAATGGGAAATGGGAAACTGTCTGGGTGATAATATAGCAGCAGATGGTATATGAAAGTTGTATATTTAAACATTCCTTCCCTTTCCAAATTCATGAATTGAGCATGGATTTTGTCAAAAATGAAAGAGGCATAGTCATACTTAACAGCAGGGGGCTGTCCTGGAGTAAAGATATATAATAGAACTAGGGTGATGTCATCCACATATTCACTGGACCTAAATCCCAAGATCAAGGATATCATATCAAGAATGAGTTTTCCAGTCTCAATGAACCAAACATGCAAATAGGGAGGTGGGCCTTGGGGCTGGCAGTTTGGTTTCATGAACATCTGAGCAACACGGGTTATTTCTGAATTGGGCAATTGAGTAGCCTTTTCAAGCAAAAATCCCATGGAAAGATGAGAAAGGGGTCCAATGGAATGGAAATGTATCATCTCATTTATGGATTCAGCAATTATGTAAAAAAGGATGGCTTTGGAAGGAGACATAACAGCTCTCTGAACAGGGTCATAATTGGCACAACATTGGTGAATAATGTCTGGGAAAACATGGACTGAGGGAAGGAAGTACATGGGAAGGTTTGATTCCCATAGTCCAAAAATGTCAGAATTGCTTAGATGACTATCTCTGATTTGGCAAAAGGTATGAAGTTCATTTCCGTCATCAGATGGGTCCTTTATTTGGAAATCTCTGTCGGCCAAGGGTAGATGATTCAAGTCTTTATGAGGTACGTTCATGGGCATGACATTCAGGGATATAGGAGATTCCATGTTTGGTTCTTGTCTTTTCAAATAGGAATTTGGGATTCTTGTGGAAAACTGGATTAAACAGACTGATCTTAACTCGAAGTTGGCCTTTTAGGTCGAATTCTGTGTGGAAAAGTGAAATTGCAAGTTTGTAGGGTAAAAACGGATAAATACCTGAATTGTGGAGGTAAAATTGTGAATTTGTAGGTTGAATGGCAGGTTTCCAAGCATGACGGTAGAGTTTCTTGGCCAGGTGGCGAGCTAACTACTCAGACAGTCGACTGGACGTACTTCGCATGAAGCATAGTTTGCAGAAAATCGAGGTGATCATGAAATTTTACCCTTTATTTAACGAAAATGGATTTTGGCGAGTATTTTTTGGCATTTATTAGCGGATGACATCAGCATGATGAGACATCTTGTCGTATAGAGGCAGGTATGGGATGGTAACGTGGTAGTGACATGGTAGATAGTCAATGGGAGAGCGGTAAGTGGTTTATCCAGAACCGCTTAAGGGCTAAAGTGGTTTCGAATGGGAGGGCCGTGAGCAGCGCAGGAATATGACACGCGTCCGAGTACGGGCTACAATACCGCCAAGTCCCCGGGTGTTAAAGTGCATCGGATAGGCGGGTCATGCTATGCATATTGGTCATCTGATGGGAGGGCACCAATCGGATGGTTGGCGCTTTGCGAAGATAGCAGAGGGTTAATGCGTGGGGACCCCATATAATAAACCTTAATAAATCATGTCGGGGCTACGTTTATTGGCTGGCGGGGCGATTTGTTAATTAATTAGCGTGGGGTTAATTAATTTCAAAACTGTGCGCGGGAAATGGTTATTATAAGGTTTCAAATAAACCTATAATTCCATTAAAACAATGATATATGGCTATAATTTAGCCAGGGCGGGAGTAATAAAGTTTTGGGGTTTTGTATATATATACATATTACGGGATTTGGGAAAGAATCATGGGATTTAAATACTATAGTTATTCTATTAATATGAGTTTATGAAATAACAGCGCTAAGTATAATGTTAGAAATTTAACACTCAACACTTAGGCATGACGGAGGTTTACACAAGAAATGTGGCCACTTTTTCTTAGTAAAAATAGAGTTTCACTTGGGCAATTTATGAAATAAGATGGAGTGAATGACTGTAAGGATATTAAGCAGATCTTAATACCTTGGGGGAGATTGGCAAGTGATTTAGGGAAAGGGTGAAGGGGGGTTAATCCTGCTTCTACCATAGGACTTGTGATAGAGGCAGATTGTCACTTTGAGAGACAAAATCACTCACAAGTTTCTTTCCGCAACATCAAAACTGCCTACCCAACCTACTGTATCTAACTTTTCTTCTTCTTTTTCTATGGGTGCATTTGGACTAGCAACCCCTTTTTCAACTTTTCTTTTCTTTACATGATAAAGCTATCTAAATTTTCACTTATTTCTTCCAAGGTCTCAGATTAAACAATTGAGTTCCTTAACTTCTCTACCTATCTACTTATCTGCCAAATTTAAATAGTTTGGATAGATTTTTATTCTCTATCTCTAATACAGGAAATTCAAACATGAACTGGCCAAGATTAATCTACTTGGCCAGTCATCAACTATGGTAAAAATTTCAATAAGTTGTACATAATGCTTTATTTACTGAAAATGAAATAGTAGTGGCATTTGGAATTGCACACTTTCTTGGTCCTTTTTTTTTTGGGTTCATTTCCTTTCATTTTTCCTTTTGAACATTTACCTTTTCACCCTTTGATTTTTCTTTTAGGGTATACCCTCTTTACATTTTTTAAATTTTTTGGATTTTTTCACAATGTGGAAAACCTTGCAACAAGGAAAGGTATGAATATATTGCAGAGCTCATCAAGTCAATCATGAAATATGACACCTATTGATATAGGAGCATAACACTGGCTCTACTTGGGGATGGATTTCCCTGGTGGAAAGTCAAGAACAGCAGGTCAGATGGCCTTATGAATAACTCTTACTGTGTTCTGAAATCTTCCTTTGTTGAAAGTAGAAAACTGTACAAACAAATCATGTACAATATATGCATTTTTCTTGAGAAAAACCAAAATGGTAAAATTCCTTCACTGTTTCTCAAAATTTTCTTGCACATTCCTTCCTATTCTTATTGTTGTAACAACCATGCCTATCACTATTCTCAAGCTGCAGAAACTAAACTTCCTTATGTACATGTTAGAGTCGGGATATATCAACAAACCGGGTCAAAATAGTGTTTCAGCATTCGACCATTAATAAGCCCTTCTTCTATTTCTGAATTATCCAAGTTTTTCAAAAAGTAGGTATTGTTTCCCTGTGAGGCCTGAATAATAAAAGGTCCCTTCCATAGGAAGTCAAACTTCCCATGTTTTCCCTTGTTTTTTCTCTTGGAGTCCCATTTTAAAACTTTGTCTCCTATGTAAAACTCTTCTGCCTTGGTCCTCTTATCAAAGATTTTCTTGAGTTTTTCTTGTAAAAATTGGGATCTTTGGTACACCTCTTCTCTGGTCTGCTGCAAATGGATAGTCTGATTTATCCTTCTTTGGATGTCATTGGGCTGTACTTGGGCTTCTTGCAGTAATTTCATTACAAGGATCCCTAATGATGAAGGAAATACAGCTTCCATACCATAGACTAATTCATAAGGGCTAGTCCCAATGGATCTCTTGGTAGTTAATCTGTCTACCCATAGTGCATTGATAAGTTTCTTGTGCCAATTTTTCTTGTTTTTTTCCAACATTTTCTTGATGATATTAATCAGGCTTTTATTGGAGGACTCAGCTAGACCATTGCCTTGAGGGTAATAGGTTGTGGAATGGCCTAAGGTAATGTGGTATTTGTGACAGAAACTTATCATTCTCTTGGATTTAAAAGCGGCAGCATTGTCAGTTATAATATTTTCAAGAAAGCCAAATTTAGACAAGATGTTGGTTTCTAAGAATCCTATCATCACTGAATCATTGGCTTGTATACAAGGGATGGCTTCAATCCATTTGGTGAAATAATCTGTGGCAGTGAGGATCCATTTATGTTGGCCAGAAGAGGGAGGATGGATTTCTCCAATGAAGTCCAAACCCCATTGTTGAAATGGTCTTTCAGTGGAAATTGGTCTAAGAGATAGAGGTAAAAGTTTCCTCTTGCCTTCAAAAATTTGACATTTATGGAAAGTAGTTACAAACTTTTTGACATCAGCAAACAAGGTTGGCCAGTAAAATCCAGCCCTTAGGATTTTATCAGCAGTTGATTTCCAGTATAGGTGTCCACCACAATCCCCTGCATGAAATTCTTTGAGTACCTTGTCAGCTTCATCTTTTATTAAGCAGTTCAATAGAATACCTTCATGATTTTTCCAAAAAAGAGCACCATCTAAAATACAGAATTTTGAAGCTTTCATTTTTAAAAACCTTTTCTTTGTTCTGGATAACCCTGAAGGAGCCTGCAGGTTTAGTAATACGTGAGTTATATTAGCATACCAAGGTGATTCTAGGAAGGCCTGGTTGATTTGTGGAGTCGCCATCTCCTGTTCATTATCCAATTCATTGATATCCAAGGCTTGGCAATTGGTTTCAGTCATGAGTTTAGCCAATCCCTATCCTTTTATAAGCTTAGTGGGTTTTATTTCTATATCATACTCTAATATAGTAGCAATCCATTTACCTCTCTTGCCTTCAATCCCATCTTGGGTCAGGATATTTTTTACAACAGCATTTGGTACATAGGCTATTATATGGGAGTATAGTATGTAGACCCTCAAGTCTTTGATAGCTTTCACAAGTGCATAAGCCTATTTTTCCATGATTAGGTATTTTAGTGGTGCATCTCTGAGTGCTTTACTAAAAAAGGCTATTGGTTTTTCACATCCTTGATCATCTTTTTGAAGTAAAACAACAACAATAGCGTGTTCTGATGCAAATGAAAATATTATGAAGTCTCTGTCAAATTTTGGACTTGTAAGGACCGGTGTTTTGGTCAAAGCTATTTTAATTTCCTCAAATGCTTGTTTAGCTTCTAATTTCCATTTAACCTTGGAATCCTTTTTAAACATATTGTTCAACAATCTGATTAATTAAGCCAAATTAGGTATGAATCTTCTTAAAAAGTTAATTTTTCCTAGGAAATCTTGGAGTTCTTTGAAATTTCTGGGATGGGGTATTTGTAGAATGGCTTCTATTCTATCAAGATCAACCTTGATGCCATCTTAGGAGATTATGTGGCCCAACAGTTTGCCTTCCTCTAGACCAAACAACGACTTCTTAGGATTTAAGGAAATACCATACTGTCTGCATTTTAAAAAGACTTGTCTTAGATGATCTAAATGTTGTTGATCTGATTCAGAAAACACAGTAAGATCATCTAGATATATGACCAGAAAATCATGAATTTCTTTTGCAAAAGCTATTTCCATTGCTCGTTGGAAGGTTTCCCCTACATTCTTGAGTCCAAATGGCATTTTAACATACTTAAAAGTTCCCCATGGTGTTGTGAAAGCAGTTTTTTCCTGATCATCAGGGTGGACTAGAATTTGGTTAAAGCTTGAAAACCCATACAAAAGTGAAATCCTAGAAGCACCCACTACCCTTTGTAAAATGTGGTCCATCTTAGGTAAGGGGTAGTGGTCTTTCAAAGAAACCTTATTTACATTCCTTAAATCGACACACAATCTGATTTCTTCTGTTTTCTTCCTAGTGGGCACTAAATTAGACACCCATTTTGAAAACCTAATAGGAGCAATTATCCCAACCTCATACATTTTCTTGATTTCTTTTTCAATTAAAGGGAGTAGTACAAGGTTGACCCTTCTAAGTTTTTTCTTGAAAGGTTTCTGATTTTCTTTGAGGGGTATTGTATGTTGAATCACAGAAGTGTCATAATATTTGAGATCTTCATAACTCCATGCAAAAACATCCTGGAATTCCTTGAATAGTTCAACATATTTA
This sequence comes from Pinus tabuliformis, assembly GCA_031772625.1. Classification (NCBI taxonomy): domain Eukaryota; kingdom Viridiplantae; phylum Streptophyta; class Pinopsida; order Pinales; family Pinaceae; genus Pinus; species Pinus tabuliformis. The sequence goes on along the minus strand of CM062810.1, from coordinate 278,541,508 downwards.
AGCTTTTGGTCAAGAGGCAAAGTTTTAGATAATTTTATCATTTTCAGATTTTCTTCAGTTCCTATGTTACAGTCTTCAATGTCTGCATTTAGAGGCTGCATCTTGGGTTTCTTTGGGATGTCATTAGAATCAAAGAAATCTTCTAAAGGAGTCAATCCCGTGGGTAAATAATTATCTTTTAAATTAATAACTTCAGATTCCACTCCAATAATTTCATTAATGTCTATTTCTTTAAGCTCTTGCAACTTTTTCTTGGTAAATTTCGTTGGGTGAAGCATTTGAGATGCAGTTTCTGCTGAAATGTCTGTTTCAATTTTATCTATTTGATCAACCTCACCAACAGTGTCCGTGTCTATGTTAGTGTCACAAAACTCTTCTCCTAGGGTCAAGAAATTGTTAATCTGAATATCATTGTCAAACACTTGCCAATTATTCACATTTTCTGGTATGGTTGGCCTATATTTAATCTCAGCTGTGAACTAATGATTGGGTCTAAAAGGTAATTTACAAGAGCTGGCAAATGTTTCCAAACTGTGAGCATGAAAATTGCATTTTCTTGGAATTTTGGCAAGTTGTGTTTGCAGAAACGTGTTGAGTATTTCAATTGTTGCTCCTCTGTAAGATCTCAATCTGGGATCATTTGTGAAGAAGTTCCCTTTCATTTTTTGAATGACTAAATTAGAATCTCCCAAAACTGATACCCTGACTGCCCCTAAACTTTTGATCAATTTAAGTCCTAGCAAGAGGGCTTCATATTCAGCCATATTATTGGTACATTTGAAGTTTAATCTGTAAGCATGCCCTTCAGCATGATCATTTTCTAGATTGTGTACCCAAATTCCTGCTCCTGCCCCTAATTTATTGACTGAACCATCAAATTCCAAGTACCAAAGGATCTCATGTTCATAGTTGGTATCAGGAGTCTCAGAAATTTGTTTATTAGGGAAATCTGGCTTTTTAGTTTCATCTGGTTTCTCTTGAGTGTCTGATATATCATTGTTCTCAGAAATTTCATGAATTTGAACACTAGCCTTTTGGTTTCTAATTTCTTCCTGCTCTAATGCTAAAACCTTGACATCAGTTGGAGGATTAACTTCAGCATTGTATAGAATGAAGGATTCCATGTCAGATTGCATGGAATAGATGGGAAAATTATGGGGTTTCTCCTGACTACTTACCACATATTTCACTAATGTTTCTCGGTACAATTTCTTTGGTTGACCAAATACTGAAACAGTAGCATAAGACATGTCCAACTATAAAGATCCTTGGAGCTTTGCACCCCATGATCTAGACAACAGCATGCCATATTTTGGTGGAATATCAGCTACCACTATATCCATTAAAATGGTCTTGGCAGGGTATTGGACTAATGATACACATAAATATTTGATCAATCCTAGACATCTGACCTGGCTTAAGTCAAAAGAGAACAAGTCTTTGTATGGCCTAGTAATATCTAGGTCCAACTTCTCCATTACAGATTTATGTATTAAGTTATGAGAAGCTTCAGAATCAAACATGGCATTGTGAAGTATTTTATCATGTATGTTCAGACTTACATAGAAAGGAGGAACCCCTCCATCTACTGATTTTCCGTTTACCTCAAGGCCAAAAATTAGTCCAGGCTGGTCATCTAAGACATTTACTGAATCTCTGTTTACTAAAATTTGGAGTGATCTGCAGATTTGACCTCTATAGGCATCATGCTTAGCCAATTATGACAATGGGATAGCTATCTTTAATTTTCCAATTTCGATCTCAAGATTGAAAGGTTTTTCAGTTTGAAATTTTGTATTTGGGACCATGAGATTGTCTTTTTCTGCTGTATTTTCAGTGTTTTTTTCTTTTTCAGGAGTGGTGTTATGAGCTAAAGTTGCTTCCAACTCAATTTCTAGATGTTCTTCCACATTTCCTTTGGGAGGAATGGAAGTGGAAGGTTATCTGTTAGTTTGTTGATTGTCTGATACATCTTCAATTGTTGGGTTATTTGGGTTAGGACTTGTTCTAGGAAGGGCTTGTACAGGGGGGTTCTTGATCTTAGATTTGGTAGGTTGCTTGGTTTCTTTCTGTTTATTGTTTTCAGGGACATCTATCCTTCTGCTCCTGAGATTGTACTGCTTGTGAACTTCATAGATGGTTGTATCATATCCCTCCCTAAAATCAAATGATTCACCTGATTGAATTTGGAATTGATTGAGAGTATGAGCTTCTTGGTCTTCTTGGGTCAAGAAAATTTGTTGTTCACTATTGAGGCCCATTAAGTTAATTTGAGTATCTTCTGTTGGTTCGCTAGAAGTTGAAGCTTCAGCATAATTTTCCTGGAATGGAGGTCTAATGTTTTGGTCAGGCCCAGCCTTTCCAGTATTAGAATTCTGGTTTTTTCTAAAATTTGGATTTCTTCCAGTGTTGCTCGGTTGACCATCCCAAGGGGATTTCCTCTCAATTGTTTCTACTCTATCACCAAGTCTATCCATTCCTTTAATAATAGCATCTAATTTTTGTTCAAAGGCAGAAGGCTCCTCTTTGAAAGGTGTCCTTCTTTCAGCTCTAGCTCGAGTTCGTTTAGAAATCAGATTGGCCTCAACGCTGACAGCTATACTCTGCATCTCTTCTAAGTTTCGAGGAGCTCGTTCCCTAAGCTGATATGCCGTATAAGAGTCAAATTCATCAGGGAATTTGATCAAGGCCAAATCTAGAGGAGATCTGAGATTCTGAGGAATAGCATTGTATACATTATTAAATCTAGTACTGTAATCTTGAACAGTTTCTTGTGGGCCTCTTTTCAAGTTTTCATATTTTGATAAAATGTGTAGAGGATCCTTCTTCTTTTCCCATATGTTCAAGAAGGTCTGATAAAGAGCTTCTGGTTCATTGATATTGTTTGCAGGGAGTGCTCTAAACCAGGTTCTAACATCTCCAATTAAACTTTGAACAAAGACTTTCATTCTAACATCATCATCATCAATTTCATAGTTTTCAAAATAGTCTGTCATTTTCTTAGTGTGTTGTTGAGCTGTGTAAGTGTTAGTACCATCAAAGTAGGTGATTTTGCTTTAATAATCTTGAGGCATGGCCCCCAGATTTGCAAGTAATTGCAAGGGAGCATATCGGTTTGCCATATTTGTAGAGATTAGAGGGACAACTGGAAGGGCGGGGGTAACAATGGAAATGTGTGCTGTTGATGGGGGAGTAGAAAGGAGGGTTTGAAGTGCTGATGGTGCACTTGAAGAAGGTGCAATAGTGATAGGAAATATTGGTGTTATTCTAGAAGTAATCTTAGATTGGATAGGGCTCTGGAAATGCTTGTCAAGGTGTGAACAAGCAGAATGTTTTTGGCTCTCCTGGCTTCTAAAGCTTTTAGGAATGAGATTAGGATTCTTAAAGACAGGTGGGGGATTTGGATCCAGCTTCTTTGGAGCCAGCTTCTAGGTTTGTATTTTTGGTTTTTCTTGAAATGCTTTAACAATACATCTTCGAAAGTATCTTGTAGGAATATTTAGATATGATAACTTTAAACTTTCCTAAAGACTTTTGAGAAAGGAACTAATCAAGAATTTGAAATAGCTATTAAAACATAAACTAGACTAGAGATAGACTGAAGCAGCATTTATTTACTTCTGAAAATGCAAGGCAAAGGAAGTTTCATTGGCTACCTGGCTAACTTCAGGCTCCATCTGTAGTTTATGAAGTAGATATCAGTAACAAACAAATTGGTTAAATCCCCAGTTGAGTCGCCAATGATGCTATCTCTCAGGTTGTTCTCCAAAGTTGTAAGAAAGGGAATACGACCGAGGTAACCACAAACCAATCTTTTAGATACAGATTCTAGCCAATCTGTATCTAGAGAGGGCTCTCTCTTTATAATTTAGCTTTGTTTTGAAATATGCTAGGCTATTTATGAAGTTCAAGGGTTTTGTTTGGTGTTTGGATGGTGGCATTCAATAGAATAGTGAGGCAAACTAAATAGTTCAATCCATTGGGCATGATTGAGTCAAGAAGGATAGCTTCCAGGATTAGATATCTTGACAGAGGAAGGGATCATAGAGCAAGGTACTCAAATATGGAACAATTTATAGGCTGGAATCAGATGGAATGGAGTCAATTGGGTGAAGGGCAGTTAAGAATCCTTCATCATATTGACAGAGGGAAAGTGAATGACCATTGTTAAGGAGCAATTAAGAATTCCTTAGCAAAAGCTCAAGGTGAAAGAATCAGGGGAAACAGGAGCAATTAAGAATTCACTGTTTATACTAATTCTGAAGAAAACACAGAAAATAATAAAGACTGAAGACAGAGTGCAATCAAGCAAATTCTGAATTATTCTTTCTCTCTATTATTTAGATGATGAAACATAGATGATATAGAAAACGAAGAAACTGTAAAACACAAGTTAGAAAGGACTTATTGATCCATAAGTTGATTCAAGAATTCTGTAACATGGTCCTTAGCATCAATTCCTCATTCAGTAGGCTAGACAACAAATGGTTCCAACAGCCTTTTATTCCAGAGTTTCAGTATTACAGTCAAAAACTATGAATACCCACCAACCAACCCCAAATACTTCGTCTGGGGGGTATTTATACAAAATATCAAAATATCTTACAAAATATCTGAAGGAGATAATATCTAGTGATGATTAATGCTTCTTTTACAAAAGATAGAGACAAATAGTCTCGGAAACAGGGAAACAATAAATTGACATTGTGTTGGCCGCTCCTTCTTTATTGAATATACCGGGGGTAGGTTCTGCGAGTCGGTTTACAGCTGTCTTCCACTGATACTCCGTGCTGGCTGCTCCATGGTTGTTGGACATCCTTTGACCCTAATCAAGTATACTTTGACATGCTTGAGCCTCATTTATCTTTGTTTATCTTTATCATGGTAAAATAGACCAAAATGTGCGTCTTGCCCAAGAGGAATTTGCAGGATCCCCAACATGTCTTCCCACCATTGTTGCTCTGGAAATTTATGTCTCTGAAGTTTCCTCAAGGTCTCATCAACTTTTGTGTATCTAATAAAATTGGGTTGAAGCTGAAATAGATGTTTTACTTCATGTTCAACATAAAATAAGCTCTCTAAATTGTCATAGAGACTTTGGCCTGTAGGGGGTGCTTTTACTCCTGAAGCACTTGTTGATGAATTAACTTGATCAACAGCATATGTGTTTAACTTATGTACATAATATGCGTGTTTTATAAGCCGATCATTATCTCCTAAAAGACTTGGTAGCCATTTATCCTGCAAAACTGTAAACCTTTGCATGAAAGAATTAATTTCTACTTGCATATCTTGGCATCTTTTTTCCAAATTTTGCATTAATGTTCTCTTGGTTAGAAATTTTTTGATTTCCAAAATGGTGCCTGTCCTGTTTGAGATGCCAAATTGTCCTGTTGATTGGCTTGATCAGGCATTTGTCCTAATAAAGCCCTTGCTTTTTGAATTTCTCCATGTGCTGCATTCACCAAATCAATCTACTCATAAATAGTTTGGATAGAAGGCCAAACATTACTTAGGGACTGATTAATGTTGGTCCAGAGAATTCCTTTGATTTCTACCAGAGGCTTATCCATAGTGAGATCCTTCTCTAATGTTCTCACTTTATTCTCTAATGTTTTAATCTCTCTTATTTTCTTTGCCACACTTATTTTGGATTTATCATAACTTTTTTCAACTTTTGCCAATTTTTCCTTTACTTGTTTCAGCTCTGACATTTGGAGTCTTAATTCTTCCATGGCTTTTATTAATTCTTCTGTGCTCATACTTGTACTGTTTCCTGGTGTTGTTGCTGTTGTTTATGTACTTGTGATTACTACTGTTGGGGTCGCTGGGACATCTGGAGCTGATGTTGATCCAATTGTTGAGGGGACTACAGTTGTGACTGTAGGGATTACTTCAGGTGGCTGGGAGGTCAACTCTCCCTCCTTCTCTTGAAATGCTTTTTCGAGTGCCTACTCTATCTCGGTTAATCTTTCATTGAGTTTGATGAGCAGGTCCATCATGTCTTCTTCTGATTTATGATCTACAATTTCTGCAGTCCGAGGGTGCCTTGAGGGAGGTAGCTTGAGTTGTTTCCTCAGGGCAGCGATGTCCTCTTCCTTCTTCTTGATTAGTGCTTTTATGCCTTTAGCATCTTTGGAGTCATGTCCCAGTTCCATGATGATCTCCTCCAAAGATTTGATTCTATTATCTTTAGCCAAAGAAGAAGTTTTTTCTCAATCTAACTGAGCATTTTTGTTGTCCAAGGAGTTTTGCAACTAATGGGCCAACATTGCTTTTTCAGCTAGTGTAGAATAAACCATTTCCCCAGTCTACTTGTAAAGTTCAATTTGGTCCATTGGATGGATGTCTTTGGCTAGGACCTCCAAGTTTGTTCTGATGAAATCTGCTGCTGACTAGGGCCGCTGTACCTTAGGCTTAAAGTAACTCATTATCATTTTGCCTTCTTTAATGTCATATGTAGACATTAACCTTTGCTGGTTTGAGGGGGCCATCTTCAAGTACTGATTGTACATTTGAATTCTCACGGGATCATTCCTGGCCTTAATTTTTGTGAAAGTCCGCTTGATGTCATAGGGCTATCTAGTTTGTGGCTTGGAAGATGATACTTCAACACTATGCTACCTTTCTAGCTCTTGCCTATGTGAGCTAGTTGATGTATCTATCACTGGGGAAGTCTGGTGGCTAATTATCCTCTCACCTCTTAGAATTTCTGTCGTTTCTTCAATGATTTCCTCTTCAGATAGAGGATTCAGTCTTAGCCTCTTTGCTCCTAGCTGTTCTGCAGGTCCACTGATAGATGTGGCCTCTTCTCGGTCTCTTTTCTTGCTTCTATCCTCATTTAGAGGAGTTTGTAGTGCTGGAATTTCTGGTGCTTTAGATTGGGCAGGAGGAATTTGTACTTGTTCCTGTTCTTTGGACCCCCCTGGCTGATCCATCATTATTGGCTGCTCTATAGTTTGTACCTCTTTTCCCTTTGAATTCCCTGTGACTGATGCGCTGGTTCTCTGTGTAGGTTGCTGAGAAGTTGCAGCAGAGGATGTCCCAATTCCTGATTGCTGAGGCCACTTGAAAGATACCTGTCCAAAAGAGTCCAGGTCAAGAGTTTTTTCAAGATATTTCATAGCCCTTTCCATCTTTTCTTGTTCACTAACTTCCTCTACTAATGTCCCTTCTACCCATTCTTCTTGATTTGCATACTATTCAATTTCAGGGATCTTATGTTGTACATACACTGATAGCCTATTTCTTACCCTTCTGTCACTTATGAAACTACATGGGTCATATGGTACCCACTCAAAACTCTTCTTGAATTTAAGGTGGTTTTCTAATATGTTCTCAGCATCTTTCCATGCATCCCTAGAATGGATGACATAAGGGCCCAACTAGTTTTTGATTCTCACTTGAGCCTTCTTATTTACATTAAAAAAGTAGGTTAAGTCTGAATAGATGAGCTACCTGAAATAGTCTAATGCAAATAACCTCATAGGCACATACCTAGGCAACTTGAATGGGCATAGTTCACTTCCATATATTCTGATTTCAGTGTGATTCTGGTAGAGGTACCAGTCACCTATCCTATATTGTTTGGATAGTTGTAAAATTTTCTTCATATCACCAGTAATTCTAGGAGGAGGAGCTCCTATCAATAGAGTGGAGGCTAGGTGTACAAACAAATCAAGGAATTCACTATAGGTATAAGGGGAGTCATAGTTGTGGAAGACTGAGCTCCAAAAGTTTAAAGACCTCCGATTTCCTTTTGAGTCTAATTTCCTAATGGGAAATGGGAAACTGTCTGGGTGACAATATAGCAGCGGATGGTATATGAAAGTTGTATATTTAAACACTCATTCCCTTTCCAAATTCATGAATTGAGCATGTATTTTGTCAGGAACGAAAGAGGCATAATCATACTTAACAAATGGGGGTTGTGCTGGAGTAAAGATAGATAATAGAACCAGGGTGATGTCAGCCACATATTCACTAGACCTAAATCCCAAGATCAAGGATATCATATCAAGAATGAGTTTTCCAGTCTCAGTGAACCAGACATGCAAATAGGGAGGTGGGCCTTGGGGCTGGCAGTTTGGTTTCATGAACATCTGAGCAACATGGGTTATTTCTGAAGTGGGCAATTGAACAGCCTTTTCAAGAAAAAATCCCATGGAAAGATGAGCAAGGGGTTCAGTGGAATGGAAATGTATCATCTCATTTATGGATTCAGCAGTTATGTAAAAAAGGACAGCTTTGGAAGGAGACATAACAGCTCTCTGAACAAGGTCATGATTGGCACAACATTGGTGGATAATGTCTGGGAAAACATGGACTGAGGGAAGGAAGTACATGGGAAGGTTTGATTCCCATAGTCCAAAAATGTCAGAATTGCTTAGATGACTATCTCTGATTTGGCAGAAGGTATGAAGTTGATTTCTATCATCAAATGGGTCCTTTATTTGGAAATCTTTGTCGGCCAAGGGTAGATGATTCAAATATTTATGAGGTGCGTTCATGGGCGCGACATTTAGGGATATAGGAGCTTCCCTGTTTGGTTCTTGTGTTTTCAAACAGGAATTTGGGATTCTTGTGGAAAATTGGATTAAACAGACTGATTTTAACTCAAAGTTGGCCTTTTAGGTAGAATTCTCTGTGGAAAAGTGAAATTGCAGGTTTGCAGGGTAAAAACGGATAAATACCTTAATTGCGGAGGTAAAATTACGAATTTGTAGGTTGAATGGTGGGCTGCTGAGCATGACGCTGGAGTTTCTTGGCTGGGTGGCAAGCTAACTACTCAGACAGTCCACTGGACGTACTTTGCATGAAGCACAGTTTGCAGAAAATCGGGGTGATCATGACATTTTACCCTTTATTTAATGAAAATGGATTTTGGCGGGTATTTTTTGACATTTATTGGTGGATGACGTCAGCATGATGAGACATCTTGTTGTATAGCGGTAGGTACGGGATGGTAATGTGGCGGATAGTCAACGGGAGAGCGGTAAGTGGTTTATCCTGGATCACTTAAGGGTTAAAGTGGTTTCGGATGGGAGGGCTGCAAGCAGCGCGGGAACGTGACACGCGTCCGGGTATGGGCTTCAATACTACCAAGTCCCCAGGTGTTAAAGTGCAACGGATAAGTAGGTCACGATATGCATATTGGCCATCCGATGGGAGGGCGCTGATCAGATGGTTGGCCCTCTGCGAAGATAGCGGAGGGTTAATGTGCGGGGGCCCCATATAATAAACCTTAATAAATCAAGTCGGGGTTGCGTTTATTGGTTGGCGGGTTGATTTGTTAATTAATTAATGTGGGGTTAATTAATTTCAAAACTATGCACGGGGAATGGTTATTATAAGGTTTCAAATAAACCTATAATTCCATTAAAACAATGATATATGGCTATAGTTTAGCTGGTATGAGAGTAATAAAGTTTTGGGGTTTTGTATATATATACATATTACGGGATTTGGGAAAGAATCATGGGATTTAAATACTATAGTTATTCTGTTAATATGAATTTATGAAATACCAAAGCTAAGTATAATGTTAGAAATTTAACACTCAACACTTAGGCATGACGGAGGTTTACACAAGAAATGTGGCCACTTTTTCTTAGTAAAAATAGAGTTTCACTTGGGCAATTTATGAAATAAGATGGAGCGAGTGACTGTAAGGATATTAAGTAGATCTTAATACCTTGGGGGAGATTAGTAAGTGATTTAGGGAAAGGATGGAGGGGAGTTAGTCATGCTTCTACCATAGTACCTGTGATAGAGGTAGATTATCACTCTGAGAGACAAAATCACTCACAAGTTTCTTTCTGCAACATCAAAACTGCCTACCCAGCCTACTGTATCTAACATTTTTTCTTCTTTTTCTATGGGTGCATTTGGACTAGCAACCCCTTTTTCAGCTTTTCTTTTCTTTACATGATAAACCTATCTAAATCTGCACTTATTTCTTCCAAGGTCTCAGATTAAACAGTTGAGTTCCTTAACTTCTCTACCTATCTACTTATCTACCAAATTTAAATAGTTTGGACAGATTTTTATTCTCTATCTCTAAAAAAGGAAATTCAAACATGAACTGACCAAGATTAAGCTATTTGGCCAGTCATCAACTGTGGTAAAAAGTTCAACAAGCTGTACATGATGCTTAATTTACTGAAAATGAAATAGTAGTGGCATTTGGAATTGCACACTTTCTTGGTCATTTTTTTTTGGGGTTCATTTCCTTTCATTTTTCCTTTTGAACATTTATCTTTTCACCCTTTGATTTTTCTTTTAGGGTATACCCTCTTTACATTTTTTAAATTTCTTGGATTTTTTCACAATATGGAAAACCTTGCAACAAGGAAAGGTATGAATATATTGGAGAGCTCATCAAGTCAATCATGAAATATGACACCTATTGATATAGGAGCATAACACCAACAACAACTTCAACCTGAACAACTTCTCTAGCAACTTCGACCTTGACAACTTTTCCAACAACTTCTAGCAGCTTCAACTTGCCCAACAACTTCCAACAATTTTGACTTTCCAAACATCTTCTAGCAACTTTGACTTGCCCAACAACTTTAGAAACCTTAACACAAGAGAGAGAGGTCAAAACTTTGATCTTGCTTATTTTCTTCTTATCCTTGATTTTCATCCTTTTCTTCTAGTATTGTTTCTTCTTTCTTCTGGAAATCGAACTTGATTGTGTTAATGTGTGCTTCCAAATTATGTCGAATGCCTATTATATATAGGCTTTCCATGGGAACGAATTGCATCCATGAGGATGACTTGATCTTTCATGTAGGTTGATTTGTTGTAGCTCATTAACAAAGTCTTGGAGGATCTTTCATGAGTCAAATAAATTTATTTACATAATACAAGATACCTAAGGGAGTCATATGTCTATGAAAATGACTCTTTTGACTTCATAATTCTATGAAAAACATAGAAGCACTCAACACGTGCTTGAACTACAAATAAATTTACCTTGAACATGAAACCCATGCATCAAGAATGACAATAATAAATTTATTTTATCTTTAATATCAAATACATAAAATAATTATTACAATACACATTATGAATACCGAACCTGGTTACACATTTCAATGCTTTGTAGAAGTTGTGACTACACCATTGGGGTACAAAAATTGAAGTTGTGTCCAACTACATTAAAAGGGGAAACATTGAAATGGCTCATGGGACTTTGTGAGGGGTCTATTGGTACTTGGGATGCAATGAAGAAAGTTTTTCTAGAAAACTACTAGGATTATTTTGATTCTAGGCACTTGAAGCATGAGATATTTGAAATCTCAAACACTAGAAGACAATTTGGGGGAATATGTTGAATGCCTTCAATACAATTTGCAAAGGTAGCATCACAATAATTTGGATAAGGAGATATTCAAAATAATCCTGATTAAGGGGATGAGGGATCAATGCCTCAATATGTTGAATATTTTTGGGAAAGGATATACATCTAAGGAGTCATGTGATGACATACTTCATCTTTGTCAAAGTATCTCCAGAGGATTTTCTAGAAATCAGACCATGACACATGATGCCTCTACTAGGGTTTTGAAGTCAGCAAATACTAGAGCAACTCGTGCAGAAATTAGGAATATGTTAGAGAACTTAAAAACTAACATCATGAGTTTCTTCTCAACTTGATGTATTACAAGTAAAGTAAAAACAAAGAGAAGTTGAGCAAGCATTAGCCATTTTTTTCTTTCAGTGTCGAAAAAAGCACCCCTTGAGAGAGTGCCCACTTAATAGTTGCACCATATTTGAATGAGACCATTCTATAGAGAAATGTCTTTCACTACCTATATTCTAGGAAATTTATGAGGAAGTGGGGGAAGATGTTGAGGAAGATTACTTTATTGGATCTAAAAATCCATGCCAATCTAGAACACCAAGTATGATGCAAGACTCTTTCCCTCCTTTGAATTCTCTATCTAATGTATATAATGTTAAACAACCACCCCAACAATTTCATGGCAACCCCCTAACCCTTGTCTGGTATAATATCCTATGATATGGCCCCATTGGACTATTTCTTCATGCCCTCAACCTTGGTGAGGAACTTATCTACCAGACTAGATTCTTGTGTAGTTACCAATGCAACAATAGTTACAACTCCCTTCCAATGTGTTTGTGAGTTTTTTGTTACTGTGCCCTGAGCTGCCTGCACAACCCAATCCTAACTCTAATTATAAGGTAATACACTAGGTAGCATCCTCATTTTTTCCTATTTACTGCATTTTCCCAATAGAATGTAATGAAATTCAACTTCGCTCAGTTAGGACAATGACCCTCGCTCCTTCCCCTGTCATAATGGAAAAAGGAACAAAACTAATTAGGGGAAGGAAATGTGATTCAAGGTTTTATTTTAAAACAACAGGTTATAACAATTTTTGATACACATAGCATTGAAACAATGGATGAGACTTTAAGAATTAACACTAAAACTAGTGCTCCTTATTGATGGTGATGGATACTTCTAACATATAGGGGATCTCCCCGATATGAATTCCAAATCAGACCTCACACCATTTGGTATAGGAGTCCCATCTGGATTGTGGCCTAACCACCATTTACTTAAATATTTTCCTTGTCTTGAGAATTTAGCATGAGAGAGAAGTGTGCACGTTCTTTTGAATGAGAAAGTGAGCATGTCTTGTGAAATGTTCAATTGTAGAATGTATCAAGATTCTTTTGTTGAAAGGAAAAAAAGAGAGACTTAAAGAGACATGTATTAGTACTAATCTAGTGAAAACACACGAACATATGCATGAAAGAATAATTAGACATTAATTGAAACATTTCACATAAATGCAATGATCATTATAACCATCACAATACAATTTGAATGAGATAAGCCCCAAATCCATCAAAACTCTTTAGTTTCTTCAGTACATAAGAATAAGAACATAAACCATAATTATTTAAAGAATAGTATTAAGACATCTACGATATATGCATGAAAATGTGTTGGCCAAATGGGCTTCAATTATGAAGAAAAAGTTCCAAAATACATGACTACAATGTGTTGGAAATAATACTGAGAGGGGGGGTGAATCAGTATTATCAGATCAATAATTTAATTTTCAAATCTGAATTGTATACACTACTTCAGCTCAGTGAACTAGCGTGTATACGCAATTGTACTTAATGCAACCAGCGTATATGCAGAGATCTTTTGATTTACCCAAATTATCATACATTGAACTTTAACCAATATATCAAAAATTCATTAGACAGTGCAGTAAAAGTAGAATAAAGCATCACACATAAGCAACACACATGAACACCAAGATATAAGTTGGAAACCCAATGTGGGTGAAAACCACCTGCTGCTGTCATCTCTGTCTGCTTTTAATAATAAGAAAATTATGTTTACAATTTTGTATTGGTGCAGTCTTTTACTAGTTCGCAGGCTTCTACCTGTAGAAGGCAACAACCTTCTCTCGTTCTCCAGCTACTACTAGAAGGGATCTACAACCCCCTAGCTCTTGTACTAGCCGATATGTTTACTAGTACGTAGGTGCTGGCCTATAGAAGGCTACGACCTTCTCTTTTTCTTCAGGGACCACGTTTCATAAATTTTTAGACTGGATCCATCAACAACATCAAAAGTGTAATTCAATCATCAAATATATCTGCATCAACCAATCATCTTTTGAACCAACCACTACCGAATCAATCAATCACCTTGACAACCCATCAATCTGATCATTCAGAATGCTATCACCAGAATACAGTAACTAGAACCCAAGCCAGAACCCAAAACACTGCAACAACAAACAGAAACAACTAAAACATATTTTATAAGGTATACGCTACTTCCATGTGTCGAACATGTGTGCATACGCGCTTTCCTCAAAGCGAACCAGCGTACAGATCTGCAAATCAAATTTATGATGTATACGCTGCTTTGATATGTAGAACCAGCATGTATACGCTCCTTTTCTAAAGTGAACCTGCATACAGATCTGTAAATGATGATTTAAACATTACAGCTATTCCAGACTTTAGTCATACCCAGATCATCATATTTACAGACTACAACATGCGCCAGTTATTCAGATATATGATCAAATCACATAAAAATAATTCACTTCAACCCTTAAGATCCTAATACATCATTAGAATTTATCCTTCACCAAATGCTAAGGTTCATCCTTGGTTCAAATCAAGCACAGCACCATAAGCCAATAACCTACATATTAGATCTCACTCTTCATCAGATATTCGATACTTGCACACCTTGGCCTAATGATCTTCTCCTCCTTTTATAGTTTTAGGCCTTTCTCAATACCATGGACCAAAACCACTTAGGACCAATACCTTGGACCAAATACCTAGGGTAAATACCTTAGACCATATACCTTGGACCAATACCATGGATCAAAATACCATGGACCAAATACTTCGGACCAAAAAAATAGTTTTCCAAGGTATACACGTTTTTCCTTCTGTGAATGTGCATGTGTACGTATACATGACTTGTATACATTGAACCTGCATGTATATGTAGCTTGGTCAATGGTGAACCAACATATACCTCTCTTTCTTCATTCTATGAAGACTGATCTATCATTCTTTGTTGTTTACCTGCTATACTATGATCTTTCATCTGAGTGAGTTTCCTTATGAACTGATTCCTTGAAGCTACCCTGCATTTCATCACATCTGTAAACACTACTGTCATGCATTCTATCACATCTGATATCTCTTTTGTAGATTCATCTAGTTACCATATACAAGTGAGTTGTTCTGCTATAGGTGGGTTGCCATCAAGTACAATACATACATTATAATGCCAACAATGTCCCCCTTTGGACTTGATGGCAATAATAACCACACCAAGTCACTCTCCCCCTTTGACATCAAGGGCAAAGGGTCATGCTCCCCCTGATTGCATGTTGAATTCTCTAATATGTTGAAGTGTGATGATTGAGCTCCCATGAGCAAGTCATGCTCCCCCTGAGCATAAGCAAAGTCTGCAAAAAGATTTTCTAAAAGAAGAACATGACTTTATACATACATCACAAATGACCTTCCTATCACCAATTACTCATACATACATCCATCTCCCAACCAAGTGGGATATACCAAATGTTTATACATGTCAAAACAGAGACCAGATATCTTAAACAAGACCATGATAGTCATCAGCAACTATCATATGATCTGTACCATCAACAGCATCTGTCAATTAACATCCAGACCAGCAACCTATATATGTCCATCATTAGTTCCCAAACTATCATCAACCATGTTCTCCCCTTGAACCTGTTCACTTGTCGGATCTGATCATTGCATATGTCAGTAAGAGATATCAAAGCATCATCATCAATCAGATATACATCAAGTTATCAACAACATTATGAGAACCAATATATTTCCACATGTTATCAGCAGAGTGAAACAGAGAAGATAATTGACAGAGCCATAGTAAACCCCATTTTTTTTAGTCTGGCCCACTGTTTTCCTTCAAACCAACATATACGCGATTGTGCCCACAGAAACCCGCGTGTGTACGCAACTACACTTTATGAAACTCTCGTATAACCATCTTTCTTTGAAGAAAATAGGATTTAACAGTAGGATGATGCAACAACTGCTCCCAGCTTTTGTCTTAGATATTAAAATGACTCTCTGGGCAGTTGTTTAGTAAATATATCAGCAACATGTTCTTTGGAGGGAACATACTCCAATTTGACCTTTTGTTCAAGCACTTGTTCACGTAGAAAATGATATTTTATATGTATGTGCTTGGTCTTGGAGTGCATGACTGGATTCTTTGAAATACTGATGGCACTTGTATTATCACATAGAATGGAGATGGGTGGAGTACATGTGATCTGAATGTCTTGCAAGGTTTGCATCATCCAAAGTAGTTGTGTGCAGCAAGATGCAGTAGCCACGTATTTTGCCTCAGCTGTAGATAATGCAATTGAACTTTGTTTCTTGCTGAACCAAGACACTAACCTAGAACCCTTATAGAATGCACCACCACTAGCGCTTTTTCTGTCATCAACACTTCCTACCAAATCTACATTTGTATATGCATGAAGTGTAAGATATGTATCTCTAGGATACCATAAACCAAAGTTCCGTGTTCCTTGAAGATATTTGAAAATCCTTTTGACTGCCTGAAGGTGTGTTTCCTTAGGATTTGCTTGGAATCTTACAACTATTCCCATTGCATGCATGATGTCTGGTCGGGTACCTGTTAGATAAAGCAAACTGCCAATCATGGATCTGTAAGTTGGTTGATGTACTACTATTGATTCATCATTTGAGCTAAGACTGCATCATGTTACCATTGGGGTACATACTAGTTTAGAATCTTCCATGCCATACTTTTTCAGGATCTGTTTGAGATATTTGGTTTGGGAGAGAAAAATACCATCTTTATTTTGTTGAACTTGTAGACCAAGAAAATAGGTAAGCTCACCAAGCAAGGACATTTCAAATTCTCGTTGCATTACTGAGGCAAAATTCTGACTCATGGATTCTTCATTGCTACCAAAAATGATATCATCAACATACATAACAATTATTAGCAATTTATCGATCTCCATCTTTGTATATAGATTGCTATCTGCTAACCCCTTTGAAAAACCCTATTGGTGGAGATATTTGTCAAGACAGTAATACCATGCCCTTGGAGCCTGTTTTAGACCATAGAGATCTTTTCTGAGTTTGCATACAAGTTTTGCATCATTTCCAAGAATGAATCCTTTTGGTTGTTCAATATAGACTTCTTCTTCTAAGTCTCCATTAAGAAAGGAAAATTTTACATCCATTTGGTATACTTTGAATTTCTGAAAACTAGAAAGAGCAAGAAACATTCTTATGGCTTCAAGTCTAGCAATAGGTGCAAAAGTTTCTTCAAAATCTATACCTTCTTGTTGAGCATATCCTTTACAAACAAGTTTGGCCTTGTTTCTAATAACTTCTCCATTTTCGTTCAACTTGTTTTTGAATATCCATTTAGTTCCTATGATATTTTTATCATGAGGTCTAGAAACTAATTCCCAATTATTATTCTTTTCAATTTTCTCAAGTTCTTCATTGATGGGCTTGACCCAACATTCATCTTTGCATGCTTCATTTACATTTTGAGGTTCGGTGGAAGATAGTAATGTTAGATATCTTGAGGCTTCTGTAATAGATCTTCTTGTCTGCACACCTGCCCCCTTTTCTCCTAAAATTTGAATTTCTGGATGATTTTTCTGAACATACCTAGATGGAGTCTTTTCTTCTACCATTATCTCTTCTTTTGGTGCTTCATTGGTTTCTTCTTCAGAATCAGTGTGATTTGATGTGGGAAAATTATCCTAATCTTCTTCATTGTCATAATCTTCAGTTTTTATCTGTTTGGATTTTTGCATGCTTTATCAACTACAACATCAACACTTTCAATAATTTTCCCAAGTCTTTTATTATAAAATTTATATCCTTCACTTCAGGAAGAGTAGCCAAGAAGAATACCTTCATCTGCTCTGGGTTCAAACTTACCAAGCTTTTCATCAATCGTTTTGATGTAACATTTTCTTCCAAAAACTTTGAAGTATTTTACAGTGGGATTTTTACCATACCAAAGTTCATGTGGAGTTTGAGTGTTTTTTACCGAAACATTTGCTTGGTTGAGAATAGTGACGGCAGCGAATGCAGCTTCACCCCAGAAGGTTGTAGGAGTTCCAGATTCATCTAGCATAGCATGAGCCATTTGTTGAATAGTTCTATTCATCCTTTCTACCACTCCATTTTGCTGAGGAGTCCTTGCAGTGGAGAACTGCCTTTTTATTCCATGTTGTTCACAAAAGTCAAAGAATTCATCTGAGGTATATTCCCCTCCTCAATTAGATCTAAGGCATTTGATTTTGCGATCTGATTCATTTTCAACCAAAGATTTGAAGGCTTTGAACTTTTCAAATGCTTCATCTTTATGCTTAGAATACCTATCCAACACATTCTAGAAAAATCATTAATGAACAATATAAAGTATTCTTCTCCATGAGGTGACTTTTTCCTTGATGGTCCACATAAATCAGTATGAACAAGTTCAAGAGGCTTACTAGTTGATCCTTCCTTTTCAATGAATTGAGCTCTAGTTTGCTTATCGAATTGACATGATTTGCATATAGTATTTTCAGGAATGTTGATATCTAGAAGATCTCGAACAACCTAGAATATGCATGCTTTTCTTATTTGAGAAAAACTTAGATGTCCCAATCTTCTGTGCCATAGCCAGTTTTCATCATTTTTGCTTAGATAGCACTGTTGTTGTCCTCCCTTGAGTATGTATAGGTTGTTTGGAGTTCTTGTACCTTTAATCACGATTTCTCTTGTATCAAGCTCACGAACAACACATCCATTTGATCAAAACACTACTTCATTTCCTTGATCACACATTTGACTCACACTCAACAGGTTATGCTTTAAGCCATCAACATACATAACATTTCCAGCTTTAACTTTTTCTTTCAAGAAAACAGAGCCTTTACCTTTTATGACAGCAGGAGTGTCATTTCCAAATGAGACACTCTTTTCCTTTTCTAAGGCATTATATGAGTGTAGTTTTTCTTTGTCACCTGTCATGTGTTTTGAGCATCCACTATCGATGTACCACTGATTTTCTTGTCCTTCTACATACAAGGCTATACCACATATTTTTGTTTGCGGTTCTTTCTTTCTCCATATTTTGGGATTTAATGGAGTTTTCTCCTTTTGAGATATTTGCCAAAATTTGCTCCTGCATTCAGATTCTTCATGGCAAAAGTTGTTACAGATTGAGTGTTCTATTTCATTTTCAAGCAGAGAAAAGTTATTATAGGAACTCTTATTGATCCCTATCACATTCCTTTGATTTCGTGCTTCTCTAGTAATGATGGTTTTGCAAGCAACACATTGAGCAGCTTTGTGTCCAGAATTATGACATGAGAAACATTTACCATTAAAGAAGTTCCTGCGATTATCGAATCTACTGACCTGGTGATTGTAGTTTCTATTGATATTCATCTTTGAAGCAAATTGAGTACGATTTACCTGAGGTTGGTTATGGCTTCTGTTCATCCTTGAAGTAAAATGAGCTTGGTTTACCTGGTGATCCGCTTTATGCCTTTGTTGACGATTGTCAAATTGTTCACTGCTCTTTGCTGCATCAAGATAGCTTTTAGTGGAGGTTGACAGCTTCTGTGATTGAGATGCTTCTTCAGTATATCCAAGACCTGTCTTTATCAGAGGAGAACACTGCACTTTCATAATTTCATTTAAAGTTTCTGATCCTTTATCAAATCTAAGATTGAGAGCTTTTGTTTTCTCAAGATCCTTTCTTAGACCCACAATTTCACATTCTAGTTTTTCATTGTGATTTTCTCTTTCAGCAAGTTGGTATGTCAAGGTATCTATAATCATATTCTTTTCTAAACAGATTTTAAGTTTAGATATTTCTTCATAAATGTCATCTTCATCTAAAGCATCCAAAAAGTCATTATCTTCATAAGCCATCATAAGTCTATAGTCATTACTATTTTCATCTTCATCACTATTTGATAAACCATCGCTATCTTCATGAGTATAGTAGCTCTTTTTACTTACACTTTGTTTTCTATTCCATTTTGCAGATTCCTTCCCTTTATCATATTTATCTTTATGAGGACATTTGGTAGCATAATGACCGACTCTACCATAGGCAAAACATTTGAAAGGTAGTTTACCTTTGAATCTTCTGGAACCCCGTTGAAGGTTCTTGACAAAGTTTGCTTCTTCTTCTTCTTCTGAAATATGTCCTGATTCATTCAGTTCTTTTCTTTTTGCCAAAGCTTTAAATGCAACTTCTCTCATATATGATGGACCTCCTTTTCTCATCTCAAAGGCAGTTAAGATTTCGTGAAGTTGTGTCATAGTAATAGTCTGTAGATCCTGCTTTTCTTCTATGGCAGACACTTCTGATTCAAATTTAGCAGACAAGGAGCTTAAAAAAATTTCAACTAAGGTAACTTCCTTTATCTCTTCACCCAGATTCTTCATGCAATTAACAACCTCATCTATACGTAAGAAGTAACTAGCTATACTTTCATCATTGTGCATCCTGAGAGTTTCATATTGAATTTTGAGAGTTTGCAGTTTAGCACGTTTTACCTAAGAGTATCCTTCGTAGCTTAGAACTATTTTGTCCCATATTTCTTTGGCAAATTTGAGCTGCATAACTTTGACAAACTCTGATTGTGACAGAATTTCCAATAATGTATTCACAGCCTTGGAATTGGTTTCATATTGCTTTTTACCTGATGTATCTATAGGAATTGCTGATGGAAATGTATATCATCCTTCCACGATTTCCTAGACATCTATTCCAAGTGATTGAAGATAGGATGTGGTTCTTACCTTCTAGTAAACAGATTTTCTCCCATCAAAGATTGGCAATCTGATGGATCCTCCGCTTTCTTGATTACTCATGATGATTGATCTTCCTTCAAGCGATCAAGCTTCTTCTGAAGGACCTGCTCTGATACCAATTGTTGGAAATAATGTTGGAAATAACACTGAGAGGGGGGGGGTGAATCGGTATTATCAGATCAATATAAATTTTTCTCTTTCCATATTAAGATTCATATGTGATGCAACAAGTATATATCCATTAAACATATGATTCAGTTAGTTGATCTCTAATGAGTGCATCAGAACATTATTAACCATATGAGCAGTAAACCAGAGCAGTAAAATAGAACAGATCATCACACACAAGAAGTACACATGAACACCATGATGTAAGGTGGAAACCCAATGTGGGTGAAAACCACCTGCTGCAAGTCGTCTCAATCTTCTTTAAAAAGAAATACCTTATACAATAGTTCTGTACTGGTGCAGACTTATACCAGTACACAGGCTTCTACCTGCAGAAGGCTACAACCTTCTCTCGTTCTCCAGACTCTCCTGGAAGGGAGCTACAACCCCCTTTGCGCAGGCTGCTACCTTCTGAGATGCTCCAACCTTTACTTGTTTTCCAGCTGCTACTAGAAGGGAGCTACCACCCCCTTGGCTCTTGTACTAGCTGATGTACTAGTACGTAGGTGCGGACCTACCGAAGGCTACAACCTTCTCTTTCTTCCTACAGGTACCATGTTTCATCAATTTTCAGACTGGATACACTGAAGCACAACATCATAATCTGAAAGGCCATGTTTCATCCAATTTTCATACTGGACCCATCAATATCATTGAAGCACATAATCAATCAATCTTCTGAATCACCCAAACACTAGATCAATACATATACAAGGATAATATATGTGTTAGCACCCAGATCTAGTCCATCAGATCACATAAATATGACCCATTATGATCCTGATCCAATATTAGTTCTCATCCATCAATACTGAAGCTAAACACAATCAACCAAACAGGATATGCAGAATGCTGACACCTTTAAACTATCATCAGAACCCATCAACACCCAGAACCACCTGTGACTTCAAATATCATAGCTCAAATTGTATACGATAGTACAATGAACCAAACCTGCATACATACGCGCTTACACCAAAGCCAACCCGCGTACAGATCTATAAATATTCAAACATGACTTGCAGCGATTTCAAACTCAAGTTATACCCAGTTCAGATCATTACAAGCATCAGTATACAGATCTAGAATAAGCATAATCAAATATATAGAGATAGTTCATTTCAAAGCATTTGATCCCGATCTATCCTTAAATCTTGTTTTCCATCAACTGGTGAGATCCCTCTTCAGCTCAGATCTAGATCTGCACCATAACCCAATCAGAGTATTCCAGATCTAACACTTTATGATATATTCAATAATTCAGAAGATGCTTTGCCAAATGATCTCCTTCCTCTTTTATAGCCTTAGTCCTTTCTCAATACCACGGTCCAAAACCATAGGATCAAAAAACTCTTGGACTAATACCATGAACCAACCATGAAAGTGCGTGAGATCAACACTTTTGGATGCAATACCACGGACCAAAACCATAGGATCAAAAACTGTCGGACTAATACCATGAACCAACCATGAAAGTGCGTGAGATCAACACTTTTGGATGCAATACCACGGGCCAAAACCATAGGATCAAAAACTGTCGAACTAATACCATGAACCAACCATGAAAGTGCGTGAACTTTTCTCTTGCATGAAGGGAACTTTTCTCTGCATGAAAGTGCGTAAACTTTTCTCTACATGAAATAAACTTTTCTCTCCATAAAAGTGTGTGAACATTTCTCTACATGAAATAAACTCTTCTCTGCATAAAAGTGTGTGAATTTTTCTCTACATGAAATAAACTTTTCTCTGCATAAAAGTGTGTGAACGTTTCTCTACATGGAATAAACTTTTCTCTGCATAAAAGTGCGTGAACTTTTCTCTACATGGAATAAACTTTTCTCTGCATAAAAGTGTGTGAACTTTTCTCTACATGAAGGAAACTTTGTTGCACTATAATTTATCAAATAAATTTGCTGCACCATAATTTATCATTTGAGATGAGTGGGTTTCCATCAAGTACAACATATGTATCATAATGCCAACAATCTCCCCCTTTGGACTTGATGGCAACAACAACCAATCATTCTCCCCCTTTGACATCAAGGGCAAAGGGTTATGCTCCCCCTAAGAACATGCTCCCCCTGACTATAAACCAGATCTGCAAAGAAGAACCATAATCCATCAAACACCATAAATGAACATGAAAGAGATAGAGACGTATTGCAGCAATATTCAAACCAGCATCCATGATCTCCTTCTGTACTTCCTCCATAATGCCAACAATGCATGATATGCTCCCCATGAACCTGTGCCATTCGATCTTTGACCAATCCGCAACCCAGCACATGTACGCATATACTTCAGATGAACCTTGCGTACAACCAACAATCAGAAGAGATTCAACAACAAGATGATGCATCAACAACCCCCAGCTTTTGCCTGAGGTATTCAAAGGTCTCCCTAGGCAATGGTTTGGTGAGTATATCAGCAACCTGTTCCTTAGAAGGAACATACTCCAACTTTACCTTTTGTTAAAGCACTTGTTCCCAGAGAAAGTGATACTTGATTGGTATGTGCTTGGTTTTTGAATGCGTGACTGGGTTCTTTGAAATGCTGATTGCACTTGTATTATCACATAAGATGGAGATGGGTGGTGTACAAGTGATTTGAAAATCCTGCAAGGTTTGCATCATCCAAAGAAGTTGAGTGCAGCAAGATGCAGCAGCAACATATTCTGCTTCAGCTGTAGACAAGGCAATTGAACTCCGTTTCATGCTGAACCAAGATACTAATCTGGAACCCATAAAGAATGCACCACCACTTGTGCTCTTCCTGTCATCCACGCTTCCGGCCCAATCTGCATTAGTATAATCATGAAGTGTGAGATCTGTATCTCTAGGATACCATAAGCCATAATTTTGAGTCCCTTGAAGATATTTGAAGATTCTCTTTACTGCCTGAAGATGAGTTTCCTTTGGATTTGCCTGAAATCTTCCAACTATTCCCACTGCATGCATGATGTCTGGTCGGGTACCTGTCAAATAAAGTAGACTTCCAATCATAGATCTGTAGGTTGGTTGATGTACTGCTGTTGATTCATCATTTGCACTAAGGCTACATCCTGTGACCATGGGTGTACATACTGGTTTTGCATCTTCCATGCCATATTTCTTCAAAATCTGCTTGAGATACTTGGTTTGAGACAAGAAGATCCCTCCTTCCTTTTGTTGGATTTGCAGGCCAAGAAAATATGTCAATTCTCCAAGCAAGGACATTTCGAATTCTTTCTGCATCACCAAGGCAAAGCTTTGACTCATAGATTCTTCATTGCTGCCAAAGATAATGTCATCTACATACACAACAAGTATTAGCAATTTGTCATTTTCAATTTTTATATAAAGATTGCTATCTGCTGATCCTTTTGAAAAACCTTGTTGATGAAGATATTTGTCCAAACGATAGTACCAAGCCCTTGGAGCTTGTTTAAGACCATAGAGAGCCTTTTTCAGTCTGCATACAAGATTTGGATCATTTCCAAGAATGAAACCATCTGGCTGCTCAATGTATACTTCTTCTTCTAAGTCTCCATTCAGAAAGGCTGATTTCACGTCCATTTGAAATACTTTGAACTTTTGAAAGCTTGAGAGAGCAAGGAACATTCGGATGGCCTCAAGTCTTGCAACAGGAGCAAAATTTTCCTCAAAATCTATTCCTTCTTGCTGCGCATACCCTTTACAAACAAGTCTTGCCTTGTTTCTAATTACTTTCCCATTTTCATTCAACTTATTTTTGAAGACCCATTTTGTCCCTATAACATTCTTATCCTTTGGTCTAGGAACCAACTCCCAAGTTTTGTTCTTTTCGATCTGCTCAAGTTCTTCATCCATTGCTTTGACCCAACATTCATCTTTGCATGCCTCTTTTACATTTTGTGGTTCAGTGGAGGAGAGTAATGCCAAATAGCTTGAAGCTTCTGCAATTGTTCTTCTTGTTTGTACACTTGCTTCTTTCTGCCCCAAAATCTAAGATTCTGGATGATTCTTCTGAACGTACCGGGATGGAGTCTTCTCTTCTATCCTTATCTGTTCCTCTGGTGCTTCTTGAGGTTCTTCTTCTTCATCATTCTGTCTTTGAGGGTAGTCTTCATCTTCTTCGATATTTTCATGATTTACTTGCCTAGGAATGTATCCCTTTTCATCAACCACTACATCAATGCTGTCAACAATTCTTCCAAGTCTTTTATTGTAGCACTTATATGCTTTGCTGTGTGGAGAATAACCAAGAAGAATGCCTTCATCTGCTCTAGGTTCAAGTTTTCCAAGTTGCTCATCAGTATTCTTAATATAGCATTTGCTCCCAAAGATTTTGAAGTGCTTTACCGAAGGAGTCTCACCATACCAGAGCTCATGAGGAGTTTGAGTGTTGTTCACTTGGACATTTGTTTTGTTGAGAATAACAACCGCAACATATGTGGCTTCACCCCAGAAAGTTGCAGGAGTTCCAGATTCATCCAGCATAGCACGAGCCATTTGTTGGACTGTTCTGTTCATCCTTTCCACCACTCCATTTTGCTGAGGAGTTCTAGCTGTAGAGAATTCTCTTCTTATCCCATGTTCTTCACAGAAATTGAAAAATTCATTTGAGGTAAACTCCCCACCTCTGTCAGACCTGAGGCACTTAATTTTATAACCTGATTCATTTTCAACCAAGGCTTTGAAGGATTTGAATTTCTCGAATGCTTCGTCTTTGTGCTTCATAAGTCCTAACCGAACAAACCTGGAGAAATCGTCAATGAATAATATCAAGTATTCTTCTCCTCGAGGTGTCATTTTCCTAAATGGACCACATACATCTGTATGGACTAGCTCAAGAGGAATGCTAGCTGATCCTTCCTTCTCTGGAAAGTTAGTTCTGGTTTGCTTTCCAAACTGACATGATTTGCATATGGTGTTGTCTGGAATTTTGATATCTGGAAGACCAAGAACTGCCTGATATTTGCATGCTTTCCTTATTTGTGAAAAACTTAGATGCCCCAACCTCCGGTGCCATAACCAGTGTTCATCATCCTTGCTCAAATAGCATTGTTGTTGTCCTTCTTCAAATATGTATAGATTATTTGGAGTTCTTCTACCTTTGATCACTGCTTCACCTGTATCAAGATCACGAACACGACATCCGTTTGATCTAAATATCACCTCGGTTCCTTGATCACACATCTGGCTGACACTTAGAAGATTATGCTTCAATCCATCAACATACAAAACATTTCCAGCTTTGACCTTTTCCTTTAACTGAGCAGTGCCTTTTCCTTTTATAACTACAGGAGTATCATTTCCAAAAGAGACTTTCTTTCCCTTTTCTAAAGCAAAATATGATTCAAGTTTTTCTTTATCACCTGTCATATGTTTCGAACATCCACTGTCAATGTACCATAGATTTTCTTGTCCTTCTGCATAAAATGCTATCCCACATCTTTCTGTTTGTGGTTCCTTTATTCTCCATGTTCTGGTGCTTGAGGCTTGATCCTTTGTCTACTGAAACCTGCTCCTACATTCAGAATCTTCATGACTAAAGTTATTGCAAATAGAACATTCAACTTCATTTTCAAGAGCCGAAAAGTTGCTATAGGTCCTTTTTGTAATCTCGATCATACTTCTTTGTTTTTGAGCTTCTCTAGTCATGATTGTTTTATATGCAACACATTGAGCTACTTTGTGACCAAAGTTATGGCAAGAGAAACATTTCCCATTGAAGAAACTTCTGTGATTATCAAATCTACCGGCCAAATGATTGTAATTTCTATTGTCATCCATTCTTGAAGCAAATTGAGAAGATTTTACCTGTGGCTGGTTGTAGCTTTTGTTCATCCTTAAGACAGATTGACCCTGGTTTACCTGATAGTCTTTGTTCGTTCTTGATGTAATTCGTCCCTGCTTTACCTGGTGATCTCCATTGTGCTTTTGCTCATTCCTTCTTGCTGCATCAAGATAACTCTTTGAGGTGGATGCATGAGATGTTTCTCCATTATACCCCAGACCTGTCTTGTTTAGCAGAGAACGTTGTACATTGATGATCTCATCCAGAGTTTCAGATCCTTTGACAAACTTAAGATTAATAGCCTTTGTTTTCTCAATTTCTTTTCTAAGGCCAACAATTTCACCTTCTAACTTTTCAAGATATTTTTCTTTTTCATCAATTTGAAATTGTAGAGTATCAATGATCATATTCTTTTCTTCTATACATGTCTTAAGTCTAGAAATCTCTTCATAAAAACTATCCACATCTATAGCATCCATGTAATCATCATCTTCAAATGCCATTAAAATTTTATAGTCATTACCTCGTTCATCTTCATCACTATTTGATAGAGCATCACTGTCTTAATGAGTGTAGTAGATTTTCTTATTTGCATTTTGTTTCTTGTTCCATCTGGCAGGTTCCTTTCCTTTGTCAATCTTATCCTTATGAGGACATTTGGCAGCATAATGACCTACTCTTCCACAAGAAAAACATTTAAAAGGTAGCTTACCTTTGAACCTTCCAGTACCCCGTTGAAGATTTCTGACAAAATTTGATTCTTCTTCTTCTTCTGGCACGTGACTTGATTCATAGTAGTCTCCTTTGCCTGAAGCCTTAAAAGCAGCTTCTCTCCTGTCTGATGGACCTCCTTTTCTCATTTCATAAGCAGTTAGAATTCCATGTAGCTGAGACATAGTAAGAGTTCGTAGATTTTCCTTTTCTTCTATTGCAGACACTTTAGATTCAAACTTGGGGGACAATGATCTTAGGACTTTTTCAACCACAATAGCCTCTTTTATTTCTTCACCCAAGTTTTTCATACAATTAACAATCTCATCTACCTGAAGGAAATAGTTAGCCACACTTTCATCATTATACATTCTGAGATTCTCATACTGAATCCTGAGGGTTTGAAGTTTTGCACGTTTTACCTGTTCATCTCCTTCGTAGCTCAAAACAATCTTGTCCCATATTTCTTTTGCGGATTTATATTGCATAACCTTCACGAATTCATATTGAGATAGACATCCTAGAAGAGTATTAACCGCCTTTGCATTTGTTTCATATTTCTTCTTCTCAGCTGAATCTGTAGGAGTAGCTGATGGAAAAGTATACCCTGTTTCTATAATGTCCCATATTTCTGTACCCAAAGATTGAAGATAGGCAGTAACTCTTACCTTCCAATATATGAAGTTTGTTCCATCAAAAATCGGTGGCCTAATTGATGCTTCCCTCTCGTAGTTGCTCATGATGTTAGATCTTCCTTCAAGCGATCAAGCTTCTTCAGAAGGACCTGCTCTGATACCAATTGTTGGAAATAATACTGAGAGGGGGGGGGGGGGTGAATCAGTATTATCAGATCAATATAACTTTTTCTCTTTCCATATTAAGATTCATATGTGATGCAACAAGTATATATACATTAAACATATGGTTCAGTTAGTTGATCTCTAATGAGTGCATCAGAACATTATTAACCATATGAGCAGTAAAATAGAACAGATCATCACACACAAGAAGTACACATGAACACCATGATGTAAGGTGGAAACCCAATGTGGGTGAAAACCACCTACTGCAAGTCGTCTCAATCTTCTTTAATAAGAAATACCTTTTACAATAGTTCTGTACTGGTGCAGACTTATACCAGTACACAGGCTTCTACCTGCAGAAGGCTACAACCTTCTCTCGTTCTCCAGACTCTCCTGGAAGGGAGCTACAACCCCCTTTGCGCAGGCTGCTACCTTCTGAGATGCTCCAACCTTTACTTGTTTTCCAGCTGCTACTAGAAGGGAGCTACCACCCCCTTGGCTCTTGTACTAGCTGATGTACTAGTACGTAGGTGCGGACCTACCGAAGGCTACAACCTTCTCTTTCTTCCTCCAGGTACCGCATTTCATCAATTTTCAGACTGGATACACTGAAGCACAACATCATAATCTGAAAGGCCACGTTTCATCCAATTTTCATACTGGACCCATCAATATCATTGAAGCACATAATCAATCAATCTTCTGAATCACCCAAACACTAGATCAATACATATACAAGGATAATATATGTGTTAGCACCCAGATCTAGTCCATCAGATCACATAAATATGACCCATTATGATCCTGATCCAATATTAGTTCTCATCCATCAATACTGAAGCTAAACACAATCAACCAAACAGGATATGCATAATACTGACACCTTTAAACTGTCATCAGAACCCATCAACACCCAGAACCACCTGTGACTTGAAATATCATAGCTCAAATTGTATACGCTACTACAATGAACCAAACCTGCATACATACGTGCTTACACCAAAGCCAACCCGCGTACAGATCTATAAATATTCAAATATGACTTGCAGCGATTTCAAACTCAAGTTATACCCAGTTCAGATCATTACAAGCATCAGTATACAGATCTAGAATAAGCATAATCAAATATATAGAGATAGTTCATTTCAAACCATTTGATCCCGATCTATCCTTAGATCTTGTTTTCCATCAACTGGTGAGATCCCTCTTTAGCTCAGATCTAGATCTGCACCATAACCCAATCACAGTATTCCAGATCTAGCACTTTATGAGATATTCAATAATTCAGAAGATGCTTTGCCAAATGATCTCCTTCCTCTTTTATAGCCTTAGTCCTTTCTCAATACCACGGTCCAAAACCATAGGATCAAAAAATTGTTGGACTAATACCATGAACCAACCATGAAAGTGCGTGAGATCAACACTTTTGGATGCAATACCACGAACCAAAACCATAGGATAAAAAACTGTCGGACTAATACCATGAACCAACCATGAAAGTGTGTGAGATCAACACTTTTGGATGCAATACCACGGGCCAAAACCATAGGATCAAAAACTGTCGAACTAATACCATGAACCAACCATGAAAGTGCGTGAACTTTTCTCTTGCATGAAGGGAACTTTTCTCTGCATGAAAGTGCGTAAACTTTCTCTACATGAAATAAAATTTTCTCTGCATAAAAGTGTGTGAACATTTCTCTACATGAAATAAACTCTTCTCTGCATAAAAGTGCGTGAATTTTTCTCTACATGAAATAAACTTTTCTCTGCATAAAAGTGCGTGAACGTTTCTCTACATGGAATAAAATTTTCTCTGCATAAAAGTGCATGAACTTTTCTCTACATGGAATAAACTTTTCTCTGCATAAAAGTGCGTGAACTTTTCTCTACATGAAGGAAACTTTGTTGCACTATAATTTATCAAATAAATTTGCTGCACTATAATTTATCATTTGAGATGAGTGTGTTGCCATCAAGTACAACATATATATCATAATGCCAATAAATAATACTGAGAGGGGGGGTGAATCAATATTATCAGATCAAGAATTTAATTTTCAAATATGAATTGTATATGCTACTTCAGCTCAATGAACTAACATGTATAAACAACTGTACTTAATGCAACCAGTGTATATGCAGAGATCTTTTGATTTACCCAAATTATCATACATTGAACTTTAACCAGTATATCAAAAATTCATTAGACAGTGCAGTAAAAGCAGAATAAAGCATCACACATAAGCAACACACATGAACACCAAGATATAAGGTGGAAACCCAATGTGGGTGAAAACCACTTACTGTTGCCGTCTCTGTCTTATTTTAATAATAAGAAAATTATGTTTACAATTTTGTACTGGTGCAGTCTTTTACCAGTACGCAGGCTTCTACTTGCAAAAGGCTACAACCTTCTCTCATTCTCTAGCTACTACTAGAAGGGAGCTACAACCCCCTAGCTCTTGTACTAGCTGATATGTTTACTAGTACGTAGGCGCCAGCCTACAGAAGGCTACGACCTTCTCTTTTTCTTCAGGGACCACGTTTCATAAATGTTCAGACTGGATCCATCAACAACATCATAAGTGTAATTCAATAATCAAATATATCTGCATCAACCAATCACCTTTTGAACCAACCATTACCGAATCAATCAATCACCTTGAAAGCCCATCAATCTGATCATTCAGAATGCTGTCACCAGAATATAGTAACTAGCACCCAAGCTAGAACCCAGAACACTGCAACAACAAACAGAAGCAACTAAAACATATTTTATAAGGTATATGCTACTTCCATGTGTCGAACTTGCGTGCATACATGCTTTCCTCAAAGCGAACCAGCGTATAGATCTGCAAATCAAATTTATGATGTATACGCCACTTTGATATGCAGAACCAGTGTGTATACACTCCTTTTCTAAAGTGAACCTGTGTACAGATCTGTAAATGATGATTTAAACATTACAAATATTCCAGACTTCAGTCATACCCAGATCATCATATTTACAGACTACAACATGCACCATTTATTCAGATATATGATCAAACCATGTAAAGATAATTCACTTCAACCCTTAAGATCCTAATACATCATTAGATCTTATCCTTCACCAAGCACTGAGGTTCATCCTTGGTTCAGATTGAGCATAGCACCATAAGCCAATAACCTGCATATTAGATCTCACTCTTCATCAGATATTCGATACTTGCACACCTTGGCCTAATGATCTTCTCCTCCTTTTATAGTTTTAGGCCTTTCTCAATACCATGGACCAAAACCACTTAGGACCAATACCTTGGACCAAATACCTAGGGTCAATACCTCGAACCAGATATCTTGGACCAATACCATGGACCAAATACTTCGGACCAAAAATTTAGTTTTCCAAGGTATACGCATTTTTCCTTCTGTGAAAGTGCGTGTGTATGTATATGCAACTTGTATACAGTGAACCGGAATGTATACACAGCTTGGTCAACGGTGAACCAGCGTATACCTCTCTTTCTTCATTCCGTGAAGACTGATCTGTCATTCTTTTTTGTTTACCTGCTATACTGTGATCTTTCATCTGAGTGAGTTGCCTTCTAAACTAATTCCTTGAAGCTGCCCTGCATTTCATCACATCTGTAAACACTACTGTCATGAATTCTGTCACATCTGATATCTCTTCTGTAGATTCATCTAGTTACCATATACAAGTGAGTTGTTCTGCTATAGGTGGGTTTCCATCAAGTACAATACATACATTATAATTCCAACACAATGAACACCACTTACCCCAAATAGTGGAGTGTTAGAGCCACAACTGCTCTCCAAAAAAGCTATTTCTATCTCTCCAATGCATTGTGGGAGAAGCCAAGGTAAAAAATCCTTTGCTTGAGTAATGAGGCTTCTTTTATAACTAGAGGCATGAATTTTCATATCCCCATGACTCTTGAGTTTCTCATATGGATTTTCAACTTCTGATGGCCCTTATACTTCTATACAACTCTTGTACTTCTAGATGACTTTTCAACTTTTTTATGAGTTTTGGAATTACATTTCTTTTAGACTTCTCCATCTGGTTCTTTTGTCCATATATGAATCTTGGACTTTGTCATATTTGTACTTACAATAATTACCTAAATACATCATTATTTCCACGTCACCATTTGGTGACAACATGATAGGTTACTAATATTGATGACTTGGACTTATAGTGATTAATGACATGGACTTTCTTGAGAGGTGACAATGTTGCCACTTGTTTCTTCAATCTTGCATGCAACTTTCATGTTTTGTTTGTCTTACCCTCTAAAGTTTCTCAGATCATATGGAGTTTTTATGGACCACTTTAATCATCAGGGTTCCAATGTTCTTCATCTTGTTGCATCATGTGATTTGTTCTCGAATGCTTTCTTAAGTTTCTCCTTTCGACATATCTCTTCATGCATCCTTGCCATGCTTTTCTAAAACACCTGCAACTAACACCACTCCTGGAAATCAAATATTCACCCAAAAATCTCATATTCTAACATGTTTCATGCAAAAAATAATATCATGGTTCACTAGTGTGCTCAGGAAGAAAATAGGAAGCTTCTAGGCACAAGGCACACTGTCAAGGAGAAAGGGTTGAGCATTGAGACGTGAGGATGCATTGTGCACTCTAGTGGGAAGAGAAATCTTGATAGAGGGTGTAGGGCATAGTCTGAAGGATGAAGGATGCTCAATGATGCTTGTTGATGTGCCATGCACTCAACTGGGAAAGCCTAAGTCACAAGGAGGGCATAGGGCGTGGTGTGAAGATTCAAGAGGGATTTGATGTTCATTTTTGATGTGCAATGTTCTTAGGTGAGGGCACAAAGCATAGTGTCAAGGCTTAAGGAAGGCCAATTGAGCATTGTTGATGTGTTGTGCACTCAACTAAGAGAGAGGCTTGCTAGAGGGCACAATTTGCAAAGACAAGGAGATCCTATTGCTTGAGATTGTGCTATGTGATTGGGAGGGGCTCAAGGCATAGTCTGAACAAGGAAAGGGGTCCCAAATAAGCCTTAATATTGTGCTATGCACTCTCTTAGTCTTAGTGGGGCCATCTTATGTAAACCAAAAATTGTTTAAGTCTGGAAGATAAGACAAGTGGAAAACACAATAAATTATGAGTAAAATCAAGTGTGACACATACCAACTCATTAGTGAAACTTAGAAAGGATAGAATATTGAGAAATACACATAAAAACTCCATTTTACAAGCATTATCCAAGTATAACAGAGAAAGTGTGTGCGACTGCAACCAAAAGTGTCGTTTTATAACTAGTAAGTGTGTTATGACCATGGAATGCACCATAGATTTTCTAAACAATGAAACGACACTTAGGAAATACCAAAAACACTTGAAACATCTAAAATAACATGAAGCGACACTTCGTAACCAAAGTGAAACTTGATATGATAGTTAGGTAGGCTCCAAAATTCAAATGTAACAAAATTTTGGAGGGTGTTGTAGCGGCGAAAAAACTTGGCAACACACTAGGCAAACTTCAGCTTCTCTTCCTAGAAATAGATTTCAATAAAGGTTTGGCCCTTTAGGAATTATCAATTCATTGATTAGATTATATTAGTTTCCCCATTCAACCCGATTATAGAGGTAATATCCATCATTCCTTTCCTTGGTTTCACACACAAATATTATGTCATATCATAATTGTTTCAATTCAGGAAAGGGTAATATATACTTGCAAGTTTAGAATATTCAGATTATGAGTTTCATCTCTAGTGTTTCTCTATTGATAGCAGGCCTGGAAATTACCCCGACAGAGTCAGTATAGGAGAAAAAGCATTTATTCGTATCAAGTGAGCCTAGACAGTACCTTGATGAAGTTACTTGCTTCACCTCTCTACGTAGGAATTATTTCTCTACTTTCACCCTTAATTTATTTTATATATGTAATTGTTCTTTGGCACTTATTATTTCAATGGGGTAGAAGAGGGATCCTAACTTATTGAGAGCAGAAGAGGTTTCCCCTTTAGAGAAATATTTATATAACCTCTGATATAGGTGTGTTTTCTATATATTATCCCCTTATATTTTATTTACTTGATTGGATAAGCATGTAAAACACCAAGTAGATACAAAATCAAATTGAGGAGTTGAGACACTAGAATAGATGTGGGTCTCATATTTCTATTCAAGGTTATCTTCTTGAATGTATCATATTTTAAATTTGTACCTAACCTGACCTAAGGCATCTTCCCAAACAAAGAAGAATAACTAACATATAGCCAAATGTTGTGGTTTCCACATTCCCTCATTTATTTCACCACATAGCCCTTCAAATCCATGCACTCTTTCACATAAGGTATTATTTATGTACAATGACCAAGACACAGAAAAAAATACAGGACATGACTTGAGTTTACAAGAATATAATATATGATAAACAATAAAAAAGAAATAAAATTGTACAAGGAACGCAACTTCGAGCTGATTTTGAAAATATTTCTTCAAATGTTGGTTTTTAACGGGAAGAGGGTCAGACCTCCCATCTAAGGATTTCAACTTGAAATCATTATGATATATTTTTTATTCAATGGTAAAAGAGCCTATCCATAGAGATTGGAACTTCATGTGTTTTCCTTTATCTTCATGGGCTTTATCTCAATTCAATACTAAGTCACCCACATCGAAACCCTTAGTCCCTAAATATTTCTTATTGAATGAGCGATTGATATGGTTTTGGTGTACGACAAATATTTCTTTAGATTTGAGCCTTTTCTTCCTCAATTTTAAGCAAGGTATATAACCTACTTTGCACCAGGAAGCACGGTTTTCCTTAGGACTCTTAGGAAAGTTGCAAGGCTGGGAGATACATGTTAGATGGTTTTAAGAGAGGGTTTAGGAGTTACACGGTCAACCCATAATGCATTCACCAAAGCATTGTGATAGTTTCTTTGTTTAGAGAAGATGGTCATCTCGATTATGTGAATGAGATTCTTGTTGGCTTATTCTACTAAATCGTTTCCCTGTGGGTAATAATTTGATGCATGCTTCAATACAATACAATTTTTTAATGTAAACTCATAAAGTTTCAATGAGGAAAAATAAGTTTCATTATCAAAGACAAGAGATGTTGGAATGCTGAACCTAGTTATGATTTTCTACTTTAGAAATTGGGTGACTTCCTAGTCATTGACTTATCTTATTGGAACTACTTCTGCCCACTGAGTGAATCTGTTGTGGTTAAAATTTATTGGTGTTTCTTCTATTAATGTGTAAATATCTCACCAATAACATCAAGTCCCCATTATTGAAAAGGTTCCTCGACTGTTATTGGTATCAGTGGGGTGGATGACTTGTTATCTCGTCCTACACATCTTTGACATTCTGAGCACTTACAGGCATAAGTATGAGCATCCTTAAATAAAGTGGGACAATAATAACTAGCCCTCATTATTTTATGCGTAGTTGTGTCACCCACGAAGTGTCCACCTGCTAGACCATCGTGCAAATATTTTAATACCTTTTATATATCCTGAGGATCTATCCATCTTAGCAGGAAACCATTATGGTTACTTTAGAAAAAGAAAAAAAAACAAAAAAACAAAAAAAAAAACAAAAAAACAAAACAAAAACAAAAACAAAACAAAACAAAAAAAAAAAAAAAAAAACAAAAAAAAAAAAAAACAAAAACAAAAGACAAAAAAAACAAAACAAAAAAAAAACTCCATGTATCAGCTAGTAAGATATAGATTTAAGGTGAATTTTCCTTTTCGACTTATTCAAAAAATGTGTGGGAAAGGTGCCATGTTCTAGGTATTGCCGTATATATGAATACCAAGGTGTGATTGAGCTTGTTGAAGGAACCTGTTCAAGGTTATAAATATTTCCTATTCCCATCCTAAAAGATCTTCATGTAGAGAATCCCTTACTTCTGTTGCAAGTTGACAGAGGCCATGGCCCTTAAGTGTATGAACTAGTTTAAACTCTAGACCATATTCTTGTAACAAGGTCATCCAGTTCACCCTCTTCTCACCCAATTCCTATTATATGAAGAGCCTTTTGACCACTAGATGAGGCACATATATAATCGTGTGGGCTTTGAGTAGATAGGGCCTGAATTTCTTAACTGCTTTTTATACTGCATAGGCATGTTTATCAATAGCAAGATAGTTCAACTCTAACCCCTATAAACCAGCACACATAAAATATATAGGTTGTTCATTTCCTTCATTATCC
The DNA here is from genome assembly GCA_031772625.1 of Pinus tabuliformis. Lineage (NCBI taxonomy): Eukaryota > Viridiplantae > Streptophyta > Pinopsida > Pinales > Pinaceae > Pinus > Pinus tabuliformis. The sequence goes on along the minus strand of CM062810.1, from coordinate 278,505,439 downwards.
TTTTGCATTAATACAACCGTGATAGGTCAATTAGAAGAAAAGGTATGTAACAGGAAGTATTTTCCATAATCCAGACTACAGTGTAGGAGTGTCAACGATAAATTTCTTAATACGGGAAAAAGCATCATTTTACCTTTTATCCAATTTGTATATTGCATCTTTCTTAATCATATCTTGCAGTGGCTTGACAATATGAGCATAATCAGAGATGAAAAATCGCAGGAAATTAATGTTTCCTAGGAAAGATTGCATAGCTTTCTTATTTACAGGAAAAGGGATTTGAGTTATAGTTTGGACTTTTTCAAGATCAACGTTGATTCCTCTTTTAGCAATGATGTGTCCCAAGATAGTACTTATGACACACTGAATATGCTCTTTTTGGGATGCAAAGAAATCCCATATTTATGACATCACTCGAATATCTACTTCAGATGATGCAAATGGTTTGATATTTTCTTTGAAAATATAGTTACATCATCCAAATAAACTACTACACTTTATCCAATTAGACCAAAAAACGTGATGTCCATATCCCTCTGGAAAGTAGCGTTGACATTACTAAGTCTGAATGGCATACACTTGAATGCAAAAGTTTCCCACTTTATTCTAAAGGTGGTATTTAAGCGATCTAGTTCTGCTACTAACACCTGATTGTATTTGGAGAACCCATCTAGTAGCGATAAATTCTCTGACCTAAACATTGTTTGGGGTATCTATTCCTTAGATGGAATTGGGTAATCATCTTTATCTAATGCCTAGTTGAGGTTACGAAAATCAACACATAGTCGTATCTCACTAGAATTTTTCCTAACAGGGACCAATTTGGAAACCCAAGTAGAATGTCTTACTTTAAAGATTATATGAGAATCCAACAACTTCCTTAACTCCTTTTTGATGAGGGTTTCAATCATCGGATGAACCTTTATAAGCTTTTGTTGATATGGCTTCACCTCTTCTTTAATCAGAATGACATGCTAGATAATATGTGTATCATATGTCTTTAAATCATTGTATGTTCATGTAAACACATCATGGTATTTCTTGAAAAGACAAATAAATGCCTTCCCTTCTTTTGGGAAACAACATGTACCGAGATTTAAATATTTCAGATCATCGTGTATTCCCAAGTTCAAATGATAAATTTGAGCTTTGAGACTTGGTTTTAATTGGTCCTTTGAAGTGATTTTGCAGGTTGTAAAGTTTTTCTAGAGACACCACACCCTTAAGCATAGTATTTCCTTTCAATAGTTCAACTTCTTCCTGCAAAGATTTATCATGCCCATCTTCATCAATGAATGCATCTTTGAATATGTCCACATTTGCCATAAAATGCAATATCTACAATTCGTCATTAAAAACATGGAAGTTAGTAAATTTATCAGGCACGAAAGTTTTATAAATAATCTCTATAAAAAAACAATTGCTTAAAGGTTACTACCATACATCACCATACATCTTGCTGGTAGTTTCTTAAATTTGGTGATACACAATGGATATTGTTACATACCTTACGGGTGACAATATTTGAATCACCAATTACCTTAAGCACTTCCTTTGTGGAGTAAGATTAAAAGAGCACATTAGTGATATTACTAGAAATAGGTCTGATAAATCAGGTCTTGCAGAGCATGCTTGTTCCTCCTCTCACTATATATGCATGGAACAAGCTAAATTAATCCACAAGGAAGACCACTATTTAAAAAGAAGAATTAAAGAGGCAATAGAAATTGAAAAATCTTCTAATAATATGAATAGGGATGATGGTCATAAACTAAGTAATACCTGGAAACCCTTGCTAAACAAAATAAAGTAACTTTAATTTATACAAATTCTCCCTTAAGACAACATTTACAGCTCAAAAATTAAATAAATTAAAATTAACATATATATATATATATATATATATATATATATATATGCATAAATTATTAACTAAATTCTATTAATTAATTAATTAAAATTTAAACTAAATTTAAAATTAATTTAATTAATTAATTAATTAATTAATTAATTAAATTGATTTTATTTTAAATTTAATTTAAATTAATTTTATTTTTAAATTAGGCCAAATTAATTTAAGTGAATTAATTTTATTTTTAAAATAGTTTTAAATTTATTAATTAAGCTAAATTTAAAAATTAATTAATTAATTAATATAGTTTTAAATTTATTAATTAAACTAAATTTAAAATTAATTTAATTAATTAATTAAATTGATTTTATTTTAAATTTAGTTTAAATTATTTTTATTTTTAATTTAGGTCAAATTAATTTAGGTAAATTTAATTTTAATATAGTTTTAAATTTATAAAAAAAATAAAAAATAAAAAATAAAAAAATTTAAAACAAAATTAAAATTTATTTAATCCATTTATTAATAAATTGATGAAAATCAAGCTGACCTCTCCAAACCAAAGTTATCTATCCATCCTTCTATTAATAGGTTCTCATTTTCTTGACTTTCTCTTCTCAAAATGCAGATCTCATTACCCTGATGATGGACTCACCTAGCTAGTCCGAAACGTCGGTTTAAAAATTGCTCACAGGTCTTTCCATTAATTAAATACCTCCAGCTTTGTCTAGTTTTTTTTAATGTCTTAAATTGCTCTACATAAATTATCAATCCCGGTATCGTAAACTGATGAAGTGTGGTGCACCATATGTGCTTAGTTAACCTTTTTTCTTACTTTGTTGTTTTATAGTTTTTATCTTGTTTTGGGGTTTTGTTCTTGTTGATCTCCTAAAGTGTCTAATGCAAATGGAAATCCTATTCTAAGGTCTTAAGAATACTTTTAAAGGTTAAGTATGGATAGAGATTTCAAGACAAGGTTTATGTCCCTTATGGTAACTTCCAAAACTTAGCGCTTCAAAAGATCTCAAAACATGTTATTGATCAAATCAGTACTTGAACAAAAGTGTAAATATGCAGCTACTTAAATCAAACAAAAGATGAAATACTGATCATGAAATCACTGTCTCTGTTGTTTATCTAAATACAGAAATAAAAGTTAAGCTATTGCACTCAAACAAATCAAAAACTGCAAACTAATAAAAGTAAAATCAATTTACTTCATTCATAGTTTGATAGCTCGCCAAGTAGTCTAAGCTATGGCTTTAGGAGATAACATCAATGATATGAAAAATTTGATATCTAATTGCAGAAAAATAAAGCTAAAATCAAATCACATCATTCATAGTCCGATAGCTCGCCAGGCAGTCTAAGCTATGGCTTTAGGAGATAACGTCAATGATATGAGCAGTTTGATATCTATTTGCAGAAAAGTAAAACTAAAATCAAATCACATCATTCATAGCCCGATAGCTCGCCAAGTAGTCTAAGCTATGGCTTTAGGAGATAATGTCAATGATATGAGCAATTTGATATCTAAACTAACTGACAAAGCAAATGAATAAGACTGAAATCAAAGCATAACTGAAATTGAAAAGCTAAAACAAAGTCAGCAGAGAGGCAAATCTCATGTCACTATTTGATGCAAAAACATGTAAAGAAAACTAATCTACAATCAACCAGTTTAACACACTTGCATGAATTAAAATTGCATGAATGGAAAATCTAATCTATCAAACTTGAAAGCAATAAAATGACATAATGAAATCAAAGTAAAATTACAAAATAAAATCTACTCTACCTTACATTCTAATGTGCTCCATGACATCTACTTCACATCTCCTTCCATGTTGAGAACATCAAAGCTTTATTCAAATTCTTCAAAAGTACAAAGTACAACAAAGCTCTCCAAAGCTTTCAAAAGCCATCAACAAAGAACTACAAACTCCAAGCTAAGATAAGACTCACAAGCTAACAAGCTAAGCTCCAAACTCCAAAACTAACTAATGAAGGAGAGAGATCTCATATTTATGCAAAAAGATGAGAAGCCATCTCATTAATGAGAGTCCATGAATCTCTCTCTCTACCTCTAGAGTCTTAATCAAAATAGGAACTGATAAGACACATGTCTTCTTAGAGCTTTAATACAATTAGGAGATGTGACACATATCCTTATGATCCCATGATTCTTTCCACTCAAATTCGAATTTGGCCTTAGAGTGCCACATAAGGGTCTTCTAGAAGCCTCCTTTTGACCTACACATGTCAACAATCTCAACCCACTTGTTAAGTATAAGCATATGCACATTATTTCCTAATTTTTAACCACAAATTCACTTAAAAAGACTAAGAATTAATAAAGTTTGGAAAAGCATAAATGTGGCCCAATGATAATGAAAGTGGGATGAATGTAGTGACATAGTAGTGAAATGGAGGTGATATAATGGACATAATAGTGAAAGTGTAATGGAAATGAATGACATTTTCAAGACTCAACAACCTTGAGGGCAATGACTTTCTTTATTCCCAAAACAAGTGCTTGTTAATTTTAGATAACAATGGTATGTTCTATGCTTTAGCACAATTTACTTCAGTGTTCCTTATGAGCCCAATGAAAATTTCCAATTATTTCTAGTAGGAATCACATTAACTTAAACACAATGATAGTAAATGAAGATAGAACATAAAATCATGTGCAGAAGACAAGCCAATATAAGAGGACACAAGATGTGGTGGATGCGAGGGAAAAACCCCAATGTGGGGAAACCCTTTGATCAAGTTTTCTTATTATTCTTCAATATTTCAATAGAGAGAGAGTACAAATATCAAATTAACTTGCCCAAAAAAATCCTGTCAAATCAGCAGTCAATTGCAGCCTTAACCAAAAAGTCAATGGTGGTCAAAGAAGCTCTGAAATGTCCTCCAAGAAGCTCTATCAACGGCAGATAAATTTGACCTTCCAAGAGGGTCAAAGTCAGCCCAAATAGATTGGTCAAACCAGTCAAAGGAGAGAGAAAACCCTGTCGTAAATTATGTAGTCAAATCTGTAGTCAACACTAAAGTCAACTCAGTCAACCCATCCCAAACTCCTCAAAAATTGTGCCACTAAATGCGACCTCCAAAAATCGAAATTATGCCCATAAGAATTAAGTCAACACTGGCCAAAAGCACCCAAGTCAACGCTGGACAACACTGTTCTATTTTCCTAAAATTTGGCTAGCAAACAAACCCATAAATTCATCCTCCTTTCACACGTGTGAAGTAGACAAGGTTGCCTCCAAGTTGTACGAACCCATCAAGAGAGGAGAGAGGGAGATATGTGATTATATGATTGTTGTCCAAATTAGAGATAGGTCACTCCCATTTATACACTTCATTGAGGGTGATGAGACACATTTATTGGGCTTCATGAGCTTACATTTGATTGAGGCCGACCTTGACAATTTGTGCATGAGAGAGAATAAATTCAAAATTCTATTTCTGTTGTCAGAATGAGATGATATTTATATCAAAATTGGACCTCTTGAAAAGAGGAATCCAATGCAATAATCATCTCCATCATATGAGTTTTCCTAAGGTCGAATTTGGCCCTAGTTTCCAATTTTAACACTCCCTCTCAACTAGGGAGAATTCCACCTACCAATCCATTTGTCATCATGATGCCATCTTGTCATCATGTACCATCACTATCATCACTACCCTGCTCTGCTCTACTAGACCATGAAGTAATAATGAAGAACAAGTGATCGAGAGTGAGTCATAAGATCATACCACTCTCCACTAACAAAAGTCAGTCCTCAATCCCAGATCAAGTTGTTGAACACCATGCATCCTATTCATATGGAGTATGGAAGTACACAATGCATCCATCAGTAGTGCTATGGTCCCTGACCATCTTTTCCCAACTCATTGGCTATATGAGAGGTACTTCCCATGAGTCTCGAACTCCATCGATAGGATGTGTGTTGGGTCACGAAAAGAGAAGGTGAACCACTCATCCTTCTCATATGCCATAGGATAAGGTGAACCACTCATCTTATGCATATGTCAATCATAGGGGAAGGTGAACCACTCACCCTACATGCATGTGTCTGGGGAGGGGAAGGTGAACCACTCACCCTACACACATGCCAAACATAATAGGGTATCGCAAGGGAAGGTGAACCACTCACCTTGTATCTAGCACGCCACTAGGGGAAGGTGAACCACTAACCCTATGGTCACTCAAAGCTCCAAGAAGTACCCCAAGCCCCCAGGATCTCCTAGAGCTCTGTGTCCAACTGATAAGGGATCCTCATAGGAGGGTCATTCCACAACTCAAAGTTTTTCTCAGAAGGTTAAGAATTTGGCATTCACCAAAGTCTTCTTGAGAATGTTTGTGACCTTCTCATCCACCTTGATGTGTTGGAGCCTTATTTCTCCCCATTGTACCATAACCTAGATAAAGTGGTACCTGATATCAATGTGCTTGGAGCGGTCATGGAACACAAGATTCTCTGATAGGTGAATCCCACTCTGGTTGTCACAAAATATCACGGTGGTATCCATCACGTTCTAAAATATCTCTCTCAAGAGATTCCTCAACCAAACAGCTTCACAACAGGCCATACTTGCAGCAATGTATTCGGCCTTGGCGGTGCTTAGTGCAACCGAAATCTACTTTCTGCTCATCCAAGATATAGAAGCAGACCCCAGAGAGAAGCAACACCCATACATGTTCTTACCATCCACCACACTGCCAGCCCATTCAGCATATGCATATCCATGTAGTCTCAAATTCCCGACAGTGTATCTTAGTCCATAGTGGATTGTGCCCTGAAGATATCTCAAGAGATTCTTAGTAGTAATCTAATGAATGTGATGATGATCGACCATTAATTGACTCCACGTGCTCACAACGAAGCATATGTTAGGATGGGAGTTGATCAAGAACATCAGGGCCCCCACAAGTTGGCGATACTCAGAAGGGTTTGTTAATCCAAGTCCAACAACACTTCCACATAGATTTTCAAAGTTGAATTCCATTGGGTTAGTCATGGACTTACAATCCACCATCCCACTTCTCTCAAGTAGCTTCACAATGTATTTTCCTTGAGAAAGGAAAATATCCCCTAACTTTTGTCAGACCTTCAAAACTAGGAAGTAATGTGTTAGTCCTAGGTCCTTCATCTCAAATTTAGAAGCCAACTCCCTCTTGCATTGATGAATGAGAGGGTCATCACTTGTCAGAAAGATATCTTCCACATAAAGGGCCAGAATGAAAGGTCTATCCTTTTCAACCTTGAAGTTTAGGTTTGGGTTAGCATCACTCCTTGTAAATCCTAGCTTCATAAGATAGCTATCAATCCTCTCATACCAAGCCCTAGGGTCTTGATTCAACTCATAGAGGGTTTTCTTCAACCTACATACATGTGTCTCATGATATTGAACTTTGAACCCCCCGAATTGTTCCACATAGACTTCCTCCTTAAGTGAACCATTCAACAAGGAAGTTTTGACATCCATCTAGTGTAGGCTCCATCCTTTCAAGGCAACAAGGGCTATGATCAAATGGACGGTGGTATATCAGGAAACTGGTGCAAATATCTCATCATAGTCTACTCCTTCCCTTTGAGAGAATCCTCAAGCTACAAATCTGGCCTTGAAATTTTCAACACTCCCATCAGCTCCATGTTTGATCTTGTAGAGCCATTTTGAAGTGACGACAAACTTTCCCTTGGGTCTAGGAACCACATCCCAGACATCATTCTTCGTGATTGAATCATATTCCTTGTTCATTGCATCCTTCCAAACTTGGTGTTTCACATCTTCTTCAAATGTTCAAGGCTCGAATTTTACAATGGTGCTCATGGTAGCTAAGCACCCTTGGTACCTATTCAACTTCCTACTTTCATAAAATGTCCCCCTAGGGTCAATATGTTTCTCAGCATATTCAAGAGTATATTTGAGCCACAAAGGCATTTTTCTTGAAGTAGTGGGCTCACTAGGATTTGGATCAATGGGATCAGTTGATCAAATAGAGGTTCATCTTGCTTTTCTGCATCAGCATCACCATTGTCCTTCATAGGGATAGGAAGTTCTTCGACTTTTGTAAGAGAAAAATATTCATCAAAAGTGACATCATGACTTAATTCCACTTCCCTTTGACCAAGAACATAGATACTATATGCCTTAGAAGTTTCATTGTGGCCCACAAATGTTCCTTTCTTCCCAGATGCATCTAGTTTGTTTCTTTTCTCTTTCGGTACATGAAAATATACAGGAAAACCAAAATTCTAAAATGAGAAACATCAGGTTTCTTACCAATGAATACTTCTTTGGGTGTCTTGAAGTCCAAATATTTATGTGGGCATCTATCTTGAACATACATAATGATGTTGGCAGCTTCTCCCCATAAGAACTTCAATAGACCTTGGTCATGAAGCATGGCACGGGTGGCTTCTATGATAGTTCAATTCTTCCTTTCGACAACACCATTTTGTTCAGGAGTATATGTAGTAATGGTCTCCCTTATGTCATCTTATCTATAATAGTCTTTGAATTCATTTGACTCATATTCGGTACCATTATCGGTCCTTAATATTTTGATCTTCTTCCTTGTTTAATTCTCAACCAACGCTTTGAAAGAGATGAACCATTTGAACACTTAATCCTTCTTCTTTAAGAAATAAATCCATGTTTTTCAAGATACTTCAGCCACAAAAATATCATAGTACAAATATCCACCCAAATATGTCACGAGAAACATACCTGGTAGATCATAATGAACCAATTGAAGAATATCGGTTGTTTGAGTTTCACTTGAGAGGAATGGTCCCCTTGTATGTTTTCTAGCTTCACAACCCTGACAAACACCTTCATGACCTAAGCTTAATTTGGGAATACCTATGACCATCTTCCTTACCTCAGGTAAGGCTTTGAAATGAAGGTGAGAAGATCTTCATTGCCATAATTCAGATTGAAGAGAAGTATCACAAGTCATTTCTCCCAACGGACTTCCTCCAACCTGATAAAGACCTTCAACCATAAATCCAAGAGTGAATGCATCTCTTGGGTTCCTTTCCCAAACACAAACTTTCCCATAAATGCATGTCACCTTGAAACCTTTGTCTTCCATCGTAGAAATAGAGACCAAATTCTTTTTCAGATCAGGTACCTACAACACTTCTTGTAAGTGGATGGTTTTACCTTGATTTAAGTGAAGATTAATAGTATCAATTCCTTTCATGGGATAAGGGGAATTATCCCAAAGTATAATCTCCATATTCTTCTTCTTTTGAATCAAGTTAGAGAGAGCTTATTTGTACCGAATGAAGTACCTTAAGGCACCACTATCAATCAACCAATGATCCAATGTATCCATAGGAGAGGCAGTGCTGAGGGCAGAAATACAATAAAATTATTTTTTCTTTACAACATTAACTTCTTCATGCCTGGATTTTCTTGACTTCTTAGGAGGATGACCATTTCCATTTTGAGCAGCACGAGAATTACTCTTTCCTTTTTTGTTTAACTTGTTCTTCCTTTTATTACCATTTCCCTTGAAGTTTTTGTTATGTTTATCATAATCTCTTTGAGTATCCTTCTTATGAGGACACTCTCTAGTGAAGTGGCCAAACCTGTTACAATTGAAGCATCTTCCTTTTCTTCCTTCTTTGAATCCTAGCTTTAACCCTTGACCTTGATTTCTTATACCAACATTGTTCTTCCTTTTAGAATGAGCAGAGAAGGCGGAGGATTGTTTCCATTTGAGGTCTTGTCTCTTTCCATCATTCTTATTTCTTCTTGAGTGCATCTATCCAATAATTCACCCAATCTCATAATCTTGTCATTGTTGAGGATGGTAGTGTTGAACACATCACATTCTCTTGTAAGGCATCTAAGTGTGATAAGAGTAAGTTCCCTATCACCAATGACTTCTCCAATAGATAAGAGATCATTCTTGATCTCAGTGATCCTGATGAAGTAGGATTGGATGGATTCTCCTCTATCCATCTTGATGTCTTTCAACTTTTTTTTTAGAAAGAGAAGTTGATTTGCATTATTTACTTTGAACACTCCAGCTAGCTTGTTATACATCTCCTTAGATGTTTTCAAATCATAAATATAGGCAACCAAAGGCATGTGAAAAGAATAAACAATAATTTTCTTAGCTTTAACCTCACCTTTCTTGTACTTTGTTTATGTAGATGTGGATGCATTTGAAGGAGGCTCCATTATTCTTCCTTTGACATAGTCCATGGCATCATTTTATTCCAATGTCAAATCTAGAGACATCTTCCATGCATGATAGTATGATTTTCCCTTATGATTGTCCTCAGATTTGAAGTAATATGTAGTCATCATTGGGACTAGTTCCAAGTCCTTGTCCAACAACTTCCCTTAGTCATTTCTTTTCCTCACTCTTGTTTGGGATTTGTCTTCACCTGAGATCTAATACCATGTTAATTTGAGATAACAATGGTATGTTATATGCTTTAGGAAAATTTACTTCAATGTTACTTATCAACCTAATGACAATTTCCAATTATTTATAGTAGCAATCACATTAACTTAAACACATTGATAGTAAATGCAGATAGAAAATAAAAACATGTGCACAAGACTAGCTAAGACAAGAGGACACAAGATGTGGCAGATGTCAGGGAAAAACCCCAATGTGGGGAAACCCTTTGATCATATATTGTTATTATTCTTCAATAGTTCAATAGAGAGACAGAGTGCAAATATCAAATTAACTTTCCCAAAATAGTCCTGTCAAATCAACAGTCAACTGTAGCCCTAACCAGAAAGTCAAAAGGGGTCAAAGCAGCTCCAAAATGTCCTCCAAGTAGCTTGGTCAATAGCAGAGAAATTTGGCCTTCCAAGAGGGTCAAAGTCAGCCAAAAATAGATCAATCAAACCAATCAAAGGAGAGATAAAACCCTGTTGTAAATTCTGCAGTCAAATCTAAAGTCAATGCTAGAGTCAACTTGGTCAACTTGTCCAAACCTCCTCAAAAACTGTTCCAACAAATGCTGTTGAAAATAATACTGAGAGGGGGGGGGGGGGGGGGGGGGGTGAATCAGTATTATCAGATCAATAATACTTTTTCAATGCTCAAAAACATATACGCTACTTCAGTTAAGTGAACCCGCGTGTACACACTGCTGTGTCTAAAGCAACTAGCGTATATCCAGAAATCTTATGATTCAGTTAGCTTATCTTCAGTAAATGCATCAGAACATTATTAACCATATTAACAGTAAACAGGTGTAGTATAACAGAACAGATCATCACACAAAAGCCACACACATGAACACAAAGATATAAGGTGGAAACCCAATGTGGGTGAAAACCACCTGCTGCAAGTCATCTCAATCTTCTTCTTAATAAGAAAATATTTTTACAATATTTGTACTGGTGCAGTCTTATACCAGTACGGGAGCTACAACCCCCTTTTCTTTTGTACTAGCCGATCCATTTACTAGTACACAGGCTGCTACCTGCTACAATGCTCCAAAGATCTCCCTTAGCTTTTGTACTAGCTTAGATACTAGTACGTAGGTGCTTGCCTACAATCTTCTCTCCTCCAGGTACCACGTTTCATCAATTTTCAGACTGGATACACTGAAGCACAACACATAATCTGTAAGGCCACTTTTCATCCAATTTTCATACTGGACCCATAACTATCATTGAAGCTCAAAACAATCATCAAACTCTGAATCACTGAAACCCTGTTAACAACAGTCACCAGAACACAGAGTAGACACAGAACTCTGTAGTAACCATCAGATCCATCTGCAACTTCAAATATCAAGCTTTACAATGTATACGCTACTTATATGAATCAAACCCGCGTGTATACGCGCTTTTACCAAAGACAACCCGCGTACAGATCTAAAAATAATTTCTCATAACTTGCAGTTGTACCAGACATCAGTCATACTCATAACACTTATAGAACAATACATGCGTCAGTATGTAGATCTAGAATAAGCATCATAAAGATAGTTCATTTCAAACCATTTGACCCCGATCTCTCCTTAGATCTAGTTCTCCATCAACCGGTGAGATCTCTCCTTAGCTCAGATCAAGCAATGCATCATCAACCCATAACCCTGCATACTGGATCTAATGCTTCATCAGATATTCAAGACATTTCAGATACACTTGCCTAATGATTTCCTTCCCTTTATATAGCCTTAGGCCTTGTTCAATACCAAGAGCCAAAACCATAGAAATCCAATACCATCAACTTCAAAACTAGGGATCGACACGCCCGCCGAGACGCCAAGGTCCAAAACCATAGGCACAACTTCCAAGGAATAACCGCCATGGACCAAAGGTACTTTTCCACATATACGCACTTTTGCTGAAGCCAACCTGCGTGTACACGCGACTTGGGCTTAACGAACCTGCGTGTATGAACTTTCTCTTCTTCTTATAGTCTGATCATCAATTCCTTGCTGCTGACCTTCTGTACTATGATTTGTCATCAGTGAGGTTTGCCATCAAGGACAACACTTATCTCATAATGCCAACAATCTCCCCCTTTGGACTTGATGGCAAAGCTAACTTGTCACACTTAGAACTATCATCTGATTCCTTTGAGCTGTCCTCCATCAGTCACATCTGATATCTCTTCTGAAGATTCATCATCTGATTCCTTTGAGCTGTCCTCCATCAGTCACATCTGATATCTCTTCTGAAGATTCACCCAGTTATACATAAGTAAGATATTCTTCTATGAGAGGGTTGCCATCAAGTACAACACATGCATCATAATGCCAACAATCTCCCCCTTTGGACTTGATGGCAACAACACCAAATCACTCTCCCCCTTTGACATCAAGGGCAAAGGGTGGACCAAGATATTCTCTTCCTTTGCTGAATCATTCCACTGTCCATACTCCCCCTGAGTACCTGCTGAAATCTCTGAATAGTCTCCCCCTTTGTATATGCCAAGGTGTACCAATCTGTCCATGCTCCCCCTGAGTACATGCTGAATCTCTGTACCGCTGAAGTGTGTTGTACATGCTCTTCCTGACTGTAGGCAAGATCTGCAAAAGATGTTCTTCAAGAAGAACATGACTCTATACATCATAAAAGACCTTCCTATCACCAAAGACTCATACATACATCCATCTCTCAACTAAGTGAGGATATACAAAAATTGACTCATCCACCCAACCAAGTGGGGATACATCAAAAGTTTACATATGACAACCAATCATATTGCATCAATCATCCCAGGCATAGTGGGGAAACCAAAATAGGCCGTTACATGACCTCGACACCATGAAAGAGATACCACAAAAGAGATATATGACATAGAGACGAAAGACCAAGATTTATGAAAGTTACTATCAGCATCTGATAATCACCATTCAGATCAGCAACCAATTCGCCTTTGTTCCACTTGAAACCAACAACAAATGTGAACTAGAACCAAAAGCTTTAAGATAATGCCAACAATGCATCATTGGAAGATTATCTGCTCCCCCTGAATCTGTGCCAGATGATCTCTGTCGGACCCATATCAGACTTTCTGCAACCAACATCTGTCCCTGCTGATTTCCTTCAAAACTCCATATACGCGTATTCATCCACATAAACAAGCGTATATACGCGGATAGGCCTTATGAAACTCGCGCACAACCATTTTCATATCAGCAACCTGTAAATGTCCTGCATCAAGGTATGTCTGAACATAGATGTCAACTCCTCCTTTTAAACATCATCATGAAATCATTCACATTACATGTGAAACCACCATAGCCATTACATCAACTTCAATATCTACATGATCCAAGTATCATCACTTGGGAACATCTGCATTAATCAATCCTATCATCATATAGATAAGAACTCATCACCATGTCTCCAATAAAGCAACTTTGAGTAGTCATCCATGTATCAGCATTATGTATCTTGAGCTCAAGCTCATTTGACAAAACTTCTTGATATCATCAACAGCAACAATCCTTATCCACAAGAGTGCCTGCATCATAACTGTATGATTTTTATGCATATGACAACAGTAGTATATGAGTGACCCATCATCAAGTGAGGAAGATGTATATTCAAGCTTTGTACTTCTCCTTGTCCTTATGAAGATCACCATGTAAGCACCATATATGCATCATCAAAGAATCAACCATAAATCTGATCTGATCATCTACTATGTAATTTCAAGAATCATATGAGAGTTTATCATAGACAACTCACAACATCATATCATAGCAAGATAGCCATATAAGAATCATCACCAAGGATTATTAACCATAATGCCAATAATGAATTACTAAAGGCATATGCTCCCCCTCAACCAGTGCCATCTGTTAGATCTGATCATGCATATATCAACAATAAGCATCAAAAACATCATCATCCTCAAGTTAGGATCAAAACACTTCTAGACATCATACAAGTAACAAAACATTTCCACACATCCTCAGTAGACTGTAACCAATAGAGAAAATAGTAGACTGAATCATATCAGATCCTTTTTCTGATCTTGTCCCCACTGCTTTTCCTCAGACTGACATATACGCGACTTTGCAGTGTCTAACTCGCGTATATACGCGACTTCCCTTTAGGGAACTTGCGTATGAGATTCAGGACACTGAAGTTTTACACTTTCAGCTCCCCCTGAGTCTGATATGTCTGTGCTGTGCTGTGTCTCAGTACATTGTGCTGACTGTACTTCCTTCTTCCTCCATATCTTCAAGTGTGATGAGGTTTTCTCCTTTTGGTGTGATGTCCATCCTTTGTTCCTGCATTCCTTTGCTATATGTCCAAGCGTGTTACATGCATAACATCTTACATATTTCATATTCCTCCTGTAGCAATCAGCAGCTTTGTGACCAAACATATTGCAAGCAAAGCAATATCCATTAAAGTACCTTGAGTGTGATGATCTTTCTGCATGATGGTCTTGAACCCTTCTTCTTCTACATCTAGCTGCAACATGTCCAAGATTATGACATATATAACATTCAACATTATTCATAGGAGGAGTAAAAGATTTTCTTTGAGGAGTCTCTTTCCTTGATTGTTGATGGGGTTGACCTTTCATCTCCTTGTTGATCATTTTAGATTTCTCTTTAGAGTTCCTTGCCTCACCTTGTGAACTAGATTCACCTTCAACAGATTCATGAAAACCAAGACCAGTCTTGATAGCAGGAGACCTTTGACTACTAAGAATATCATCCAAGACTTTAGAACTATCTTGAAATCGTAAAAGCTTATCCTTTTCTTCTAGTTTACCTTTCAAGATATTTACCTCAACCTGAAGTTGTTCTTCCTTTTCAAGAGATTGCTTTTTCAAATCTTCTTCATCTTTCCTTCCTTCTTCCATTTGTTCCCTTAGTTTGAGTATCTCCTTTTCTTGCTTTTCATACAGATCCTGCTGAATTTGACGAACTCTGAAGGCACATTCCAACTGTGATTTTAAGCTGATGACTTCGTTGTCTTGTTTTTCAATTGCTTGGTGTAGATCTTCATTCTGCTTCTTGGATTCTTCAAGATCTTCCTTTAGTGAGAGGATCGTAGCTTCAAGATTTTCATAGTAGCTGGATCTATCTTTGAGTTTCTTGATGGTTGTGCTTCTTTCGTTGACTTCTTTTCTTAATGATGTCACTTCATGCTGCAATTTTTGACATTGGTCTTCCTTGTCCTTGAGTAGCTTTCTTACCTTGTTTCCTTCTTCTAGTTGGGCCTTTAGTTTGGTAACTTCTTCTTTGAAAGCACATTCCCTTTTGTTCAATAGATCTTGTTGATCTTTAACTTTGTCTGTAAGCCTTCTAAATACTGCCTCTATTTGATACTTTTCTTGCTCACCCATAAAAGCATGTTCAGTAGTTTCACTATCACTTCCATCACTTTCACAAGGAAATATAGCAGGAACATCAGAGGATAACACATTCATACCTGATAATGATTCTGAATCTGATTCTGAATCTGAAGAGCCTCTTATACCTAATCCCCAATCGATTCTCCCACTGTCATAGTCCTTCTGAGATGTCTTCTTCTTCTTATGAGCTTTCTTCTTAAGCTTCTTTCCCATTGTTCCACGGATCTCCTTCAAGCGATCAAGCTTCTATCAAAGGACCTGCTCTGATACCAATTGTTGAAAATAATACTGAGAGGGGGGGGGGGGTGAATTAGTATTATCAGATCAATAATACTTTTTCAATGCTCAAAAACATATACGCTACTTCAGTTAAGTGAACCCGCGTGTACACGCTGCTGTGTCTAAAGCAACTAGCGTATATCCAGAAATCTTATGATTCAGTTAGCTTATCTTCAGTAAATGCATCAGAACATTATTAACCATATTAACAGTAAACAGGTGCAGTATAACAGAACAGATCATCACACAAAAGCCACACACATGAACACAAAGATATAAGGTGGAAACCCAATGTGGGTGAAAACCACCTGCTGCAAGTCATCTCAATCTTCTTCTTAATAAGAAAATACTTTTACAATATTTGTACTGGTGCAGTCTTATACCAGTACGGGAGCTACAACCCCCTTTGCTTTTGTACTAGCCGATCCATTTACTAGTACACAGGCTGCTACCTGCTACAATGCTCCAAAGATCTCCCTTAGCTTTTGTACTAGCTTAGATACTAGTACGTAGGTGCTTGCCTACAATCTTCTCTCCTCCAGGTACCACGTTTCATCAATTTTCAGACTGGATACACTGAAGCACAACACATAATCTGTAAGGCCACTTTTCATCCAATTTTCATACTGGACCCATAACTATCATTGAAGCTCAAAACAATCATCAAACTCTGAATCACTGAAACCCTGTTAACAACAGTCACCAGAACACAGAGCAGACACAGAACTCTGTAGTAACCATCAGATCCATCTGCAACTTCAAATATCAAGCTTTACAATGTATACGCTACTTATATGAATCAAACCCGCGTGTATACGCGCTTTTACCAAAGACAAGCCGCGTACAGATCTAAAAATAATTTCTCATAACTTGCAGCTGTACCAGACATCAGTCATACTCATAACACTTATAGAACAATACATGCGTCAGTATGTAGATCTAGAATAAGCATCATAAAGATAGTTCATTTCAAACCATTTGACCCCGATCTCTCCTTAGATCTAGTTCTCCATCAACCGGTGAGATCTCTCCTTAGCTCAGATCAAGCAATGCATCATCAACCCATAACCCTGCATACTGGATCTAATGCTTCATCAGATATTCAAGACATTTCAGATACACTTGCCTAATGATTTCCTTCCCTTTATATAGCCTTAGGCCTTGTTCAATACCAAGAGCCAAAACCATAGAAATCCAATACCATCAACTTCAAAACTAGGGATCGACACGCCCGCCGAGACGCCAAGGTCCAAAACCATAGGCACAACTTCCAAGGAATAACCGCCATGGACCAAAGGTACTTTTCCACATATACGCGCTTTTGCTGAAGCCAACCTGCGTGTACACGCGACTTGGGCTTAACGAACCTGCGTGTATGAACTTTCTCTTCTTCTTATAGTCTGATCATCAATTCCTTGTTGCTGACCTTCTGTACTATGATTTGTCATCAGTGAGGTTTGCCATCAAGGACAACACTTATCTCATAATGCCAACAAATGCGGCCTCCAAAAATCAAAATTATTCCCACAATAATGAAATCAATGCTGGTCAAAAGCACACAAGTCAATGTTGGTCAACGATGTTATGTTTTCCTTAAATTCGGCCAACAAACAAACCCAGAAATTTGTCCTCCTTTCACATGTGCGAAGTGTAGAAGGTTGCCTCCAAGTTGTACGAACCAATCAAGAGAGGAGAGAGAGAGATATGTGATCAGATGAGTGATGTCCAAATGAGAGAAATGTCACTACTATTTATACACTTCATTGAGGCTAAGGAGACACATCTTTTGGGTTTCATGAGCCTGCATTTGACTTAGGATGACCTTGACAATTTGTGCATGAGAGAGAATAAATTCCAAATTCCATTCCTTCTTGTCAAAATGAGATGATATTTATATCAAAATTGGACCTCTTGAAAAGAGGAATCCAATGCAATAATCATCTCCATCATATGAGTTGTCTGAAGTTGGAATTTGGCCCTAGTTTCCAATTTTAGTAGTGCTTCATATTCAACGGTATTATTTGTACACTCAAACTTGATACGACAAGATAGAATGTACCTCTTGTTATGTCTATCTATATGAAAACAACCAGCTACGAATCCATCCAGAGTCTTAGAACCATTGAAATATAAGGTCCATAAATTAGTAGCTACTGCGTTATTCCCTACATTACTTCTACTATGTGCATCTATATTACAAGATTCATTTGCACCATTTGGTGATCCAAAATGGATCTTAAACCCTCTAAACCTCTAAGTCTTCAAATATTGGAAAACACTATCGCATGGAAAAACACTAAGAATTGGCAAAAATAGAGCTAAGTAGAGGTTTAAATGGCGTTGCACAAGAGCCATCGGATCGGGCCGATCAACAGTCCAGATCAAATCAGCGATATTGCATTGGCGGAGGTCAGTGGGGCATATCGACGCTAACCCTGAGTGAGTCGCGACTGCGATCCAGTGATATAACGTGGACCATCGAATTAGTGCACAAATCAACAGCGGAGACCACGTATATCACGTCACAGATTTAAAAGGGAAGGACTTACCATAGGCTAGAGAAACAAGCGATATGTGATTGTGACTTATCGCATCGCACTATAAGGAAGGGGTGATGCCAAGAGGACCACGGGCCTTGTGATATGCGATAAAGGCCAGACCCGATAGGGATTATGGATGCGATTTAAATATATTTGAAGTCCGGTTTTCACGGATTTCTTTGTATTTCCCTATGTATTGATGTTTGACCCATAGTCGATGCGACTTGCGATTGCGATCAAGGCAGACCCGACGGGGTTTACAGGTGTGGCAGTATAAAATTTTAAGTCTGATAATAAGCATTTTTCCCATGTATTTCTGTGTATTCCTGCTATGGACCAAATACAAAGGGATTATGACCATAGCACTACGACTTGTGATAGCGATCAAATGCGAACCCGAGAGGATTATAGGGCGGACTTTATATCTTTTGAAGTCTGGCTTGGTCAGATTTTCCACTATTTTTAGAGGATTTCCTATGTATATTTCTGTGTAAACAGAGAATTGATTCTTTGTGATATTCACCCACGCTGGTCCTTTCCATTTGAAAACAAATGGCCACCATACCTTAGAGAGTTTTGCAATGATTGTTTAACGCTCATCAGGGATTTGAACGAATAGCAGCCAGGAGCCAAAAAGCCCGAGAATGGAGCTAAACAGACAATGCCAATAGGCTTAAAAAGCCATTCCATAATAGAACAGAGACAAGTCAAAGCTCAGAGATAGAGAGCCAGAGAAAATGCAGCTATGAACAGTTGATCAGAGGCACTAAGAGGGAGAGTCTGTGTACTCTTTAAACTCGAGGTTTTCGAGTGAAATCCCTGTGTAATATCATTGTTGTTGTGTTATGGCTCTGATTGAGCTCACACCTGTAAACTCTATTCTTGAAGACATAATATAGAGGTCAACACTGAAAGCGGGACCAGGAGACGTAGCCAGGAAGTCTAGTGAACTCCTTGATTATTTTTTGTGTTGATGTGTGTGTCTATTATGTTTTCTGACTGTTAATTCTCTATATTATTCGCAATCTTTTCGATCCGTTGCACTAAGTAATATAGGCATTCCTGCACATGAGTCTGTAATACCTTAATATTGATTTAAGATCTCATTTTAAAATCATTTGGACTGCAAGGAAGGAGCTCCAACTGTGTATCTAGTGGGATGGGTGATGGTTTCTCCTGATAACACCCATGGTCAATCTTTAAAAATTAATTTCCAAAAATAATGTCAGCACAGTTGACTCGCTCATTAGGTCCTTTAAGTGGTGTTACAATTTTTTTCATATAAGGCTCACTTTCTACCAGAATCTAGTTATTCCTACCCTTATAAGGAAGCCATAAATGTTTCCATTCTGTTTATAAATATTCTTGTATCTTACTGGACCAATATCTACTCAAAAGTAAACCGTAGGCTTCAAGAATCTCCACAATAATGATATTGATTCATTGGTGTACTCTATGATCTTATTATAAGCGAATGATGACATTGTTGAGTTCACCAATGGCTTGGACCACTAATCTATCCAATTGTATGAGTATTTCATTAGTTTTATCCCATTTGGAATTAATTTTCTTAGCTACATGTAGAGGCATTACATTTGCAGATGCATCGAAATTGACCAAACAATTATGGACATTATAATTGAAGATTTCAAATGTGAAGAGGAAAAGGGGGAAAGAGTGTTAGTGTTTAAATTTACAACATTAACTATAGATTCCAGAATACCAAGAGAATTACCAGACCAGATTGAGAAGTAGAGACTCTGTCACCTAATAGGGGTTGTGATGAAAATTCTTGGATAATCATCTCACATTGGCCTGCTATCTTAGCGAGCTCAAAAATTGAAATGTTTGCATGAGCTATCTTCATATCTTTAATGAGTTTATAATCAATATTTTCATTTCTAGTAGGAACTGTGGAGGTATATGGAGGTTGTTACACAAAATATTGTCACCATGACTATTTGAAGTCAGTATGAGTCTATCATCATTCATATTGTCCTCCTTAGCAAGTCTCAAACCTCAGCTCTTCATGTCAAGCTTTGAAAATGAGAGAAAGACCTTAAAAATCAATAAAGCTCTGGTTTCGCACTTTCTCTCACTGTTACCTGCGGTCACGCACCCCTTGTTCATGTTACTTGTGGACCTGCCCGCTCTGTCTCTAAAGGAGTGGGTGCGGACCCCTGTGAAAGTCAAAAAGGCTCAAAATTATTCTTAAAAACTCACTTTGGGTTAATTCTAGATGATTCTAGAAGGAACCTTGATGTGGATAGTTCGCTCCTAGGTGGTTCATGCATCCCAAACATGAAGGAGCTAATCCCTTGATGAGAGGAGCTTATCCCTTTGAAGGATGGCTTTATCCCTTTGAAGGAGGACCTAGTAACTTCCCTCCATTGCACTATAAATTAAGGCATTGAGCTGGTTGCTAGAGAGGTTAGAAGCTGAACATTTTTTAGGGTAAATGTTGTTGGAATTGAGACTCCTAGTTAATCTTGAGAGGAGAGATTACATACCTTTTGGCTTCATTGGGAAGAGAGTGAAACTTGTCAAAGTAGAGGAGATTCTTGTTGGACCCTAGGAGGAGCTTGTACAGCATCAAGGCACCAAGGTTGTAAAGTTCTTCTTTGATTAAAGTTAATACAATCATATTCATTTTTCTTAACAAATTGTCTTATATGGTTTGTTTCATGAATTCCTTAATCATCATGATAAATATGCTTTGTTATATTGGCTTTTCAGGTGCTATTTAATGTGTGTACTTGTTTTTGTTTGCAGATTCTTTACAAGGGAGCTCATTTGGATCAACGGAGCATGGCTTCCACAAACTTGCAATGGACCTGAGGTAGACCTAAAACATTTGTTTGCCTTTATTTATAAATTGCATATTGAGAGAAAGATAGAATTTGTTTGGTTTGCTTGTCGCTAGATATCACTAGATACTAGGGAGGTTGGTCTTGTCTGCAAGAACGACTTATCCGGCTGACAGAGGTGTAACTTTGTTAGAAACTTCCAGAGTAATGGGCTTGTTCTTATTAATTGTGGAAGCATTGTTAGAAGCTAGAGTACTTTCAAACTTGTTCTTTTCATTCTAAGTAGGTTGAGTTGGTGGTAGAATCTTTCTTAACAGTTGCTTCTTCAACTCCTTCCTGGAAACTAGTCCTTTACTCCTCAAGTTATATTGACTAGTTGTAGATTGAGGAGTTTCACTTACCGGTGGTTCTTCAACACTTTTCTTATCCACATTGAATATGATGTCAAATTAATTAATTGAGTGTCCCACACTTGGAAGGCAAGACAAATATATAATAATATTTAATTATTTCATCATGTGGTTACACATCTGCGGGAAATTTATTTAGTATATGCATGAATCATATATTTAAATCCCTTAATCTCTCTTTGCCTCCTATCTTGAGGTTCCTGAGTTCTCTTAACAACATGGCAAGAGTTTTATCGTCCAAAAACTTCTCTAAAAAAATTCTTAAATTCCCTCCAATAATGAATGGAATTGGGCAGAAGATTATGGTACCATATAAATGCTCTACCTTCTAAAGTGTATGGAAAATGTATACAAGAAACGTTGTTAAATCATACCTCAAACATTCATAAATGCATATAGAAGTCGTCAATATGATTTTCAACTTTTGTCTTCTTATCTAGATAAAACTTTGATAACTTCTCTAGACGTTTAGGCATGCGGTGAAGATTATCTGGAAGATCAAGAGGCCCTTGGGTCATCCAATCCAAACCTTGATCAACCATGTCTTCTCCTATTTTCTCTTCTTCCTTGGATTCTGAAGAGTCTTCTCCTTCTCCATTCAAATCTTTGTTCTAATCAAGTTGTTCTTCATGCCTTGACTATTATTTATAACAAAAATAAAAATATCCCTCATCACCTTCTAAACCTTCATCAATCAGTTGAGGATCCCCTTATTGAACTATTTCTTCAAAATGATCTTCCCTTCAAGGGTGGAAATAACCAAATATTCTACTGACAAAACCAGTACACTGGTATGTTTTGTCTCTCTTTTTCTTGGATTATGAGGATGGCTATGAGAAACAAGAAGTAATCCAAGATCTCTTGTGAACTGATAAGTAATTGGAAAGATTATCTAGAGTTGATTGTAGATAACTCCAAAGGATTGTTCTGGAGCAAGGTGAGAAGATTATTCAACTTCAGGAATAAGAGTTGGAATTGAACTCAGACTATTACTTCTTTGCACAGATGCTTCGTTTTTTGGGTGAGATAATTTTTGAGCCATAAAATGGTGCCTTCCCTCATTCTAGTGCATGAATGTTGATGGTGTTGGATGCTACCAACATATAGGGGATCTCCCTGATATGAAGTCCCAATTAGACCTCACACCATTTGGTATAAGAGTCCCATCTAGATTATGGCCCGGCCACCATATAATTAAATATTTTCTTTAGCTTGAGAAGTTAGCATAAGATAGAAGCATGCACTTTCTTTTGAATGAGTAAGAGACTATGCCTTATGACATGGTCAAATGTAGAACGTATCGAGGTTCTTTCGCTGAAAGGTACAAAAGTAAGCCTTCAAGAGACAAGTATTAGTGTTGATCTATTGAAGACACATGAACATATGCATGAAAGAATCATTAGACATCAAGAAAAATAGTTCACATAAATGCAATGATCATTATAACCATTAGAACACACTTTCAAAGAGATAAGCACCAAATCCACCGAAACAATTCAATTTCTTTAGTACATAAGAACAACAACATAAACTGTAAACATTTGAAGATAGTCTTAAAACATCCACGATATATAAAATGTGTTGGCCTAATGGGCTTCAAGTATTAAGAAAAAATTCCAAGATACATGAGTACATGAACACCAGTTTCCCCAGATAGTGGAGCATTAAAGCCACCACTTTCTCTCCAAAAGAACTATTTCCATCTCTCTAATGCCTTGTCAGAGAAGCCAAGGTGAAAAGTCGTTTGCTTGAGTAATGAGGCCTATTTTATAACTATAGGCATTAATTTTCACACCCCCATGACTCTTGAGGTTCTCACATGAATTTTCAACTTCTAATAACCTTTAGACTTCTATACAACTCTTGGACTCCTAGATGACTTTTGAACTTCTTTATGACTTTTGGAATTACATGTGTCTTTTTGGACTTCTCCATATGGCTCTTTTGTGTATATATGACTCTTGGACTTCCACATCTTTGTATTTACAATAATTACATAATTACATCATCATGTAGAGACAACATGATAGGTCACTAATAATTAAGACTTGGACTCATAGTGACTGATGACATGGAATTTCTTGTGAGGTGACAATGTTGACACTTGTTTCTTCAAGCTTACATGGACCTTTCATGTTGTGGTGTCCTTACCTCCAAGTGGTCTCAGATCGTATGGAGTCTTTATGGACCACTTAGATCATTAGGATTCCAATGTTCTTCATCTTGTCGCATCATGTGTTCTTTTTTCTTGAATGCTTCCTTAAGCTACTCCTTTCGACATATCTCTCCTATTCTAACATGTCTCATATGAAATTTCTGATCATGGTTCATCCGTGCACTCGAGAAGAAAAGAGGAGGCTTCTAGGCATAGGGTGCACTTTCAAGAGACAAGGACTAAGGGTTGAGGCTTGAGGATGCGTTGTGCACTCTAATAGGAAGAGAAAGCATGATGGAGGGTGTAGGGCACAATATGAAGGATGAAGGAGGATCAACGATTCTTGTTTATATGCCATGCACTTAGCTAGGAAAGCCTAAGTCATAGGGAGGTCGCAGAGTGCATTGTGAAGGCTCAAGGGGAATTCATGTTCATTATTGATGCACCATGTGTTTAGCGGAGGGTGCAAGGCATGGTGTGAAGGCTTAAGGAAGTAAAACTAAACATTATTGATTCATTTTTCGCTCAACTACGAGAGAGACTTGCTAGAGTGCACAGTTCAAAAAGACAAGGAGAGATTATTTCTCAAGAGTGCACTATGCACTTGGGAGGGGCACAGGGTGTAGTCCAAATAAGGAAATGGGTCCTGACTGAGCCTTAAGAGTGTGTTATCTACTCTCTTAGCCTTAGTGGGGCCATATTGTGCAAACCAAAATGGGTTTATGTCTGGAAGATAAGACAAGGGGAAAGCATAATGAGTTATGAGTAAAATCAAGTGTGAGACATACTAACACATCAGTGAAACTTAGACAGGATTGAGCATTGAGAAATGCACATCAAAATGCCAGTTTACAAGCTTTTTCCAATTATAATAGAGAAAGTGTGTGCAGCTGTGACCAAAAGTGTGTTATGATCATGGAGTGCACCATCGATGTTCTAAACAATGTGAAAACACTTAGGAACAAAAAAAAACACTTTGAAACATGTAAAATAACATGAAGTGACACTTAATTACCAAAGCACACTTGATACGATAGTTAGCTAAGTTGTTGGTCAAAGTTGTCATTGATATCAATATAATTACCATCATTGTTGAAGCTCTATGCAAATGGTGTCATCATTAATGGAAGCCCTATTTATGCCTATGATATCCTAGCCTTGTTGAAGATGTCTTTATATGCCCTAGATATACAAAGAAAGTCCTAAAAGCAATTAGTAAGCCCGAAAAGTTGATACCCTATGTACATACATAAAATCATAAGAGGATGAAGATAACCTAAGCATAAAATATTTATCTATACAACACTGAAAATATAACATTGATGTCTCAAAAAACAATATCATCATTACCACGGAGGTCATTGTTAGAGAGATATTAATAAAATTATAAGAAGGACCTTTCTAATCATCTGAGACTACATGGATTTGGTTATCACTATCATGACCATAAATACCATAAGCATGAATAGGCATATTTCAAGTTCCAAAGAGTAGTATTCCACCAAGATTTAAAGAAGATGGTTTTTTAAAGAAAAGTATTTAAAGGTGGATTTGGTTATAAGAAGGAAAATATGAAGAAATTTCAACCCCCACTCCAGTTATCCGTTTTCCTTATCACTCCGTGAATTTAATTTTACATCCAAGCATGATAAAAATTCTAAATTTTGGAACTGACACTATTTTTTGAGAACACACTCGGATGTGGGTGTTTTCAAAGAGCATTAATGGGCTCATTTAGTAATGCCGGTGCAAGGACCAGCTAGGTGATGAATTGGGCCCGGATCAAGGCTCACAGTAGTCGAAATCTATCCAGCATGCAGATGGCAATAAATGGCCCATCAGGCCGAGAGATGGATACAGTCGATATCAGAATGGCGCCTCCTATTCCCATTGTTCGTCCCCCGATCCGTAGCTCTTGTCCGCTGCAGGCAAAGCTGGCAGGTAGCAGAACAGCTACTGGAAAACGATGTTGGCACCTTAGTTGCATCGATTTGGGAAATGGCCTCCATTTCTCCCACTCCATGCTCTGCCCTATAAATCCTGCTCAGAAGCCCTGTTTCTGCAATCAATCCCCCTCCCCTACTGATTATCCCGCTGATTTGCTCTCGGTCCTCACCAGGATGGTAAGGGAACGCATGAGGAGTCGATATGGAGGCTCTCGGGGAGGCAGAGCAAGACCTCATACTGCGCAGAGCTCAGCTCCCCCTTCCCCTCCTCAAAACCAGGAAGATGAACCACAACCTAGACCTCAGCTTAGACACTATTACTACGCGCACAGCAGGTGGGGGCGTAGGATGGCATCAAGGGATCTGCACAGAGAAGTTGGGCTCCATTCTATTATTTCCCAGCAGAGTCCTAGCTCTGCCTCTCACACTACCCATTTCAGGTTCCATAGTCGTCTAAACAAACCTACTATCACTGCCAAGGTGACCGTCATCTTCACCGAAGAAGAAATGCTGGATAGTGATCAAGTGACAAGCTCTGAGGAGCATTCTCAGGAAATGAGAGCCCAGGATATGAGAGGAAGTCAGGAGAAAAATTCAAAGGATGTTAGCCAGGGAATCAGGCATAGCAGAATGTATGGTGACGATGAGCATGCAGACAACTTTCAACGGGTGGGTGGCAGCTCTGCAGGTGTGGCTTTAACGGTGGAGTGTGCTGGCAGCTCAAGAGGCACCCAGCAGATAGAGGGGCCTACAGGCGATGCTGAGAAGAGTGATGTGGAGAAAAAGGAAGATGATTGGGAATAGTATGCGTGTCCCGTGGTCGAGGAAACTCCAGAGGAGGAGCAAAACAACTGATGCCTTATGGCAAATGCAGCCACCCATGAACCAAATCGGCTTCAGGCAGATCACGGGTTGGTCCAGTCACTTGATATTTTTGCGTATGTTTAGCAGTACAGTAGTTTTGTTGGTTTGCTATCATGTCCAGTGTAGCTGAGTTGCACCTTCTTGCTGTGTCACAAGGTTGAATTTTGGTGTCTGTTGATGTCAGTACAGAGTCATATGGTAACTGTTTTGTAATCTCATGCTGGTTTCCCCAATCTGGGGCAGTATCAACTGTTTCGATGAAAACTAGAAATAGAGTTTGAGGCGGAGCCTCGGTGTAATTATATTTTTTATTTTTAATAGAATTAGTCTTACTTAGAAAAAAAAAAAAAACTAAAACACAAATTTAGAGATTTCACAACAGCTGAAATTGCAGAAATAAAACACAACAAAATTATGATAGCCACACACAGAAAATAACATAGTGATTTTTGGTCAATGTGACCCTGGAAAAGCTCCCTACAACTCTTGGGGAAAACCAGTTTGAGAGCTCTTCTTTATTTCTGAAAATTCTTTTATAGAGAAACTGATATACATAGTGAAAATTCCAGCAACCACAAATTACAACTTATCTTGATTTCCTTGCTTGAACTCCGCCTCAAAAATTGTGCCAATCAGCAAATAGTCAAAGCACAAATTTTCCGGCAATAAAACAGCATTAAATTATGCATGGCCTACCTTGAAAATCGTGCCTGAAACCTATTGTATGGACCATACAGATTTCAGCAGTATGATTTCCTTGAAAATCATGCCCAAAACCTACCGCAAAATTCGTGCCCTTCCTACTATCCCCCTTCCTCGATTTTTGTGCCTTTCTCCTATTGTACAATTTTTCCTTGGGATGCATGCCAATAAATGTTGCTTCCCAAATTTTCTAAAATGTCTTCTTGCTGCTCTCCTTCACTTCCTCACTACTCAGAAATTTTCTCCTTGCTCTCTCTTCTCTTTCTCTCAAATTCTCATGAAAGAATGAATTGATCTTTTCTCTTCTCTTCTCCTTTTACTCTCTAAATGACCTTTTGGGTTACCCTAA
The DNA here is from genome assembly GCA_031772625.1 of Pinus tabuliformis. Lineage (NCBI taxonomy): Eukaryota > Viridiplantae > Streptophyta > Pinopsida > Pinales > Pinaceae > Pinus > Pinus tabuliformis. The sequence continues at coordinate 278,477,698 of CM062810.1, read as the reverse complement.
TATCTAATGTCTGAGATTCATTTAAACCTAGGGATGAGAATAAATGTGCATTTAATTCTCACTTTCTATTTTTTAGCTCACCCACTTAAATAAAGACCCACTTAGCTTTTTATTTCCATAGTCACTTTTTCAATTTCTAATTCTTCATTGACTTTAATAAAGTCACCTTTAAATTAGAATGTAACTTTACCACTTATAAATTCACTTTTAAATTAGAATGTAACTTTACCACTTATAAAGTCACTTTTAAATTAAATTGACTTTACCACTTATAAAGTCACTTTAGGAGAAAAATACAAATAAATTTGGACAAAGATCAAAGCCTTAGGGAACCACTTGTCCTCTAGTACCCAAATTTTAACACTCCCTCTTACTGAGGAAAGTGTTCCTCACCACTCCCATCTTGTCTCTAAAGTAGACATGCTTTCCCCTTCGTAACGCTTTGGTGAAAATGTCCACTACCTGCTCATTTGTGGAAATGCACTCAAGCTTGATAGTTCCCTTTTGGACATAGTCTCTAATGAAGTGATACTTGATCTCAATATGCTTTGACCTATCATGAAAAATTGGATTCTCCGTGAGTTTTATGCAACTCTGATTATCATAGTAAATTACTAAAGTTCTCAATGCCTGACCAAATAGACCAAACAACATCTTGTGAAGCCATATGGCCTCACAACTAGCCAAACTAGTAGCCATATACTCTGCCTCAGCTGAGCTCAATGCAACTGAATGTTGTTTCCAGTTGATCCACAACACAACTGCCGAACCCAACCCAAAACAACACTCATAAGTACTCTTCCTATCTGAAGCACAACCTGCCCAATCTGAATCTGTATACCCTTCCAGTCTCACTCCATCACCTTTTCTATAATCCAGATCAAAATCCACAGTCCCCTGCAAGTAACGAAGAATTTGTTTTGAAGCCACCCAGTGCACTCTCCTGGGCTCACACATGAACTGTCTCATAGTGTTAGCTGCAAAACATATATCTGGTCAATTATTGAGCAAATACATCAATTTACCAATCAGTTGTCTATATAGAGTGGGATCCACCAACTCGGAATCTGAAGTGTGAATCTCCTTCCAGTTAATGATCATAGGTGTAGACATGGGTTCACAGTCCTCCATCTGAGATCTGCTAAGAATATCCACAATGTACTTCCCTTATCCCAAGAAGAAATTCCCCTCCTCTTGCCACACCTCCAATCCCAGAAAATAATGCATCAAGCCAATATCCTTCATCTCAAACTTTGAAGCAAGATCTCTCTTGAAGCCTTCAATGAGTCTCTTTGCACCAGCAATGATCAAGTCATCAACATACAACACCAAAATGAGAGGCTCCTCACCCACCACAATGAAGTATAGGTTCGAATCAACCTCACTCTTTATGAAACTCAACTGCTACAAGTATGTATCAATCTTTGAGTACCAAGCTCTAGGAGCTTTCTTTAGGCCATAGAGTTCCTTTTTCAATCTGCTTACATGGGACTCCTTCCCATGCACCTCAAAGCCCTATGGCTTCTCAATATAGACCTCCTCTTGAATGAAGCCATTAAGAAATGTGGTCTTCACATCCATCTGGTGGATATTCCAACCCATCTCTACTGCAATCGATATAATGGAGCGAATAGATGTATACCGAGCTACGGGAGTGAAGGTCTCCTCATAGTCAACTCCCTCTACCTGTGAGAACCCTCTCGCCACAAATTGAGCCTTGAACTTCTCGATGCTACCATTTGCAACATAATTTATCTTGTAGAGCCATATGGAAGTAACAACTAATTTACCTTTAGGCCTCGGCACTACCTCCCAAACATCATTCTTCATAATAGAAGAATACTCCTCCATGATGGCCTCCCTCCAGGCCTACTAGCTGGCTACCTCCTGATAACTAGAAGTTTGGGAGTCAACAATGCTTGTTACCAATGCCATGTAACTACAAAACTGCTCAGGTGGTTTACTCTCTCTAACCTGTCTCTTTGGCCAAGAAATTGATGTGGTCTTGAGCAAGGTATCTTGAAGCCACTTGGGCTTACTCTTCCCTGAGCATAATTCTCCCACCGAAGTGAAAGAATCCTCATCATCATCAGAAGCCTGAACTCCTGAAGGCTTGCCAACTGACCTCATGCCTGAACCTGTGCCTATAGATGTTGAAGTACCATGCGAACTGTCCATTAATGGACTACCTTGTGAACTGCTCTGCAGATTTCCCTACATGTTGCCCGAAGAACAACCCACCTGACTCTAAGAGCCACTGCTCACTGATGGACCTGACACTGTAATCGATGTACCTCTTGATCCCTGACCACTGGATCCCTGTGACTGACTCAACTGCTCTTGAGGATCTAGCGACTCTGGATACTCTAACTCCCGTGACCTCCTGAAAGCTCTATCCTCCTTGAACTTAACATCTCACCTGACAACCACTTTCCTCTGCGCTTGAATATAAATCCAATAAGCTTTCGAGGTCTCGCTATAACCCACAAAGATTCCCTTGTATGCAGTGGGCTCTAACTTGGTCCTGTTCTCCTTAGGGATAAAGGAATATGTAAGGCACCCAAAGATACGAAAGTTCCCAACATCAGACTTCTTCCCAAAAAAAGCCTCCTCCAGAGTCACATTCCCCAAGGCACAATGTGGACTCTTGTTCTGCAAGTACACAGTAGCATTGCAGGCCTCCGCCCACAAAAATAAAGTTAACCCCTAATCATGAAGCATGGCTTTGGAAACCCCTATAATGGATATGTTCTTCCTCTACACAATCCCATTTTGCTAGGGGTTGTAAGGAACTATGAACTCCCTCCTAATGCCTGCCTCAGCACAAAAATCAACAAACTCACCAAGGGTATACTCCCCTTCATTATCTGACCTGAGGACCTTGATCTTCCTACCTATCTGGGTCTCCACAAGAGCTTTTAACTCTTGAAACCGCTTGAAGACATCACTCTTGGTCTTCAATAAATAAATCTAGGTCTTCCTGGAGTGGTCATCAATGAATAAAACATAGTACTCATAGCCACTCAAGGATACATGAGAAATTCAACCCCTCACATCGGTATTGTTGGGCCTTAGTTTTGATCTTATTTTTCTTTGAGAAGCTTACCTATCCATCTATTTATCATCCATTTTCACTCCATTCATCCCATTTTAATGAATATTTGATGTCCAATCATGTATTTAGCTTTAATTTGTCAATTTCTAAAGTTTTTATAAAAGTTTGATTTTAAGTGCAATTTTGGCAATTTCAGAAATTCCCGTAATCACTTCATGATTGATATGGATGCAGGCCACTTCAGCATGAATGGGATACATGAATGGAAATCTTGGGAACTAGGACCAAGCCACCTATGCTTGGTTCCAACAGAACGAGCTTTATTATGCCTATTTGGAGCTAGTCAATCATGACTAGTCATCCAAAAATCCCATCTAAATAGGGCAGTTTTGAGATTCCATGATATTAGTCATATTTCCTGGGATGAGGGTAGTGAATTCGACTTGGATAGGCGGATTAGAGTAGCTGGGTTTGTTAGAGTGAATGTATATCAGTTTGTTTCATGAGACTCCTTATTTAAGAGCCACAACTTTGATGGCTCATACATTGACTTATATACTTTTATGTTGTAATACTTTTGGTTTGAAGACTTAATTTGAAGACTTGTGCTATTCTCATTTTGCTGCTCAATGCTATGGATGTGTGACTGATCTAAGCTTCTGATATCATCTTTCAAAGTGTGCAAGGCAAGGGTGGAGGGCCCCCACTCCAAGCTAAGTACACTTCCATATTAAACTAGTTTTATTTCATTGCAATTTGGTTGATTGTAGCCTTAGTTTTTCAAAGTCTTATTTCAGATTGCTTTATGGATATGCATAGTGATTGATTTCATTTGTTAATGGCTTATTCATCACTTTATTGAGTTGGAAAACAGATGTTCAAGTTGGGCATCCCTTCTACTAAATGATGGATCAAAACTAGTTTCTTTTGTTTACATGCAAGTAGTTTTATTTCCATTTAGATTTAGATATTGAGATGAATGAATTATGATGGAATATCTTATGTGTCTCTTAAGTTAAGAGCTTCTTTCATTTATAATTTATGCATCTTGAGTTTTGGTTTCAATCTCTAATTCATTAAGTACTAATTGAGGTGAAGGTGGACTTCTTGAGTTCAAGAACCCTTTCAATGTTTTTCTCTTTTGAGCTGATTGAATTAGAGTTATAAGATGTATTTTCTTTAGCTTTTAATCATTTATCTTTCAAGGTTTGGTTATATTAGATCTTCACAAATAGTGAACTTGCCTCAAAGAATAAACAACCCAGATTGATAATAAATAATTGTGTTAGTTTAGGAACATAAATTAGCTCAACAGGTATGAATCAAGTCAAGGATCTTGGTGACTCTGTTATAACTGCTAGGAAAACAGGATCAGGAAAACTTCCCCATGGCACATCCTCTGAATACATCAAGGTGATCAAAACTGAAATCTGGCACACTAAGGGTGACCTCCCGCAATGTACTCAAGGCCCCATGATACATGTCCCCATCCTACGGTGCCAAATCTCACGCAACTCTGAACTGCTAGATCTATTGTCTGTCCTGTCTCGGGTGCTGCTACTCAATGCCATCAGGGGCTAGAATGAGAACTTGTACACCTTGGCATGGCACACACTAATCACTCTAGCTGAAGAAGCTGGAGTTCCACTAGGATATATAAGCACCTGCCCTCTGCTGAAAAACACATCACATCCTCTGTCCTCAAGTGCTGAGATGGATATCAAGTTCTTCTTCATTCCAGGCACATATGGAACATCTGACACTTTCAAGGGAGGTTTGGGTCCCCTATCAAATGTCAATGTCCCCACACCGACTGCCATAACCATGCTGTCATCACCAAGTACTACCTCCATATCAATATCATCCTCTAAAAGCTCTAAGAAGTACTCTCTAACTCTTATCATGTGGCGGGAAGCGCCACTGTCAACATACCAAATGCTGGAAGATGCTCTGCTAGTAGCGGGGAATGCACACTCCCTCTAAACCTATATGGCAAGTGATCCTGAACTAGTGGCTTCACAAGCTATGAACCCAAACTCCTAATCAAATCTCTCTAAGAAGCTCTCTATCTCTGCAGAAGTTTCCATGGGTTTGTCTCTGCCTTTCCTGTTCTTCTTCTCCATACACACAACAACATAGTGTCCCAACTTTTGACAATTCCAACATTTGACTTCGGAATAGTCCTTCTCCTTGTTCTGTTGCTTGCCTTTACCTTTGCCTTTTCCTCCATTGTTGGAAGCTTGCTTCTTTGCTCTGCCCTTCTTGCCTCTTACTAACAATGCCACATTTTCATCCTCCTCCACCTATTTGGTTACCCCAAGATGGTTCTTTCTGATCTCATTCTGAATGAAATCATCCCACAACCTCTCCCAATCGGGAAGGTTTTCCCGTGCAACAATGCCATCCAAAAAATTCTCCCAAGTCTTGGGAAGACCATTCAAAGCAATCATCACCAACTCAGTGGGTGCAATGATCTTACCTACAGCTTCCAACTCATCTCTCACTAAAGTCATATTTGTGAGGTATGTTGTAGCATTGTTAGTCTTAGCCATTTTAATGGCCTTCGGTTTCTCCTTTAGGACCATTTTTCTATTTTCATTTGAGCTCTGGTAAAGACTAGTCAACGCTGTCCACATCTCATGTGCATAAGTTTTTCCTCTCACATGAGGAGTGGCATGATCTTTGATTCCTTCCAAAATCAATCTTTTTTCCTTAACATTCTTTTTGTTAAACTCTGCCAACTGTACAGGGTCAGCAATTACTACTACTGGGTTTTGTGTGGTATTTGCCATAATGCCCCAAACTTATGCTTCCTCAAAGATGATTTGGATTCTCTCCTTCCATGCACTATAGTTGTTCTGCCCATCCAATCTATCTTCCACTCTCAAACCCAAATACATGTTTCATTGTCCTACCAAACTGTAATTTTCAAATTTGTGGTAAAGGTTTCTTTTTTCTGTGTAAAAATCAACTTGCTATAATTTTCACTTTGCTATCCCAAACTGCACTTTTCAGCCAACCAAGCTCTGATACCATGAAGAAATTTCAACCCCCACTCCAGTTATCAGTTTTCATTATCACTCTGTGCATTTAGTTTTAAATCCAAGCATGATCAAAATTCTAAAATCTGGAAATGACAATATTTTCTGAAAACACAAATTTAGAGATTTCACAACTGCTGAAATTGCATAAATAAAACACAACAAAATTATGACAGCCACACACAAAAAATAACACAGTGATTTTTGGTTAATGTGGCCCTAGAAAAACCCCCTACAACTCTTGGGGAAAACCAGTTTGAGAGATCTTCTTTATTTCTGGAAATGCTTTTACAGAGAAACTGAAATAATGGAGATTAGTGGAAGCTAGTTTCCCCTAATCAGAAAAATTAACCCGCTATCAGTATAATAATAATAATAATAATAATAATAATAATAATAATTAATTCACAATCAAGCATTTACAATATTAATTATCATTAATTAATTAATCAATTTATTAATTACCCATATTAATTACTTTGTTTCTTAATATTGAAAATATCTATTTTAATATAATAATAATAATTATTAATATTTATACTTTTAACTAATAATAATTTTAACTAATTTTAATATTATCCCATTAATCTTATAATTCTTCTTCCTAATTATCAAATTTATATTGATAATAATTCTAATTAAAAATATAAATAACATTGTACTAATAGATTTATTATATATAATTAAATAAATAATAAATATTAAATACTGAATACAATATGCTAGGATTAATATTTTCAATATTATTCTTAATACAATATTCTAGGATTAATTTAATCAATTCTAATTATGTTTATTATTAATATTATTAATTCTAATTATTATTATTAATTATTAGATTAATAAATAATAATTATTAATAACAATAATATTTTCGATTAGCAATTATTTCTTTATTAATTTCCTTACTAAGTTAAAACCTATTCTAAAAAAATAAATAAATAAAAATTGTACCAACATATATTATAATAAATATAAAAATTAATACAATATACCAAGATTAATTTTTTCAACATTAATTATGATCATTATAATTATTATTACTACTTACTAATTATTATATTAATAATAATAATTATTTTAATTAATATTAATAATAATAAATATTAATGATCAATCATTTATAAATATCAAATATTAATTCAATTTTCTAGAATTAATACTTTTTAACATTAACTATGATCAATATAATATCATTAATTCTAATTATCATTAATTATTATAATACTAATTATTATTATTAATTAGTATATTAATAATAATTATTATTAATAGAATTAATAGTAATAATAACTATCATATTAAAAGTAACTAATTAATATTAATATTAATTAAAAAAATAAAAATAAAAAATTAATTAATTAATTAAATTAATCAGAGACAGTCGACTTCTCATCAAAAATTATTTTTCAAAAATTGAGAGCCGACATTCATCTCTTTTTCTCTCCTCATTACTATTTAAACCCTCAAATAAGCTCTTCTTCTATCAAGCATTCAAGTTGTCCTGATGATGGATCCCGGTTGGGATTTGAAACGTTGGCAAAAAATGGTTCTTACTATGGATTCTCCGGTGACTAAGTCGAAAATAATAAACCACATAGGTCTTAAATCCAGAACCATAAATTACAACTTATCTCGATTTCCTTGCTTGAACTCTGCCTCGAAAATTGTGCCAATCAGCAAACAATCAAAACAGAGATTTTCTAGCAATACTACAACATTAAATGTTGTACGGCATGCCTCGAAAATCATGCCCAAAACCTGCCTTGAAATTTATGCCCTTGCTGTTGTCCCTCTTCCTTGATTTCTGTGCCTTTCTCCTACTATATGGTTTTGCCTTGGGATGTGTGCCAATAAATGCTGCTACCCAGATTTACTAAAATGTCTTCTTGCTGCTCTCCTTCACTTCCTCACTGCTCATAAATTTTCTCCTTGCTCTCTCTTCTCTTTCTCTCAAACGCTCATGAAAGAATGAATTGATATTTTCTCTTCTCTTCTCCTTTTACTCTCTAAATGACCTTTTTGGTTACCCTAAGATCTAATGGCTGAGATTCATCTAGATCTAGGTATGAGAATAAATGTGCATTTAATTCTCCCTTCCTATTTTTTAACTCGCCCACTTAAATAAAGACCCACTTAGCCTTTTATTTCCATAATCACTTTTTCACTTTCTAATTCTTCATTGACTTTAATAAAGTCACAATTAAATTAGAATGTAACTTTACCACTTTTAAATTAGAATGTAACTTTACCACTTATAAAGTCACTTTAAATTAAATTGACTTTACAACTTATAAAGTCACTTTAGGAGAAAAGTACAAATAATTTGGACACTTTTCCCTAGGCCAAATATCAAAGCTTTAGGGAACCACTTGTCCTCTGGTACCGAAATTTTAACAAAATATTGGCACGAAATTACACAAGGGTTGGGTTGCCCTGTCTAATAAAATTTAAATTACATGATAAACATTTTAATACATACAGGTCTACTCCAATATATAGTTCATCTCTCCTTCACGAACATATACGTCTTTTCATAAGCAAATAAGTATAAATACAATTTGAAATACTTCATTTCAAGTCAGAAATTTGGTGAAGATAATCACAAGAAGATAGAAAGTTAAGAAGAGTTAACATCTTGTGAACTAAGGAGGTTGAGGAGCAAAAGTTTATTGTTTAGGAATATTTATGTATTTAGTTATCCCTCCTCAAGATATCTGGCATTAGACTTCTGTATATTCTCTGTGGTGGATACCTTTCAAGATCTCGAACAAACATTTGTGAACTAAAGCTCAGACAAACCTCATTACTAACTTGAGGAAGAAGCATGAACGTTAAGAATAGTTTCTAGAAGTGTCATAAACTTTGACCGCTGGTGAGTCCTCTATGGAAGGCCCAAAACAATGAATATTCACCACTATAGAGACTCAATACATTGGGATTCTACTGCTACTAGAGACCTCAGACCTATACAACATTTGTACCTTGTTCCTTGGAGTTACAGTCTTATGTGGGAGCTCGGATAAGAAATCTTTTATGGGAGCTCGAATAAGAAATCTTCTGTGGGAACTTGTTTTATTTTGTAGCAAAAAATTGTAGCCTTCATTTGTGAATATCAAACATGTGATCATCTTGAAACCAATCACCTGTGAAGATTGGATCGAGGACAGTAGTTACATTTTGAAGACTTGAACAATGATAAATTTGGAAGTGTGAACAATGAAGTATTTGGAGCCTTAGAAAGTCACGTATTTGGAGCCTTGGAGAGTCAAGTATTTGAAACCTTGGAGAGAGAAGTATTAGGATTTTTGAAGGAGTGAATTTTTTGGAGAGTGGGTAAATTGGAAGTTTGGAACTGATCTTGGAAGACAAAACCTCTTGCACAAAAGTCAAAACTTGTGAGAATTCAAGTAACATCATTTGGAGCAGTCTTGAGGATAACCTTGAAGTGAAATTGAAGATATTTTGGAATTGAGTTGAAGCATAACTAAAGAATTGAATTCATCTAGCTAAAGCAAACCTAATTTTTTTGTAGAGACATATTGGAAAAGACTTTGTAGATATATCTAGGAGATGTCTTGTAGAAGACCTATTGTGCAGTTGTTAGAGTAGTCTTGAAGACTATTTTGGAACCTTTGGAACCTTGGAGATCTTGAAGAGAAGTTGAAGTTGATCTTGAGCATACCTTGAAGAGTCATCTAGTAGCCTATTGAATACATCTTGTTGAAAAGCTTTCACTGATCTTGGAGACATCATTGGAGACCATGACGAATTTTTGAAGTCATCATGAGGTAACCTTGAAGAACTTGTTTAGGAAACATGAGAGTTGTGGAGACACATTCATGAGAAGACAAAGTTTTCATTTACGAGATGAGTGTCTTGGAGATTGGTTGAGGATAGTGTTGAAGGTGAATATATCATCAGAGCTTGTTGCAAAAGATATTGGGAGCCATGCAGAATCATTGAATCTATCTTAAATAATTGAATTAAATTGTTGGAGCCCTATAGGATAGGAGTCCTAAAGGAGACTAGGTTGGATCCTTTACCATAGATAGGGTTGGAGCCCTAGAGGTTGCTGCCTCATAGTGACAAGGTTGGAGCCTTGGAAGATAGGGTTGGAGCCCTAGAGGTTGGAGCCTCGTGAAGTCCAAGTTGGTGTTTGGCAAAGTACAGGTTGGAGCCTAGTGGATTGGAGATTGGTGTCTTCATCTAGGTTTGGAGCCCTACACTATATTGTACTTGATTTATTGTAAATAAGAGGATTGAATTCCTCGTTATTCCTAATTAATAAAAGTATTTATTCTTATTGTTCATTTTGTGTTCTAATTATAAGTGATCAAACTGGTAAAAATAACGATTGAAAAGAAATATTGGTTCACCCTCCCTCTCAGTATTTCCAACAATTGGTATTAGAGCCAGTACCTTCATTCAAAGGCTAACATCTTGAAGGTAGATCCTTAGAACACAAATGGAAAATCCAAGGAAGAAAGCCTCCAATACTTCTAAAGATATCTCTTCTTCAACCATGAAAGAATAAGATAATCAAATTGGGAAAGATTCGTTGCTCAATGGAAACTTTGAAATATGAAAGGCACGAATGAATAATTTCTTAATGGATCAAGATTTTGAAGTTTGGGAATCAGTGATTATTGAGAGCAAGATGAAAGAAGAATCCAAGGAGTATAATGAAATAGCAATAAAAGTAATATTGAGTGGGCTACTAGATCCTATAAAGTCCAAAGTGGTAAAATGTTCATCGGAAAAAGATGTGTGGGACAAACTCCAAGATATTCACTCTAAAGGATTATTATTCATGACCTCTAATCAAGAAGATGATGGAAAGCAAGAAGGAAATCCAGAACCCATTAAGGAAGCTGAAAACGTGAGTGAAGACATCAAGACCAAGCAAGACCTAGAAGATGAAGAAAATGAATGTCTCAAAGAAAATATCAAGGCATTGGATATCATCAAAGGATCCCAAGGCAAAATGACTTTAGAACTACATCATGGCAATCTCCATCCTCCAGGTACCAAAGTATATTATTTGGCTATTTCTTTTCTTTTACAAATTTTGGGCACATGGCAAAGGATTGCAGGGCATACCACAAGAACAAATATAATGGTTCACATAAGCTTTTTAGAATAAACTTTTCAAGAAGAATTCATGCTTTCTCGTTGATGAACAAAATGGAATTCTTCAAATTCCATAACATTGGACATATGGCTCATGATTGTAACTTGACTTGGGTTCCTAATCGAGTTAAAAACATGACTACCAAGCAATAAAATAAAGTCACACAAGTATGGAGAAGGAAGAAAATTGGATCAGAAAATGTCTTGAAAACTCAAGGCATCAACCCATGTTGTCAATCTGATAAGTACATCTTTGGCATATATATTGCAAGTTTTGATGGTGAAATTCATCCAAAAAGGAGACCATGCATATTGTTAGGCGGATCTTGTGATTCTTGACTATTATTGCAGAAGTTATCTATGAAGAGCCCTATGAAACCTTTGATGAGTCACACATGGACAATCAACTCTTAATAGATCATCTCTCGGGATTAATTCCATTGAAGAAAATCTTGAAATGAAGATGTCTTCCACTTGATCACAAGGCAGAAATCTTTCTTGTCTTAAGAAAAAAGAAAGAGCTAGAGGATTTTATGCATGCAAGAGGAGTCGATTGATAATTTATCTCATATATCTTCATGAAGGCAAGCAAAGGCTTAGAGGGAGCAAGTTAATTAAAGAAGAGCACCATGACAAGGGGAGAAACATATCTATCATGGAGAACTAACATTGATGAATAAAATATGATGAATAAGCGTGATGGGGGGAGTGCTTTGGCACACCATTTGCCATTGGTGTCAAAGGGGAAGAAATTGTTGAAAGGTAAAGAATATTTCCATCAATGACAAAGGGGGATATTGTTGGTCAAAGTTGTCATTGATGTCAATCTGATGACCAACATTTTTGAAGCTCTATGCAAATGGTGTCATCATTAATGGAATCCCTATTGGTGCCTATGATACCCTAGCCTTGTTGAATATTCCTTTATATGCCCTAGATATATGGAGAAAGTCCTAAAAGCAATTAGTAAGCCCTAAATGTTGATACCCTAAGTACATAGATGAAATCCTAAGAGGATAAAGATAATCTAAGCATAAAATATTTATCTATACAATACTGCAAAATTAACATCGATGTCATAAAGAAAAATATCATCATTACCACGAAGCTCATTTTCAGAGAAATATTAATAAAATTATAAGAAGGGCCATTCTAATCATTTGAGACTGCATGGATTTGGTTATCACTATCATGACCACAAATACCATAACCACGAACAGGAATATTTCAAGTTCCAAAGAGTAGAATTCCACCAAGGTTTAAAGAATATTTTTTTTTTGAAAAACGAAAAGTATTTAAAGGTGGCTTCAGTTAGAAGAAGGAAAATATTGGCATGAAATTACACACAGGTCGGCCTGTCCTATCTAATAAAATTGAAATTACATGATAAAAAATTTAATACATAAATGTCGGCTCCAGTATATAGGTCGTCTCTCCTTCACGAACAAACACATCTTTTCGAAGGTATGAATAAGTATAAATACAAGTTGAAACACTTCATTTCAAGTCTGAAAATTAGTGAAGATAATTACAGGAAGACAGAAAGTTAAGGAGAGTTCACATCTCATGAACTAAGGAGGCTGAGGAGAAGAAGTTTATTGTTTGGGAATATTTATGTATTGAGTTACCCCTCCTCAAGATCTCAAGCAGAATACTTTGGTATATTCTCTATGGTCGATACCTTCCAAGATCTCGAACAATCACTTGTGAACTGAAGCTCGGACAGACCTCATCACTAAGTTGTGGAAGAAGAACGAACATTAAGAACAGTTTCTATAAGTGTCATAAACTTCGACCTGTGGTGAGTATTCTGTGGAAGGCCCAAAATAGTGAACTATCACCATTATATAGACTCGGTACAATGGTCTTCTACTACTACCACATACCTCAAACATGTATAGCATTTGTGCCTCGTTCCTTAGAGTTACAATCTTTTGTGGGAGCTCGAATAAGCAATCTTTTGTGGGAGCTCGAATTAGCAATATTCTATGGGAACTCATTTTATTTTGGAGCACAAACCTATAGCCTTCATTTTTGAAGCTTGAACCAATGATCATCTTGAAATCAGTCACCTATGAAGCTTGGATCGAGGACAGTAGTTACATTTTGAAGACTTGAATAGTGATAAATTTAGAAGTGTTAACAGTGAAGTATTTGGAGCCTGGGAAAGTCATGTATTTGGAGCCTTGGACAGTCAAGTATTTGGAACTTTGGACATAGAAGTATTAGGAGTTTTGAAGGAGTGAAGAATTTGGACAGTGAATCATTTTTATGTGGAATTTTGCATCTACAGATAAATACAATTTCCCTAGTGGGTAGCGACACCTAGAACAACAGATTTAAGGCGTTTATCCTTTTTCTATAGAAGGTAAATAAGACAAGGGACCTAATTGTTATCTTTCGCTTTCCCTTTTGTCTCCTTTGTATGGCTCCCGTGTTATGCTCTTAACCTGCAAAATGATACCCAAATACAGAATATGCGAAGAAAAGATACCCAGAACACAGAATAGCAATGATTTTATTATTCAGAGAGTAATGTTCACTTGCCTCTTCAAGGGGACAACCTCCAATAGAGGAGAGCTTGACTACAAAAATAATACACGATGCTCCTCGCAGGGAGTCTCTATCCTTTATATATGACTCATACATGTAATACCACGGGCCAATACCATGGGTTTTATTAATACCATCTATCTAATACTACGGCCCATTTGCAACTAATTGTGGTTCCGTCATTAATTGTGGATTAACCACTTACAATTATTAATATGGGATTTATTGACTCTTGACTATGATGTGATCCCATTACATAAATAAGGGGGTTAGGGTGGGACCCTAACATGCCCTCCCCCTTAAGACGAGCCTTGTCCTCAAGGCTGAAGCTGCGGAAACTGTTGAAGAATAGTGGTTGGTTCCCAAGTTGCATCTTCCGGAGAGGTGTCTTTCCATTTGACGAGGACTTCCTTAATCATGCGGCCGCGCAGTTGCTTGTCTTGTGTGTCTAGGACCTATTCGGGTTGAAGCCAGATGGACCCTTCTTCATCCAATTCAAGTAGACTGGTCTGAATTCTACAATGGTTCCCAATCACTTTCTTGAGGCATGAGACATGGAAAACTGGATGGATTTTTGTAGTAGGTGGCAAGGCCAACTTGTAGGCCACTTCTCCAATGCGCTGAAGTACTTGATATGGTCCATAGAATTTGGGAGAGAGTTTCTGACACCCCTTGTCCTTGAGTGATGTTTGCTTATATGGTTGTAGCCATAAAAAGACCTGATCCCCTGCTTGAAATTGGCGCTCTGAGTGATGTTGGTCTACCTGTTGCTTCATGCGGTTCTGAGCTTGATGAAGATTCTCTCGAAGATGGGCGAGCATGGTTGCGTGGTGTTGTAGGAGTTGATCCACTGCTTGTACTTTTGAGCATCCCTTGAGATACGAAGTAGGTGAAGGTGGGAGTTGACCATATGCTGCTTCATAGGGAGTCATTTTGGTGGTGGCATGATAGTTGGTGTTATACCACCAATCTGCCAGAGGTAACCACTGTACCCAAAGGTGTTGCTTTTCTGAAGTGAAACACCTAAGGTAGGTTTCTAGACATTTGTTGACGGCTTCGGTTTGACCATCTGTTTGCGGATGATAGGAAGTACTGAGTTTAAGTTGAGTGCCTTGTATTCTGAAGAGTTCTTGCCAAAAATTACTGGTGAAGATCGGGTCGCGGTCAGACACAATAGAAGTGGGCATGCCATGCAATTTGAAGATCTGATCCATGAAAGATTGAGCAACCAAAGTTGGTGTAAACGGGTGGGGTAGGGCGCAGAAATGAGCATACTTCGACAGTTGGTCCACAACCACCATGATGACTGACTTGTTCCCTGACTTTGGAAGACTTGTAATGAAATCCATAGAAACCTCCGTCCAAATTGATGCCGGAATGGGCAATGGTTGTAATGTGCCTGGTGTGTTGACGGTTTCACCTTTGTGGCGTTGACAGACATCACATTCTGCTACGAAAGTAAAGATGTACTTTT
Source organism: Pinus tabuliformis (assembly GCA_031772625.1). Taxonomy (NCBI): domain Eukaryota; kingdom Viridiplantae; phylum Streptophyta; class Pinopsida; order Pinales; family Pinaceae; genus Pinus; species Pinus tabuliformis. Next base: position 278,462,442 of record CM062810.1, on the reverse strand, counting down.
TCATGCCTGTCCAAAAAAATGATCTTCTGGTGCGAGCATACGTCTTCTGAAAGCCCGAATGTCCTGCAATGGGAGATGAGTGCAATTCTGCCAAAATGCGACTTTTGAGGGTGGATGTTGGTGATATTACGACTCTGTTAGCGAAGAATATCATCCTACCACGAGTATCCCTTGGTGGAATTTGGATCTACCTGCAATTGAGAAATGAGTTGGGAGAGCCCGGGGTGTGAAAACCATTCCCTGCGAGCCTCTTCAATCCATTCTGGAATGGGGAGGGAAATTGCTAGCAGAGTACTTTCCTCCTCAAATTGGCGAGATAATGCATCTGCTGCACTATTGTCTTTCCCTTTCTTGTAAATGATCTCATAATCATATCCCAGCATTTTGGCTAGCCATTTATTTTTTTGTGGGGAGGATAGGCATTGTTCCAAAAAATATTTAAGACTGTGATGATCTGTGCAGATTTGGAAACGTCGCCCCAATAAGTAAGGTCGCCAGGTCTCAACTGCATGTAAGATGGCCATCATTTCCTGCTCGTAGGTAGATTGGCCCAGATTCCTCCCACTGAGTTGTTGGCTTGTGAAGGCCAACGGTCGCCCTTCCTACATTAAGACTGCCCTAATACCTGTACCCGAAGCATCACATTCAATGACAAAAGATTTGGTGAAGTCAGGGAGTGCTAAGACTGGAGTGGAACACATGGCATTTTTTAGAGCTGTAAAGGCTTGTTGTGCTTCCTCATTCCAGAAGAATGAATTTTTCTTTAGGAGTTGGGTGAGGGGCTTCGCTATGCAACCATAGTTGCGGACAAATTTACGATAATAGCCTGTGAGACCCAAAAATCCTCTCAAGCTCTTCAAGGTCTTAGGTTGAGGCCATTCCTGCATTGCCTGGATCTTTTTGGGGTCCACCTTGACACCTTCACGCCCCACAATGTGGCCCAAATACTCTACTTCTGCCATGCCAAACGAACACTTGGACATCTTGACAAATAATTTATGCTTGCGGAGCAGTTGCAAGAGTAGATCTACATGCTGAAAATGTGCGCCCAAGTGCAACTATAGATGAGGATGTCATCGAAGAAGACAAGGACAAATTTCCTGAGATATGGTTTGAGAATGTGGTTCATAAGGCTCTGAAAAGTAGAGGGGGAATTACAAAGACCAAATGGCATGACCAAGAATTCATAATGGCCTTCATGAGTTCTGAAAGCAGTCTTGGGGATGTCGACTTCCTTCATGCGAATTTGGTGGTAGCCTGAGCGAAGATCCAGCTTAGTGAAGAATTGAGCCCCATTGAGTTCATCCAGCAAATCATCAACCACCGGGATGGGAACTTTATCTTTTACTGTCAACTTATTGAGGGCCCTGAATTCGGGACACATCCGCCACTCCCCATCTTTCTTGAGCACCATGACCACTGGGGATGAATAAGGACTAATGCTGGTCCAAAAGTTCCTTGATGATTTTTTCTATTTCATTCTTTTGGGTGAACGGATATCTGTATGGGTGCACATTTGGGGGTTGGGCCCCTGGAACCAAGGTGATGCTATGATCATGTTCCCCTCGCTAGGGTGGAAGCTCATGAGGCTTGTCAAAGACTGACGGATGGTTATTTAAAATCTGTTGCATCTCAGGATGAATTGGCAGAGGCTTTGTTTCGACTGTCTGGATGGCATTAAATTGAGCTACAACTCCATGATTGCCCTTTTTTAACAATTTTTCCATCCTATGCGAGCTGATGATAGAGGGGGCTCTCGCCTGGAGTCCATGGAGGGTATGTGTGTAGTTGTTCTACTTAAAACTCATATATAATTCCTGGAAATCCTTTGTGATTGGCCCAAGAGTGCGGAGCCATTCAGCGCTGAGGACAATGTCACAACCCCCCATGTGTATGGCAAACATGTGGGTTTTCAACTGATAATCCCCCATTTGAAGTTTGACATTTTCACAGCGGCCTTCACATTTCATTGTGCCTCCATCCGTAATTTGAACTTGGAAGTTAGAAACTGCGCGTACAAAACAATGCACTGCTTCTGCGACCTTTTGATGGATGAAATTATGTGTACTTCCACTATCAATCAAAACTACTACTGGGTGATGTTTAATAAAACCTCTGATTTTGAGAGTTTGAGGGGAAGAAATCCCTGCCAACGCGTGCAGCGAAATAACTGGTTCGTCAGGGACATTGTCCTGTTGGTTGTCTTCATCTAGCGCCTCATGGTCCTCAAGTGGTGGATCTTCCTCTGTTGAGCTGTAGTCAGTGGCATCTATTTGAAAAAATTTGGGCTCCTTGCATTTATGACCTGGGGAGTATTTTTCATCACAGTAGTAACATAGTCCTTGCTTTCTTCTTTCAGCCATTTCCGCAGGTGACACCTTTTGGACCTTAAGTGTTTGAGTCGTGTTGTGAGCATGTGGGGGGCGACCTTTAGTGAAGAAATTTGGGCGACTGTATTGGGCTGCTAATGCACATTCCACGTTACGAGCTACCTTGCAAGCCTCTGTCCATGTGGGAGGGTGGTGCAATAGGACTTGAGCTTTGATGGCTTCTTTAAGACCGCTGATAAAACATTCTGTGTAGAACGCATCTGAGAGACCCCAAGTGCGGAAGGCTAAGGCTTCAAAAGTTGTAATATATTCATCCACTGTACCAGTCTGTCGGAGCTTAGTAAGATGACCCAAAAAAGAGTCCTCCTGTTCAAAGTGGCTTTGAAGAGCTTTTGTAAATTGGGTCCAAGTCCTAAAAGGTCCATTGCAACGTTGATGCCATTCCCACCATTGCCACCTTTCATTGTCCAAGTACATGCTCCCCAACATAAGCTGAGTCGCATCATCTAAGATACGATTCAGTTTGAAATACTGGTCCATTTGTGCTATCCATGCCGACGGGTGAGAACCGTCAAATTTATGCATATCCAACTTGGGAGGTCGCTGACTGAGTGGTTGGTGGGTGTGCCAGACGTGAGGAGAGTAGCTAGACTCACCCTCATTGTATCCATTGCCATTATATGCCTCCTCGTGGGCTTGCTCCTTGTCCTTCGGGATGAGTTGCGCGACCTGGCTACTTAGTCCGTTAAGCTGAAGGGTGAGGGAGTGCATGGATTCTTCAAGTTTTTCGATCCTTTCATTGGCCATCGCTTGAGCTCTAGTTTCTACCATACACCAACCTGATGAAAATTTGGGACCGCCTAAAAATTTTCACTAATAATTGAATGGTACCACCGTGCTCAGCTCGTCGTCCTGATTCTGATGGGCTAGATCACCAATAAGCGCCCCGGAAGATCTCCGACTTTTTCTTCTTCTTCTTCTTCTTCTTTTTTTTCTGAAAACTCCTAACGAAGTTTTACTCCTTCCTTATCAATACTGCATTGGCCAAATCCTCAAAATGTCAATGCGGCCAAAAGTCCTACGAGAATTATACCCCAGTATAGGAACCCTTCACAACGACTCCGATCTGGTGGATCTGAGAGATCTGAATGGCAGATCTGATGGTGGAACAGACTGCTTCTGCGGATCTGATGGATCTAATAGATCAGAATGGTTGATCTGTGAACTCGAGACTACGGGACTGATGTCTGCTGCTGCTGCACCCTTTTGCACAAGCGGGTCTGGAAGAGATGCTGTGTGATCCCCGGATAGAAAAAAGGGAACTATGGTCTTAAGGAGTGTCAGGTGCTACAGATCGCAATATACATAAGGGTCTGGCAGTAGTACTCGGCCCAATGTTTCAGGGCTCTAACTAAGGAGGATCGACCGTACCCTTAGCCGTACAACCCGACTACCCTATCGTATGGGTGAGTAATCTCCCCGAGTGGTGTTCTCAGTGTACTGTAGCCGCAAGACGGCCGATGGTTTATCTATGGCGAGGTTTCAAGGGAGCCTAGGGGGCTTCCAATATACCCAGAGGGTATGTGGAAGACAATCCGTGTGCAATTCTGTCTAATGCGCTACTACTCGAAGGGGTACCCACAGGGGTTACAAGGGAGTCCAATAGACGTGACCACCTCTTGTATTTCCTGCGTGCATGCCTCCCCAAATCCGCAGGTTATGCGCTCAACGACAGATCCCGTGGTTTAAAGACGCCGGAACACGTCTCTAGCCAAAAAAAAATTTGCTACGAAATGGAGATCGCACCAGCCCTGGAAAGTGCTCTGATACCACTTGTTATGCTCTTAACCTGCAAAATGATACCCAAATACATATATGCGAAGAAAAGATACCCAGAACACAGAATAGCAATGATTTTATTATTCAGAGAGTAATGTTCACTTGCCTCTTCGAGGGGGAAACCTCCAATAGAGCAGAGCTCGACTACAAAAATAAGACACGATGCTCCTTGCAGAGAGTCTCTATCCTTTATATATGACTCATACATGTAATACCACGGGCCAATACCGTGGGTTTTATTAATACCATCTATCTAATACACGGCCCATTTGCAACTAACTGTGGTTCCGTCATTAATTGCAGATTAACCACTTACAATTATTAATATGGGCTTTATTGACTCTTGACTATGACGTGATCCCATTACATAAATAAGGGGGTTAGGGTGGGACCCTAACATCCTGTCACTCCTTCTCAAACTTAATCCGCTCAACAAGTACCTGCAATCATAAACAGAGGACAAAAACCAATCAAAGCAAGAGATGTATCTACTATAAGCAAATGGAATCGAAATCATGTACACATATTGTTAGGCCCCTATACTACTAGTGTAACCCCTTATTGTTATTAGTACAACCCACTTACTATATTGATGTACCCATGTAGTGCCCATATTGTTACTATTGTGCAACATAGAAGCCCAATATTGTTATTATTGTGCCCTTACATTATTATTGTTATGTCGGCTCTGATTATGTTATGACCCCTTAGACTCCTATATATAGAAAGGAGGTCTTTTCATTTATATCATCCAAGAATTGTTCATTTATGTAATGTAAAGGAGGTTGCCCCCTCAAAGAGGCTGAATTCTAAGGCGTTGATCTATCTTTTCTATCTTTTCTTGAGCTAGTTTCATAACACATATAATCATCATACATAAAGATAAGAATATGGGAAAAGGTGTAAACAACTTTATTAAGTAGAAGGAAGAGTTACAACCATGAAGTTCGATCCAATGTCACTCCCCCAGCTTGGGTTCCAACCAACATCACATCAAAAGCACAACACTCTAGCAGCATAACAATATTTGCTCACAATCTCAAACCTCACACCAATAGTATCTCCTTACAAATTCTCAAATTCCAGCCCCTAATCACTCAGATGAGTGCTCAATTTATAGGAAAATGGAGGAGGTTTGGTCATAAATGAGGGTATTGAATGGCCTTCCAAAATTAGAGTTATTTTCCATGGAGGAAGGGATGAGATGATAGGAGGTTACTTAACTCATTCCCTATCCAATTTTGAGCTCATAGGAGATGATAAGTGTGGGAATATTTTAGAAGGCTCCAGAAGATAAGAATATTCACAGAACCCTATGAGGATTTTGCTCGATCTCACCAAGCGCAGGTCAAAGTGGGCCTAAGTGCTCTGAAATTCACCCTGACATGGGCCTACCTGCACCGAAGTGCACTTACCCCTGACCAAGGTTGCGTTGGTCCCTCAAGGAGGCATTTCTAGAGGGATTCTGGCCACGAAACTCTCAGGGAAGGAGGCATCCAAAGTGATCACTTGTCTAGGGCATGTAGCAACTGAATTAGGGTTTGATGAACCCTAAAAGTACTGATCTGAATGATGGGAGTGATCTGCCCAAATGGATCTGTAACAATCATTAGGAGCTTTGGGCAATGAAGTATTTTGAACTTTTGGAGAGTGGGCAAATTGGAAGTTTGGAACTGATCTTGGAAGACAAAACCTCTTGCACAAAACCCAAAACTTGTGAGCATTCTAGTAACATCATTTGGAGCAGTCTTAAGGATAATCTTGAAGTGAAAGTGAAGATCTTTTGGAAATGAGTTGAATCATAACTAAATAATTGAAGTCATATAGATGAAGCATGCCTGAATTTTTTGTAGAGACATATTGGAAAAGAATTTTTAGATATATCTTGGAGATATCTTGTAGAAGACCTATTGTGCAGTTGTTAGAGTAGTCTTGAAGACTATTTTGGAACCTTGGATATCTTGAAGAGCAGTTGGAGTTGCTCTTGAGCATACCTTGAAGATTCATCTAGTAGCCTATTAAAAACATATTGTTGAAAATATTTAGCTAATCTTGGAGATGTCATTGGAGACCATGATGCATTATGGAAGTCATCATGAGGTAACCTTGAAGAACTTGTTTGGGTAACATGAAGAGTTTTGGAGACACCGTCATGAGAAGACAAAGTTGTCATTGATGAGCTAAGTATCTTGGAGATAGTTTGAGGGTAGTGTTGAAGGTGAAGATATTCTCAGGGCTCATTTTAGAAGATATTGGGAGTCGTGAAGAATCATTGAATCTATCCTAAAGAATTAAAGCAAAGGGTTGGAGCCCTAGAGGACAGGAGGCCTCAAGCAGACCAAGTTGGAGCTTGTACCAAAGATAGGGTTGGAGCCCTACAGGTTGGTGCCTCATAGTGATAAGGTTGGAGGCTTAGAATATAGGGTTGGAGCCCTAGAGGTTGGGGCCTCGTGAAGTCCAAGTTGGTTCTTGGAAAAGTACATGTTGGAGCTCAGTGGATTGGAGATTGGTGTCTTCACCTAAGGTTGGAGCCCTACACTATATTGTGCTTTATTTATTGTAAAGAAGAGGATTTAAGTCCTTGTTATTCCTCATTAATAAAAGTATTTATTCTTATTGTTCATTTTGTGTTCTAATTATAAGTGATCTAAGTGGTAAAAATAAAAATTGAAAAGAAATACTGGTTCAATTCCCCTCTCAGTGTTTCCAACATAGGCTCCAAAATCCAAATTTAGCAAAAGTTTGGAGGGTGTTAGAGTGGCGAAAACACTCATTAGAGAAACTTTGAGGTCTAAAATGGTCCTCCTAAGGAATATTATAAAATAATAGTCGAAATAATAAAATATGATTAGATTATATCATCAAATTTTAGAGGGAAAAAAGAAAACTATTTTTTTAAGTCATATTTTCAACTTATCTCCCTATGGTTTTACTCAAATTTTGAGTGGGAGAATTCATTGGATGTAAAACTTAATTCCTCATCCAATAAATGCTCATGTTTCATACTTTCGATGGGCCCTGCTACACGAGAAATGAAAAATAGATGAAAAATGTGTTTGCAATCACATGTTTTCAATCACATGTTTGCAATCACATTTTTTTATAGTAGGGTCCATCGAAGGTATGAAATATGGTTACTCCTTGGATGAAGAATTCAATTATGCATCCAACAAGTGATCCCACTTGAAATTTGAGTAAAACTTTAGGGAGATTAGTTGAAAATACAAGTCGAAAAAGTAGGCTTTTTATTTTTTTATCTTTTTACTTTTTTACTGCAAAAATGGTGAATCATCCCCCATGGTTGACATGATCATCTTGAATCCTATTGGTTCTTATAAAGTTGATTTTGGTTGTACATTTTTGTTTTCAGGCCCATTTAGACCTTAAAATTTATCTAATTCTTGTAACAGCTAATTCCACTATAATAACAAATATTTTGTTGAAAATCCAAGAAGAAAATCTCAGTTTGACTTTGCCTTGGTCAAACTGGAGAAAATTTGAATTTCTATATCAGCAGAAAACTTGGAGCTAGTTTACTAAAGTGCATGTCACTTAGTTAACTTAGTTAATTCAAGTTAGGGAAGCTTGAGTTTAGTTAAGTATGATTGATTTCTAATTTGTAGCAATATATTTCAATTAATTTGAGTTATTTTCAGTTAAACTGGTTCTAACTATTAAAAGAACTAGTGGAGGTCAAGTTGTGAAAGTGGAAAATCAACAACACTCAGAGATCAATCAGCACAAAATAATTGTTGCTTGTAGAGAATTTGAGTTACCTGGTTGATATGGATAGTCCAAGGTTGTGTACTATCAGTTGTAGACTATTGCGATGTGTACAGGTGGTGCATGCAGTCAGAGGAAATACCTAGAGGAATTGTGCAATTTAATCAATGCAATTTCCTAAATAACAGGGCTAATTTCCTCAAGGAACAATGCAAGGAAATAGGAGCTTGGAGGGCTTGAGAATTAGCTAAGTGTTTTCCATAGTCAGTCAATCAGGTAGAGGGATAGGCTATACACTTGCAGGGTGTGCTCAGGTTTGAAAAAGTATATGTATTTCATCTTTATTCTCTCTTTAATACAATATAGATAGGAAGGGGTTTTAAGCAGTTTCTTTCCCCTAGATAAATCTCTATGCATGTGTGATTTTTCCTTTTGCATGTCTATGATTTGTGTTCTAGATGGTGAATTAACTTCTGAAAATCATTAGAGGAGCTTCGAGTCTTGTGATTTAGTAAATTTCATGAGCAGTTTCGAATCTACACATTAATTTATACATGGTATTAGAGAAGGATTCACTGTAGAGTAGAGAAATCGAAGTTGTCATTGCAGGAGGATCAGATTTGCAGGATCAATTATTCAGAGCTAGAAGGATGGACTTCTAAGCACTAAGGCTCGAGTATTCCCTTGAGGGAATCTTGAATTATTTTGCTTGGAAGGACCGCATGGAGGCAGTACTGGAAGATAATGGATTGAAGGAATTCATCGATAATGATATCCTAAAACTAGCAACATCTGATGCTCAATATCTAACAAAATGGAATAAGTGTGTATCTAAGGTGAGGAGAATCATATTGGAGGTAGTATGAGACCATATTTTCTAAAATCTCCATGGGAAATAGACTCTTTATGCAATGTGGCAAGCATTGATAGATATGTTCCATAATAGTAGTGACTGCAGGAAGCTTATGCTCAAGGATAAACTTTTAAATATCAAGATGTATAAGAATAAGACCATTGCATAGTACCTGAGCAGGTTCACACAATGTCATGATGAACTTGGTCAAGTTAGTTTTACTGTAGCAGAGGATGATATGGTGAGCCTAGCCCTTCTAGGCCTTCCCAAGAGCTAGCATAGCTACCAAGATTCAATGAATGGGGGGGAGAAACTACCAAATTGGGAATGCCTATGGTCTGATTTGGTACAGGAGGAAATAAGGTGTAATACCAAAGACAGGACATCATCCAAGGATGAGGATGAAGAAAATTGTGCCTTGGTTGGAAAGGGAAAGAAAGGGAAAGGGAATAAATCCCAATCTAAAGCAAAATCCAGTCAAGGGGGCAAGAAGAAAGATTTTTCCATAATCAAGTGCTTTCACTATCATGAATTTGGGCATTATGCCATGAAGTTTCCACATAAGAAGACAAGGAAGAAGACCTCAGGAGAAGAAGCAGGTGAAAAATTGGCTTCACAGTTCGAGCTTGACTTTACTCTCATGACATGCATGGCCAGCATAATGATGGGGAGTGTGTCGTACTTGGATAGCGGTGCCTCATTCCATATGATAGGTAATAGATAATTTTTTAGTGATTTGGAGGAGAAATATCTCCAGATACACATCGAGATGGGAGATGATGGAAGGTACAGTGAGACTAGGATTGGTATAGTCACCTTTCTGAGGGAGTTGGGCTCCCCTCTCTGTTAGTGTGAAAATTCTTGGAAGGTGTACCAAAAGTACTTCACTTAAGTCACTAGGTGACAAGTGACCCTAACAACAAGTTGATGGTTTTCGTCGTCTTATATCTGAAACAAAAATAGAAAACCTGCAGTAAAAGAATATATAATCCAAAACAGAAAGTAGTAATATAAAGTATTTAGTATAATAACCCAAATAGAAAGACTATTTTAAATTAATAAATCTTTTATTGATAACACCTGATGAAGGATATCTATAGATTGGTCTGTAAGTCCCCCTCTGTGGGATGGGTCCTTTGATATCCTTGATGCTTTAGAAACTGGTTCTCTCTGCCAATGTGTGAAAAACCCAAACAAAAAGTGAAGAACTCAAAATGGGAGCTCAAGAAAAATGATAATAATGTTGATGAGGATTATGATCATAGTGAAGAATGAATGAAAAAACCTCCTTTATATAGCAAAGTATGGAGTTAATCTCGAAAATGGAGAATAATAAAATATTATTAACCAAATTCATATCTAACTACTTGGAATACTTTATTATATTTATTGGAGAGGGAAAAGAAATTTAAAATGGTTAAATACCTTTATTTAGAAATAATTAACAAATAAAATGATTTATTAATTATTTTGCGAGAAACAAGAAAGGTGTGAAATCAAAATAATTATTAAATAGTGATTTAATAATTATTCTAATAACATAAATAAGGAAATTCAAATAAATAATGATTTATTTAAATATTCCTAAGGGATTTAGTCAAATGTGACAAGGAATCATTATTAAATAATGATTTAATAATCATTCCTAGAGAAAATTAAATAAATAATCATTATCTAATGATTCTCATGGGTTTTTTTATTTAAATCATAAAATAATTTAATAAAAGTGGTTTACTAAATTATTTTCCATAGTGAAAGTGATTTTACTATGGTAAAATTAAATCTACATGGTGTATTTCGATCCACCTAGTTAGAAATGGCTAGGTGATCATTTTTTAGTGATAACAGATTTCCCCCACAAATATGAATGTTAGGAGAAAATCATACGGCCGAAATATGTTGTAAATTACACTTCCACGAGATCCCAAAAGGGGAGTTAGAGAGAGAGAGAGAGATTTGAAGCAAGTCAAGGATGGACAAATAATGGAGGGGGCAAGACCTACAATACTGATAGAAGTCTCCTTTTATGTGGTAGTACATGATCTCGAATAAGGCGGGGGAGGAATACCCATACCCACTGAGATAACTGAGTTTAAAGAATAATGGTGAGCCCAGAAATGTGGGACTGGGCTATAAAGGACATGATATATGATACATGATACACTAGCATAAATGGGCCATAAAATAATACAAAGGATCCCATATATAAAATGCGCCTAGAAAACATAGGTCGGGACTGAATACAATAACATATGAGTACATGAGATATAATGTCCCTCAAGCTAACATGGGGAGGGGGTATCACAACCGAGGAAGCCTTATTGAACAAGAAATGGCTCTGAAGATCTAAATGGATCATCTAGAAGAGACATGCATGCTGTGGGGGCTGCAAGTGGCAGAAACCGCACCCGTCAAATATGCGAAACTGCATCAGAGGCTAGATCAACATCTGTGGTCATTTGGACATGCGGGCAGCTACTAGAAGGGCCACCCCATCATGAGGTCTCAAATATCTCACACACACTCGGGAATCACTGGGATAAGTGTCTGGATCACCAACCCATCAAGTGTATGAATCTCAATCGTACGATAAAGAGTTGATGTCGAGCACATGAGAAACAACCAAGTCAAAGGGAAATAATGAGTCCCTTTTCTCTATCCAAGGCACCAAACAAAGATGGAAGTTGGAGCCAAAGTACACTGCCCTCTAGAATACTCTATTGGAATAAATGTGTTGAGGTCGACAAAAGAGAGCCCGCCAAAATTAAGGCAATAAGGAATCCTCAACAAAGGCACGACGGAATATAGTAGAGTGACTAATGGACTGACACCAAGGATAATGATGGAAGGAAACAAAATGCATGGTGGACTGATGACTTCTCTTATCAGAGCATAATAAAAAGTGGTTTACCTGGCAGTGACTAACTCGATTCTGAAGGGGATGGTCGATGATTGAAATAGGGGCTTAGCAAAGATGGAGCAGAAGGACTAGAGGAAAAATATGATAAAATGGAAGAAATGTGGCATGAGGACGACTGAAGCACTATAATGGGACTCAATGGGGATGATTGGCCTCATCATTGGGTAATTATATGGGCCTTAATTCACCTCCTAGCATAGTCAAACCAACTCTTCTCACAACTTATTACATGTTTTGATTATATTTTGTTTAATGATATTAGTTAAAGTGAGATATTATGCATAGTGAACTAATATGCATTGAATGTGGGTTTGGAAGAGAAAATAAAGGAATTTTGGCAAGACTAAGGTTTGAAACTCGAATGGGACAAGGGAGAGAGATTGTAGGAGGTAAATCCTCCTCATTTACTCCTTCCCCATTCAAACATTCCTCCATTAATCCCACCAGCTCGGAGTGCAAGTAGCCAAGTCATGAATATCAGGAGGCAACTGAGCAAGTGATAGACAAAGAGTTAGTTCATCTCAAGTTTGGGAGCCGAACCTCCCTAAATTTAAGGAAGTCGTTGGGGACTTCAGTTGTATAAGTAGAGAGGACTAGAGCCTCATTGGGATTCAAATTTTTGTTGTAAAAACTATAGTTATTTTTGCGCTCCAAACTTGTGGAAGACTGATGTAATTTTCTGTTTTGGTAATAAGAATGAGTTTTTTCTTAATTCGGCACTGAGTTAACTTAGAGGGATGAAGCTCTTGGGTTATGGTCCAACCCTACTAGCCAAGGCTCCTCTTCTTGTAACTTTATGCTTAGCTTAGTTTCATAGATTCATGGTTAAAATGTCTTTAGAAGTATTTCATTACAAGTAGTGTATATTTGATTAATTGTTTATTAGTTTGCTTCCATTTGTACCTTACTTCAGTAGCAGGTTAGAAGGGATAAAATGAGAACCACAAATTTGTCAGTAGGTTTCATGGCCTCACTTCTTCCTTCTAGGATCATGATTTGAGGAAAAGACCCTTATGCAACCCCAAAAAGACAGATTTCCATTTCTTTCATAAGATTTAGAGTTTACTGTACTTGAACCAGCATTTGATCAGTTTTTCAAGTGTAGGATTTCATTGCCATCTCTTCTATCTTCATTCTTGCAGTAGATCTCATCCATGATTCCATTTTATTCAGCAATTTCCTCATGCATAAGGTAGACAGTTAGTTCATTAAATTCTGCTTTTCTAGCTCATGAGAAATCTTCTTGTAAACATGACCTTTTGGGAATTACACATGTTTGATGTAGAGTAGGTGCTTCAGAAGTAGAAAGAGATCTCATAGCAAGCAACCACCTTCCAACTTCATCCACCCATAGGCATTCCTTGTTTTCATCAAGACCTTCACCAATTTCATCATTTTACATAGAAATTCCCCCAAGCATGTTGAGCGAATCCAACCATCTCCTAAACTTGGTTTTGGGTTCTGAGTGATCCTAGGCCTTTTCTCACTCCATTCCACCCATCAACCACCTTCCCTAAGCCTTCCATCACCTCCAACACCCATCATTTTGCTCTCAGCTGTATCCTGTAGAAATACAAGGAATCCTATAGGTTTCTAGTACATCCTGTAGGTTTTCCTGTAGTGGCCTATTTTGAGGCCGAATTGAGGGAAAACCTCTAGGAAGCCACCCAAGGTCACCCAAGGGTCTCCCAAACCTTCCAACCATCTCCTGAACCTTCCAACCATCCACCAGCATCCCTAAGCCACCTGCCACATCACCAAAATAGATTAGCTTGCACACTTGATTTTTCATGAAAATCATAAAAAGACAAAATAGATTTATTACAGTCCTTTACATGCATAACAATGATGTTTGATGTTTTTAACTTCCATGCTTAGGACAGTAGCATTTTTTTCATGTTAATTTAGCATTATTGCAAAGCATAGCTCTTAGCAGTTAATTAGGAAATGGTGTGCCTTAGCATTGAATTTCAGTCTTTTTCATTATTATAGTAGATCAACTCTCTCTTAGAGTAGATTTCTATTTCTTTCATCAAGGAACCAAGCTTCTTCTGAATCCATAGAAGTCTGGCTTGAAAACCCTAGTGGTCTCTTGCCAGCTAAATAGTGACAAAAGGAAGAACCATCACTTTTACTTGTGTATACAGCACTGTCACCTCCAAGTTTGTATGAACCCCGGGTTGATAAAGTAAAGCTAGTAGCCCAAGATTTGTAGCATTCTTGCCGCAATATTGGTGTTCGTCATTTTTTGGCACCATTGCCGGGGAGGTGCCTGAGTAATATGTGATTACTGCTTTCTTTCTTCTATTTCTTGTTTCTAATATTCTGCAATTAGTTTCATTCCTGCAAAATTAATTTAATTTCTTCCTTTTTCATTCTACATTCTTTGCTTTCCTTTCCATTTTGCAAGTAATATTTCAATTCAGCAATTACTTTTTTCGTTCAGTTAGTAGTTTTCATTAAATCTGCAATTTCAGTTTTTCAAAGTACTTCCCAAAGTTTGAAAAAAAACACAAAACCAAACCAAAAACATTTATTTTCATGCCTTGTAGGAATATGGATAACTTAGGGAAATTTTTGCCAAATATCCCCACTGCAACAAACAACCAACCTTCCCTCTTCTTTGGTGGCTGTGAACTAGAGGAACCCTTAGGTGATCAACCAGACATATTTGAAGAACCTATATGGGAAGAAGAAGAAGAACCCATTCCTATCGAGCCAATGGCTGAAAACAGAAATGACAGAGGGAATAGAGAGAGAGTTGAGGGTGCCTTCCCATTAGGGAAACCAATGGGGACACTAAGATGAAAAATATAAGCCCCTTTGCCCTTCCTCATTTCCATGGCCTGACCACATAAGATCCTAACACTTTCCTCTTTGAGTTTTTTGTTATATGTCACACCTTTGACTACACAAATGATGAGTAGAAGTTGAAACTATTTCCATCTACCCTCAAGGATGCAGCTTTGCATGGGTTCATGGGTTTACCTAGGGATAGCATCACAACTTGGGCTCAGATGCAGCAAGCCTTCAACAACAAACATCGAGACTACTATAGGTCTAAAGATACTAAAGAGGAAATTTTTAGGATGACCTTAGGTAATGATGAATCCCTAGAGGATTATGAAGATAGATTCCAGCTTAGTTACAAAAGGACCAGGTGCACACTTGACCCTGAGTCACTGAAGTTGGTCCTGCTAAGAGGAGTAAGGGAATAACTTTTGGATACCCTACACTTTTTAGCATGAGGAGATATATACTAGTTACCCTATGAGGATATCAAGACTATATTTAGAAACCATTCTAGGGTAGCTAGGAAAAAGGGTAGGGGAGGTCAACCTATGGTCAGTACATCCTCTTCCAATTCATCCATCAAGGGTGAATTGGAAACATGCTGGAATATTTAAAGAGTGAGATGTTGCAAACCCTTACCTTACAAATGGACACTATGCACATTAGGAGAAATCAGGAGGAAGCAAAGAGAGCCTTGGCAATTTTCTGTCCTAAATGCACTAGGAGGCACCCTAGGAATGAATGTCCATTGAATTATATTTAAATTTTCTTAGTCTATGAAGAAAACCACTCCACAGATAAGTGCCCTTCTTTTCCTAGACTCAAAGTTGTATATCAAGGAGCTGAAGGGGTCACTGAGTAGCACTGCTACATAAACCAAAGGAGACCTCATGGGCCTAGGCCATACCAGCAGGGCATGCAAGGGTCATCCCATGTACATGAAAACCCCAACTAGACCACATCCACACCTTCTTAGGGACCCCCTGCTCATCCTTCCTGGTCTACACCTCCTCCTTGGTCCTTTGCATCTCAATATCATTCCCATCCAGCCAGCCAGTCATTTCAACTGTATGCTCACCACAACCTCAGTGGAATGCACCACCCCAGGGGTGGAGGCCCCAGTACAAAAATGTTCCTGCTTTATTGCCTTCACCACCTACCCAACCGCAACTATTACACTCTGCCCCACCTAAACAACCCCATATCCCTACCCAACCAAATCCGAATCAGAACAACAAACAAGCACAACAAGTATACAGTGTAGAGACATCATATCCAACTTATGCTGTAGAGATCCAGGAAATTAACCTGAGATCTGGGAGAGTTCTCTCCGATAACCAACCTCCACCTCCACCTAGGGAGGTTGAAGAAGAAATAGAGGAAAGCATTCTTAAATTAAATCCACCCTTTCTTGATAGATTAACTCAACCCCTCCAGCCTACCCCAGAAGAGATTGAACTTCTGGGAGAATTGTAAAACCTATGTGTCATGATTCCACTTCTCCAAGCCATTAACGATGTACCTATTTACAACAATTTGATTAAGAAGAAGTGCTTCAAGCAACCAGGGAGGCAAAGAAGAGATACCTCTACCATTAATTTCATTGGACAATTGTTCGACTTAATGGTGGGTCAAGAAATCTATCCAAATTATTTAGACCCTGGGAGCCCTGTAGTAGATGTGCACATCAATGGCACCATTGTCCCACACACTTTGATTGATCTTGGGGCTGCCATCAATGTGATGACCAAAGACACCATGCTCAAGTTCAACCTCCAAGGTTCATTAAGAAAGACCACAATAGTACTGAAACTTGCAGATCGCTCCACAGTGACCACTGAGGGGATTGTGGAGGATGTGATGGTCTCCATTGACTCTTGGGTGTACCCTGCATATTTCCTAGTTCTCCAGCCTAAGGCTAAGCTCACTGGTTACCCTCTCATCCTTGGGAGGCCCTGGTTGGCCATTGTTGATGCTTACATTAGCTGCAAAGTTGGGAATATGACCATCAAGAATGGGCATATGTCCAAGCAGTGAGTCCTATACCCTCCTGCTCATCCATATCTAGAACATGATTTACCTTTATTGCTGGAAGAGGAGGAAGAAGATGAAGTTTATTTTTCCCAATTGTATACCTTAGAAACAACCATGGGAGGAGGACAACAGGATGAAGATGATTTGATTGAACACCTACTCTAAAGTCAAACTCCCAGTACACTATCCCTAGAAGAAGTAGTAAAGGAAACATAAAACAACCATCTAATTGATCTGTACTTGTCCGATTCCAACCCTTTGTATGTCAAAACCATAGAATTCAGCCCTGAGAGAACTTTGAAAATCAATCCGTCTCTTTCTATTCTCCAAGGGGAGAAGTTGTGCAACATGCTAAAGGAACATCTGGATACCTTCACTTGGAGTTACAAAGAAATGAAGGGAGTACACCCCTCAGTGTGTACTCACCACATTTACATCAAAGAAGGTTGCAAGCCAGTCCGGCAACCCCAAAGGAGGATGAATCGAGCTCTTAAAGATATAGTTAAAGAATAACCATTTCCCTCTACCTTTCATCTACCAAGTGCTATATGGCCTGGCAGGGAAAAAGATTTTGTCTTTCCTAGATGCATTCAGTGGGTACAATCAAATCCAGATCAGCCTGGGGTACCACAATAAAACCACCTTCACTTGTCCTTGGGGCACTTTTGCCTATAGGGTCCTTCCTTTTGGCATATGCAATGCTCCTGCCACTTTCCAGAAAGAAGTCCTCAGTATATTTTCCGAGTTAGTCCTTCATGTGGGAGAAATTTATATGGATTAT
The DNA here is from genome assembly GCA_031772625.1 of Pinus tabuliformis. NCBI lineage: Eukaryota > Viridiplantae > Streptophyta > Pinopsida > Pinales > Pinaceae > Pinus > Pinus tabuliformis. Next base: position 278,445,169 of record CM062810.1, on the reverse strand, counting down.
TTTACACCTTATGGATGTGATTTCCAGGAGGCTCTTTTCGACCTAGGTAAAGTCCTGCACAAATGCATTGAAATGAACCTGTCTCTCAGTCCCGAAAAATGTGAATTCTTGATGACTGCAGGGATAGTGATGGGTCATTCAATATCTCAGCAAGGATTTCAGGTGGACCCAAACAAAATAACTATCATCCAAAGGGTCCCACCTCCTCAAAAGTAGAGAGATGTCAGAAGTTTCCTAGGTTTAGTTGGATACTACCGAAGGTTTATAAAGGACTTCAGCACGTTGGCATCTCTTTTATTTGGGTTGTTGGCCAAAGACTCTAAGTTTATATGGTAAAAAAGTTGCTAAGAGGCCTTGGACATCCTGAAGAACAAGTTAACCATTGCACCAATTCTCTGAGGCCCAAATTGGGCCCTTCTTTTCATATTCATGGTGATGCCTCACACAAAGCCATAGGAGCAGCCCTAGGTCAGATAGATGAAAAATTGCCTTATGCCATTTACTTTATCAGTAATAATTTGTCAAAGGCCGAACTAAACTACACAATGACCGAAAAGGAGCTCCTGGTTGTTGTGCATTCATTGAACAAATTTAGGCATTATATTACAGGCTATCAAACATTTGTCCATACTGACCATGCTGCAATAAAATATTTAATGAATAAACCCAATGTGAATACTCATATTATAAGATGGTTACTTTTATTATAGTAGTTTGATCTAACTATTATTGATAAGCCTGGGAAGGAAAATGTTGTTGTAGACTTTTTGTCCAGATTAAATCTGCCTGCAGGTGGGGAGGGAATGGTTGATGACCAGTTACCGGATGAGTAACTTTTCACCATTTCAGTTCTCTCTCCATGTTTTGCTGACCTATAAAACTATTTGGTATTTGCACAGTTCCCACCGAACTTGTCCTCCAAAGAGAAAAGAAAGATTATAAGGAAGAGCGCCCCCTTCACTTGGATTGGGGGCAATCTCTTCAAACTTGGCCCAGATAAAATCCTGAGAAGGTGTGTCTAGGAGGAGGAAGTCTTTGACAACCTTCTGACCTGTCATGATGGCCCTTGTGGAGGTCACTTTGCAGCAAAGAGGACAACATTCAAAGTGTTAAAAGCAGGCTATTATCGGCCCACTCTTCATGAAGATTTTAAAAGATATACTATTCAGTGTGATCGGTGCTAAAGGATGGGAAAGCCTACTCCAAGGGATGAAATGCCTTTGTAGCCTCAAGTGACTTTCGAGCCATTTGATAAATGGGGCATGGACTTCATTGGACCTATTGACCCTCCTTCCAAGCAAAAATAGTACATCATTGTGTGCACTAACTATTTAACTAAGTGGGTTGAAACCAAGGTAATTAAGGCAACAACAGAGGAGAATGTAGCTAAGTTCTTAAGGGAGAATGTATTTTACAAATTTGGGTACCCTAGAGAGCTAGTCACTGATCAAGGCAGCCAGTTTACCTCCAACATGATTGAAGACTTACTCATCCAGTACAAGATCAAGCATAGAACCTCCACTCCATATCACCCACAAGCTAATGGGCAAGTGGAGGTTACCAACAGAGCGTTGGAGGGAATCTTGACCAAAGTGGTTAACAACAACAGGAAAGATTTGCCAGATAGACTAGTTGAGGCCACCTCGGCCTATAATACCACCTGGAACACCACCACTAGATTAACACCCTATGATCTGATCTATGGGAAAAAGGCCCTGTTGTCCATTGAGCTTGAGTATAACACATTAAGGATGGCAGCCCAACTAGATCTAGATCTCAACGGTGCACAAAAAGAGAGATTTCTCTAGTTGAATGGTTTAGATGAGTTCAAAATATAGGCCCTCCTACACACAGAGGTAACCCAACTTCAGAGGAAGATCTGGCATGATAAGAACATCAAGGATAAGCAATTTCAAGAAGGTGATTGGGCTTTGTTATATGATTCCAAATATAAAGACTTTAAGGGAAAGTTAAGGACAAGATGGCTAGGGCCTTATGTTATATAAAGATGTCATTATCCTGGTTCAGTGCAGATCAAAACCATATATGTAGAGGCCATTCCTTTACTTGTTAATGGACACAGATTGAAAGTTTACAAAAGGCCATTATCAAAGAAAGAGTTCATTGATGGTATCAATAAAACAATGATGGTAATGGAGCAAGTCTCAGCTCCTACCTCGTCAAGTCATTGAGAAGCAAAAATAAGGAGACTCAGGTGAAAACCTCCATGGGGCGCCTGAGTCCCACTATTGGGTTGAAATCCTCTTGGGGATGCCCAAAGGTGTCAAAAAAAAGAGAAAAAAAAACACAAAAAAGAGAAAATGAAAAGATCTCTGGGTGAAAACCTCTCTTGGGACACCCAGGGAAAACAACTAGGATGAAAACCTTTTAGAGGTAGACTAGTTATTTTCAAAAACAAAAAGAAAAAAATCATGAAAATTTCTATTTGCAAGTCAGAAATGAGGACGATCAGAGAACAGAGGAGAATAAAAAAGGAACCTGTTCCACTCCCATGTTTATTTTTCCACCCATTTTCATTCATCACTCCACCATTTATTTCATTTTTTTATATCATTTTCTTCAGTTTACAAGGGGACTGTGTTTTCTACAGGATCCCTTGTAAACCTACAGGATCCCCTGAAAACCTATAGGATGATCCTGTAGGAATTATAGTGGCTCAGGAATCCTACAGAAAGTGACCCTAGGATGAGAAATTGACCTACCATGTCAAAATAATAACATCCCTACATCACAACTTCATTACCATACCTGTCTCCACTTTCATCACCCCTGCATTCACCATTAAAAAAACTAGTTTCAAAAAAAAATATTTTTCAGTCTTCAAGAGAAAAAATAGAGAGAAAAAATGAAACAGAGAGCAGAAGGGAGAAGCACCTGAGTATTTCTCATTCTCCACACTCCTAGTCTTCCTCTCAATCCATGTCATCATCCTCAAAATCCCAGCAAAGGAAATGATTAGAAATTCTGAGGGAGAATCAGCTCCAAGACATCTTGGAAGAAATCATATAGCAGCCTATCCCACAGAATAAAAATCATTATTGCAGCAAGCATCCAGCATGAAGATCCAAGGGAAGAAAAAGCTCTAGAGCAACAGCATCACCATCATCTTCAACACCAGGTACCTGCACATCAAGGGAACCATCATATATATATATATATAAAGAAAGGAGAAATAGCATGCAGCCAACACACAACAAGCACCTCAGGTATTCAATAACTGCAATAAGGTATTAGCACCATAGGTAAGTATCTTGCTTCACTCTCTCATTTGCATAATGTAGTCAAAAGATGTAAAGGTTACAAGCAAGTTGGTTTATAAGTGAAAGGTGGCCAATTAACTTGGCCACCTTTGTTCAGTCAACAAAGACAAAACAATTGGTCCTCCCACACGTGGCAACAATCAAGTCAAGAAAAGAAAGGAGAAGGAAAAAATCAGTTAAGGCTATGGATGCATGAAGTGGGAGTTGATTACGAGGAGAGGGGAATGATGAGGTGGTAGTGGGGACCAACGGTCCAAAAATGGAAAACATACCTCGACTGCCAGCACACCACCTCACCCAACTCAACCATAAGAGGAAATAATCATTGATCCCCATGCACTCATGCATTCATTTCCTTGAGGCTCACTCTAGCAAAGTTGCTCTCATACCTAGGCAACCTACAAAAGAGGAAAATTCCATCTTTCTCCTACACAGGACTTCCTATAGGATTACATAGGAAATCCTACAGGATCACACAGGAATCCTATAGGATATAGACAGACAGTCTACAAGATTGGCCGAGAGGAGTTTTAGAGGGGAAAACATAGGGGTTGGCTACAACAAACACTATGAGGAGGTAGGCTCTATAATTACTTCCTTTTTCAAAGTGAATTGAATAGAAAATCCCCTAGTATTGAGTGAATTTGGCAGTTTTGTAAGGGAATTGTCTCCACAGTTCTTTTAGTTATTTACTTCTGCATTTAAAAATTGTATCAACCATCTCAACTCCTCAAAATTCACCAACCAAAATGACAAGGGGGGTTTAATATAAGGGAGCCCATTAACACTGTGAGAATCCACCAACACCCTCAAGTGTTAGAAATCTTCACAAGGCATAATTGGATGGGGTATTTTGAAAAATTAAGAGGGTGTGATGATGAAGTGGCCCGAGATTTTTATTTTTCCCTCATTCCACTGACGAGAGTCCATGCCACTATTGTGGTGAGAGACCTCTCCATATAGCTCACCCCTAAACTCATAAGCAGAATTACCACACTTCCCCTAGGAGTGCCTTGGAGAAAGGAAGACAAGGGAGATAGCCAGACTGCCAAGAAGAAATTCTTTTTAGAGGGTGAGGAGCCCATTGAGGACAAGAATGGAGTAAGGAGAAAAAGCCTACCATATCCTTGGAATGAGGTGAGCTACCACCTTATCAAATACATATCATGTGAGGGTAGGTATAGTGTGGTTTATGGATATCACTTTAGGCTTCTTGAAGAATTGAGGTTTGGAGCAGAAACACCTCCTCACCACAGGCTCAGCATACCATACTTCCTTCTGCAATCACTGATAGACACAAGAATAAAGGTGTAGGAGGGAAACCCCTAGCAGTTAGCTCACCATGGATTAATTAGAATCATTATAGAATATGCTCTCCACAACCTCAGAATTCCTATCCAATGGTCAATTTTCAGAGACATGCAAACAGAGGAGGATATCAAAGCTCTCACATATGATGTCCGTCCTACTATCAGTGAGAAGGATGAAGATGAGATAAATGAGGAGAGAGATGAGGAAGAAGAAGAGGAGGAAGAGAAATAGGATGATGAAGAAACAGAAGAATATGACTAAACAATATGAGGATCTACAAGGAGAAGAAGAAGGGAAAGACATAGGAGAAAAGGGAAATGGGAAAGAGGGGGCAGAAGACAAGGAGGAGTCACCTAGGGTGTCTCCAAAACCCACTGAGAGAGAAGAAGTAGCTGCCCTCACTGCTCTTAGCACCCCTATCAAACAAAAAGTTAAAAGATAAAGGCAGACCCCTTATATTTCAAAGCAAGGAAAAGCACAAGGATAAGGCAGGGGAAACCCCAAACTCCAACCAAAATTCCCATTGTAATTTAGGACTCACCTAACTAGAAGGAGAACATGCCTCCTCCTATGAAAACTCAAGAAAGATGATCCTCAGCACAAACCTCCCCTAAGTCTCCTATCACCTATGTGATAAGGCCTATAACTAGATCCACCTCATCCAAAGGAAAAGAAATCCTACAGGATACATAGCAAGACCTACAGGAAGTAGAAGCAGTCCTATAGGAGACTCAAAATTTCGATAAGGAGGGAAGCCTACAAAAAGGAACTAAAGAAGAGGACCCAGAGCTAAGGGAACCTTGCCCCCAACCTAACCTCGACTCCTACTACAGATTTATTGAAGGGGGCAGGGTCATTCCACAAAAATTTGCTATTCCATTATTCTTTGAGCTTGAGAAGGAGAGAGTCAGAATTCATAGATGGATGTATATTGCCAAGTCTAGGGGGGTGGAGGACATTGGTCACATGGAGGAGAAGCTCAAGGATATGGGTAGAGCACTAAGTAGCTTGAGAGACAGAGAGGCCATAATGAAAAATCAGTTAGAGATAGAAAATGCATGGTTGAAAGGACAGCTGCAAGAAAGAGAGAATCAATTGGCATACATGGCTAGTCTTTCTTTGGAAGAAATCTAGTGCAAGATGCCAGCTAAATCATATTCCCTATAGCTTAAGGAACAATGGCTGCAGTTCCAAATCAAGATCCTAGCACAGAGAGGCACTATGCCATTTCAGGATTATAGACAGTTAATTGATATTTGTTATCAAAGTACATTGGAAGATAGGGCCAAGATGTCTGAGTTTTATTTTCATAACATGGCCTTAACAGACATGAATGTATGGGACCCTAATGCCAAGCTAGGAGATTTACAGTTGATGGCTTTTGCATCATGGATGAACCATGAGGAAGCAAGGGCTGCATAAATGAAGAAGATATTGGCAAGAGAACAAACAGAGACTCTTATGATTAGAGCTTAGCAGCCCAATCCAATGGCCCTCATCAGTACAAATAATTTAATTTCAAATGATCCTCAGCTTACACCCGGGTATCTTGCTGCCCAAGAGAAAGCAATCACATTTTGAGGACATGTTCAGGTTGTTAGGGGATGACAGCATGCAAGCTTTCCTGAGGAGATGGAACACATTGCCATACAATTTAAAGATAAGAGAGTAACACTCTCCTCAAAGAAAGAGAGAAGCACTAAATAGGACACCCATGTACAAGCAATCTATTCAGAGGCTCAAAGTCAATTGGATTGGCTTGAGACTCAGTCCACCACTACTCTTAGGGATGCTAGAAGGAAGAAAGGAAGAAGAAGAAAGGAGGTAGTGGGAGGAGGTAGAAAACAAGGCAAGTTTCTATGAACAAGAAGGGGAAACCACAACAGATGCATGGGATGTCAAGGAGGCCACTAGAGATATGAAAGACAGGGATATTGATTGAGTTGCTCAGAGGATGAGCAACACTTTCAGTAGGGGGTGATGATGAGCCTCATAATTTGGTAATTATATGGGCCTTAATTCACCTCCTAGCTTAGTCAAACCAACTCTTCTCATAACTTATTACATGTTTTGATTATATTTTGTTTAATGAGATGATTTAAAGTGACATATTATGCCTAGTGAACTAATATGCATTTAATGCAGGTTTGGAAGAGAAAATCAAGGAATTTTGGCAAGACTAAGGTTTGAAACTCGAATCGGACAAGGGAGAGAGAATGTAGGAGGTAAATCCTCCTCATTTACTCCTCCCCCATTCGAATGATCCTCCATTAATCCCACCATCTCGGAGTTCAAGTAGCCAAGTCATGAAGATCAGAAGGTGCCGAGCAAGTGATAGACAAATAGTTAGTTCATCTCGAGTTTGGGATCTAAGCCTCACTAAATTTAAGGAAGTCATTGGGGACTTCAGTTGTATAAGTAGAGAGTCCTAGAGCCTCATTGGGATTCGAATTTTTGTTGTAAAAACTCTAGTTATTTTCGAGCTCCAGACTTGTGGAAGACTTTGATGTAATTTTCTGTTTTGATAATAAGAATGAGCTTTCTATTGATCCAACACTAGGTTAACTCAGAGGGCTGAAGCTCTTAGGTTAGGGCCCAACCCTAGTAGCCAAGGATCCTCTTCTTGTATCTGTATGCTTAGCTTAGTTTCATGGATTCATGGTTAAACTATCTTTAGAAGTATTTCATTACAAGTAGTGTAGATTTGATTAATTGTTTATTAGTTTGATTCCATTTGTGCCTTACTTAAGTAATAGGTTAGAAGGGATAAAAGAAGCACCACAAAGCTATCAGTAGGTGTCCCGGCCTCACTTATTCCTTCTGGGATCATGATTTGAGGCTAAGACACTTATGCAGCCCCAAAAAGACATATTTCCATTTCTTTCATAAGATTTAGAGTTTATTGTACTTGAACCAGCATTTGATCAGTTTTACAAGTGTAGGATTTCATTGCCATATCTTTTATCTTCATTCTTGCAGTAGATCTCATCCATGATTCCATTTTATTCAGCAATTTCCTCATGCATAAGGTAGACAGTTAGTTCATTAAATTCTGCTTTTCTAGCTCATGAGAATTCTTCTTGTTTACATGAATTTTTGGAAATTACACATGTTTGATGTAGAGTAGGTGCTTCAGAAGTAGAAAGAGATCTCATAGCAAGCAACCACCTTCCAACTTCATCCACCCATAGGCATTCCTTGTTTTCATCAAGATCTTCACCAATTTCATCATTTTACATAGAAATTCCCCCAAGCATGTTGAGCGAATCCAACCATCTCCTAAACTTGGTTTTGGGTTCTGAGTGATCCTAGGCCTTTTCTCACTCCATTCCACCCATAAACCACCTTCCCTAAGCCTTCCATCACCTTCAATACCCATCATTTTTCTCAGTTGTATCCTATAGAAATACAGGGAATCCTGTAGGTTTCTAGTACATCCTGTAGGTTTCCTGTAGTGGCCTGTTTTGAGGCTGAATTGAGGGAAAACCTCTAAGAAACCACCCAAGGTCACCCAAGGGTCTCCCAAACCTTCCAACCATCTCCTGAACCTTCCAGCCATCACCCGTATCCCTAAGCCACTTGCCACATCACCAAAATAGATTAGCTTACACACTTGATTTTTTATGAAAAGCATAAAAAGACAAAACAAATTTATTGTAGTCCTTTACATGCATAACAGTGATGTTTGATGCTTTTAACTTCCATTCTTAGGACCTTAGCATTTTTTCATGTTAATTTAGCATTATTGCAAAGCATCGCTCTTAGCAGTTAATTAGGAAATGGTGTGCCTTAGCATTGAATTTCAATCTTTTTCATTATTACAGTAGATCAGCTCTCTCTTAGAGTAGATTTCTATTTCTTTCATTAAGGAACCAAGCTTCTTTTGAATCCATAGAAGTCTGGCTTGAAAACCCTAGTGGTCTCTCGCTAGCAAAACAGTGACAAAATGTAGAACCATCACTTTTAATTGTGTATACAGTACTTTCACCTCCAATTTTGTACGAGCCCCGGGTTGATAAAGTAAAGCTGGTAGCCCAAGAGTTGCATCATTCTTGCTACAATATTGGTGCTCATCAGGGGACTCGAAACAGACTCCATAAGTACAAGGGTGACACATCTCGGATGCTATGAGCAAGGGTGACTCGATGATGCTTCCACATGGAGGAGGCCCAGTGGGGACCATGAAAACATGAGTAAATGATTTCTACTCCTGACAAAAAATTGACACGTGAGTCAACCAGTGCAAAGGTGGTACCAAAGTATAGGTGTCTCAAATGTAGAGATTCAGTTTTAAGAGGTGGCAAAGTGAGACCTCATGGAAAAAATGGCTTCCAGGTGATGTTTCAAATTACCAAAAACAAATGGAGGCCCATTATAGAACTTGGTGAGAGTTTTCCAACGGTGTTGATGGTTCGTCAAATAGAGCTACGGTTTGATCGCAATGGGCGACGGAAAAAACTAGGTTTTTTCCTATAAAAGAGCTTTTTGCCTCCAAATCCAATTCGTTTGCATAGAGAGTTGTGGAGAATTTGGAGAGGAGGAGAAGGCCCTAAATCTTGTGGAGATCGTAGCAAAAAAACCGACCATCAGAATTAGGATCTACAAGTTGGAGGTAGGTGGCCTAACCATACTCATCAATTTCAGTGGTTTATATTTTCAGATTAGGGCCTCAACTTTTTCTAGAAGACCCCTGTCCATCCTTACAATCGAAATGCATGTTCTAGGGCCTAATCTACACTCTATAGTGCAGAAATGGGGCCCACAAGTACATTTAGAGCAGTTTTGAAGGCAAAAATTGTGCTCTGGACTAAGAAGGTGGGAAGTACTAGTGGTCTGTTGGAAGTTGAGGCTAAGTTCGTCTCCTGACTGCATTTTGTACTCTTGACTGAAAAAACATAATGGTGTCTTGCAGATATGGTAGAGTTAAAGATATTATGGTGAGAATGAGAGTTTGAGGCCCTCTGTGTTGAGATTCAGGGGGATCAACCAGTGAGAGAGATACTGGCATGATGTAGCATGTTGAAGTTCTTAGAGAACTCGTTGATGAGGGTTGCTGAGCCCTTTCTGTTGAGGATAGTGAGTTATTGGGACCCAGATCAGGAAGCCTTTGTACTACAAGGGCACAATATCAAGCTCGTGATCCAAGACATATACATTCTGACAGGCTTTCCCCCCTTTGGGGTGGTAGGGGAGATACATCCAGTGCTGCCTCGTGGGAGGCATATTGATGATTTTGCTGAGCATCATTGTGTACGAGGTAGCTGTGCAAAGGGAACAACCATTCGGGTTGATGACTTGGAGAGGCTTGAGACACGAGCTATAGCCACAGTGGTGCTATGGATATGTGGTAGCCATGCCTTCCACCATATCACTAGAGGGCTAATGATGCTGGTGGAGAGTGTTTTGGGAGGGACCTACTCTGGGTGGGCGTAGATCTTGTTGTTGTCATTGAAATGATACTTGAAATTATGCAGAAGGGAGACCAATGATAGATGTTCATTTTGGATAGTCTTATGCTCAATCTTCTTTGATAATATCCCCACTATACAACCTCATGTTTAGATTCATGATGGGGGCCCTCAGGAGCCCACGATGCATTGTTGGGGGCATCTACTGAGACGAGGAGGTGGAGGGGGAGTTGGATATGTGTTCTGACCTGAGTTTTTTTCTCATTGGGACCAGATGCTGCTATACATAGACGACTATCCGTACAAAGGAATGAACTATGAAGGGGAACCTGACTTACCACTTTCACCAGGACGAGCATGGGGCCCAAATGGTAAGTGAAAGTTTCTATATATTTGATGCATTTATAGTTTAATAAATATTTGTATGTGGTACTAATTTATAAACTTTATGGTTTGAAGATATAGCACCGATGAGGCCATTAGGATATGCATGACGAGTTGTAGCGCCTAGGGCTGCAGATCAGGGGGGCTTCATCATGACAGGGACTAGATGATGGTGCTCTAGTGTAGGATCTCTGACATAGGTGCGACATACTACTGACTGGGGTGACAAAGTGCAGGTTGCATGAGCTAGAAGGTCGGTATAAATATGAGTGTACAGGTCTTCCCTCAAAGTGGCGAGGAATCATGTGATGCATGGAGATGGTTGGTCAGGGTATACAAGACCTATAGGTTAGTGGGATGGAGTCGTTGGCTCGTGAATCTCTAGATGCTAGTGATTAGGGATAGGGACGTGTGGGTCCCCATTTTTTTATGACAACATGCTAGTGGGAATGCCAGATGTATTTAGAGTAATGGACTCAAAACACTAGATGACGATACATACAAATATGATTATGCATATTTTTGTTTGTGATGATAGTGGTTTGCAATTTGTTTTATAGATGTCTTATTACATGTGATAAATGCAAATTTAGAATGTTATTAGTAATGGTATCTACATAGTGATTTTGGGCTCTAGGCACATGATTGAATTAAATGGATTCAAATTCCGGCATCAAAATCTTCACTCGTAGATATTTTCTAAATAGGACATGATTATGCACATGATAAATGTCATTCAATTGCATGACAAGTAACAAGGAATCTAGATAAACATGAAGGTGAAGGATGTTTTGGTCAAGGGCATTGGCTGACAAACCTATCATAGCATCATATTCGACTTGGTTATTGGTGGCAGATCCAATACAAATTCTATTGGAGTGGACTAACGAATGCAAGGGGTTGAAAATGGCCCAAGTTGCTGAGGAAAGATTCCTATTGAAGCGACTCATACCATTGGAAAAATCGATATATGGTGTGGATGATGGATCCGTATGAAAGACACAAGAAGAAAATGTGTAAGTATGTGGGGGATGAAAACTACCTAAATGGAAGAAGAAAGAAATATATACACGCATTTTGATGGGAAATTCTATAGGTAAAATTTCTTGAGGTAGACTGCATTTCGAGGATTAGGAAGAATTGATCCTTCTGGATCCTCTAATAAGTATGCCCCCTTGCCCAAACACTTATGAATGATATAAGGACCTAGCCATAATGGTTCAAAATTTCCATGCACTAGGACATCATGAGATTGGTCATGCACAAGAACAAGGTCACCTTCATGGAAGGTACGAGGATGGGCTTGGTGGTCATACTGAGCTTTGGTGCATTTCTTAGCTACTTCAGTGGTTTGTAATGCAACACGGTGGTCTTCAGAAGCACACTCAAGCATGATGAGTCATTTTTCTAAGGGTTGGGTGTCTGGGAGGAGTTCGATGGCAAGGTGAAGGGAAGGGATTTTGCACTCGATTGGTAAAGATTCCTCCTCTCCAAAAATAAGTTGGAAAGGAGTGAACCCGGTGGCGATCTTGATAGAAGTTCTATAGGCCCATAATGCTTGGAAGAGCATTAAATTTCAATTGGTCTTATGTTTATTCACGACAAATATTGATATTCAAAGCCCAAGATAGAGGATAGCTCATGCCATATCTCATCTTCAAAGTGTCGGCAATGATTTAAGACCAATTATTTTGGAACCCCAAATCAAGCGATAACATGGTTAAGAACAAAGAGGGTTGCAATAGCCGCGGTATTAGTGAATGTTGGCATGGCTTCAGCCCATTTGGTAAAATAGTCGACAACCACGATAATATACTTTTGGTTATTAGCAGATGGGGGTCGAAACTCCATAAAGTCAATAGCCCATTTATAAAAAGGACCGGCTGCGACAACTGGATGGAGGGGTGCAAATGGATCTCACGCCTTGGGGGCATATAACTGGAAATTGGGATAGCATTTGACTACTGCAATACAATCATTGAAGAGAGAAGGCCAAAAGTACCTAGCACACATGATTTTCTGGACAATGGTCATACCGGATAGGTGGGCACCACAAGCACCACCATGGAAAGCATTGAGCACTTTCTCATCTTCAAGATGGGTGAGATAATGACAAAGGATAGTATCAACATCGCGATGATAGATATCATAACTAATGAGGAGGTAGAAGGGGGATCGATGTCGAATCCTTCGTCGACCATCACAAGTGAGATGGGGGGGAATTTTTGGGTTCGCAAATATGTCAGGACGTCACCATACCATGGATAATCAGAGGTGATGGCAAACAAGTGTTCATCCAGGAGATCATCATTAACTGGTGGATCATGCGCACCAGTGGGGAGCTCGAAAATAAGTTCGGCAAGGACCAAACCTTTCTTACTTTTGGGTGTGACAAAATTGAGATCGTATTCTTGCAGGATAATGATCCAACGGGCATACTTCCCGTTGATGATCTGTCGACTCAACAGGAAATACATTGGGTTGGAATTTGTCACCACTTTAGTGGTACGCATGAGGATATAATGGCAAAGTTTCTAAATGGAGAGCACGATAGCCAGCGCTAGCTTTTTTGCGTGGGAATAGGACACGGGGGACCATTGAGGTTCTTACTAACATAATAGATGACGTGTTCTATTCCTGCTGAATCTTCCTATATTAGGACCTCAACAACCAAATAGGTGGATGTAGAGATGTACAGGATGAAATCCCTTTCAAATTTTGGTGGACTAATCAAGGGAGTGGAGGTGAGAGCACGTTTTAGGGCATCGAAAGACTATTGAGCTTGGTCATCCCAAACAAATGGAATGGTATATCTAAGGATTCTAAGGAATCCATGAGCCATTGTGGCATAATTAGGAATGAACCAACGAAGGAAGTTAGCCTTGCCTTGGAGGCTTTGTAGCTAGTGGAGGGTATGAGGAGGAGGGAGTTCAAGAATGGCTTGAACTTTTAATGGGTCAAGAGTGATACCATCCTTGTACATGATGAATCCCAACAGGAGATCAGAAGGAACAAAAAATACACACTTTAGTGGGTTAAGGAAGATGTTATACTTGCGACATCATAAGAATACGGTACACAAATCATGGAGTTGTTGCAATTGGAGTCTAGAACGAGCAGTGAGATTGTCGAGGTAGGAAAGGATAATGTGAGCCAAATAGTGAAAGAAATAGGACATGACACATTGAAAAGTGGCCCCAACATTCTTTAAACCAAACGACATGACCTTGTAAGAAAAGTTTACCCATGAACTAGTGAAAGTGGTTTTTAACTTATTGGCATTGTGGATACGTATCTGATTATACCTTGAGAATCTATCCATAAAGGAAAGAACCTCATTACCCCACACACTCATTAGTGACCTGGTGAATTAAGGGTGTGGGAAAGTTGTCTTTGGGACAAGATTTGTTTAGATCATGAAAGTTACTGTAGACATAGATGGTTCCTAGTTTTTTAAGAATGGGAACAGGATTGGACACCCATGTGGTGTATTGGATAAGATAAATGAAGCCAGCCTACTTGAGCTTGTCAATTTCGGCTTTGATGGCATTGCGCTTGGAAGGGTGAATAGGTCTTTTTTTTTTACATATAGGTATGGCATCGGGCCAAGTGTCGATATGATGTTCGACAATGGCTAGATCGAGTCCGGGCATTTCAGAATAGGACCAAGTGAAAACATCACAGAATTACTTGAACATCTCGATGTAAGCATCAATTTCTTCCAGGGTGCATTGTTCCCCCAAGAGGAGATTTTCTTCAACCCCTGGTTTATTTGAAATGTTGATTTGTATGGTGGGGGGAATGTTAGCCATATTCCCTTATTCAAAAGCATCTGGCACAGCGATGGGATTTTTGAACCAATTGACTTCACCATGAATGAAGTCTTTGGATTCCATAGCATATTGGTCACAGGTCTACTACGGAAGGAAGTACGCACGATGGTGCATATCATCCCAAGGATAATCAGGGGTGTTCATAGCTTCCATAATGTCTTCATCAGAATGGAAGATGGGTGGAATAGAGGAAGAAGGACCACATGATGGTAAAGATCTACTTGAAGCCTCTTCATGAGAGACAAGGTTCACATATGCATTGTCAAAAGTGGGAGACATATGACTAGTAGATGGAATATCTACCAATTTTGAGACCGATGTGATTGATGAAGAAGGTTCAACAAAAACACAAACAGAAACGTCTGGGTGTTTACAGGTAATGATCTCATTAATGACGACAAGTAAATAAGTGGAGCAAAATTATCTGTCACCTCAACATCAGGGGGAGGGATCACAATGGGTGTTATAGAGACCTTCTGATCTTGTGTAGAAGTGGGACTAGAATCTGTAGGTAAAGGAGAGGTATACCCATTACGAGCAACATCTAATTCACGAAGCACTTGAAGTGTATCGCAAAAATCTTCGAGATGGGGGGCAGTGTTGTACCTCTAAGATGGTAATGGTCAATTGAGCATGCCAGAGCATCTAAGATATTTGTTTTGGGGTTTTGGGTTTTGGTTTTTATGGAGGACCAATACATAAAAAAAATTATAAGGATGATGTATTTAACTCTTTTAGATGGTACTAATAAATAACCAAAGGATTGTTATTTAACTTCACACGGTGACTTAAAATGATAAGATGTGCAAAAGGAATACTAAGGGGATATGATTACCTTAAATTTAAGACAGAAAGATAAATCATCATAAGAGGGAAAACCTTTGAACAATGTTTAGACGTTTAACAAAATATGCTTAAAATTACATAAGATACTGACAATTTTATGATTTAGAGGGAGCCTTCCAGACAAACAATCCAATATCTCAATCTCTTTATAATAATAACTTCAGAAGGAATTTTAAGAATAACTGTAACACATTTATTCTCAACTGATATCTCTGTAAAACTTAAATATATGCAGAATTAACAGAATGATTGGAACACATGAAAGACTTACAGAAGAAAACGAGACTGTATGGTATCAAATTCAGAATCCTTTGATTTATTATTAGTGATCTAGAAAGAGCTTGTACATCAATTTTTTACAAAATTTCTTATGGGAAGGTACCACACTTAATAAATCGTAGAAGAGAGTTATTTATACTAGTTTGGATAGTGAACAGAATATTCTAAATTGATTACAAAAATAGCCCGAAAGAAGATAGGAAAAGAAAATTGTTGAATGATGTATCCCTATTAGGTAGGAAGTTGTTGATGACTGTTCCTTCAAAACTCTTGTGTTGTCTTTTTGTTGAGATGGAAATTTAATCAATTGTTTCACACAATTGATCCCACCTTTGCTCACTTGGTATCTCCAGATTTACCATTCTTCTAAATATCTCATCAACTTTGGTATATCTTTCAAAATTGGGTTTAGTGAGAAAAAGATGTCCAACTTCATATTTGATTGTGAGGTCAGGGCTCAAAGCTTCCAAAAACTCTTTGCCATTAATCTGTCTATTTATCCCTGCAAATTGATTGTTGTCTGTTGCAATATTATATAATCTTTCATAGTAATCATCCAAATTTACTAGTTGATCATCTGATGTTACTAACTCTAGTAAACCTTTCTATTTCAAAATACTGAATTTAGAATGAAACCTTTTGACTGCAATGTTCAAAGCTTCACACTTTGCTTTCAGCTAAGTCAGTAGATGCTTTTTCATTAGGACGTTCTTAATCTCAAAAATAGTAGTTGTCCTATCTGGAATATTTATCTCTTGTAACCATTGCCTAGTCTTACAGTGTAGTACTTTGATCATCCCTGTTGCTTCTTTGGGTTTTGTGCCCAATGCTGCCATCTAATTATCTATCTTTGTCTTGCATCTAGTAATCAATTCTTTCTACTCAAAAATAATTTGAATAGATGGCCATGCTTCTGTTATGGAGTGGCTGATATCTAACCATATGTCCTCTTTGGCCTTGGCCAAAGTGTATTCCATTAGTGTCTTACTCTCTAATTGTTTGAACCTTAGTTCTAATCTGTGTGATTTTTGCATTTCCTCTACATACAAGGTATCATTATTTACCTTCTGTGAGTCCAGGGATTCGAACTTCTGGAGTAACTTTTCATTCTATTTTTTGTGCCTGTAACTCCAGCGATATCGTTTTTGTTTCAACTGTTGCTGAAGATGAAGCAATGTCAGTAGGAGATGAGCTTGGCTCTATACTTTCTATGGGAATTGTTGTCACTGATTTCGTAGCAAGTTGTGATGCCTCTTTTTCTTTGAGTAGTTTTTCTATTTTCTCTTCTATTTTCTTGATCTATATGTTTTGCTCAATAATGAGATTTAACATCTCCTCCCTGTGTTGTTCATTTTCTGCCATCTCTTTGGTTTGGGGGCCCTCAGTTGAAGGTAGTTTCAACTATTTCTTGAAAGTTGTTACCTCTATATTATTCTTCTAGAGTATTTCTTCAATTGCTTTACAGTCTTGGGGATCATATCCAATTTTGACAATAATATCTTCTAAAGACTTTAATTTGTTATCTTTAGCTAAAGATGAAAGTTTTTCAATCTTAAGCTATGACTGCACATTTGACAAGGCAGTTCTGAGCTTGGAAAGAGACATGGAAATTGTAGTCATTGTTGAAAAAAACATTCCACCTTATTATATATGCAAATGCATTTGATCAATAGGATGTATCTGGTTTACATCAAATGAAAATATGGTCTTCTTGTAATCTATTGTGGATTTGGAGAATCGAAGTTGAGCTTGCAAAAATTCCATTTGCATCCTTCCTCTTCCACTGTCAAAGGCAGAGAGAAGTCTGTGCTGAGAAGTGGATGCCTGTTTCCAAAATTGATTGTATACTTGTGATTTAAGACTTTCACTTTTTTGTTTGATTTCCAAAAATGTTGAGAAGATATTAGTATCTTCTGCTGAGCTAGTCTCAGTTGACTAAATAATCTCCACGGGTTCAGTTGAAGAAGGAGTTGAATAAGTAGAAGGATTTAAGTATGGGGGTTTTACGCAGTGCATTATATTAGATATCATTTTGGGATTCAACTGCGTTAAGTAAGATCATTCACGTATGACCATTTCCATGAGAGGTAGTTGTAACTGACTAATTTCTCATGATTTTTGAATAGTTCACTTAGCACTCATTGCATCGGGTGATGCTCACAGGGGTGAAGAAGTGGGATTGAAACTAGTGAAATGTGGAGAACGAATCACATAGCATCAATCATCACTTTCGGGGCTTGCACCCGATAACCAGGACTTCCCAGGAGGTCACCCATCCCAGAACTCCTCTGGCTCAAGCGCGCTTAACTGTGGAGTTTTTCCCCCACAATCAAGCCCACTTAGCTTGCTACCCCATTTGCAAAACCTTAGCAAGTATTGTGCCTCATGAACCATTCAAGTAGAGATCCCTTGACTCTTTTTGAATTTAAGTATGGGGGTTTTACGCAGTGCATTATATTAGATATCATTTTGGGATTCAACTGCGTTAAGTAAGATCATTCACGTATGACCATTTCCATGAGAGGTAGTCGTAACTGACTAAGTTCTCATGATTTTTGAATAGTTCACTTAGCACTCATTGCATCGGGTGATGCTCACAGGGGTGAAGAAGTGGGATTGAAACTAGTGAAATGTGGAGAACGAATCACATAGCATCAATCATCACTTCCGGGGCTTGCACCCGGTAACCAGGACTTCCCAGGGGGTCACCCATCCCAGAACTCCTCTGGCTCAAGCGCGCTTAACTGTGGAGTTTTTCCCCCACAATCAAGCCCACTTAGCTTGCTACCCCATTTGCAAAACCTTAGCAAGTATTGTGCCTCATGAACCATTCAAGTAGAGATCCCTTGACTCTTTTTGAATTTAAGTATGGGGGTTTTACGCAGTGCATTATATTAGATATCATTTTGGGATTCAACTGCGTTAAGTAAGATCATTCACGTATGACCATTTGGGATCAGTGGTCCCTGCTGATGAAACATCTTCTAGATATCCAAAATCAATTATTTGTGGTGGCTTGCTTCCTGATGACATTGACAATCTAGTGTTCAATTTCTTTTGTAGTATATAGTACTCTTTAGCTGATTATGTATATGATTGAGTTTCCTCTTTGGCTCTTTTGTGTTGAGTACTCTAAGTGACTGGAGTATTTACCTGTGGAGTGGTTATAACCTGTTCATATGCTTCTAAGAGAGTCCCTTCAAACCACTGCTCCTAGTTCATAAACTTCTCCAATTCTGGTTGGGAGTATGATTGTACGATGTTCCCTTCACCTGAACTCTAAGGGTTGAAATGATCCCAAAAGGATCATAGGACCAAGTGAAGCTTGGATGGAGATTCATGATTTTTAATAATATGGCTGCCTCTGTACCTGCAGACCTAGTATTACAGATAAATGTTCGTACCTTCGCCTTGAATTTGAATTGTGACTTTTTATTACTTGAGACAAATGGACTTCCTCCATATTTATCATCTTCTTGATGTATTCCAGTGAGAATATCCTCATTGGCACATACTTAGGTAGTTTGTATTGAGCTAACTCACTGCCATATATTCTAATTTTAGTGTAGTCCTATTATAGATACCAGTCACCAGTCTTGGTCTGTTTTGATAAGTGCAATGTCTTCCCAATCTCTTCTCCAATTCTGGGCTCTACCTAGCTATTGAGTAATTGAAGAACTGGATGTACAAAAGAATCTATGAACTGAGAGAATGTAAACTTTTATGATGCTTCTTTCACTAACTCTGTCCAATGAATCACTGATTGATTCACTCCCTGCTCATCTTGCCTGTTAAGCTGAATGTGCAATGAATGTCTCTGCTGAAACAAAATCAAATGTATTATGATTGAGCTATATTTGAACACTCCTTTTGTGGTGAAATTCATAAATTGTTCATGTATATTATCAGCCAAATATTGGCTATAATTATACATGAATGCAGGTTGATATTATTTATTGAAAATGGAAAAGAATCCAAGGATGGATTCATCAAAAAGTTGATCATTTTCATAGCCTCGCATATATGATAGCATGGAGATGATATGTCTAGTGGCTTCAGGGAACATAGAAGATGAATAAGGTGGGTTTTTCTTGTAGAAATTCCCACTATAGATCACCTAATAATGCAATATACTAAAGCAAAATACTTGATCTACTTCTAAAAACAAACTTGCGGAAGCTTAATCGATTTTGAGCAAGATCAAATAGAACACATATAACAGAGAATGAGAAATCAATCACACATGAACACAAAAAAATACTCTAGGGAAACCCTTAGCTAAAAACCCTGCTTCTGTATTATCATACAAGTGGAGATCTCTCTGGATTACACAAAGCTTTAGCTAACAAGCTATCCAGCTCTCAGTACAATCCCTCAATGTTGCTCATAGACTAAATAGACACAACATATACCTTCCCTCAGTCCTCCAAACCTCCTATTTCCTTGCACGATTTCTCCTAGGTCCTCTGGCTACCACCTGTGTGAATTCACCTCTCACACAACTCACCAAACTCATAAGTAACTACTCAATCTCCAAGGAATGAATTCCTTCTACATGCAAAAGATATCCTCAATGGAATATTCCTGCAACTAGTAGTACATTGTCCCATCCTGTGATCTTAACTGGGTCTCTGATTGAACTGACATGCATGAGCTATTTATGAGAGAATATTCAGTTATCTGAAGTACAGTAGTTACATACATGCATGCATTGACTAACTGCACTCACAATCAGTTCCACAAACTGTTGGAACTAATCTAACTAGACTTAACTCTGTTAACTGAGCTAACTAATTACAACTCATCCTGATCTCCTTAATTAAGGGATAACTTCCTCAATCAAAGGGAAAATTGTTGCATGTCTTCACATAGACTTCATGTTTGATTTTATCCAACTAATTAACTCAAGATGAGTTAATTAATTATTTTTCAAATAGCTGCTAAGATCAAATTCGAATTTTAATTCTCAATTTTAGTTCAGGGACTAACTAAAATTGGAATGTATCCCGAAATGCTATTTTTAGCACTTCTATATTTTGCATTTCTTGTTGTTATTTTCAACATTTCTTGGGTAATTTAGCATCTTCTGGCAGAAAAATTTCAAGAATAAGGGCTCTCTATGGGAAGGTGAGTTTATTATAGAGGTCCATGAGAGCTGTTGGGGATAAATGGCTGAGGGAGTCGGATGAAGGTATCATAAGAATCTAGTTTATATTCTGAGTAGTAATGGTGATCAAGACTTTCCCATCATGAGTCATCACCGTTATTTGCATAGGATCATACCTAGCTTGACACTAAGTGATCAAATTAGGGAAGTGATGAGTCTTGGGAAAGGAGTACAAGGGAAAAAGTGTTTCCCAGAAATGAATGGGATCTTCTTTATCTTCATATTTCTATTTTAACCATAAATGCAATTCATGGAAATCGAATTCGCATTCACAGTGAGTGACTTTGAACAGGGGGTCTACAAGGTGGAGGTGATCCAAGTTAAGCAAGACTGTGGATGGATTCCCTTCTTCGACAGTTTCCTGTGTTTTAACATTGGGAGCCATCCTACTGCAAGAGGGGCAATTCAGAAATTTTTTTAGCTAAAATACGGATGACAGGGGAAGATATACACAGAGTAAAATAAAACGTTTGGTGATTAGATGGAAGTAGAAAAGGTGGTAAAGAGTATAGCCATGGGATATTTATAAGTGAAGCAGGGCTTAATTTGCCGTTTAAATCTAACCGTAGGCAATTTATTGTAGAGGAGTGGGATTAATGTCTAACGGGAGGGTGAATGGTTAATTAAAGCTGGCAACGACATAGGAGCATATGGCGTAATGTCTTTGTGACGTGGCGGGTTGTGAATGGGTGAGAGATAACGGATTAATGAAGTGGTGGGTTGTAAATGGGTGAGAAATAACAGGTGGATGATATGGAGTGGGAACGAGGTCAACGGTTAGAAAAGAGGAAACTGTTGGCGGGATTTTGGTGGGGGGGGATGAGGTGGTTTACGGTTTCACGCTTTGGGGGCCCAAAACACTACGGGAGTGTCACGTAGAAAAAGAGGGCAGCCATTAAAACTAATTTTCGGACCCCCCCCCCCCCTCGTGTTAATGGGAAGCGACCGAAGGGGGGCTGAAAAGCTTCCTCCACTGTTGATCTAGGCGGGGTGAATCATATCCATTGAAAAATGCCTGATGGTTATTTGATGTTGATTTGAAATTTTGTCGCTTGTGCACAAAAATAAAAATCATATGTTATGACTATTTGCAAAGTGATCAAGTATTAAACAATAATTAAACCCTGGTTAAGGACTTTAAGCATTGTTTTTAAACTAAGCAACAAATTTCAAAGGCTCATTTGAACTAGAAGCCTTAATTTTTATTTTCTAAAGCAAATATTTATTTTTTTTGCTTATCTAACATTTTGTCATTTGCCTTCCTTTTTTAGAGCAACTACCCTATCATTTTTTATGATATGGACCTGAAATAATAATAAATCCTAACATTTTTATTTTCAATTTTATTTTTGGTCCATATCCTAACTTATCACTTTTATATGGCATTTTGATTTTTTCAACTAATGGCTAACTTATCAAAAAGAAAATAGCTACAACATCAGCTCCAACTAGGGACTTCTTTCTCTTGTAGAATGCAAAGAACTTGCATATCCATGTGCCTTCTCCTCGGGCTCTGGAGTCTTTGCTGTAAAAATCATACTGACAGTTGGAAAAGGTAAAATAAAACCGGACTTATTACAATGATGGTACTAAAATCTATTTCAAACTTCTCAATACTGAATATAATACTTCAAAAATCTTCCATTAACAATAAATGTGGAATATTGTCCCTCTAGATTTTGTAACACAAAAGTGTTGCTCCCTTTTACTTCAGCAATAGCTAGAGGTCCAAACCAGAGGTTGTCAAACTTTCCATGTTTTCCTTTGTCTTCTCTTCTGGAATCCCATCTTAGAACTAAATCTCCCTCCTTGAAGTCCCTTTCCCTTGCTCTTCTATCAAATAGGCTCTTCATTTTATTGTGATATTTTTTCAATTTGTATTGGATTTCATATATGTTTTTGTTTAGTTCAATGATTTGATTTATCCACCTTGAAAAATCACCAAGTTCATCAGTTGATTCCTGCAGAAACTTTAAAACAAGTAAAGCAAGTTGGTAGGGAAAATTGCATCTTTCCCATAAACTAACTGAAAAAGAGACTTTCTAGTAGATCTCTTTAGAGCAATCATGTTTGCCCAGACTGCATCAATTGGATGACTATCCTAGCTCTTCTTATGATCTGCTAAAGTTTTCTTGATAACCTTTACCAAACTTTTATTAGATGATACTGCGAGACCATTGCCTTGAGGATAATGTGGAGTTGAATGTTGTAACAAAATTTGATATTTCTGGCAAAACTCAATCATCTTAATACTGGAAAATGTTGTGGCATTGTCAGTAACAATCTGTTGTGGGCAACCAAACCTAGATAAAATGTTTTCTTCAATGAATTTGATCACTACTGCATCAATAACATTTCTTACTGGAATTTCTTCCACCCATTTAGTAAAGTAGTCTGTTGCAATGAGGATCCATCTATGTTGATTGCTTGAAGTAGGATGAATCTCTCCAATAAAATCTAATCCCCATTGGAGAAAAGGTGTTGAGACCAATGTTGGGATTAGTGGAAGAGTTGCTAGTTTTTGCTTACCAGCAAACATCTGACAAGGGACACAACTTCTAACCTTTTCTCCTACTTGTAAGAACAATATTGGCCAATAAAATCCTGCCCTTAATATCTTATATGTTGTCTCTCTCCAATCATAATGTCCTCCACAAAATCTTGCATGAAACTGATGAATGATCCCTTCAGCCTCTGATTTTGTTAAACATAATAACAAGATATTGAGAGGATCTTTCCAGTACATATTTTCATTTATGATACAGTATTTGACTACTTTCAATTTGAGAGTTTTACATTGACTTTTGGAAAATGATGCAGGAAATTCAAAATGAATCAAGAAATTTACAATATCTCGATACCAATTTGATAACATAAATTTCTCATCAATATGTACAGAAATGGTTTGGTCTAAAGGTAAAGGTTCTTGTGGATTCTTTTCTTCAAGATGTAGGGAAGATTCCTATTGTTGACTTGATGGGGGCTGACCCAGGTTCGGAGTTATTTAGCCAAACAAATCCCTGTACTACTAGCCCTTTCGGTAACATCCCGTGAAGCGTGGACTGAGGTCTCACTTGAAGCAGTATGGGGGGATGCTGGAACAAAGTTTCCACACCCTTGAGATGTTTGAGGGGTCGATTTAGTCCAACTATGAGTACCTTTTCGCATGTCACTTTGCGCACTTTCCTTACCTGCGAGGCCTTCGCGCTCTGTTATACTCGCCTTCGCGCAGCCCTAACCAGGGGCTGAGGAGCCTTCGCACTGCTAAAGTAGTGATCTGCGTTATTTCCCCAAGTTACACTGCAGATCTTACTTATCTTCTTACAACAGTTATTTATCTTCGCGTAACCAGATACTTTATCTTATATTCACTTATTCAACACATTCATATAAGTTTGCGTAGCAAATAAATAGTAAACTTGCAATTCATACCCAATATACTTCAATGAATAAAACAGGAAAGATACACAGAAATAATGTAAAACTTATCTTTATTAATGCTTCAACCGGTTACATACTCAACTTGCCCTGCACACTCAGTTGCAGGGGTCAGTGCACTCAACTGCGGACTACTAGGCCTCTGTGCACTCAGCTGCAGAGCCTTCTCCTACTCTACTACCCAAAGACTTGACTTTACACTTAGACTCAATGCTTCATCATCTCTTAGATTCTTCAATCTTAGATTTCTTAGATCTCTCTTTACACTTAGAACCTCGCTCTATTTATACAATCCCATGGTCCGCGAGCCATGGGTAGATCTTTAAAGCCGACATTACATTAACAAAAGTAAGGGCGAACAACCCTATGACTTAATTACAACTTTGCGCTTCGCGCCCACAAATCGTGGAGTCTTTACATCGAACTTAGTCAAAACTTGGGCTTTAAGCCCCAAAACTTGCCTTGGGGGGATCCCGCACCCAACAAGCCCCCAACATAAACATCATGACTCGCCCTCGAGTCACTCTATCGGTGCGGAGATCTTCTCACAGAGACCTTCCAACTCTACTTAGACTGCTGCAAGGTCGGCAGTGCACTGAGCGGTTGCCTGTTGTATCTCCTAGACGCGTTGTTCGGAGACCGTGGTATCTAAACTACTTCCATGTATCTTCTTCTACATCCCCTGCATCTATGCGAGCTTGCCTTCAATTTCTTTTTTGCTTATAAAGGCCTCATCAATCCAAGGTTAGACACACACCTTTAAAACCACTTCTCTATGGTGCAGTGCGTCTACCTGCTCCTTAAGCGCTTTGGTTTTTTTCAACCACACGAGCCTCTATGTAAGGGCCATTGTCTGCGCAGTCCCTTTGATGTTGTCATACTATTGTTGTAGCTCGCGCACCTCTGTTTCTAAGTAATGTATGTTTGGGTCCTCTTATAGAGTGGTGAGGACCTTGAACGATTCTTCCAACATTTTGGTGCAGTCCTTCACTGCACTGTTGATCTCCTCCGTCCCCGATGTAATGGAAATGGTGCATTGTTCCCTTATCTCTGGAGGAGTTAAAGGCTACACCTTCAAACGCAGCTTTGCTATTTGAAGGTTCAACTCTAGCTGAACCTTGGCCATCTCCTCTCACGCCTCACGCACTCCTACTGCTAAACTCTGGATGCGGGTCTCTGCTGGTGCCTGTGTTGGGATGACCGACTCAGGGACCATCTGGCAGCTTCCTCAACCACCTACACCATCTCTTGATTTTGTGCCACACCCTCGTCATGCTACAGGCTGCTCCATCTTGATTCTTTTCTCACTCAACACTTGTAGAGCGCGGCCCTCCCTAGCCTGCAATTCTGCAGTCACTTCGTCCTGTAGGACATAGAGCGTCTCCCAAGGGAGCGTAGCCATGTTGATTCCTACTCCTTTCAACACACTAACCATAGGCCTGTCAACCTCATTTTCTATAACCAGTGCCCCCTCTGGTAGCACTATTGTGTTGGTCGTGCGGGTATGCAGCATTTCCTTAATCGTGGCCATTCCTACTGCGAGGCCAGTCGAGAGAGTACCAGCCTGAGGAGTGTGCACCTGAAACTACTGAATCTGTGCCTGGAGGGCCCCCAACACAATCTAATTCTCCTCCGCCAACTACTAGAGGGTCTCTGCGGTGACTTTGTGCATTGTCTCCCCTATATCGTGCAAATCTCCCTCAGTGAGGGTGATCAGGTCAAAAGAAGTCTTAGATGCTTTCGACTTCTTTCGCGGCCCCACCTGCTCTCTCAGGCGTTGGCGCTTTAACTATGTCGTCGTTGTTTGTAGGTCCACGCCACCCTCCTCTGTCTCTATCTCCATTTCTTATTCCTGCTCAGGCGAAGGCAACTTCCAGCCCTCGCGCTCCTTCATTGCTACCTTCTGTGCTTCTGCTATGGCCTTAGCAGCGTCCCACACCTCCTGCATCTATGCTGTTGTTGCGTCTTTTCTTCTCTTCTCTGCCAACTACGCCATCTGCAATTTTGTCTCCTCCTTCTTTCTCTGTGCAGCAGACTTTTCCGTTTTCTTCACGGAGATGGTTGGAGCGCACCACTCTAGCGGGCACACCTCAAGTACATAGATGATAACATCATCCGTGGTGAGATATGGTAGTTCATTCCACTTCTTTGCGAGGTCTTTGCGTGCCCTGATGTAGATGTGATGGAAGTCTGCCTTAAACTTCGCAAAGCTTTTTAGGCTATTGTAGATAGTGGGCGATAACTGCAGCTTGCGGTTAATCCCCATTCTAATGTTCATCTCCATGAACACCGAGAATATCTTACTATCTCGGATCTGGTTTGTGTCTTTAGTGGCCCACAGCGAAGCGTACTTCGCGACCTCCA
Source organism: Pinus tabuliformis (assembly GCA_031772625.1). NCBI lineage: Eukaryota > Viridiplantae > Streptophyta > Pinopsida > Pinales > Pinaceae > Pinus > Pinus tabuliformis. The sequence goes on along the minus strand of CM062810.1, from coordinate 278,418,858 downwards.
GGAGATCCCTCACAATTGTGGGGAACTGGTTGTCCTCGGGCAATTCCCCAGCCACCAGTACCATGGATAGCAAAAACCATGCATAGTGGAAGGTTTCCCCCTGTTCCTGTCCCTCAGGGCAATTCTCCAGGAACTCCTTGCATAAGAATTCAGACCAGTTAAACTGGACCCCCTCTGCGCACTGCTCAGCAAGTGCAACCACCGGTGCAAGCACCTCATCCCCGTGGCACTTCTGCATGACCTTAACCGCCAGTATCTAAGTCACAACTCTAACTGCCTTATTGTTGATACTTGACATCACATAGCCCCTATTTCTCTTCTCCAACTTATATTTCTTTTTCATGGCCTCCGTGGTGGCCAAATAACTACTTTTACCCTCTGAAATGTCTACTAGGTCTTCCCCTTTACAAGGGATTTGGGTAATTCTATGGATTAAGTGGTCCGTGATGGGGATGGCCTCCTCCAGCCATAAACACCCATCATGCACTAGGCAGAGCAGCTGCCTGATGACGAAGATAGTCACTGGGGTGCGATGGTAATGCGGCACCCAAAGCATGTTCAACAACCCTGCCTTTTCGACTCTGCGTAACCACTTGTGCGGCTCCAACTCTATGACTCTCACGCGGTGTTTTTCTTTGGCTTCACGAGCTGTGTGGTTACCAAATGAGGGATTTTCTCATGGTTGGCAAGATCCCAATCTTCGAACTTCAAATTCGGCACCTGTCCCAGGTGCGCTCCTTAAAAAATGATATCGTTAGGTAGCAGCAGAGTCTACAAAGAGCTCTTGCTCTCATCTAGGTCCTTGGGAACCTTTGCCTTCCCCTTCTGTGAAGGAACATATGCGGGTAGCCTGGTTGGAGGGTCCGCACCCTCGGTTTCTTCCTCCATGTCTTCGTCCTCATCCTCTTCTATCAGGATGTCCTCAAGGTCTTCCTCCTCCTCATCGGTTTCCAAATTAACTGCTTTCCCTTTTTCTTCCATGGTCAATTTAGTTCTCAGCGGGTTTCGAGGGGACATGCACACCAGAATCATGGGCTACTTATCTTTCTTGGGCCTCGATGTGCACATCAATTTAGGGATTTCTATAACTATCCCTGCACTCTCAGGGGCATGTTCTACTGTTATGGCATGCGCAGCTTCTTCGGCAGTCATTTCTCCAATTTCCCTGGCTTCTTCAGATGCTGCCATTTTGTTTGTTCAGAAATATCTTAATTGCTCAACCGAGTGCTCAAAAAACGCTCTCAATAGGTTAAACAGATCTTGGTTCAAAATACTTTGGGCGCATGACAGCTTAATTATCAAATGACCAAGTGTTGTTTGCTGGACAGCCCTTTGCAATTTATAGCACCTTTTGAATTCAAATACGACCATTCCCCCCAAATCCAGTCCATTAATGCTCCCTTGGCGGCATATTTTCCCAAATCTTGCCCATAAAGCTCACCTTAAATGCCTGCCACCTGCTCCATTTAGTCTCAAATGAAGAATCACATCGTAAATAGTGACTATAATGGTCACTTTCCAACCAATCCATGTGGCATCGCAGCTACCATTGCGCTGTCCCGGACCCCGTGACACTTCGCTCCTGCGCACAGACCTAACATCGCACAACCCTCGAGTAGAGTAGTTTATAGTCTCGTGCCTCCTTTCAACTGCCTAGAGCACTAAGATTGTGCTTCCCATGGCTAGTCAGGTGGTCGGGCCACCTAGATACGGCTTCAACCGACCATCAATCACTTTTCCTTGAAAAAATCCACCTTTTAGCTTTACTATCTGTTTCACACACTTCACCATCTGCATCACGCCACCATTAGTGATCCCTCTAGTAATATATGATCCAATATAAGGCATCAAGTTGATCAACTCTTGGTGGTAGTCCCCAAATTTGTCAACGTAATTGTACGCATCCTATTTTATTACCACTATCGAGAAAATCCTTCTTTATTCCTTCCTCAAGCTTCTTGACTTCTGCTTCCACCAAACATTTCTCCCTTAATCGAGTTCTTTCATTCATGAGTTCTTGGAGCCTAAGATTACCCTATTGGATCTCTTCATCAGGTCCCAAGTGTTCTTCATTCAGCTGCATGATTCCTTCTCCCAAGGCTCCGCGAACCATCATATGCACAGGTGCTACTATGCGGCGACTAGGCATAATATACTCCATCGGTATTATAGCATTTACTCCATAGGCTAACCTAGAAGGAGTTTGTCCCGTCAGTTTCTTACATGTTGTCCTATAAGCCCACAAAGTTGCTGGTACGCGAAGGTCCCAATCATGTCGTTGCGCATTATATACCCTGTTCAGTTCTTCGCACACTTAGTGAAATGCTTTTACGTGGGTAACATTTTGCACACTTGGTCTTTCCACACTCAGTTGTTACAACTTGAGGGACTGTTTGTGCAATTTCCCCCCCAACACATGCGTATTGACCGTGTTCCCCAATGCGAAGTCCATGTGCATCCGCGCAAGTTGTTTACCATATGCTTGTACCCACCTTGATAGATACGCGCGCGGACCATCCCGTACATTGTATTTATCCGTTAGTCGCATCTTAGGCATCCCAAAATGCATGTGCATCATTCTCCTGCATTTTCGCTAGTCCTTAAAGCTTCCTTGGTGCGTACCCCACCACCTCACGGGCGTAGCGCGTAGTACCCACTTCAAAGCCTGGAAACGTTGCTTTTTCAGCACCTCTCTTTCAAATCTGTCTAAGAAAGCTCACTTCTATCAATATGCAGCGCAGCTGATCCAGATTTAAATAGGAACGCAACAAATTACAGAGATAACCATAAAAATAGAGATGCAACAGAAATAATACTTCATTTCATTAATGTAAAATACTGAAATATGCTTCCAAACAGAAATGGAAATAGACTAGCTAGGGCGATGGTAGCTTATCTCTAAGAAGAGATGTGGCGGCTACATGCCTCTGAACTATCTTACAATGAGGCTCAAGGGCCTTTTTATTATTGAACAATAAGAACAAACCATAAACAACCAAAACCCTAACCCGAGGAGATGTAACACCAAGAGTTTATGGGCCCCGTTGGGGTGAGTTGTACAGCCAACTTCCCAGGGTCGTGACTTGGTCATATTATCGCCGTTTGATGCGCATGATAACCCATTGGAAAGATCTCTCTGAGGACTATGACGTAAAAGGCAATTTTAGAGTGAAATTCACGAGTAGTAGATTTCCAAAAAAACATCATTTAGGGCCTCAAAACGGATCCGAAAGTTTAGGACCCGAAAAACTTCTAAAAATAGTAAATTGTGCTACAATTAAGGAAACTGAAAAACTAAAAGAAGCAATGGTGGGGGTCTAAGTGGAATTGGCAGGCGGCCACCAATATCCACCTGGATCAGTAGTGATCTTGTCATCATGTTACAGTTGAGCGTGGTTACCTTGTGTAACCAGTTCTGCCATCACTCTATCTCTTCATCCGAATCCAATGTAAAGGAGCTTTCGCGCTCCCATGAGATTCGTCCATTCGTGGTGGGGTTTACCTAGTCTTTCTCTCGCGTGGCTTTCTTGTAGATGCAGTCCAAATTGTTGTCACTTTCATAGTCACACACTGGTTTTGTGTAGCGCGATCCTTTTGCAGGGTCCAAAGGTACGACTACACACAGAGACTTCTTCTCAAAAATTATCTCGCACTTCCTCATATTAATCACCCCGTTCATGTCAGTGGCCCAATCGATTCCTAAGAGCATGGGGTAGGGATTGTTGTCATCAACAATCTCTATCACTTCAAAGTTTGCTAGTGCGCTTGCCCCTTCAATATCCATGGTGATTCCCTATAATCTCCCCATAGGTATTATCTTTTGTTGGTTCACCATTCACAGCTGAATAGGAGACCATTACAGCGTAGGCCTTCCCATGCGCTCCTATGTCTGCATTGGAAAAACATTCGCGTCTGATCCTAGGTCCAGAATTACTTGGTCCATCTCATATTCTCCAATCTGCGTGGTTAACTTCATTTCTCTTCCTGTCCTGGTCGCATGCTTTCCAATCTTCTAGACTACGCGCGGCTCTCCTGGCACGGTCCCAGCGCATCTGTTAATGAGTCCTGCAATCCATTTACAGCCTTACAATCACACAGTAACTTCATGCATGTTTATAGGAATGTCGTAAGCATAGATGGGTCCATTTCTAGCTTTGATCTATCTTTGCTTCCTGAAGTGGAGGCATCAGCGAAGCTCTTCTTAGCTTCCATGAAGGTTTCCTTAGCGCACTCCAAATCAAACTCTGCTTCTTTCGTTAGAGCCTTGCGAACCCAAGTACTATCTTCAGGTTGTTTTCCTTTATCATCTCCCATCTTCCACTTTGGAGCACAATTTTCACATTTGGATCTTCCTCGCACGGCTCAGACCTCATCATCTACAAGTTCTGAGTCGGGTGAGGTTGTAGCACTCCCTTGTCATGCAACCTAGCTATCAGCGTAGGAAAATCCTTCGTCTCGTGATCAAACAAGGTACAATACAGACATGATGGACACATTGGATTCATACAATCATGGGCATAATGTCCTGGCCCTCCACAATTGTAGCATATCAGTTGTCCGAAACCTCTTCTAGGTCCTCCTCCACATCGGCCTCGTCCACGCATCTGAAATCCAGTTCGCGCCACTCCTGCGTTCTGGTCAAGGGGCCGCGTTTCAGCCTAAACCCTATAGGTGGGAGTTCTATCCATCATTAGCTCATAGCTTCTACAAGTGCACTCATCGTGTCCAACCGATCTACAAAAATTACAGAACAATTGTTGTGAATTTTGTGTGTACTTATGTAACAAATGGCAGTTGTCCATAGCATGCTTTCCTCCTATTTGAAAAATTTCCACGCTAGGTCCTGCTTATGCCTGCGGTCTTAACAGCATCGGTCCTCCTCCTGCGAGGTAATTCGCAAACACTGGGAAGTGGTCCTTGTCATGACCCTAGACCTTACATTGAATGCACCATACCTCTTTGTGCACTTCTGGTCGGGTTGTCCTGTCCTGTTTCAGACTCTGCATCTCAAGGCATAAGTTTTTCAACTGCGCGTGGACCTGCCGAACTCCTAAGTTAGGATCCTATATCGGGATCTCATTCAACCTCTGCAATCTCCAAGGCCTCTGCCTGGGTCGTTAACCTCTGTTGTGACAGCACGTTCCTCAAATGCAGCGTTAACGATGCTACAAAACATTCGCAGTGTTGTCCATCCGTTAAAGTCATATTAGCTTCGTGAATTATGCACTTCAGTCTCTGATCCAACTCCCAAGGAGTCTCGCCTGGTAGCATTGTGATCTCTTTGAATCCAATGATTGACTGCACCTCTGACTTTGGCCTGCTAAATTCTTTGTTCAGTGAAATTTGGATATCCGTGATCCCTGCATTCAGATTGTCAATAGAATGCTTAATATACGAGGTCAGCACGCGATCCTGCAGAGCACTGACCAGCGTCTCTCTCTTTATATTATCATCTGTAACCCCTTGTGCTTCCCATACGGCTCTTATTACAAACCCAAACCGGTTTGGATCGTCATTTCCTACTCCCTTGAACATAGGCAATTTTATTGCGCTTGCCATATTGACTCGTGGTGGTGGCGAAGGTGGTACGAGTGAAGATGGAGGTGAAGGCGATGAAGCTGGTTGTGGTGTGGGTGGGGGTGCTATGCGTAGAATCCTCTACCTTATCAAATTGATCGCACTTTGCGGTGAGACCTTCGTGAGCTCTTCCTCATCCCCTCGCGGAGGTGAAATCAAAGGGCTATTCTTTGGTCCCTTACTTCCTTCATTTCTGTAGGTTTTTCCACTTCGCATGGCTCTAGACATCAAGGTAATTGCATAACCCTCTTTTCACACTAACATTTTAATCCAAGTATTCAGAGACTTTACATAATTACCTCACATTCCTTTGAGAAAGCATCGCTCAACCTCGCTATAGTTAATTGAAGTATCTACCGCGAACCCAATAATGAATCCTCCTATAATTCAATCGATCCAGTGATCAACAGCACACGCGATCTTATCCTCCGATGCTTCAAATATGCACACCAACTTTGGGGTCCACACAATAAGATTTTCAAGCTTCCACCTTCCTTAGCTATTGTCTAGCTTTGTGATCCACTCGTACAGCTCAATATGGAAAGATGCGAAGAAAATTTTGTGGATCTTTGTGCACAGGTAGCAATCTAGCCACTCTTCTTTTGTCAGCCATGGATTCCTATTCTCCTGTGCTGCGAACTCATGAATTCTCCTGTCCAACCAACATTCAACTTCTTTCTTAGTTGTATTCCAATGATATGACATCAGACATCTCTATGTTGATTCTGGTCCTGGCAACGAAACCATTTGTCGGCTTGATGGGGCTTGACCCAGGTTCAGAGTTATTTAGCCAAACAAATCCTTGTATTACTATCCCTTTTGGCAACAGCCTGTGGAGCATGGACTGAGGTCTCACCCGGGGGAGGTGAAGATGTCCTCATACTCCTCCACGACCTTTTCCATATGTAGTTGTCATGCGGAGGGGCCCTTTCTGGAGGTCGTGGCCACCGTCTTCTTCTTTCCTTTAGGGCGTATCATCAAGAAAACAAATTTCCCGGTTTTGGAAATGAGCTTACTGTATTGTTTGCAGTAACCAAAGAGATGGTGATAGGTGGTGCTACCTCCGGTATCTTGTACAACTTATTTCCCAAAGTAACAATAACAGCATGGGGCCTTGATTCATACACAACATGTCACTTCCACAAGTATGGCTGTCCTAATAATACATCACAAACTTCAAGGGGAGCAATGTCACACAATACCTCATCCGTGAAGGGCTTGATGTTGTATGGAAGGTGACACTACTGGCTCATGAGAATATTTTGGCCTTAGTGAAGCCACCTGATGGTGTATGGTTGTGGATGTGCTGTGGTTAGTAAACCCAGCCGCTTCACGACCTCTGTCAAAATGAGGTTCTTTTGGCTCCCGCTGTCGACAATGAACAATAGTGGGGAGCCCTTTACCCACATCTGGGAGTGGAAGAGACACTCCTCCTCTGGATCTTCGAGTTCCTCCTTTTGGATCTTCGTGGTGGTAACGGTGGCATTGCGCTCCACATCGTTATTTTGCTTCCCTTTGTCATTCCATTTGTTGGGTTATGACTCACAGTCGGAACATGCATCTAATTCTGAAAGCTTTAGCTTGGCGACCAGTGACTGCTTGGCCCGACAATCACTTGTGATGTGAGTGGAGCTCTTATGGAACTCACACCACTTTCCTGTGTCCTTTTTCGGCTTCGCGACATTGTTCTTTGCTTGCAGCTGTAGCGGGTTGTCTTGGGTTGCCCCGCCTTAGCTTTTTCCTTTGTTTTGTGGTTTGGGGGCACCTTTCCCTTGCTTTGGATTCACAGATCCAAAGTCTCTTTTCTTCTATTTAAACTTTTGCTCGTCCTTGACGAAATATCGGTATGTCGTGTCAAGCAAGGAGATGTTTAGGAATTCTATTTCTTCCTAGATGTACTTGTGTAGGCAGTCGCAATATTTGAGTACTAAATGCTGCTCCAAATCTTTGATACCCAACTTTGTGCGAAGGGTATGGAACATATTGGTAAACTCCGGCACGTCTTGGTCCCTTCCCTGCCGCAACATGGTCCACTTGATGTATTGATCCTCATAGCTTCTAACAGGGTAGTACTACTCCTTGATGGCATCCTGAAATGAATTCCAAGTTGGTGTAGTTGAAAATAGTGAGCATGTGCTTTCATCCTTGTTCTTGCAATAGGTTTCCCATTAGTCCTTGACATGGGGGGCTTCTTTGAGAAGAGTGAAAATAATCTTTTCTCGACTGGAAAAATCATGAACAGAAAAATAACCCTCTAGCAGATTTAACCATTTATCGATGGAATCTTCGTCTATCTGAGCCTCAAATATGGGGATTTCAAAATTATCTTGTACCTTAAATGGTGTGGCATTTCCAGAGCAGCTGTTGGAAGCCGATGCATCACCCCTGGGTAGCCGCTGAAGGATCTAGGCAAATTTGTCCATCATCGTGTTCCTTTGTCGCTCAAGGGCTTCTTCGAGCAAGATTTCGATAGGATCTCCTACCCGCTCGTCTTTCTTTTCATCCTCCATGGGAAGTTGTCGCGATTTGCGAGACTGGTCTTGCAAAGGTTCGACCAATTCAAGCCCTAACTCCTTATATTCCTACCTCATTGTGGACATGCAAATAAAAATAGAGAAAAAAATCAAACCACTCTAATACCACTGATCTGGATTTAAATAGGAACGCAAAAAATTACAGAGATAACCATAAACACAGAGATGCAGCGGAAATAATACTTCATTTCATTAATGTAAAATACCGAAATATGCTTACAAACATAAATGGAAATAAACCAGCTAGGGCGATGGTAGCTTATCTCTGAGAAGAGGTGTGGTGGCTACATGCCTCTAAACTATCTTACAATGAGGCTCAATGGAATTTTTATTATTGAACAATAACAGAAAACCATAAACAACCAAAACCCTAACCCGAGGAGATGTAACACCAAGACTTTATGGACCTTGTTGGGGTGAGTTGGACAACCAACTTCCTGGGGTCGTGACTTGGTCATATTATCTTCGTTTGACATGCATGATAACCTATTGGAAAGATCTCTCCAAGGACTATAATGGAAAAGATGATTTTAGATAGAAAATCGCTAGGAGTAGATTTCCAAAAAAACGTTGTTTAGGGCCTCAAAATGGCTCCGGAAGTTTAGGACCCGAAAAATTACTAAAAATAGTAAATTGTGCTACAATTAAGGAAGCTGAAAAACTGAAAGAAACAATGGTGGGGATCCAAGTGTAATTGGTGGGTGGCCACCAATATTCACCTGGATCATTCCTCCCCCCTTAGGAAGTAATGTTCCCCATTACGTTGAGTTCCTTCATGAGATGAGGAAACTTCTGCTAAACTTGGTCCCTGGTTAGCCACTTTCCCTAGTGAAGGAGTTGGCCTGCCTTGATAACTTGATACAGTTGGATATTCTGCTGGAGAGTGTGCTTGATCTATGTGTCCATGATCTGGTCAGTTGTAGCTTGTTCCATGCAATCTGGATTCAACTCTGTGGGTGTGAGTTGTTCTGCAATGTCGGATGTGTCTAGTAATGGTGGAAAGTATGGCCGAAGGCAGTCCACATTGAACACTGGATGCAGGCCAATGGATTGGGGAATACTGAGCTCAAATGCATTGTCTCCCATAGCCTTGGTAATGGTTTAAGGACCATATAGGAGTGGTCTGAGTTTCCGATAGGTTCTGGTAAGGTGTTCCTTTTGCGAATGCAACCAAACTTTTTCGCCCACCTGAAACTTGTGTGGAACCCAATGTTGATCATGTCACTACTTGTACTTGGCATTTGATCTCTCCAGAATGCCATGGACCTACTGGTGAGTATGTTGGATGTGCTCAATGAAGTTGTTTTCCTTATCTATTTCGGACTGGACATGAGTCGAATCTGTGTGAGTAGTTGCAAATGGCATGGCCACATCAATGGAACATAGTGGTTGGAATCCCAAGCCGACCTGAAAACGGTTGTGGCCAGTCGAGCTATGCAAAGCCCGGTTGTAGCTTCACGGAACATAGGGGAGGATCTTGTCCCATGTGCTGGATGCTTTGAGTTGTACATGAGAAAAATGTGTACAATCATCCTGTTGACAACCTCTGTCTGGCCATCAATTTGAGGATGGAAGGCTGTGGACTTAGTGAGTTTTGTGTCTAGCATCGACCAAAGACTGGACCAAAATGTATTGAGGAACCTGCTGTCCCGATCTGAGATGATAGACTATGGGATCCCAAAGTGTACCCACACTCATTCAAAGAAGAGTTTAGTAGTGGCTTTGGTTGTGATATTATTCTTGCAGGCCGCCATAATGGCCATCTTTGAGAACTTGTCGACGACCACAAAAACACAGTCGTTTCCATGCTTACTGGAAAGAAGGCCTGACATGTAATCCATGGAGATGGATTCCCAAGTTTGACTAGGGGTAGGTAGCGGGGTATAGAGGCCTTGCTTCTTGATGGTCAGTTTGGAAATGGCGTAGGCAGTGCATGATCTGATGTACTTCCCGACATCCTATTGAAGATTCGGTCAATAGAAATAATTCTATAGTACTGCCACTATTTTCTCGACCCCGAAATGCCCAACAGCCCGACTATAGTGTGCTTCCCAAATCGTCTTGGCACACTCGCTTGAAGGAACACAAAGGTGACCCAGGTGGCATAACAAGGCATCCTGGAAGTGAAAATCTAGAACATGTTGACCCTCCAAGAGTGTTTGGTATATGTGGCCAAATTCTAGGTCGCTTTTGTAGAGAAGTGGCCAATTAGAAGTCTCGTGCCCACAAGAGTTGAGCATGGTGGTTAACGCCATGATTAGTGGTTGACTAAGGAAATATGCAACATTATTGGTGTTTCCCTCCTTATACTTGATATTCAAATGAAATTTTTGCAGGTATGTGGACCACTTCTGATGGTGATCATTCTGCAATTTCTCTTGGGTCTGTATGAACTGCAGGGATCGGTGGTCTGTGTGGATGACCATTTCCTTCCCCAAAATGTAATGCTTCCATTGTCAGCAGCCTGCACAATGGAATAAATCTCTTTTTCATAAGTGGGATACTTCTAGACTGTGTCTAAAAGTGTCTCACTGTGATATTCCACTTGATGCCCATGTTGAGTAAGGATTGCCCCAATAGCATAGTCAGAGGCATCTATCTCGACCTCAAATGGTTGTTGCAACTTTGGTAATGCGAGCACTGGTTCCGAGCAAAGGCGATCTTTCAACTCTATGAATGCCTTATGTTGAGATTCAGACCAAAAGAAATTTGTTTTCACTCCTCCCTTGGTGACTTGACTCAAGGGCCAAGTGATATGAGAAAATCCGAACACAAACCTGCGGTAGAAGTTGGCAAGACCTAGAAAGCTGTGGAGCTCTATCAGAGTGGTTGGAGATGGCCAATCCTGAATGACTTGGATATTGGCTAGATCCACATGCACCCCCTATTCACCAAAAATGTATCCTAGATACTAAACATGGGTCATGCCAAAAGTGCATTTCTCCAAATCGGCACATAACTTGTGTTGCCGCAGTGTTTGGAGAACCTGTTGGATGTGGTGGAGGTGCTTTTCCCAACTCTGGTTGAAGATCAGGATGTCATCCAAGTATACCACTACAAATGAGTTGGTGAATGGCTGCAAGATGTCATCCATTAGCCTAATGAAGGTTGCATGAGCATTCGTCAATCCGAAAGGCATAACCAACCATTCGAAAAGGCCCTCCTTGGCTTTGAAGGCAGTCTTCCACACATCGGAGGGTTCGATTGGTACCTGGTGATATCCTAACTTCAAATCAATCTTGTTGAACTATTTTTCCCCCTTCAATTGGTCCAAGACGTCATCAATCTATGGGATTGGGTACCTATTACGAACAGTGATCTTGTTCAGTGCCCGATAGTCAATACAGAGTCTCCAAGTCCCATCCTTCTTCTGTACCAACACGATCGGGCTCCCATAGGGTGATGAACTCGGACGGATGTGACCTTTCTGCAGCAGCTCCTAAATCTGCCTCTTGATTTCATCGTTCTCCCAAATAGAGTACTAACATATTGGTCCATTAGGCAACGACACACCTGGGGTCAAATCAATGGAGTGCTTGACCTGACAATGCAGAGGAACCCCTGCAGGGGAGGTGAAGATGTCCTCGTACTCCTCCATGACCTTGTCCATCTGTAGTTGTCATGTAGAGGGGCCCTGTCTGGAGGTCATGGCCACTATCTTCTTCTTTCCTTGAGGATGTATCATCAGGAAAACAAATTTCCTAGTTTTGGAAATGATCTTATTGCATTGTTTTGCAGTAACCAAAGAGATGGTAGTAGGTGGTGCTAGCTCCAGTATCCTGTACAACTTATTTCCCAAAGTAACAATAACAACATGGGGTCTTGATTCATACACAGCTGTCATTTCCACAAGTATGGTTGTCCTAATAATACATCACAAACTTCAAGGGGAGCAATGTCACACAATACCTCATCTATGAAGGGCTTGATGTTGTATGGAAGGTGACGCTGCTGGCTCACACAAAGATCCCATACTTGGTGAAGCCACCCGATGGTGTATGGCTGTGGATGTGTTGTGGTTATTAAGCCTAGCTGCTTCACGACCTCTGCCAAAATGAGGTTCTTTTGGCTCCCACTGTCGACAATGAACTGTAGCAGGGAGCCCTTTACCCACATCTGGGAGTGGAAGAGACGCTCCTCCTCCTCTAGATCTTTGGGTTCCTCCTTCTGGATCCTTGTGGTGGAAATGGTGGCATTGGGCTCCGCATTTATAATCTACTTCCCTTTGTCATTCCCCTTGTCGGGTTCTGACTGAGAGTCGAAACATGCATCTGATTCTCAAACCTTTATCTCGGCGACCAGTGACTGCTTGGCCCAACACTCACTTGTGTTGTGAGTGGAGCTCTTATGTAACTCACACCACTTTCTCGTGTCCTTTTTCAGCTTCACGGTTTTGTTCTTTACTTGCAACTTTGCGGGGGTTGTCTTGGGTTGCCATGCCTTGGCTTTGTCCTTTGTTCTATGGTTTGGGGGCACCTTTCCCTTGCTTCGCATTCGCAGATCCAAAGTCTCGCTTCTTCTGTTTAAACTTTTTCTCGACCTTGACAGCATATCGGTATGTCGTACCAAGCAAGGAGATGTTCAGGAACTATATTTCTTCATGGATGTACTTGTGCAGTCAGCCATGGTATTTGAGTACCAAATGCTTCTCTAAATCCTTGATACCCAAGTTTGTGCAAAGGGTATGGAAAATATTGGTAAACTCTTGCACATCTTGGTCCCTTCCTTGCCACAACGTGGTCCACTTTACGTATTGATCCTCATAGCTTCTGACAGGGTAGTACTTCTCCTTGATGGCAACCCAAAATGAATTCCAAGTGGGTGCAGCTAAAAATAGTGATCCTGTACTTTCATCCTTCTACTCGTAGTAGGTTTCCCACCAATCCTTGATGTGGGGGACTGCTTTGCGAAGAGTGAAAATAATCTTTTCCCAACTGGAAAAATCATGAACAGAAAATTAACCCTCTAGCAGATTTAACCATTTATCGATGGCATCTTCATCTATCTGACCCTAGAATATGGGGATTTCAAAATTAACTTGTACCTTAAACGGTGTGGTGTTTCCAGAGTAGCTGTTGGAAGCCGATCCGTCACCCCTGGATAGCTGCTGAAGGATCTGGGCAAAGTTGTTCATCATCGCGTTCCTTTGTCACTCGAGGGCTTCTTCGAGCAATATTTTGATAGGATCTCCTGCCCCCTCTTCTTTCTTTTCATCCGCCATGGGAGGTCATCGGGATTTGCAAGGCTGGTCTTGCAAAGGTTTGACCAGTTCAAGCCCTAACTCCTTATATCCCGACCTCGTTGGAGACATGCAAAGAAAAACAGAGAAAAGAAAGCAAACCGCTCTGATACCACTGATTTGGATTTAAACAGGAATGCAACAAATTACAGAGATAACCATAAAAATAGAGATGCAGCGGAAATAATACTTCATTTCATTAATGTAAAATACTGAAATATGCTTACAAATAGAAATGGAAATAAACCAGTTAGGGTGACGATAGCTTATCTTTGAGAAGAGATGTGGCAGGACATGCCTCTAAATTGTCTTACAATGAGGTTCAAGGGCCTTTTATTATCGAACAATAATATAAAATCCTAAACAACCAAAACCCTAACCCGAGGAGATGTAACACCAAGAGTTTATGGGCCTCGTTGGGTTGAGTTAGACAACCAGCTTCCCAGGGTCGTGACTTGGTCATATTATCTTTGTTTGACGCGCATGATAACCCATTGGAAACATCTCTCCTAGGACTACAACGGAAAAAGGTGATTTTGAAAAAAAGATTTCTAGTGGTAGATTTCCAAAAAAAAACATTGTTTAAGGCCTCAAAACGGATCTGGAAGTTTAGGACCCAAAAAACTGCTAAAAATAGTAAATTGTGCTACAATTAAGGAAACTGAAAAACTAAAAGAAGCAATGGTGGGGGTTCAAGTGGAATTGACGGGTGGCCACCAATATCCATCTAGATCAGTAGTGATCTTGTCATCATGTTACAGTTCAGCGTGGTTACCTCATGTAATCGGTTCTGCCATCGCTCTATCTCTTCATCCAAATCCGACGTACAGGAGCTTTCACGCTCCCATGAGATTCGTCCATCCGCAGTGGGATTTACCTAGTCTTTCTCTCGTGCAGTTATCTTGTAGATGCAGTCCAAATTGTCGTCGCTTTCATAGTCACGCACCAACTCTGTGTAGTGCGATCCTTCTGCAGGGTCCAAAGGTACGACTACGCGTAGATACTTTTTCTCAAAAATCATCTTGCGCTTCTTCAGATTAATCACTCTATTCATGTCAGTGGCCCAATCGATTCCTAAGAGTGCAGGGTATGGATTTCTGTCATCAACAATCTCTATCACTTCAAAGTCTGCTAGCGTGCTTGCCCCTTCATTATCCATGGTGATTCCCTACAATCTCCCCATAGGTATTATCTTTTGTTGGTTCACCATTTGCATCTGGATAGGAGACCATTGCAGCATAGGTCTTCCCATGCGCTCCCATGTCTGCTTCGACAGAACATTCATGTCTGATCCTAGGTCCCGAATTACTTGGTCCATCTCATATTCTCCAATCTGCGCAGTCAACCTCATTTCCCTTCCCATCCTCATCGCATGCTTTCCAATCTTCCGGAATACACGCATCTCTCCTAGCGCGGTCCCAGCGCATCTATTAATGAGTTCTTGCAATCCCTTTACAGCTTTACTATCATGCAGTAGCTTCATGCATGTTTCTAGGAGCATCGTAAGCATATATGGGTCCATTTCTGGCTCTAATATATCTTTGCTTCTTGAAGTGGAGGCATCAGTGAAGCTCTTCTTAGCTTCCATGAAGGTTTCCTTAGCGCGCTCCAAATCAAACTCTGCTTCTTTTGTTGGAGCCTTGTGAACCCAAGTACTATCTTCGGGTTATTTGTCTTTATCATCTCCCATTGTAATTCCACTTCGGAGCAAAATGTTCACATTTGAATCTTCCTCACGTGGCTCAGACCTCATCATCTGCAAATTCTGAGTCGGGGGAGGTTGTAGCACTCACTTGTCATGCAACCTAGCTATCAGCGAAGGAAAATCCTTTGTCTCGTGATCAAACAAGGTACAATACAGACATGATGGATGCGTTGGATTCATACAATCATAGGCATAATGTCCTGGCCCTCTGCAATTGTAGCATATTAGCTATCTGCAACCTCTTCTAGGTCCTCCTCCACCTCAGCCTCGTTCGCGCCCCTGAAATCCAGTTCGTGCCACTCCTGCGTTCTGTTCAAGGGGCTGCGTTTCAGCCTGAACCCTGTAGGGGGAGTTTGATCCATCATCATCTCATAGCTTCTACAAGTGCGCTCATCATGTCCAACCGATCTACAAAAATTACAAAACAATGGTTGCTAATTTTGTGTGTACTTATGTAACAAATGGCAGTTGTCCGTAGCATGCTTTCCTCCTATTTGACAAATCGTCACGCCAGGTATTGCTTATGCCTCTGATCTTCACGGCATCAGTCCTCCTCCCATGAGGTAATTCGCGAACATCAGACAGTGGTCATTGTGATGACTGTGAACCTTACATTTATCGCACCATACCTCTTCGCGCACTTCTGGTCGGGTTGTCCTGTCCTGTTTTAGACTCTGCATCTCAAGGCATAAGTTTTTCAACTGTGTTTGGATCTAATGAACTCCCAAGTTAGGATCCTGTATCGGGGTCTCATGTAGCCTAATCACAATTTCCAAGGCCTCTGCCTGAGTCGTTAACCTCTGTTGTGACAGCGCGTTCCTCAAATGCAGCGTTAGCAATGCTACAAACCATTCGCAGTGCTATCCATCCGTTAAAGTCGTATTAGCTTCACAAATTGTGCACTTCAGTCTCTTACCCAACTCCCAAGGAGTCTCGCCTAGTAGCATTGTGATCTCTTTGAATCCAATGATCGATTGCGCCTCTAACTTTGGCCTGCTAAATTCTCTGTTTAGCGCAATTTGGATATCTGTGATCCCCGCATTTAGATTTTCATTAGAAAGCTTAATATACCAGATTTGCGCGCGATCCTGCAGAGCGCTAACCAATGTCGCTTTCTTTATACTATCATCCGTAATCCCCTGCACTTCCCATACGACTCTTATTACAAACCCAAACTGGTCTGGATCTTCATTTCCTACTCCCTTGAACACAGGCAACTTTATCACGCTTGCCATATTGACTCACGGAGGTGGCGGAGGTGGTACAGGTGAAGGTGGAGGTGAAGGCGGTGAATCTAATGGTGGTCTAGGTGAGGGTGGTATGCACGGAATCCTCTACCTTATCAAGTTAATCACACTTTGCAACAAGACCTTCACGAGCTCTTCCTCATCCCCTCGCGGAGGTGAAATCAAACGGATATTCTCTGGTCCCTTACTTCCTTCGTTTTTGTAGGTTTTTCCAATTCACATGGCTCTGGACATCAAGGTAATTTCATAACCCTCTTTTCACACAATAACATTTTAATCCAAGTATTCAGAGACTTTACGTAGTTACCTCGTGGTCCTTTGAGAAAGCGTCGCTCAGCCTCACTACAGCTAACTAAAGTATCTACCACAAACTCAGTAATGAATCCTCCTATAAGTCGATCGATCCAATGATCAACAACACGCATGATCTTATCCTCCGATTCTTCCAATCTGTGCACCAACTATGGGGTCCACACAATAGGATTGTCAAGCTTCCACCTTCCTTGGCTATCTGCTAGCTTCATGATCCACTCGTACAGCTCAGTAGGGAAATATGCGAAGAAAATTTTGTGGATCTCTGTGTACAGGTAGCAGTCTAGCCACTTTTCTTTTGTCAGTCACAGATTCTTGTTCTCTTGCGCCGCGAACTCGTGAATTCTCCTATCAAACCAACCTTCAATTTATTTCTAAGTTGGATTCTAAGATACAACATCAAACATCTCTATGCAGATTCTGGTCCCAGCAACAGAACCATTTGTTGGCTTGATGGGGCCTGACCCAAGTTCGGAGTTATTTAGCTAAATAAATCCTTGTACTACTGGCCCTTTCGGCAACAGCCCATGGAGCGCGGACTTAGGTCTCACTCGAAGCAGTATGGGGGATGCTGGAACCAAGTTTCTACACCCTTGAGATGTCTAAGGGGTCGATTTAGTCCAACTATGAGCACCTTCGTGCAGGTCACTTTGCGCACTTACTTGACCTGCAAGGCCTTCGTGTAGGTCACTTCGTGCACTTACCTAACCTTCGATGCCTTCGTGCAGGTCACTTCGCGCACTTACCTGACTTTCGAGGCCTTCATGCTCTGTTATACTCACCTTCGTGCAGCCCTAACCAGGGGCTGAGGAGCCTTCACGCTGCTAAAGTAGCGATCTGCACTATTTCCCAAAGTTACACCGCGGATCTTACTTATCTTCTTACAACAATTAGTTATCTTTGTGTAACCAGATACGTTATCTTATATTCACTTATTCAACACATTCATATAAGTTCGCATAGCAAATAAATAGTAAACTTGCAATTCATACCCAATATACTTCAATGCATAAAACAGGAAAGATACACAGAAGTAATGTAAAAATTATCTTTATTAATGCTTCAATAGATTACAGACTCAACCTGTCTTGCACACTTAGCTGCGGACTACTAGGCCTCTGTACACTCAGCTGTAGAGCCTTCTCTTACTCTACTACTCAAATACTCGACTTTACACTTAGACTCAATGCTTCATCATCTCTTAGATTATTCGATCTTATATTTCTTAGATCTCTCTTTACACTTAGAGCCTCGCTCTATTTATACAATCCCATGGTCCGTGAACCATGGGTAGATCTTTCAAGCCGACATTACATTACACAAGTAAGGGCAGAAAACCCTATGACTTAATTACAACTTCGCGCTCTGCGCCCACAAATCGCAAAGTCTTTACATCGGACTTAGTCAAAACTTCAGCTTTAAGCCCCAAAACTTTCCTTGGGGGGATCCTACGCCCAACACTTGTGGATTCTCCTCATTTAAATTTTGGGAAGGTTCTTGTGGATTCTCCCCTTCTGCATAGATAGAAGGTTCTTGTGCATTCTTCTCATTTGAATTTTGGGAAGGTTCTTATGGATTCTCCCCTGGTATTTCCAAAACAAAGTTGATGCCTAGCACTTTACAGTTGGACTCGACTAGAAGCTTAGCCAATCCTTGACCCTTTACTAGCTTTGTAGTTTTGATAGTTAGATCATACTCCAAAATTTGGGTGATCCATCTACCTTTCCTCCCATTAGTATCTGGTTGAGTGAGAACAATTTTAACAGCACTGTTGGGGACATAGGCTATGATGGTTGAATGTAAAACATACATCCTAAAAGATTTCAAATACTAGAATAGGGCATTGTTACACAAAAATATCGTCACCATGATTATTTGCAGTCAGTATGGTCTATCAACACTTGTACTATCCTCCTAAGCAAGTCTCAGACCTCAGCTCTTCAAGTCAAGCTTTGAAAATGAGAGAAAGACATTAAAAATCAACAAAGCTCTGGTTCTGCACTTTCTCTCACTGTTGCCTGCGGTCCCGCACTCCCTGTTTACAAAAACTTCGGACCTGCCCGCTCTGTCCCTAAAGGAGTGGGTGCAGACCCCTGTGAAAGTCAAAAAGGCGCAAGTTTATTCTAAAAAACTCACTTTGGGTTAATTTTAGATGATTCTAGAAGGAATTTTGACGTGGATTGGTCACTCTTAGGTGGTTCATGCATCCCAAAACAGAAGGAGCTAATCCCTTGATGAGAGGAGCTATCCCTTTGAAGGAGGGCTTTATCCCTTTGAAGGAGGACCTACTAACCTCCCTCCATTGCACTATAAATTAAGGCATTGGGCTGGTTGCTAAGGAGGTTAGAAGCTGAACATTTTTTAGGGTAAATGCTGGTGGAATTGAGACTTCCTAGTTAAGCTTGAGAGGAGAGATCACATACCTTTTTGGCTTCATTGGGAAGAGAGTGAAACTTGTCAAAGTAGAGGAGACTTCTTGTTGGACCCTGGGAGGAGCTTGTACAGCATCAAGGCACAGGTTGTAAAGTTCTTCTTTGATTTGAATTAATACAATCAGATTCATTTTTCTCAACAAATTTTCTTATGTCATTTGTTTCATGAATTCCTTGATCTTCATGTTAAATATGCTTTATGATATTAGCTTTTCAGATGCTATTTAATTTGTTTGCTTGTTTGTGTTTGCAGATTCGTAACAAGGGAGCTCATTTGGATCAAAGGAGCGAGGCTTCCACAAACTTGCATTGGACCCAAGCTAGGCCTAAAACACTTGTTTGCCTTTGTTTATAAATGCATATTTAGAAAAAGATAGTTTTTGATTGGCTTGCTTGTCACTAGACATCATTAGATTCTAGGAAGGTCTATCTTGTCCGCAAGATCGACTCATTCCATGTGACAAAATGGCGACTCCACTGAGGACTTGATTTTTTCCTTGTTTTTACTTTGACCTGAGAAACGGTGTTTTTGTTTCTGTTTTTGGCTTGTTGTGTGTGGAATTGGGTAGATTTAGTGGATCTAGGATTATTTTTTGTTTTTCATAACTTTGGGAGAGGACCGCACCCTAGGCTTTTGACACAGTGTGGACCTATCCACACTTTTGCTTTTAGCACAGAGCGGTACCACACCTCTGTTAACTGTGGGACTGCGGACCCTGTCAAAATTTTGGAAAACCTAAGATTTTCTCTGTTAGTCAGCTTAGTTTTTATTTAGATGTTATTATCCACTGCCAGACCTGCATATAACCTGTCAGAAGCTTTCCTTAGGTTAATTTCATTGATGCTAGGGTTTTAGGTGAAATTCCTAGAAGTTTTGATTGTTGGGCTTGGTTTTCATTTTGGTCTTGTAGTAGCTCTGAGCTTAGAAGCTGTAGGAACCTCAGATCACCTTGGTTTTTACCAACCTTCTTATGAGTCTGACCATTTGCAAAATCTACCTTTGTTGAGGAATCCACCTTGTGTTTTCTCTTTACGAAAATTCAAAAAGCTTGTGTTTAAAAGTTTGGATTTCATTTTTAAAAAAGAAAATGAAATTGGTTGTTTTTTTACTGATTTGTGATTCTGCATAAATTGGTCCTTAGTTTATATCTAGCTAAGTAAAAAGTCCTTAAAAAAGACATCTTGTAAGCTTTGACTTCAAATAGGTTTTTATAGTTTATAGATCTCAAGATTAGTCATTTCCATAGTTTTGAGTGTTTTATAAAAAATAAAAAATCTCTTTTGGAAAAGTTTGTTTTTGTAGTGGTTGAATGTTTTGAAAGAAAAGGAAAATTTTTGTGAAAATAACTAGTTGTCTCGTTTTGAGTGCATTGGAAAAGACAAAAAGCTCTTCTTTTAATTTGTTTGTTAAGAAAGATTTGTGTTTACAAGTATTTACATTATCAAACTCTTTCCTAGCTAGAAGTTCATTGAAGGGAAAAGATTGCTTAATCATCTTAAGTGCATTTTTTAGTGATTTCGAGTCGAGTCTTCATACCACGAGTTTCATCTCCGCACCTCTTGACTTAAATAAAAACCAATAAAAATAATGCTTAAAGTAAAATTCATCTAGTAATATTTTTATTTCTAGGGCTCTCATTCACCAACATAGCTTAGGCTAGTGTCTTGGAGTAGGGAGTAATTAACTCTCCAAGACAGTAAAACAAACAAGTAGCTGTATCTTGCGGTAGGAGAGAAATCCAATTGTTGCATTCATGCTCTGGGAAAGCTCCTCTTAAAGGAGAAGCACGAGATCGTGTCCGAACCAGTGTGGCAATCAATCCTTCCTCATTGGGATCGACGCCAGATATTCACGTATTAAAAATGGTAAACCTCAGATTAACCATTATCGAGGAGCCTGGGGTCACTTGTTGGTAAACCTTGGATTATGTCAAGGAGCCTTCAAGGGGATTGAGCTTGTTACTCTGCCCTTGCGTGCGTATCGGATCGTAGACTGTTCCCCCAAGTATATTTGTTTCGGTTGGTAACCTTAGTGACCATATTCTTTAGGATTCTTCCTAAGGTGACAGTGGTGGGAAGATCCCACTGTACCTGGAGCAGACGTCGGCTAGACTCACTTGGATTTTCTGGGGGGTTCTCTTCACTCGAGACAGTTTAGTGGAGGAACTTGTGCCAGTCTATTCATTAAGCAGGTTGCCGGGGTAACTGTTCCAACCGCCATTTCTGTATTGAACTCTGCGACGTTGGGCTTCATCACCAACTAGTGTTTTCAGTACGGAAAGTTACTGTTTGTGTGTGTTTGATCTCCTAGATTCTTTAGGCGTGTGATTCAAATTTGTTTGGTTCTTTAGAGGCTTTAGGTGGTTTTCATTGAGATTTTACTTTGTTTGCGTGTGAAGTAGTTAAAATTTTTTAATCGTCGCCGAATTACTGAGGAAGTCCTGTAGACTTTGGGGCCAACCTCCTGAGTTTTCACCGAGCCAGCTTGAAGGGTTAAGAGCCCTCGTAACTCCTAGAGACAGTAGAGTTGGGTCACCTGAAGAAGGAGAGTCTTCTTTGGTGGTACATCCTGATTTTCAAGCTTTAGTAGCAGATTATAATCCACAATCAGTGTCTGTTTCCGAAGTTACTGGTAGCTTTTCATCTACTAGTGATATAGGTGAGGAACCTGAAATATCTGAGCCTGAAAGTGAATTTGCTGCTACTCCAACATCGGGGTTTGCTTCTCCAGCTTTTAGTGGTCCTGGTTCACCTAGGGTAGAAAGAATAATTACCCAAAATCTTCCTTCTGGACTTATAGCTATCGAAGAACTTACTACTCTGGAAGAAGAAGTAGGCATCCCTATCCCTAAAAATCAACCTGCTATTGAACTAAGGGAGCGTGAATCAATTTTTTACAATCCACCTAGGAGCAGTGCTTGGTATACTTCTTTGACTAATTTCTTGGAAAACCTAGGGCTAAGTTTTTCACCACCTCGTGTTCCTTATCACCCAACACCTAGTGGTTACTATCCTCCATTAAATATGTCAAGACAGTCGTCCATGTTTACTCAATCGCCAGAATCCTTTTTGTACGGCGGTCCTTCTGTTCCCTCTGGGTATTAGTCACTTTCTATTACTTTTTCGGGAGCATCTCCTCAACCCATTAAACAAGGGTTATTAACTGGAAGCAATGGTACTAAGCTGTTGAGTGTAGAATATATTCTCATGATGTCAGGTACTATTCCTAATCCTCAACCTCGAGGTGGCCAGTTACCGCCTTGGGGCAGCCTCAAAAACCTCAACTATCGCCTGGGGGGCAACCTCAAGGTACTCAATTTGCATCTGGGGGGCAACCTCAAGGACAGTACATACCTACGGGACAGTACGTTCCTCAAGGTCAACCCTAGACTCAATATGTACCTCAAGGTCAACCCTAGTATCAATATGTACCTCAAGGTCAACCCCAGTATTAGTACGTGCCTCAAGGGTATCAACCCCAAGGTCAATACTCGAACCAAGGTTTCCAACCACCCTCCGGTCAATCATATGTTCAAGGAACGGGAAATGTACCTTTGAATTATCAACCCTACCCTCAACCCGGTTATGGTCCTCAATATCCTCAACCTGTTATGGGTCCGTACCCCGGAATGAATTTAGTGTGGGATCCATCGCAAACTCAACAGGTCTTGCAACCGAATGTACAGTTGTCATCTCAAAATAGACAACCCTTAGTTTCTGGTACACCCCAGCAACCTGTACAGTCTACAATTCAAACTTCTGTACCTTCGGTAGTTTCTCAACCTGGGCCTAGTACGCCTCGTACTCCACCTCAAACCGTTGCTGCAACTGCCACAACATCTGTCCAATCTACCCCACCTACTTTTGGAGTATCGATAGCTCCGGTTTCTACTATTCCTATATCTACTCCTCAGACATCTTTACCTCTGTCTGGATCCATGATTCAAACTTCGGTTCAGATGCCTGTAGGACAACCTGGTTCAAGTACGATTGTCACAAGTCAACCACAATTTACTTATCAACCGTACCAGGGACAGTACCAATTCGGTCCTGCTGTGCAGCAGCCAGTCTATCAGTATCAACCGTACCCTGGGTACACATATCAACAACCTCAGCAACCCCAGTACGGTCCGGTTAATCCTGGTTTTCTGGGAGGATACAATATCCCAAATGCAATTCCTATTCCTAGTTATCCTGGATATCCTCCTCCTAGGGCTGGTCTCATGACCCAGAGTTTTAGGGACCCTAATCGTCAGTTACCATTTATCGCAACTTTGGACTTGCCTGACTTGTCGCGCCTAACGAATGATCCCATTAATTATCTTCCGTTTTGGCCGCCAATGTCGAATAAGTTGCCTAGTGATATTCCTAAGTTTGAAGGCAAATCAGGAGAGGACCTGTCAAACCATCTGATGACTTATCACCTCTGGTGTGCGTCTAACTCCATTTTGGATGATTCAATCCGTCTAAGGCTTTTCCAGCGCACTCTAATTGGTCTTGCGGCCAAGTGGTACATTGAGTTACCACAAGGCACTTTTTATAACTTTAATCAGTTAGCAACCTCGTTTTTAACTCATTTTCAGTTGCCAGTCGGATATGACAATGGCACGGAATTACTAACTTCATTAAAGCAATCGACATCCACTTACATTTCAAATCACATTCATGAATGGAGACGTCGACGACGTTTAGTGAAGGTTTTTATTCCGGATCAGATCTTAGCCGAATGGTTTGTAAAATCTTTGTTGCCAAAGATCACTAAGGATGTGGCTAAGGCCGGAGTCATTACTGAGGAGCAAGTAATTGCTCAAGCACAATACCTTGACTTGGTTTATACTCAGTCAGGTACATTACACGAGAAAATCCCCGATCTTCCTAAGCAAAATCAAATCGCTGCAGCTCCTTCAGGGTCTCATGCCGCTAACGGTATGATTGGTACGGTTAACACCAAAAGTAAGAAGAAGTCTTCCAAGAATTATTCTCCTATCATAACCTTGCTAGATTTCCCAACAGGAGATTCTTCCGCGGAGATTTCCACCGATATTCACGTTGTAGAGTCATCTACAGCCAAATAAAAATCCGATGGTAAGAAGAAAGGGAAGAAGAAAAATAAAACGGACAAAAATTCAAAAGAGAAACCTGAAAAAGCAGAATCCAATGATGAGAAACGCAAACCTCGTTATCCTTGTCTCATTTGTGACGAAGAACATTTTACAAGAGACTCCCCTCATCGTGCAAAGGTTGCGAAGATTGTCAAAGGTTCCCAAACGCCTGTTGTTTTGAAGGATCCTTTTCCAAGTCAAGATAGTAAGATGATAGGTTCTTCCTCGAGGGCCAATGAAGAACCCATACTGATGATGTCCCATGTTAGGATTGCAACTCGATCGCATGATTATGGTAGTAAAAGTTCTGTTGATGGTAAAGAAGTAGAATCTTCTCATTCTAACCCATCAACCTCAGCTCCCAGTTTTGATTCGCTACAGATTGAGAAACCTAATCCAGACTTGGTAATCAAACCACCCGCCAAGGGTATACTTCGAAATTCAGCTTTCAATCCACATGCGAGAGCGGCTCAGAATTATAACATTGTTGAGGATTTAGCTGTTTCACCCTCAGGAATGTCGACTTTGGAAGTGCTGCAATCATGTCCAACACAGCGTAAGTTACTTTTGTTGGCTATAGGAGCTGTTGACGTTCAGGACTCGAACCTAATAATTTTCGATCTAGAAAATAGTACACTGCGCTTACCTCATCAAATGGCTTTCCAAATCCCAGTGATAGCCAAAAACAGGCCTATTCATAGGACTGTGATTGATGAGGGAGCCTCAACGTGTATTATGTCGATACAGTGTTGGAGATCGCTTGGTTCTCCTTCCCTAAATCAATCGCCGACGATTCTTAAAGCCTTTGATGGCTGTGGGTTTCATCATTTTGGCATTCTACAGGATCTACCTATAGGGGTTGAAGGAAAAACTGTTAATCTAGATGTGGAGGTGGTTGATGCCCCTCTAGATTACAACCTTCTCTTCGGTCGTAGTTGGTCTTACGCTATGACAGTTGTCGTTTCATCGGTCTTTCGGGTTATAAAGTTTCCTCATAATGGAAAGATCGTAACAATAGATCAGCTGGCTTACTTTTCTTCCAACCTAGCCTCTTCTGAAAGCATTCAGCATGTTGGTAAAACGACTATCCCGTATAAGGATGTTGGAGTAGGACTAGTAAAAGATGTCGGTTTACTGGGAACTTTTTCTTTTCCTCCGATCAACGCATCGTCTTCTTTTGCAACCATTCATATGATTTCGTCAGACACCATTGTTTATGATGATCCTTGGATCATTCCTCCTGAATCTGAGATAGACTCATTTGGTGATGTTATGCCTTTGAGTCCATATGAAATTGCGTATGAGGCCATGCAATCGTTTACCGACCTATCATCAACCAAAATTGACTTAATGAATGTGGTCCGTGAGGAATCATTTTTCACATCAAGCTTGGATTCAACAACGTTTTTCGAACTTGTTCACTCTGATGAGCAAATTCGTGAAATCCTATGTGTAGATGATTTACCATGGGAAGATATCCATCACAGATCTTCATTCTTACCCGAGAATGATCGTTTTGAAAATTATTTTTCATCAATTTTTACGATTGAATATGTCAAGGAACCTCAGAATCCAATGAAAAATCCTGATTCGGAGTTAAATTTGGGAAACATATCTCGAACTATTCCTATTGACATTTCGGTTAAGCCTGGAATTGTTGAGAACATTCATATAGGTGCCTCGTGTACAGAAGATGAAATTCAAATATATAAGGCCCTATTTCAAGAATTCAGCGACGTGTTTGCCTGGTCCTATGAGGAAAT
This sequence comes from Pinus tabuliformis, assembly GCA_031772625.1. NCBI lineage: Eukaryota > Viridiplantae > Streptophyta > Pinopsida > Pinales > Pinaceae > Pinus > Pinus tabuliformis. The sequence goes on along the minus strand of CM062810.1, from coordinate 278,392,947 downwards.
GCTAGGAATTGACCCCACAATTGTTGTTCATGAAATCAAAACTTACCCGGACGCTAAACCCGTCCAGCAACATTTGCGTCAGATTCACCAAAGAAAATCTGCTGCTATTAAAGCAGAAGTTGAAAAATTACTCAAAGCAGGTTTCATTTATCTGATCCCGTTAACGGATTGAGTATCGAATATTGTTCCGGTTAACAAAAAGCAAGGGAGAATAAGAATATGTATCGATTATAGGGACATTAATCGAGCCTATCCAAAGGAAAATTACCCAACTCCCTATATCGATCAAATCATTGATGATTATGCCGGCAGCGAAATATTCTCCTTCATGTATGGTTTTTCCGGATACAATCAAATCAATATTCTACCTGCTGATCAACCAAAAACGGCTTTCATTTGTCCATGGGGGACATTTTCTTATTGCAAATTACCTTTTGGGCTCAAGAATGTCGGGGCAACTTTTCAAAGGGCCATGTCTTATGCGTTTCATGACACCCTATCTCGATGATTTGCCTGCTCATTCATTACATCGAACTAATCATCTCATCCATTTACGAGCAATCTTTATGAGGTGTAGGCATTATCGGATTACGCTGAATCCACACAATTGTGTTTTTTGTATAGAAACAGGTCAATTTCTGGGGTTTGTTGTTTCGAAAGCTGGCATTTGTGTCGATCCCTCAAAGGTTGAAGCTATTGTCAAATTGCCTCCTCCTTCAAGTCTTCGCCAACTCCAAAGTTTGCAAGGGAAAGCAAACTTTTTACGACGTTTCATTCCTAGCTACGCCGAGGCTACAAAGGGTTTTACCCGGTTGTTGAAACAGAATACTCCATTCTAATGGGATGAGATAGCTCAGAAATCTTTTGATGCACTAAAACACGCGTTGACCCATGCACCATTATTGCATCCTCCCAACTACAACCAGGACTACTTCTTGTATCTCGCCGCCTCTCATTCCACCATTGGAATGGTCTTAGTTCAGGAAGATGAATTTGGTACTGAACATGTGGTATATTACCTTATTCGAACTTTAAATCCAACTGAGCTAAAATACTCACATGTGGAGAAATTGGCATTGGCAGCTGTTCAAGCTGTCCAACGTTTTCATCACTACATTTTACTATGTAAAACTACAGTAATTTCTGATTGCAACCCTATGATCTACATTTTGACCAAGAAATTGCTAGGGGGCAAGTACTCTAAATGGATTGTTATCTTGCAGGAGTTCGACTTGGAATTTGAAAAATCCGAGTCTAAAAAATCTTTAGTTTTTGCAGAGTTAATGTGTGAATTCCCGCGTGCTGACATGGAAACTGTGGTGGAGGAGCCCATTGCGGACGAATCCTTGTTTCTCATCAGCACTTTAGATCCGTGGTATGGGGATATCATCATTTATCTCCAGACCCAATCCTTTCGGCCAAAAATTTCAAGGTCAGAACGTCGGAAAATACGATTCTAGTCCCAAAAATTCAGGATTATTGGAGATACTCTTTATCGCCATGGGGCGGACTCTGTTTTTCAACGTTGTTTAACTCACGAGGAAGCTGAAAGGGTTCTAAATGACTGTCACTCTACAGCGTGTGGCGGTCATATGCCTGGGTATGCCACAGCCCAAAAGATATTGCACGCTGGCTACTTCTGGCCGTCTTTGTTTAAAGATTGTATTAACGCGGTCCAAAAATGCCACAACTGCCAAATTTTTGATCGAAATATGCGCGATCCACCTGCTCCTCTCCACGCTATAATTATCGTTGGTCCTTTTGCCAAATGGGGTATCGATTTTATTACATGTAACCCTCACTCGGCTGGGGGGCATGCATACATCATCCTTGCGGTAGATTATTTTACCAAGTGAGCCGAGGCGATGCCTACATTTGAGGCAGACGGCAAAGCAACTGTGATTTTCATGTTCAATCATATAATTTCTAGTTTTGGTGTTCCACAAGCGATCATCACTAATCATGGGCGTCATTTTCGAAATGTTATGATGACCGAACTCACAGGTCAGCTTGGCTTGCGTCAAGATAGTTCAACTCCTTATTATCCACAAGCTAACGGTCTGGTTGAATCCATCAACAAAGTTTTAGTCATCATGATCTGACGAATCATTGGGATTCATCGGTCGAATTGGCATAACATGCTATTTTCAGCGCTTTGGGCATATCGAACCTCAGTAAAAACATCAACAGGGTTCACTCCTTTCCAACTAGTTTATGGTCTGGAAGCTGTGTTACCCATTGAATGCGAAATCCCGTCATTGCAAATGGCCATCGAGTTACTTCCAGCCACTTCCGAAGAGGAAAAACATTTGTTATACTTGGCTCAATTAGATGAGAATCGACATGATGCTGCATTGGCAATCGAAACTCACACAAAACGTATGAAAGCTCAGTATGATCGAAATGTGACCCCTCGAAATTTTTCGGAAGGAGATCTAGTCTTAGTGTACGATCAAGCTAATGATAAATTAGGTGCTGGAAAATTCGTTCCTATGTGGCATGGTCCCTATGTTGTCAAGCGAAAGCTAGCAAAAGGGGCCTAAGAATTGGTAGACTTTGATGAGGACTCTTTAGGTAAACCCAGAAATGGTCTTTACCTGAAGAGGTATTATGCTTAAAGAATGGGTATGGAGATTTTTAGTTAGGATATTTTTCTTTCTAGCTGGTGTGTTTTAGTTTTAAAAGTGTGCTTAGCTTAGAGAGTGTTTTTCATCATTATTCCTGCTTATCTTGGTTTTACTCTTGATATTGCAGATGTCGATGCCTCTCCAAACATACATTGGTTTCGCTGATGGTGCTTGTCGTAATACATGGAACATTTCTTCCGCAGCTTGGGTTATCTATTCACCCTCTGACGAGTTGGTATCTATGCATGGGGTAAGCCTCGGTCAAACAACAAACAACATTGCCGAGTATAGTGCAGTGATTGAGTTATTATCTGAATCTATTTCATTTAGGATTCAGAGTTTGATAGCGAGGTTAGATTCTGAACTCATTGTATTACAGCTTAATAGAGTATATGCAATTAGAAATCCAGTGTTATTGAGATTATTTTTTAGAGTGCGTCTCTTGGAACGTGAATTTGATGATATTGAATATCAGCATATTCCAAGATCTTTAAATAAATTAGCAAATGCAATTGCTTCTCGAATGTTAAGTAGACATTTGCAATAATCATACATGTAAATTTAAAAACATTCCATAACATGATTTACAAGATAAGCCGGTAATAGTGATATATATATATATATGGGAGTGTGTCAAAAAATACAACGTCCTCGATCATAGGTCAAAAAACACCTTATGATCGGCAAAAATGATAAGTACAAAAAACAAAAATGTCATATGTGCCTACAATAGGCGATCATCCTATCACTGGTGATGATCTCGATAAGAAACCACTGCATGGGCCACTTTGCAAAGGAACCTCCTAAAAGGTCATGGGACCCCAATCACATAGCGCTAAAGTCGACGAGGAATGTCATCTATGCTGGTCTCCTGAATGTCTCCTGTCAAGCGCTCTAGATGACTCTCCAAGTCGGCCAAGGTCTCTGTTGATTCCTCCTGTGGGGCTGGCGCGACTGCAACTGTTTGTTTCCTCTCGTAAGGCCGGAGAGCGGCTGGTCGTTGTGGACCCACATCTGTATTTGAAACTTTTACTATCAGTTTTGGGATGATATAAAATAAAAAAAAATTAAAATAAGAAAATGTTGAAAATGATTTTACCTGAGTCATCCCATTACTCTCCTGGTGGAAGAGCCATGTCTGGGTCACAACGAAAATCTACCCCAGCGTAAGGGAAGTCTTGAATAGAAAAAACCCGGTTTTCCAACCATTGGAAATACTCAGGTTTGAATCGAACAACCTCTGTCCCCTCGTCCAGATGACAGGCCATAACTGCAACCCATCGCATCAGTTTGGGCTCGCAAGGAAGCCCAGCTCCAACAGTAAGGTGCTGCGGGACCAACATTGGGACCCTCTCCAGACCAAAGCTCACAACCAAAGCCCCATAATCAAAGGTCTTCAGTTGTCCGTTCTTGGCTCTAGTCAGTTGGCCTTTTACATTAGCCAACACAGCATCGCACCAGTTAAAGATGGCGCCTCGAAAGTAGTCAACTGCCATCCGCATTTGGGATCCGGTGGCAATATGTAATGCGACACTCTCGCAAATTCTGGTGACAGTAAACGCGATCACCATGAATTCAGGACGGGATATGGTTTTAATGTCTATCCCTTTGTCTCTAGCCTGGCTATTGCAGAACTCTAGCTGAAGGCTATCAACAGACTCGCCACCTGGCCTAGTCCCGAATAGAGTCAAGTCTTCACCTCTCTTAGGCAAACCGGTCAAAAAGTATATGTTTGCCGGCTCAATTTCGAGCTGGTGGCCACCAATGAAGAAGCACTGGTCCTGTATGCTCCACCTGTCTACCAGCCACTGTAAGAAATCCACCTCAGCCCTCATGCCAGGTATGGCCCAGAATTTGTACAAGCCGCATGCCTTCAATGCATCAATCGAAGGTTGGTGATTAAACGTGGTAAGATCCACATCCTCATGCTCCCGTTCATGCCAATCTAGCATGATGTACACTCTACATCCAATAAAAAGGCAAATTAGAATGCAAGAAATTAAATTGTTTGGGTCAAATTTGAGAATTTTTGGGTTAAAAACCCTTGCTGCGGGGACCGCACCCTCTATGTTAGAGACAGTGTGTGGGTCCGCACCTTGCCTACATGGAAGGTGCGGACCCCTGACTTTTTCCCCATTAAGAAAAAGTTGGGGTCCGCAGGCTACTAGTGTTACGCCTGTGGGCCCCCGCGCGCGGGTTTTTAGCCTAGAAACCTTCTAAAAAATGAAATAAAGCCCTAAAACAAAAATTGAAACGGTTGAAATTGAAGAGTAGGATGATGTGGATTACCTGGAGAAGACGGCGTTCGATTCTGACGATTGGATTTTCCGCAATCTTCACGGGAAGTTTCTGAACAAAAGCACTATTTTCTCACCCAAATCTCAAACGGTAAAAATGAATTGACGAAAGCCCTTTTTATAAGTTTTTTGAGTAAATGAATTACAAATTTGTTTATGTTTCACTTTAGAAAGGTAATTTTTGCAGCATTTTTATCCATTTCAAACAGGTATGAGTAATGTTTGCATTTTTGTTCAGGATAACGGATTATTCAGGCAAAATCTATCATTTTCAATGAAAAAACATTTAGAGTCACATTTAAGCTCTTTTCTGACTCCTAAAACATGAAAATATCGTCGAGTTTTTCTTTTTAAACTCGTTAAAACGGAACTAAAAATACGGTCCACTTACAACTCTTTCCTGACCGTAAAAACATGAAAAGATTGCCGGATTTTTGTCGTTTCAAATTCGATATTGGTTATAAAATGACGTGTCGTTGATCATTTTTTTACTTTTTCGGATCAGGGGCACTAATTACAAAAATTACTCCTTGGTCGTAAAGATCAAGCAGTTCTCTCAAGTATTATTTTATACTTTTTCGAGCTTGGGAGACACAAATTTACAAAAAAGGTCAACCCTGGAGTCTTCTTAAGTTTTTCAGACTCTCTAAAATTGAAAAACGCTGAGTTTCTCCTATACTGGACTCGTTAAAATTTCACAGTAAAGGACCCGTTCAATTACAAACAGGAACGAACCACTCCTTCTTAGGGTTTGAATTTAAACTAAGTTGGACTCATCCGAAGGATGAGCTTATAATAAAGCAAATGTTATCCTCCTTAAGCTTGTCAAAAATAAAGAGGTACTTGCCAGAAATGGTGGGGGAAAAGAGAGAAAAATGATCCTGTTTGTCATACTTTGTAACCACTCTTGAACACGACACTTTTATTCACCTGGGTTGGGAAATCCTTTGCCTAATAGTTGATCAAACCACATTGAAAGTCTTCAGCCGGTTTCTGGATATTAACTTTGGGTCAATTGTCACCAAACCATCTGTTGTGTCATTATGTGTTCAAGAGGTCACTACAGTAAGCCATTCATCTGCAAAATATCTGTCATCCATCTTGACCATCCCTGAGTCAGTCCTTGCAACTAAATTTCTTCAACTTGATCTATGATTTCGTGTTGTGGGCTTGCCTGCGACGGATCGCTTTCTATCGACTTCAGCTCATTATCTAGAAAGATGATCTAGAAACCGTCAGTACCTTGGAATCTGCATGCCTCAATGGCAGGTTTCTCGCCTTTGATGACAGGTTGCATCATTGACCTTCGATCAAAGGATCCGTGACATGTTCGACATCAACACGTTTATTCACATCTCATGGATTGTACTGGGTAATTTGAGAGCCATTGACATCACTGGTGGTTTCTCTCACACTTGTTAACAGTTTACATCATTAACTGGTAATCAAGTGGTTTCTACCATGTTCGACAACAACAAATTCATTTGCATGGATAGAATCGTACTGTTTCGGGAAGTAGAAATGAAGACCCTGGATCTAGTTTCCACAATCCAGGCTGCGAGGAATTTTGCATTCATTATATGATGGACTATTCATAAACAGATGGCTACGTCCATACTATGTCCACATGAGTCTATACTTGTGATGTATTACAAGATCATTCCTATATCAGAGCAGTAGTTAGTTTTCTAAGTCAGTTTTGATCTGAGTATGGGAATGCCTACCTCAGCGATGATATGATCTCATATATATATATCTTGCATTGAATGTTTTTACAGGTTCCGACCGGGCTCTCCACAAGATGATCCTCGAAATGATAAAGTACTTCACTCTTCCTAAATGATAAATGAAATGCTCATCTACTACAGACTTCGCACTTTAGGGGGAAATCCGTTACACAAAAATATCGTCACCATGATTTTTGCAGTCCGTATGGGTCTATCAGCACTTGTACTATCCTCCTAAGAAAGTCTTAGACCTCAGCTCTTCAATTCAAGCTTTGAAAATGAGAGAAAGACATTAAAAATCAACAAAGCTCTGGTTCCGCACTTTCTCTCACTATTGCCTGCGGTCCCGCACCCCCTGTTTACAAAAACTGCGGACCTGCCCGCTCTGTCCCTAAAGGAGTGGGTGAGGACCCCTGTGAAAGTCAAAAAGGCGCAAGTTTATTCTAAAAAATTCACTTTGGGTTAATTCTAGATGATTCTAGAAGGAATTTTGACGTGGATTGGTCGCTCTTAGGTGGTTCATGCATCCCAAAAGAGAAGGAGCTAATCCCTTGATGAGAGGAGCTATCCCTTTGAAGGAGGGATTTATCCCTTTGAAGGAGGACCTAGTAACTTCCCTCCATTGCACTATAAATTAAGGCATTGGGCTGGTTGCTAAGGAGGTTAGAAGCTGAAGATTTTTTAGGGTAAATTCTGGTGGAATTGAGACTTCCTAGTTAAGCTTGAGAGGAGAGATCACATACCTTTTTGGCTTCATTGGGAAGAGAGTGAAACTTGTCAAAGTAGAGGAGACTACTTGTTGGACCCTAGGAGGAGCTTGTATAGCATCAAGGCACAGGTTGTAAAGTTCTTCTTTGATTTGAATTAATACAATCAAATTCATTTTTCTCAACAAATTGTCTTATGTCATTTGTTTCATGAATTCCTTGATCTTCATGTTAAATATGCTTTATGATATTGGCTTTTCAGGTGCTATTTAATTTGTTTGCTTGTTTGTGTTTGCAGATTCGCAACAAGGGAGCTCATTTGGATCAAAGGAGCGAGGCTTCCACAAACTTGCATTGGACCCAAGCTAGGCCTAAAAGACTTGTTTGCCTTTGTTTATAAATGCATATTTAGAGAAAGATAGTTTTTGATTGGCTTTCTTGTCACTAGACATCGTTAGATTCTAGGAAGGTCTATCTTGTCTGCAGGATCGACTCATTCTGTGTGACAGGCATAAGCCTGCTTCTCAATTATGTCATATTTGAGCTCAGCATCTCTCGTGACTTTGCTGAAAAAGGCTATAGGTTAGTCATGGGAATCTTCATTCTTTTGTAGTAAGACAACAGCAAGGGTTGTTTCAGAGGAAAAAAGAAAAGATGCTAAATGGTTTAGTATAATCAAGACTGGCCAAGGTTGGAGCTTTAGAAATAGCTTTCTTAATTTGGTCAAATGCATGTCTGGAAGAGACAGTCCATTTAATCTCATGACCCTTCATAAGCATATCAATTATATCTTTGACAATTTCAGCATAATTGGGTATGAATCTTCTTAAAAAGTTGATTTTACCAAGAAAATCCTAAACTTCCTTCTTATTTCTTGGTAGTGATAATGTCTGAATGGATGATACTCTGTTTGGATCAATGACTACTCCATTTTTAGAAATTATATGGCCGATAAATTTCCCTTCTGTGATATAAAATAGAGACTTCTTTGGATTCAACGATATTCTAAATTTCCTACATCTTTCAAAAACCTTCATCAAGTGCTTTAAATGTGTTTTATCAGAATTAGAAAAGACTGTAAGACCATCAAGATAAATAACAAAAAATTTATTTACCTGGCCTACAAAATCTATATCCATAGCTCTTTGGAATGTATCTCCTGCATTTTTCAATCCAAACGGTGTCCTAGCATACATAAAAGTACCCCAAGGTGTTGTGAAGGCAGTCTTTTGCCTATCCTCCATGTCGACCATAATCTGATTATAACTAGAAAAACCATCTAACATAGAACGTCCATTTAGGTAAGGGATAGTTATCCTTTAGTGATGCTTTATTTAAGTTTCTAAAATCAACATAGAGTCTAATTTCAACATTCGTTTTCCTGATAGGTACTAGGTTGGAAATCTAATTTGAATATCTTAGTGGAAGAATAATCTGTGCATCTAACCTTTTCTTAAGCTCTTTCTCAATAGTTAGTAGAAGAACTGGGTTAATTCTTCTAAGTTTTTGCTGGTAGGGTTTATCTTCAGTTTTTAATGGGATCTTATGTTCAATGAGGGATGTGTCATGGGTTTTAAGATTAGCATAAGACCAAGAAAAAACATTTTTGTATTTTTTAAGTAACTTAAGATATTCATTTTTAACTTATGGGGATAAAGATGTAGAGATTTTAATATTTTTCACTTGTTCTTGGGTTCCAATATTGATTTCTTTGATGTTATCTTTAGACGAAATGGATGGAGGGTTTCAAGGGACATCATTATAATCAAATAGTTCCTCTAAACTAATTAACCCTTTAGGAATGAAGTTGTTTGATAATTGTATGATTTCATGATCTACAATCTTGGATTTTACTTTTGGATCATCATTAGCTTGAGGATTACTCATGTCAAGGTTGTCTTCATCAATTTTCAAAAGAGAAAATTCACCTACAACTTGAAGGAAAGATTTTAGTTGTTCATTTTCCTCAAACACCTGCCAATGCATTTGGTTATCTAGTATGGATGGCCTATATTTTACCTAGATCTGGTATAACACTTGTATTTGATCAGGAGGCTTAAATGAGCTTGCAGAGACTGCCAAAGAATCTGCATGTATGTTTTCATTTATAGGGACATAAGTTATGTTGAAGGCATTAAATAAATTTTCGATGGAATCCCAAATCTCATTTCAATAAGACCTAAGCCTAGGATGCTTTGTTTGGAAAAGATTCCTAACCTGTCTCACAATGAGTTCGAAGCCAGTGAAAACACTTAGGTTTGTACCTTTACACTCTTGGCTAACTGTAGTCCTAGAAGGAATGCCTTCAAATTCAAGTTTACATGATTGTGTAATGTTTTCTTTTTCTGGTGAGATTAATACTACCCTAGCCCCTACTCCATCCTTTGTACAAGAACCATCAAAGAATAGCTTCCACACATCAGTTTGATTTGATATAGGGTTTTCAACTACATCTTCAATTTTTACTTGAGATTCATGTATTTGATTATAAGAGAGTTGAAAGAAGCTAAAATCTTGATCAATTGCATAGATGGGGTGGTTCCTTGGTTGATATGTTTTGCATACAGTGTGCACAAATATAACTTCTCTATATAACCTAAGTTTTTCTCCCCCATAAACTAGTATAGTGGCATAAGACATGTCCATCTAAAGAGTTCCCCCTAATTTGGCACAACAAGACCTTGAAAGGAGCATTCCAAATTTGGGAGGGATGTCAGTGACAACTATATCTAATACTATGCTTTTTACTAGGATTTGGGCAAGAGTGACTACTAAATCCTTAATCAATCCTAGACAAGGTACCCTCTTGGAATCAAAGGTGTATAAATCATGATAGGATCTAGTTATGTCAAGATTTAAATGATCCATGATGGTTTTTGGCATGAGATTATGTGATGCTCCAAAATCAAGCATACAGTTGTATAACATGGAATCATTTGTCTTTAGTGTCACATAGAAAGGGGGTACTATTTCATCTATCATATCTAAGCTAGGACCAAAGATAACTACTAGTTTTTCATCCTAAAGGCTAATAACATTGCTTTCAGCATCAACAAAAGCGTTTTGTATCCATTTGGAAACTCGATTTTTATATCCAGGGTTTTTTTAAAGTTCTGAAAGTGGTATAGGGATCTTAACTCTTTCTAACTCCTTTTCAACATTAAATGTAGTTAAGGTAGTTTTATCAATTTGAGTTGTATCAGTTGACTGATTTAATGGTCGAATAGTAGTTGTTTGAGTCTCAACAGCTTTTGGATGAGTTTGAATAATGGGAGGTTCCTTAAGAGGTCTTTCGGGGCCAGGTCTAGGTCTGAGATAATATCTTTTATTTAGCTCAGCAATTAGAAATTCAGATAAGGCATGGTACTTGGAAATCTATGAGGATTCATGACCTTCTTGAACTTGTTTACTTTGTGAAATAGGAATAATAGTGGTCTGACCAGAAGAGGTATCCATAATGTTAATGTCTTCAGTGATAGTCATGGTATTGTCGTCGGGTTGTTGATCATCGATCAATAAAGGAGTTGGAACCTGTTGATCATTCGTAGGCCTTTGAAGAATCATCAATTATGGAGTTCTTTTGTATTGACCTTGATTCTAATTTTGAGGTCAAGCGACTGTCTGTTGATGATCTAGATTTAAACAGGAACGCAACAAATTACAGAGATAACCATAAGCAAAGAGATGCAGTGGAAATAATACTTCACTTCATTAATGTAAAATACTGAAATATGCTTACAAATAGAAATCGAAATAAACCAACTAGGCCAATGGTACCTTATCTCTGAGAAGAGATGTGGCAGTTACTTGCCTCTAAACTACTTTACAATGAGGCTCAAGGGCATTTTTATTATTAAATAATAAGAGAAAACCCTAAACAACCAAAACCCTAACCCGAGGAGATGTAACACCAAGCGTTTATGGGCCCCGCTGGGGTGCGTTGGACAACCAACTTCCCGGGGTCGTAACTTGGTCATATTATCTCCATTTGACGCAAATGATAACCTGTTGGAAAGATCTCTCCAAGGACTACAATGGAAAATATGATTTTAGGAAAAAAATCATTGGGCAGAAGATTTCCAAAAAAACGTCGTTTAGGACCTTATAACGGCTCCGAAAGTTTAGGACCCGAAAAAACTGCTAAAAATAGTAAACTGTGCTACAATTAAGGAAACTGAAAAACTGAAAGAAGCAATGGTGGGGGTCCAAGTGGAATTGGTGGGTGGCCACCAATATCCACCTGGATCATTCCTTCCCCCTTAGGAAGCAATGGTCCCCATTGCGTTGAGTTCCTCCATGAGATGAGGAAACTTTTGCTAAACTTGGTCCCTGGTGAGCCACTTGCCCTGGTGAAGGAGTTGGCCTACTTTGACAACTCGATACAGTTGGATATTCTGCTGGCGAGTGTGCTTGATCTGTGTGTCCATGATCCAATCAGTTGTAGCTTGTTCCATGCAATCTGGATTCAACTCTGTGGGTGTGAGTTGTTCTGCAATGTCGAATGTGTCTAGTAATGGTGGAAAGTATGGTCGAAGGCAGTCCACATTGAACACTGGGTGCAGGCCAAGGAATGGGGGAATGTTGAGCTCAAGTCCATTGTCTCCCACAGCCTTGGTAATGGTGTAAGGACCATATCGGAGTGGTCTGAGTTTCTGATAGGCTCTAGTAAGGTGTTTCTTTTGCAAATGCAACTAGACTTTGTCACCCACCTAAAACTTGTGTGGCACCCGATGTTGATCATGTCGCTGCTTGTACTTGGCATTTGATTTCTCCATAATGTCATGGACCTGCTGGTGAATATGTTGGATGTGCTCTATGAATTTGTTTGCCTTATTTGTTTCAGACTGGACATGAACCGAATCTGCGTGAGTAGTTGCAAATGGCATGGCCACATCAATGGGACATAGTGGCTGGAATCCCAAGCCCACCTGAAAAGGGTTGTGGCCAATCGAGCTGTGGAGATCCCAGCTGTAGCTATGCTGAACATAGGGGAGGCTCTCATGTGCATGGATGCTTTGAGTTGTACATGCGCAAAATGTGTATCATCATCCTGTTGACAACCTCTATTTGGCCATCAGTTTGAGGATGGAAGGCTGTGGACTTCGTGAGTTTGGTGTCCAACATCGACCAGAGACTGGACCAAAATGTACTGAGAAACCTGTTGTCCTGATCTGAGATGATAGATTGTGGGATCCCAAAGTGTACCCACACTCATTCAAAGAAGAGTTTAGTAGTGGCTTCTGCTATGATATTCTTCTTGCAGGCCACCATAATGGCCATCTTCGAGAACCTGTCGACGACCACAAAAACACAGTCATTTCCATGCTTATTGGAAGGAAGGCCTGACATGTAATCCATGGAGATGGATTCCCAAGGTTGACTAGGGGTTGGTAGCAGGGTATAGAGGCCTTGCTTTTGGATGTTCAGTTTGGAAATAGCACAGGCAGTGCATGATCTGATGTACTTCTCGACATCCTGTCGAAGATTCAGCCAATAGAAATACTTCTGCAGTACTGCCACCATTTTCTCAACCTCGAAATGCCCAGCAGCTTGACTATAGTGTGCTTCCCAAATCATCTTGGAAGTCTCGCTTGAAGGAACACAAAGGTGACCTAGGTGGCATAACAAGGCATCCTGGAGGTGAAAATTTGGAACATGTTGACCCTCCAAGAGTTTCTAGTATGAGTGGCCAAATTCTGGGTTGCTTTTGTAGAGAAGTGGCCAATCAGAAGTCTCGTGCCCACAAGAGTTGAGCATGTTGGTTAACGCGATGATCGGTGGTCAACTAAGGCAATCTGCAACATTATTGGTGTTGCCCTTCTTATACTTGATATTCAAATGGAACTGTTGTAGGTATGTGGACCACTTCTGATGGCGATCATTCTGCAATTTCCCTTGGTTCTATATGAACTACAGGGGTTGGTTGTCTGTGTGGATCACTGTTTCCTTCCCAAAAATGTAATGCTTCCATTATCGGCAGGCCTGCACAATGGAATACATCTCTTTGACATAAGTGGGATACTTTCGGATTGTGTCTGAAAGTGTCTCACTGTCATATGCCACTGGATGCCAATGTTGAGTAAGGACTGCCCCAATAGCATAGTCAGAGGCATCTGTCTCGACCTCAAATGGTTGTCGCAAGTCTGGTAATGCGAGCACTAGTGTCGAGCAGAGGTGATCTTTCAACTCTGTGAATGCCTTATTTTGAGATTTAGACCAAAGGAATTTTTCTTTCGCTCCTCCCTTGGTGACTTGACTCAAGGGCCAAGTGATATGAGAAAACCCCAACACGAACTTGCGGTAGAAGCTAGCAAGACCTAGAAAGTTGTGGAGCTCTGTCAGAGTGGTTGGAGATGGCCAATCCTAAATGACTTACATCTTGGATGGATCCACATGCACCCCCTATTCATCAATAATGTATCCCAGATACTGAACCTGGGTCTACATTTCTCCAAATTGGCACATAACTTGTGTTTCCGTAGTGTTTGGAGAACCTGTCGAATGTGGTCGAGGTGCTCTTCCCAACTCTGGCTAAAGATCAGGATGTCATCCAAGTATACCACTACAAATGAGTTGGTGAATGGCCGCAAGATGTCATCCATTAGCCTCATGAAGGTTGCAGGAGCATTCGTCAATCTGAAAGGCATAACCAACCATTCGAAAAGGCCCTCCTTGGCTTTGAAGGTAGTCTTCCACACATCGGAGGGTTCGATTGGTACCTAGTGATATCCTAACTTCAAATCGATCTTGCTAAAATATTTTTCCCCCTTCAGTTGGTCCAAGAGGTCATCAATCCGTGGGATCGGGTACCTATTACGGACAATGATCTTTTTCAGCTCCTGATAGTCAATACAAAGTCTCCAAGTCCCATCCTTCTTTTGTACAACAAGTATGGTTGTCCTAATAATACATCACAAACTTCAAGGGGAGTAATGTCACACAATACCTCATCCGTGAAGGGCTTGATGTTGTATGGAAGGCGACACTGCTGGCTCACGCGAAGATCTTGTCCTTGGTGAAGCCACCCAATGGTGTACGGTTGTGGATGTGTTGTGGTCGGTAAGCCCAACCGCTTCACAACCTCTATCGAAATTTGGCTCCCGCTGTCGACAATGAACTGTAGCAGGGAGCCCTTTACCCACATCTGGGAGTGGAAGAGATGCTCCTCCCCCTCTAGATCTTCGGGTTCCTCCTTCTAGATCTTCGTGGTGGCAATGGTGGCATTGGGATCTGCATCGATAATCTGTTTCCCTTTGTCATTCCCCTTGTTGAGTTCTGACTCAGAGTCAAAACATGCATCTGATTCTGAAACCTTTAGCTTGGCCACCAGTGACTGCTTGGCCCGACACTCACTTGTGTTGTGAGTGGAGCTCTTATGGAACTCACACCACTTTCCCGTGTCCTTTTTCAGCTTCGCGGTGTTGTTCTTTGCTTGCAGCTTTGGTGGGTTGTCTTGGGCCGCCCCGCCTTGGCTTTGTCCTTTGTTCTACTATTTGGGAGCACCTTTCCCTTGCTTCGAATTCGTAGATCCAAAGTCTCACTTCTTCTGTTTAAACTTTTTCTCGACCTTGATGGCATATCAGTATGTCATGCCGAAGGAGATGTTCAGGAATTCTATTTCTTCCTGGATGTACTTGTGCAGGTAGTCATGGTATTTGAGTATCAAATGCTGCTCGAAATCCTTAATACCCAACTTTGTGTGAAGGGTATGGAAAATATTGGTAAACTTTGGCACGTCTTGGTCCCTTCCCTGCTGCAGCATGGTCCACTTTATGTACTGATCCCCATAGCTTCTGACAGGGTAGTACTGCTCCTTGATGGCATCTCGGAATGAATTCCAAGTGGGTACGGCTGAAAATAGTGAGCCTGTACATGGGGGGCTACTTTGAGAAGAGCGAAAATAATCTTTTCCCGACTGGAAAAATCATGAACAGAAAAATAACCCTCTAGCAGATTTAACCATTTAAAGATGGCATCTACGTCTATCTGACCCTCGAATATGGGGATTTCAAAATTAACTTGTACCTTAAATGGTGTGGCATTTCCAGAGTAGCTGTTGGAAGCTGATGCATCACCCCTCAGTAGCCACTGAAGGATCTGGGCAAAGCTGTCCATGATCGTGTTCCTTTGTTGCTCAAGGGATTCTTCAAGCAATTTTTTGATAGGATCTCCTGCCCCCTCGTATTTCTTTTCATCCGCCATGGGAGGTCGTCACAATTTGTGAGGCTGGTCTTGCAAAGGTTTGACCAGTTCAAGCCCTAACTCCTTATATCCCGACCTCGTTGGGGACATGCAAAGAAAAACACAGAAAAAAAGCAGACTGGCTCTGATACCACTAATCCAGATTTAAACAGGAATGCAACAAATTTCAGAGATAACCATAATCACAGAGATGCAGTGGAAATAATACTTCACTTCATTAATGTAAAATACTAAAATATGCTTACAAACAGAAATGGAAATAAACCAGCTAGGGCAATGGTAGCTTATCTCTGAGAAGAGATGTGGTGGCTACATGCCTCTGAACTACCTTACAATGAGGCTCAGGGGCCTTTTTATTATTAAACAATAAGATCAAACCCTAAGCAACCAAAACCCTAACCCGAGGATATGTAACACCAAGAGTTTATGGACCCCGTTGGGGTGAGTTGGACAACTAACTTCCCAGGGTCGTGACTTGGTCATATTATCTCCATTTGACGCGCATGATAACTCATTGGAAAGATCTCTCCGAGGACTATGACAAAAGAAAAAAAAAACAATTTTAGGCAAAGAATCGTTGGTGACAGATTTCCAAAAAAACGTTGTTTAGGGCCTCAAAACAACTTCGGAAGTTTAGGACCCGAAAAACTGCTAAAAATAGTAAATTGTGCTACAATTAAGGAAACTAAAAAAATGAAAGAAGTAATGGTGGGGTTCCAAGTGGAATTGGCAGGTGGCCACCAATATCCACCTGGATTAGTTGAACTATTTTGGGTTGATTTTCAATCTTGGAAATTCTATTGGATAGATTTCTAAGCAGTGAAGTGATCTCATCAATTTTGGAATCTTAAATTTTAGTTTTTGAAGAAGTAGAGGCCTCTTGACTAGATTTAAGCTTTCTTTGGGCCTTTTCCTCTTTAGCTTTCAAGGTGGCTGAGGCAGCCCTATTTACTTCCACCTCTATAGCATGAGCCTGCATGCCTTCAAGAGTCCTATAAGTTCTTTCTCTCAACATTATAGCAAAATCATCTTCAAAGGCTTTTGAAAACCTATATTTGGTTGCTGCTATAGGGGGTGTGCAATCAAGGGGCATCTTATGGTAAAGTTTGTTGAACATTTTAATAAAATCAGCTACAGGTTCACCAAAGTTTCATTTTAGTTCTTCAAACTCAGTCAAAAAGTAAAGAGGGTCTTTCTTCACACCCCATTGGTTTTTGAATATATTTTTTAACTCCTCCCATGACCTAATGGAATTTGTAGGTAACTACCTAAATCGGGTTCTAACATTTCCCTCAAGAGATTGGACAAACAACCTCATATAATCATTTTCTTGTTCTATGTTCATATTATCTACAAAATCAAGAAATGATTGAAGATGGTCCTTAGCTGAGGAACCAATTTCTCCATTAAACCCAGGAAGGTGTTTTAAATATCCAGGAGGGAATGCATCAATATTTTGAGGCAAAACTAAAGCTGCATATCTAGCTTCTACAATGGGTTGGAATGCCATAGTAGAAGATGGTGTATGAGGTGTTTGTGTAGATGATGAAGAAGAAAAAGAGGAAGATGGTGATAAAGAAGGTGTATATCTATGTGGAGGTGAAGAAGGAGGAGATGAAGGAGTAGATCTCCTAAATGAATTTAAGGGAGTCCTAATAACTAGCTTTTGAACTAGTGAGTGAATGTCATCTTTTGTTTCAAAGAGTGGGTTTGAGTATACAGAGAAAATTTCTTCAGGTTGTTTAAAAGTAGAAGGGAATGAATAAGTAGCGGGGGATATGAAGTCTGTTTGTTTGAATTCAAGTAAATGAACACCCAATTCATCCTCGGATTTAGGTGATCCTAATGGTAGTGAGGGTTCTTGACATGTATCAAATGAGTGAATAAGGAAAGTTGATTTAAAATCAACTCCCTTACCTAAAAGTTCAGAAACCCTAGGTGATAATTGTGTCCAATCTAGATTGGATGGAATGTTCCCTAAGGGATTTGATGATAATATATCTTCAGACTGTAGGGCTAAAGAAGAAGAAGATGGTTGAAGTCTTCTTTTGGAATTGGCCCTTCTCACAAGATTTTATGGGTATGACAGAGGACTAACTGTGTCAGATTCAGAATGGGATCTAGTGTGCTTAAAAGGTGCCAGTTTGGCACAATGGAGTCACCGGGTGAATAATTTTGACCTATCTAGTCCTTTAGTCACCTTTAAAGGAATAGGATTTATATCATTGTCCTAGGAAAACTAATCAAATTCGATTCCCCGGCAACAGTGCCAGATTGATGTTGTACCTTTGAGATGATAATGGTCAATTGATCATGCCAGAGCATCTAAGATATTTGTTTTGGGGTTTTTGTTTTTATGGAGGACCAATACATAAAACAAATTATAAGGATGATGTATTTAACCCTTTTAGATAGTACTAATAAATACCCAAAGGGATGTTATTTAACTTCACACAGTGATTTAAATTGATAATATGTGCAGAAGGAATAGTAAGGAGATATGATTACTTTAAATTTCATACAGAAAGATAAATCATCATAAGTGGGAAAACCTTTGACCAATGTTCAGAAGTTAAACAAAATATGCTTAAAATTACATAAGATACTGATAATTTTAATATTTAGAGGGATCCTTTCAGACAAACAGTCTAATATCTCCATCTCTTTATAATAATAACTTCAGAAGGAATTTTAAGAATAATTGTAACACATTTCTTCTCACCTGATATCTCTGTAAAACTTAAACATATGCAGAATTAATAGAATGATTGGAACACATGAAAGACTTACAGAAGAAAACGAGACTATATGATATCAAATTCAGAATCCTTTTCTTTATTATCGGTGATCTAGAAAGAGCTTGTACATCAATTTTTTACAAAATTTCTTATGGAGAGGTACCACACTTAATAAATCGTAGAAGAGAGTTATTTATACTAGTTTGGATAGTGAACAAAATATCCTAAATTGATTACAAAAATAGCCTGAAATAAAATAGGAAAAGAAAAGTGTTCAATGATGTGTCCCTATTAGGTAGGAAGTTGTTGATTACTGTTCCTTCAAAACTGATGTGTTGTCTTCTTGTTGAGATGGAAATTTAATCAATTGTTTCACACAATTGATCCCACCTCTACTCACTCGATATCTCCAGATTTACCATTCTTCTAAATATCTCATCAACTTCGGTATATCTTTCAAAATTGCGTTTAGTGAGAAAAAGATGTCCAACTTCATATTTGATTGTGAGGTCATGGCTCAAATCTTCCAAAAACTCTTTGCTAGTAATCTTTCTTTTTATCCCTGAAAATTGACTGTTGTTTGTTGCAATAGTATATAATATTTCATAATAATCATCCAATTTCACTAGCTGATCATCTGATGTTACTAACTTTGGTAAACCTTTCTTTTTCGAAATACTGAATTTAGAATGAAACCTTTTGACTGCAATGTTCAAAGCTTCACACTTTACTTTCAACTGAGTCAGTAGATTCTTTTTCATTAGGACTTTCTTAATCTCCAAAATAGTAGCTGTCCTATCTGGAATATTTATCTCTTGTAACTATTGCATAGTCTTAGATTTTAGTACTTTTATCACCCCTGTTGCTTCTTTGGGTTTTGTGCCCAATACTACCCTTTGATTATCTATCTCTATCTTGCATCTAGCAATCAATTCTTGTTGCTCAAAAATAATTTGAATAGATGGCCATACTTCTATTATGGAGTGGTTGATATCTAACCAGATGTCCTCTTTGGCCTGGGCCAAAGTGTCTGCCATTAGAGTCTTACTCTCTAATTGTTTGACCCTTAGTTCTAACCTGTGTGATTTTTTCATTTCCTCTACATACAAGGTATCATTCTTTACCTTCTGTGACTCCAAGGCTTGGAACTTCTGGAGTAACTTTCATTTTGTTGTTTTTGTGCCTGTAATTCCTGTGATATCCTTGTTGTTTCAACTGTTGCTGAAGATGAAGAAATTTCAGTAGGAGATGAGCTTGGATCTGTACTTTTTATGGGAATTGTTGTCACTGAGGTCGTAGCAAGCTATGATGCCTCTTTTTCCTTGAGCAGTTGTTCTATTTGCTCTTCCATTTTCTTGATATGTATGTTTTTCTCAATAATGAGCTTTAACATCTCCTCCCTATGTTGTTCATTTTCTTCCATCTCTTTGGTTTGGGGATCCTCAGTTGAAGGCAGTTTCAACTGTTTCTTCAAAGTTGTTATCTCTATATTCTTCTTCTGGAGTATTTCTTCAATTTCTTTACAGTCTTGGGGATCATATCCAATTTTGACAATAATATCTTCTAAAGACTTTAATTTGTTATCTTTAGCTAAAGATGACAATTTTTCAATCTTAAGTTGTGACTGCACATTTGACAAGGCAGTTCTGAGCTTGGAAAGAGACATGGCAGTTGTAGTCATTGTTGAAAATAACATTTCACCTGATTTCCTATGCAAATCCATTTGATCAATAGGATGTATCTAGTTTACATCAAATGAAAATATGGTTTTCTTGTAATCTATTGTGGATTTTGGGAATGGAATTTGAGCTTGAAAAAATTCCATTTTCATCCTTCCTCTTCCATTGTCAAAGGCAGAGAGAAGTTTGTGCTAAGAAGTGGATGTCTATTTCCAAAACTAACTGTATACTTGTGATTTAAGACTTTCATTTTTTTGTCTGATTTCCAAAATGTTGAGAAGACATTAGTATCTTCTACTGAGTTGGTCTCAGTTGAATAAATATTTTCCATAGGTTCAGTTGAATAAGGAGTTGAAGAAGTAGAAGGACTTTTGGGATCAGTGGTCCCTATTGATGAAACATCTTCTAGATCTCCAAGATCAATTATTTGTGGTGGCTTGCTTCCTGATGACATTGACAATCCGGTGTTCAATTTTTTTTTAGTATATAGTACTCTTTAACTGATTCTGTAGCTGACTCAATTTCCTCTATGGCCCTTTTGTGTTGAGTACTCTGAATGACTGGAGTATTTACCTATGGAGTGGTTATAACTTTTTCATCTGCTTCTAAGAGAGTCCCTTCAGACCACTACTCCTGGTTCATAAACTTCTCCAATTCTGGCCTGGGAGTATGGTTGTATGGTGTTTCCTTCAAATGAACTATAAGGGCTGAAATGATCCCAAAAGGATCATAGAACTAGGTGAAGCTTGGTTGGAGATTCATGCTTTTTAATAATCTGTTTGCCTCTGTACCTACAGGCATAGTATTACAGATAAATGTTCCTACCTTGGCCTTGAGTTTGAACTGTGACTTTTTCTTACTTGAGACAAAATGGACTTCATCCATATTTATCATCTGCCTAATGTATTCCAGTGAGAATATCCTCATTGGCACATACTTAGGTAGTTTTTATGGAGCTAACTCACTGCCATATATTCTAATTTCATTGTATTTCTAGTACAGATACCAGTGACCAATCTTGGTCTCTTCCTAGTAAAGATACAGTCACCAATCTTGGTCTTCCTAATCTCTTCTCCAATTATGGGCTCTGCCTGGCTATTGAGTAATTGAAGAACTGGATGTAGAAAAGAATCTATGAATTGAGAGAATGTAAACTTTGATGATGCTGCTTTCACTAACTCTGTCCAGTGAATCACTGATTGATTCACTTCCTGCTCATCTTGCTTGTTAAGATGAATGTGCAATGAATCTCCCTGTTGAAACAAAATCAAATGTATTATGACTGATGCTATATCTGAACACTCCTTGTGTGGTGAAATTCATAAATTTTTCATGTATATTATCAGCCAAATATTGGTTATAATTATACATGAAGGTGGGTTGATATTTTTTATTGAAAATGGAAAAGAATCCAAGGATGGATTCATCAACAAGTTGATCATTTTCATAGCCTAGAAGATATGATAGTAGGGAGATGATATGTCTAGTGGCTTCAAGGAACATAGAAGATGAATAATGTGGGTTTTTCTTGGGTAATTTAGCATCTTCTGGTAGATAAAGTTCAAAAATAAGGGCTCTCTATGGGAAGGTGAGTTTATTATAGAGGTCCAGGAGAGTTATTGGTGATAAATGGCTGAGGGAGTCAGATGAAGGTATCATAAGCATCTGGTCTATATTCTGAGTAGTAATGGTGATCAAGAATTTTCCATCCTGAGTCATCATTGTTCTTTGCACAGGATCATACCTGGCTTGACACCAAGTGACCAAATTAGGGAAGTGATGAGTCTTGGGAAAGGAGTACAAGGGAAAAAGTGTTTCCAAAACATGAATGGGATCTTCTTTATCTGCATATTTCTATTTTAACCATAAATTCAATTCATGGAAATCGAATTCACATTCACAGTTAGTGACTTTGAACAGGGAGTCCACAAGGGGGAGGTGATCCAAGTCAAGAAATACTGTGGATGGATTCCCTTCTTCGACAGTTTTCTATGTTTTAACTTTGGGAGCCATCTTGCTGTAAGAGGGGGAATTCAGAAACTCTTTTAGCTGAAAGACGGATGACAGGGGAAGATATACACAAAGAAAAATAAAAAAAATTGTGATTAGTTGGAAGCAGAAAAGGTGGTAAAGAGTATAGGCATGGGATATTTATAAGCGAAGTGGGACTTAATTTGTTGTTTAAATCTAATCGTAGGCAATTTATTGCAAAGGAGTGGGATTAATGTCTAATGGGAGGGTCAATGGTTAATTAAGGCTGGCAACAACTTGGTGACGTGGTAGAATGTGAATGGGTGAGAGATAATGGATTAATGACGTGGCAGGTTGTGAATGGGTGAGAGATAATAGGTGGATGATATGGAGCAGGAATGAGGTCAACGGTGACAAAAGAGGAAACTGTTGGCGAGATTTCGGGGGGTGGTTGAGGTGGTTTACAGTTTCATGCTTTGGGGGCCCAAAACGCTATAGGAGTGCCACATAGCAAAAGAGGGAGGCCATTAAAACTACTTTTCAGACCCCCTCCCCTTGCGTTAACGGGAAGCAACTGAAGGGGGGCTGAAAATCTTCCTCCACCGTTGATCCAGGTGGGATGAATCGTATCCGTTGAAAAATGCCCATGGTTATTTGATGTTGATTTGACATGTCGCTTGTGTGCATACGACAAAATCATATGTTATGACTATTTGCAAAACGATCGAGTATTAGACAATAATTAGACCCTGATTAAGGAATTTAAACACTGTTTTTAAACTAAGAAAAAAATTTCAAAGGTTTGTCTGAACTAGTAGCCTTGATTTTTATTTTCTAAAGAAAATATTTTCTTTTATTTCTTATCTAACATTTTGTCATTTTCATTCCTTTTTTAGAGCAACTACCCTATCATTTTTTATGATATGGACCTGAAATAATAATAATAAATCCTAACATTTTTATTTTCAATTTTGTTTTTGGTCCATATCCTAACTTATCATTTTTCTATGGAATTTTGATTTTTTCAACTAATGGCTAACTTATCAAAAATGAAAGAGCTACAATAGACAATGATGGGAATAGTGGTCATAGTTTTCACATAAAGCGCAAGTTTGGTTTGTGCGTAACAACCAGATATTCTTAGCTGACTCAGGTAAGGTGACATGCACCTAAGGAATGTTAGAATCAGGGAAGGTATCAGTCACCACATCCTTAACATGAGGGAGTTTAGGACATTTATTGGTGGCATGACCGACAACATCACACAAAGCACAAGGAGGAAGAGGCTTTGGTGGCTTAGGGGGAACTAAAGTTGTTGGGGGGGCCTTGTCTTGAGTTCCATTCTTTGAGGCTTTACCCCCCTCGCCAGATGCTTTCACAATAGGAGTAGGCTCATGTTGAGGTTTTTGAGGAATTAAAGCGAAGGCATGGGTAGGAACAATCGGTTGGACCGGGGTCAAAGCAGTGTAAAGTTTCAATTGATTAGGTGGATTGTTTGCGGGGGGATCGATGTACCAGATTGGGATCCCTAAGGTAATATTGGGTAGACTCATTGTAGCCATGACAGGTGTAGAATAGACTCTCAGAGGAGGCAATAAGAAGGGTATCTGACCAAAAGGATAGTGGCTTGGAGGAACTGCTCCAAAATGGTTAAGGCCTGGGGGAACGGTTCCGGGTGGAAATGGATTAGGAGAGATACTAGGAGAAGGAAGTGATCCTTGAGGAGTTGTACTGGCAGGCAGAGTTAAGTCAGGCACAACAGGTGGTGTAGGTGTGGAATGTTGTGAAGGCATAATGACCCATTTATGGGTGGTCCATGATGCTTGGAGCATGCAAACACTCAATGAACTAGGCTCAAAAGGAGTAGGTAGGGGGCCATAGTAAGCACCAAGAAAAAAGGAATTTTTATAGACTCTTGGAGAAACAAACGAGACAGTCTTATTGTTAGTCACGGAATAAATGTTGGTCTAAGGTGAAGTCTAGGCTTTTGGATCATAGTACGTCAACTAATCTATTATGATGATCTTTCCATTATGGGGAAATCAAATCTTGCAGTCAACTGTCGATGTGACAGATGACATGGCGTAAGTATAACTATGACCCAAAATAATGTTATAGTCTAGGGGAGCATCAATGACTTTGATATCAATACAGATGGTCTTGCCAGCAACTGTGACTGGGAAGTTGTGGTATAAGCCAAGGGGTTGTGAAGGATGAATGTCCCGTGAACATAGAGTAATGGTGGATGGGGATATGTTAAGGGAACCAAGTTGTTTCGAAACATTGGCGGCCATCACACAAGTGGATGTGCCTTCATCAATGATACACCTCTAGACAGTGGCGTTTTGAATGGAGACTAGAATTTGGAAAGCAAAAAATGAAGGTAAGGGAGGGTTATCCAACTTGTCAACATGAAATACAATCATCTGATCATCTTAGGGATCCACGGTTCCTAAAGAAGATAGTATAGCTTTTCATTGTGATAGGCACGTTGGGAGAACTTCCAGCATTGACATGGCAGCAAGAGACTGTGTCAAGTCATCTACTATGCCATATGTATGAGCGGTTTTGGAAAAACCAACATTTCAATGTAGCAGGCCTTTGGGGATCTTGGGAATAACCTCCAACTTAGTCAAAAAGATCTGTAAGGTACCGTTCGGTGACAATAGAGGCTCATTTGACACTTTGGGTTGGGACTTAGTCACAGACTTATTAGATGACTTGTCATATTTGTGTGATCGAGTCTGAAGGTTGACTTGATTGATATTTACCTCATCAGAATTCATCATGAGAATTTGATAATCGCGTTGATCAAGTGGTGGAGTTGGTTGAGCTTCTTGACCTTGCGTAGCTTGAGCAGCTATCTATCCTTGTTGAGGAAAAGGATTTCTAAGCACAGTCGGTTGGGATGAAGTAGGAGGAGGAGAAGGAGTGGTGGGTTGTGATCCTCGATAAGTTGCTTGAGCTTCCCATGCTTGTCACATATGAGGTAAAAGAGGACAATAATGGGTATAATGACCATAAACTCCAAAATAAGCACAAGGTTTGTTCGTATGAAGATTCTAGTTCTTCTTGGGTTGACCGCCCTATTGTTGGGTTGCGGGATTAGGTTGAGTACCTTAAGGGGCATTGGGTGGAGGACCCTAGTTGCCTTGATTACCTTGAGATTGTTGGTTCTTATTACCCTTCCCCTTGTTCCTTTTCTTGGGGTTAGTGGTATTGGTTCCACGTTACTGAGCATACACTTGTCCTTGTGGAGGAGGTGGTTGCTGTGGCAAAGGGGTAGCAGGCATGGGGGGCTGAGGCACTGGTGCCGAAGGGGCTAGAGTACTAGGTTGTGCATACGGATAATAGGGAGATGGGGCAACATCGGTATAATCAAGAGGAGCAATAGTTGGCCTTGGCATCTATTGATGCGAAGGCAGATACGCATATGGTGTGGTACGACCTAGATAAGGATTTCCTATTGGGGGAGGGCTAATTGTAAATGGAACTGGTCCCTCCCTGGGGGTGACCATAACTCATCTGAGGTGGAGCATATTGATCCAGGTCCGGGTGTGACAAATGACCCTTCCAAGACCTTTTACTTTCGTGATGTGTTAAATTGCATTTTTAAAAGAAACATAAATGAATACGTCTGCATGTTGTAAAGAAGAGGAACATGAAAATCATCAGCAACATAAAAACATAAGCCATTGATAATGGAGTTCGTCCAGGAGGGACTACGTCTTTGGGGCCCAGTGTCAAGATGGTGTATGCTGCTGCATTAAGTGTTGTCAATAGTGATGATGTACACAAGAGATGAGGTCCTGATCATACAAGGAAAATTCCCTCACACAGGAGTGGCTCTAAAAGATGTTCTACTACAGGAACTCTCAATCAAAAGACTCCTATCAGTATGACACAAAACTCATGCACGATGAGCATCCCGCCAACATGGCATAAAAGGGATCTCAAAACAAACATGCTTGGTGACACATGAGTATCCCATCAACATACAACAAAGGGATCTCAAAACCCAACATGATGAATCGTGACAACAAGTACATCACATAGGCGATTTCGAGTCACATCAAGTAGGAATCATAAAATGAGTAAGAAACAGGATCCCACATCAAACATCAAGCAAGGACCTGTGCATCACAATGCATAGCAAAAGAATTACATGAACACTGCATATACCTCACAACCAAGGGCCATCTGAAGAAGTGGATGTCAAACTGCTAAAGTTGTTCGGACCAACGATCTCACGGCATCAATCACATCACTGCTCGCACATGGATGTTAACACTTGCATTCCACTTAGAAAAGTAGCTAAATAATAGAATGAGAGAATGAGAAATTTGAATGCACCATCGGATTTGTGGAGTCAAATAGTGCAAAATCAACTGTCCAAAATCTGAATTCTGAGAAGTTGAGAATCTGGTGCTCAAGGAATCTTTTAGATTCCCCCTAGATTCCTCAAATATTTTTATCCATGGGTGGACTGGATATCTGCAACTCCAAAGGCAAATCTGACTACACAATTGCAATCCCTATGGAAAACCATGAAAAACGACTATAAACTTGACTATATTCCGACATGGAGAAAAATTACCTCCTTAAGAAAATTTCAAGGATCATGGTTTTGCTCCCTGTTTTTGCAGTAATCATGGTTCCATCCTCATACTGAAAATGGTCGAAAAATGTAGAACTCTAGTGGAGATACAGACAGCACCATTACGTTCATGGTGTCAAGAAGTGTTGAAACCATATAAAATTTGTCAAAACCTGACAAAGTGAAATTTCACCCCTCCTGCAAAACGCTGCCTCAAACTGCGTCCCAAGATTTGTCCTCCTCTGTCTCAAAATTCGTGCCTGCTCCCGGTTCCTCCATACCTACCTCTTGTGCACTGAAGAAATACGAGTTTATATAATTTTGTCATTGGCAGATTAATCAAGGTGACGGTTTTGCATGTTGGCTAAATTCAAGTTTGGTTCAGGGGGGGTCGGGCAATCAAACCTCGCCCCTCCAATTTAATACATGGCATACTTTTTGTTTGTTTGATGAGGGGCGTCGGGTCCGCATTGGGCAGCCCACCCCCATAACTCCCGCACCAAACTGCATATGCATAAATGATATGTAACGTGTTAATGTTTGAATGGGCTGTATATATAAAGGTTGTTGGAACGTTTTGTTTTGTATGGAGTGTACGTGAGGTTATGAGGCCGCTCGGTGGGTCGGCCCACATGGCCAAGTGGGTTCAACTCCTGTTGGCCTCTCCTTTTAATGGTGCGATGGTTACATGGGGGTGGTGGGGTTGGTGGCCTCCACCCCCCTTTTATTATATTTTTTGTTTTAATAATAACAAATGCCATTTTTTAAGAAATTCAAATTTTAGCCATAGGAGTGATTTTAACGACCCCATAATTTCACCCGGAATCCAGCCCAGGTTGGCCAGAATCTGGTGGCCAGAAAAAGTCCAAATTGTGGCCTCCTCAAGCCTGCCCAGTCATCAAAATTCAACCCAACATTGACTGCTTCTAACTTTCGCATATGGACTTGGATTGACGAACTGTTCGCACCGCCGCGATCAGAACAACGAGGTCTACACTTTGGTCCTAGTTCAAAAGCATTCTGATCACTTTAATTTTTGAGCTTCCCTGAGTCCTCCTTGTCCTATGTGTGTCTTTGGAGCCACCTGGATCAATCCTCCCCATTGAGGAGCTTTTGGTCCTCCAAAAGCATGAAAAATAATCTGCAGCTTCTCTATACCATGTCTGCATCACAAGCGTCCTGAAAAGGTCTCACTTCCATCCCCTTCACCTTTTTTCTTTGGAGCCTTAAGAGACGAGCCAACACTTGCTACCTCTACAACTTGTATTACATTGTTTTCAAATTACATGCTTGAATGACATGACCAACTAATGACCCAAACGTCCTACACTTGCTACGAGTTTATAACACATACTCGGTGGTCAAGTTTACATTAAGATGGATGCAATACCCCAGCTACGACAATAAGGCCAACCTATCATGGTTGCTTCAACAAGTGATGGAAAGCACATCATCACTACAACACATGATTTACATACATAAGGCCAAACATTATTGTTGCTTTAGACAAGTGATGGAAACATGAAATCACTTTCAGAGTTTAAAATGCAACTCAAAATAAGACCAAACATCATTGTTGTTGAACAAGTGATGGAAAACACATCATCACCTTTACATTTTAAAATACAACAAATGATTTACAATAGCACAACCATGAAATGACTACATGTCTAGAAACCATTTTTCACTTATCAATGTGAATGGGTCACCTCCTTGTGGCGATTTTGCTTGTCGAATCATTGTTTCACCTGGTTCATGCACCGACGCTTTGTCTTTAAGGCGCTGCTCTAGATGCAGCCTCCAACAAGTGGCTCTTTGATGGCCACTTCTGTCACAATGACTGCAATACATCTTCTTCCTCCAGATCTATCTAACATGTTTCTTTACCTGGTGTTGAGGGGGCTTTTCATGCCTCATCCTTTTGTGTGCTACCATTCTTTTCCAACACTTCGAAAATGTATGGTTATGTAATCCACAAAAGGTACATGTCTTTTGATGCCATGTTTTATGTTCATCATTAACAACATGATCATAAACGAAATGAACATTTGAATGTCGAAACTAGTTATACCTTTCCTTTCTGTCTCTAGTGTAATTATGGCGATGAGAGCTAGCCTCAGCTCTTTCCCTGCAATGGAAACTGCCATGGGATGATGGGGATTAGTTCCCATCATTCTCTTTCCTTGACGATTTCGATGATGTCTCGGATGAATCTGACACCTTCGAGCATTCTCCTTTAGTGTATATTGAGCTTGCAAATTGAGGTCTCTGCACAACCTCGAATGGTTGAGTTATGCCTTGGTTATTACCACCAAGTCCTTTTTCCTCCACGTGCCTTGTCCTTGTAATGAGCCTCATGTGTGTCCCTATAATTGGGATCTCCAAATCTCCAACAAAACTCATACTATGTGAAAATGAAACCTAAGGAAATCAACATCTTTTACCTCCTCTGTCGATTTGGAAAGAATTAATGATGGCTTCTCGTCATCTGTTGTTGGTGATTTGCTAGCTACCTCATCACATTCCCCAACTTCCTTTCTGACATACCCAAGTCTTGTTCAACACGGTAATTCCTCTACTTTGATGGGGTTGATAATGCCTTGGCCATTAACGCCCAAACCTTTTCCTTCATACCCCATTTTCTTCAACAGTTTGGAGCCAATTCCTGTGGTATGATTTTCAAAAACAGCGAAATCATCATCAGGACACATACATGAATTTGGAGAACTACTTTTTACCTCACATGGGTCACATTGCAACTTTTCCAAGGCCTCATCCTTTGCTTGCAGTTGTCGTAGCAAAAAAAAATTTCCTCTTTCTCTTCATGTAGATGCATCTTCAATTCAGCTTTTTCTGTTTGAATATTATGTTTGTTTTGCTTCAATTCTTCCAGGGCCTCTTCCGTGGCTGGCAACTGAAGCTGCAATCGCTCCTTTTCCTCTGTCTCTTTCTGTAGAGTTTCATACATGATTTCCACTCTTTTGGAAATGTTGAGCATGGTCTCGTACATCGTTCTTTCATCCTCTGTCACTGCACATTCCATTGTTCACATTGTAATTCACATCAACACAAAGACCGCTCTGATACCACTTGATCCAGGTCCGGGTGTGACAAAGGACCCTTCCAAGACCTTTTACTTTCGTGATGTGTTAAATTACATTTTTAAAAGAGACATAAATGAATACCTCTACATGATGTAAAGAAGAGGAACATGACAATCATCAGCAACATAAAAACATAAGTCGTTGATAACGGAGTTCGTCCGAGAGGGACTACGCCTCCAAGCCCCGGTGTCAAGATGGTGTAGGTCACTGCATTAAGTGTTGTCAATAGTGATGATGTACACAAGAGATGATGTCATGATCATACAAGGAAAATGCCCTCACACGGGAGTGGCTCTAAGAGATGTTCCACTACAGGAACTCAGTCAAAAGACTCCTATTAGTATGACACAAAACTCATGCACGATGAGCATCCCGCCAACATGGCATAAAAGGGATCTCAAAACAAACATGATTGGCGACACATGAGTATCCAATAAACATACAACAAAGGGATCTCAAAACCCAACATGATGAATCATGACAACAAGTACATCACATATGCGATTCCGCGTCACATCAAGTAGGAATCATAAAATGAGTAAGAAACAGGATCCCACATCAAATATAAAGCAAGGACCTATGCAGCACAATGCATAGCAAAAGAAGTACATGAACACTGCATATACCTCACAACCAAGGGCCATCTCAAGAAGCAGATGTCAAACTGCTGAAGTTGTTCGGACCATCGATCTCACAACATCAATTGCATCATTGTTCACACATGGATGTTGACACCTACATTGCACTTAGAAAACTGTCTAAAGAATAAAATGAGAGAATGAGAAATCTGAATGCACCATCAGATTTGTGGTGTCGAATAGTGCAAAATCGACTGTCCACAATTTGAATTATGAAAAGTTGAGCATCTAGGGCTCAAGGAATCTTTTAGATTCCACCTAGATTCCTCAAAGATTTTGCTCCACGGGTGGACTAGAAATCTGCAACTCCAAAGGCAAATCTGACTTCGCCATTGCGATCCCTACATAAAACCATGAAAAATGACTGTAAACTTGACTATATTCCGATATGGAGAAAAATTACCTCCTCAGGAAAATTGCAAGGATCATGGTTCTGCTCTGTGTTTTTGCAACAATCATGGTTCCATCCTCATACTAAAAATGGATAAAAAATGCAGAACTCTGATGGAGACACGGACAATGCCATTGCATTCATGGCATCGAGAAGTGCTGAAACCATATAAAATTTGTCAAAATCTGACAAAGTGAAATTTCACCCCTCTTGCAAAATGTTGCCTCGAACTTTGTGCCAAGATTTTGCCTCCTCTATCTTGAAATTCATGTGCGCTCTTGCTTCCTCCATACCTGCCTCTTGTGCATTGAATAAATATAGTTTTATATAATTTTTTCATTGGCGGATTAATCAAGGTGACGGTTTGGCGTGTTGGCTAAATTCAAGTTTGGTTGAGGAGGGGTTGGGCGGTCAAACCCTACCCCTCCAATTTAATACATGGCATATTTTTTGTTTGTTTGATGAGGGGGTCGGGTCCGCATTGGGCAGCCCACCCCCATAACTCCCACACTGAACTGTGTATGCATAAATGATATGTAACGTTTTAATGTTTGAATGGGTTGTATATATAAAGGCTGTGGAAGGTTTTATTTTGTATGGAGTGTACGTGAGGTTATGAGGCCACTCAATGGGCCGGCCCACATGGCCAAGTGGGTTCAACTCCTGCCAGCCTCTCCTTTTAATGGTGCTATGGTTACATGAGGGTGGTGGGGTTGGTGGCCCCCACCCCCTTTTATTATATTTTTTTTTTAATAATAACAAATGCCATTTTTTAAGAAATTTGAATTTTAGCTGTAGGAGTGATTTTAACGACCCCACAATTTCACCCAGAATCCGTCCCAAGTTGGCCAAAATCCAGTGGCCGAAAAAATTCCAAATTGTGGCCTCCTTAGGCCTGCCCAGTCATCAAAAGTCAACCCAACTTTGACTGCTTCTAAATTTCACATACGAACTTGGATTGATGAACCATTCACACTGTCGCGATCAAAACGACGAGGTCTATGCTTTGGTCCTAGTTTGAAAGCATGCTAATCACTTTTATTTTTGAGCTTCCCTGAGTCCTCCTTGTCCTTTGTGTGTCTCTGGAGCCACTTGGATCACATATGGTTGAGGGTGTGATATGGTTCCAACTATGCCATCAATGACATGAGATTCCCCCGACACATTAGGAGCACCAAGCCAAGGAAGATCTGAGATGATAGTGTAAACATAACCTGACTAAGCATAAATCAAATTAAATTTGAGGGAAATTTGGAATGCATCTTCCTCAGATTGAGGAAAGTGTGATGAGAAATCTTTTTCAATGTGGGCCAACAACGATCTAAGAAACCAATCCATGCAGAATCGGTCTTCAAAGTTAGGAGCTCTATAGATACTCCTCCTTCTATGCAATTCCTGAACATTATCAAAAAGGAAGGTTGCAGAAGTTTGATGGAATGAAGTCAAAAGTTTAGTACTGGTGTCATAACGGAGAGGTAACTGGAAATATGAAAGAAAGGTTATGGCAAGAGTTGCTAAAGTGGAATGGGTTTCCTTTGGCTGGTTGACATACCACTTAGCACCAGCTCTAGTGTGTGTGAACAACTGAACACAAATGGAGTCTTCAGTAATAGAATTGGATGAAAACCACATATGGAAGGAGCAAACATGATTAGTTGAATCTTCTCCAGGATTTCCTTCAAACTTTGGGATGTCTGAAAGGATTTTAGTAGGAATTTTTGGCCATGCGAGATCGTGGAGAAGAGGATCAATTATAGGCTTATTAAAATCTGGGAGACTTAAACTAGCAACAAAAGGAAGCAATGTAGTAGGAGTGACCACACTGGTTGGGGTTCCGCTAGTGGGGGCACCTTGGTTAGCACCTGGGTTACCGCCCTGGGTTCCTAAACCCACATTGGTGCCTGACATGATGGTGATATGGGGGTGAGAAGATGTGGAATCAGAGGATGAACAAGAAAAATCAGCAGAATCAAAATCAAAATCAAAATGATGACTTGATGGAGGACTGGGAGGATGAACTCAAACTCGATGGGGAGGAGTAATATGTCCTAATGGGAACTAAGGGTGAAGCCCTCGAATTCAATGCGACAAATGCCTTGGAGGCACTATGGTGTCTAAACTAAAGGAAAATGATAAAAATAAAAGAGCAAAAAATAGCAAGGAAACACATAGTGCAATGGTGCCAAGTGTAAACTAACTATTTTAATGATGTTACTCTAATACAAGCAAACATGTCCTATCAAAGAAAAATACCTCTAGCCTATAGGTGATCAAAATCCTCAAACAATCCTAGATCTATTGTTTCATATGGCCTTCCAAAGAACTTCTTACTTGATGGAATCTCATCCCCACAAGTAGAGTTGTCCAGAGAAAGGTGGGGTAGAGGACCAATTCCTTCCCATAGTCAGTCCTATAAGGTGTTTTCCTAAGATTGGTCACTATGGTTACCTTCATCCCACAGGGGTGTTCGCGTCTTGAGCTTCTTGGTAGTTATCCACTACATGGAATTCCCTACCAAAGGTTAGGTAGCCCCGAGGAGAACTGCTTGCACAATGACCTAGCCTTACCCCCTCTGAATTGGGTTTCTGGCGCACTTTGGCTTTGACCATGGGATGGTGAAGGATTTTAAGCTCCCTAATATGTTAACTTCTATGTCTCAATGAAAAGTGATCGATGCGTGTTATTGGAAGCCTATTCCACCGAACCTACACCTACACTACAAAGATTGTTTTTCCCTGATGCCCAAGTGGGCTTAATCTATGTGTGTTTATTTATTAAGGTGTAGTGTTTCAAGTATTTGCTTGGCGGTGTTAACCAAGCTCACATTTGATTAAGGTGTGAGTGTGTGAAAATGATGTGTCAAGTGGATGAGTTAATTAAGCATGTTTCATGATGCCATGTGTTGCTGAAAGTAAAATGCTGAAAATACTGTAAATAAATATGAAAATGACAGAAAAATAAACAACCAATCAAGCACACCAAACCCCACCCATGAGGGATACTAATAAGCTAAGAAAGAGAAGAAAAATAGGCAACTAAAATACACAAAGAAGAGGCCAAAAATATCTAATGTCAAGGGACTAGGATCTAAAGTCTCTAATCTGTTGTAAATGATGCAGACAAATAGCAAAAATAAAAAGTGAAAAATGTTGCAAAGGACAGGTGTGAAGCTCAAAGACCTATGATGCTCAAGGGGATCCTAAGGGGAAAAAGGCAAACCCAAAATCTAAAGGAAGAAAAGGTAAACCTATCCAAAGGATCTGAAAAGTAATGTATTATATCTGAAAAGCAGTGGTTGAAAATGTTGAAAACCCTAGACTCCTCTTTCAGCAAATCTCTTCCTAACAATGTGGAGGTGTACTATAAACCCTAGAGGGATTTTTCCTACCTCAAAGAGACAAATCAAGTGGATCCAGTACTAAGGGAGACTAGAAAACAAAGATGAAGTACCCAGGCCAATCTGCAGATGGCACTCTTGATAAATCTATAAAAAATTGAAACTTTTTTGGAAAGGTACAAAACATAGGTATTGACTTGTTTATGAGGAAAACGTGGTTTTTTGGCCAAAAAGTGTGCTCTGTAACTCACTTATGGGGCTGAAAAGTGTGCTCTGTTCCAGGGAGTCTCAGTCAAAAATATCTTGCACAAATTTTGTCATCTCCTACTAAGTTGGTACCTATGACACAAAAAAGACCAAGAACCCAACAGAATCTGAAAATTTGACAAAAAAGGGTTTAATACTATAAATACAAATTGAGAGGTTAAAAATAACTAAAGAAAACCCTAAAATTTTCTGAAACATTAGTCACCCAAGAACATTTTTATTCCACCATTGGAATCACCATTTGTTAGTGTGAAAATTCTTGGAAGGTGTGTCAAAAATACTTCACTTAAGTCACTAGGTGACAAGTGACCCTAACAACAAGTTGATGGTTGTTGTCGTCTTAGATCTAAAACACAAATAGAAAACCTGTAGTAAAAGAAGATATAATCCAAAACAGAAAGCAGCAATATAAAGTATCCAATATAATAACCCAATTGGAAAGACTATTTTAAATGAATAAATATTTTATTGATAACACCTGATGAAGGAGATCTACAGATTGGTCTGTAAGTCCCCCTCCGTGAATTGGGTCCTTTGATATCCTTGATGCTTCAGAAACTGATCCTCTCTCTCAATGTGTGAAAAACCCAAACAAAAAATGAAGAACTCAAAATGGGAGCTCAAGAAAAATGACAATAATGTTGATGATGATTATGATTATGGTGAAGAATGAATGAAAAAACCCTCCTTTATATAGCAAAGTATGAAGTTAATCTCAAAAATGGAGAATAATAAAATATTATTAACCAAATTCAAATCTAACTACTTGGAATACTTTATTATATTTATTGGAGAGGGAAAAGGAATTTAAAATGGCTAAATATCTTTATTTGGAAATAATTAACAAATAAAATGATTTATTAATTATTTCGCGAGAAACGAGGAAGGTGTGAAATCAAAATAATTATTAAACAGTGATTTAATAATTATTCTAATAACATAAATAAGGAAATTCAAATAAATAATGATTTATTTAAATATTCCTAAGGGATTTAGTCAAATGTGACAAGGAATAATTATTAAATAATGATTTAATAATCATTCCTAGAGAAAAATAAATAAATAATGATTTATCTAATTATTCTCGGGGGATTTTTTGATTTAAAACAAAAAATAATTTAATAAAAGTGGTTTACTAAATTATTTTCCATAGTGAAATTGATTTTACTATGGTAAAAATAAATCTTCATGGTTTATTTCGATCCACCTAATTAAATGGCTAGGTGATCATTTTTTAGTGATAACACTCTCAGACCCAAGGATGTGATGTTTGTTTCGAGTATAGAGAAGAATCTTGTCTATGTTGTAGTTTTGGAAGATTGTGATTATGATGTGATCTCCAGCAGAGGAAAGGAATTTCTGAGACATATAGCCACGGGACAGGTGAATCAAATCAGGGTTCGTGTGAAGAACCTATACAAGCTAGATGGGGAGGATTATGTTGCATTTAGCACAAAGGTGGAGAAGGTGCAAAGCCTAGAACAAATAAACCATTGTTCTCTGGACTTTGCCAATCGCAGACACATTTATGTGCATAACAATATATATTATTATTCAATATTCAGATGATGGTTTTACAAGTCCTTGGGTGGTTCTCCTTTATAGGAGTTGATTGGCCACAAGGATTAAAGAACATTTCTTTTGACATAAGTTACCTTTCATAATTAATGGGAAACTTAATTTAATTTTTTTATTTATTATTAATATGTATTTTTTATTTTTTATTTTTTATTTTTTATTATATATATATATATATATATATGAATATTTTATTCATAACATTACCTCTCCCTTAAAATGCTTTGTCCTCAAAGCATAGGCAATGATGGGTGTTGTTGGCAAAAACGTTGTCTCCCATGATGAATCTTCTTATGGTAGTCTCTTCCATTTGATAAGGTATTCTTTAATAGTCTTGGTTCACTGTACTTCCTCTCTAATAGCGAATATGCCTTCAGGTTCTAATACGATCCTTCCTTCTTCATCAATCTCGGGTATCTCTGTTTGAGCTATTTCATTTTGGCCCAGTACTTTTCTTAGACTTGATACATGAAATGTGTTGTGGATTCGACAATTATCTGGTAGCTTCAATCCATAAGCCACGCTACTTATTTTTATTATTATTTGATATGGTCCATAATACTTAGGAGATAACTTATTTTTCCCTTGTTGTTTTAATGATAATTGCTTATAGTGTTGAATTTTGATGAAAACCCAATATCCTTCTTCAAATTCTCTTTCTGTACAGTTTTGGTCGGCTTGTTGCTTCATTCTATTACGTGCCATTGTTAAATTTTCTTTTAACAAGTTAATAATTCTTTGGTTTTCCTCTAAGTGGTTATTTACTGCTTGAACATTAAAATTGTGCAATGAAAAATCCTTCCATCTAGGTGGTTCATAACCATATAGGGCTCGGAAGGGAGTCATTTTAGTTGAAGAATGATAGGCGGTATTGTACCACCATTCTGCCAAGTGTAGCCACTTAGACAATTTGTTTTGTTCGTCGGTGACGAAACAATAGAGATATGTTTCCAAATATTTATTTAAAACTTCAGTTTGACCATCTATCTTTGGGTATGTTGACGGGCTGGAATATTCTGCCAACAGTCAAGGGGATCTCCCCAGTGTAGGCTCCCAACTAGAACCTGCACTATTTGTGGTAGGGATCCCTTCCGATATGTAGGCCCGACTGTCGTTCAATTTTGTAGAGTTTGCTTTGGATGAAGGTGAAATGTAAACCCAATTGAAAGCATGAACCTTAAATAAATACAAGGAAATAATTGACAAATATCCTATGTCGCATATACCATGAATAGCCAAACCATAAACGACATAAAACCTTATGTAAAGTTACTGTTAGCAGACTCTAAATAAGACTTATGTATTCTAAGATAAAATGCTTAACAATTGTAAATCAGTTCACAATGATCAAACATTTATAAACATGCATAACTTGTGCGATCAGAAACAGATTATACCAACACGAAAGAAATAGTTCATTGGCACAAGTATAGAGTTAGCGAAACAAATACCATTCATACGAAGCAACATAAAGTGTAGAGTATGAGACAGTATGTGAGCAGACCGCAAATCAAATAGCTTTCCGAAACAATCGATCCAGCAAGTGAAGGAAAATACTCATGGCATTAGCACATAAAACATTTGAAGAATCCAATAGTAGAAGCTTACAATCATTCCTTGCATATATTAAAAGGACATAAATTCTCTCAAGCAATGTATGTCTCCAAAAAAGTCCTCAGCAAAAAGTCCTTAACAAACAAGGCCTGAGGGTATATTTATGGGGTAAGGGCGACTCTTGGTCTACCCTTGACTCTCGGACTACCTCATGACCTTTCGTATTCTCCACATGACTTTTGGTATTCTACATGACCTTTCATACTCACAAGGTGTTTTATGCTACTATAGACAAAAATGTCATGAAATTACTATCAATCTAAATCACTAATTTGATAATGGCAAGTTTTGGAATATCAAGCTTGATTTTTTCCGTTGCAATGGTCGTGATAGTCGCAACGGTTGCAAGGATCAGTTTTAGTCACATTCTGACTCTGTGACTGACTTACAAAGGCAAGAACTGGTAACTTGCTTTTACTTAGCTGAAAACCAAAATTCTCCCTTAGGCTCCTTGAGACTGCTGAACTCTTTGAGTAGAACTAGGTGGGGTTGGTGGCTTGGCCTGGTGAAGGGGCTCCAAAATTTTCAGGGCTCTCGGATTTTTGGA
Source organism: Pinus tabuliformis (assembly GCA_031772625.1). Classification (NCBI taxonomy): domain Eukaryota; kingdom Viridiplantae; phylum Streptophyta; class Pinopsida; order Pinales; family Pinaceae; genus Pinus; species Pinus tabuliformis. The sequence continues at coordinate 278,354,926 of CM062810.1, read as the reverse complement.
GGGGTTGTTGCAGTAGCTACAACAATTGGTGATTCCCTGGGAGACTCCAAGATCTCTGACGTCTTCGGGCCTAGCTTAAGGGGGACTTAAGTTAGTATTGCTTCGTGGAGATGTGGGTCCCACTGATGGTATTTGGGACTCCCCTTCGAACTTGGTCAGTTGTCCCAACTGGCATGACATGGTCTCTATATATGCGATAGGGTGCTACTTCCCACTACCCTGGGAAAGAAAGGGAAACTGAGGTTACATTATGAGTTTTTGAAGTTTTCTCAGTATAGTGTTCATGGTACTCTGGTGGTTCTCCGCTACTAGTGAGCCTGAATAGTGCCCAATGGAGTCACTACCTATGAATCGTGAATGTTGCTCCACTGCCAGCGAGCCTGGTCAGTACCCCGGTGGAGTTGTTGCCTCACCTCTTTATGCGGGAATACTTTCTCGGTCCTTTAGCCCTTATTATGAAATGGATGGAAGTGCTCATTGGCACTTATTTTGTCTGTGCATATATGCACTTATTTGATCGTGGCTTAAAGCCAGGGCGGACGAGGGATCCCGACTTATTTTAGCTTACAAAGAGGTTGTTTCTAGTTTTTCAGAGACCTTGTTATTTTCCCAAGATACATGTATGCTCAAAATTGGCTTCTTTAGTTTCTCCTTCATTCCCAAAACTAAGGGTGAGCTACAACAATTTGAGACCTTTTCTACCTTGTAGGCAGTTGGTTCAGACTAACGTAAGCAGGAGTGAAGACCGTGTGTGCCATCGAGTTCCCCATTATCACCAGTCTGCCATACTAGGCTTTTGTCACGACTTAAATCTTGGTCAATAAATGGTTCCGGAGGGCATCTGCAGGAGCCAATGTGCAAGGCCGCTCTAACCTTAACCTACCATTTCAGATTTATTCCAAAAGACAAGAAACAAAAACTCACAAAACGAAAACTATCGATAGCAAACTATGATTATCTAAGAAAGAAAAGGTAAACTATAGTACAAGGTGGGGTCAACAACTCTGGGGTTTCTAGGTAAATTAATATTTTAGGTCATGGTCGTTCACCGGGAGGGGTTCTACTCGCCCTCCCAGGGTTTAAAATTTGATGGCCAATTTTTTCTATGATCTAGAATGGGCCAATCCACAAAGCCTGGAACTTCGTGTGTTTGCCTTTGTCTTCATGGGCCCTATCCCACTTGAGCACTAGATCTCCTACATCAAACTCGTGGGAACCTGTGGATTTTTTGTCGAACCACCTCTTGATCCGGGCTTGATGGATAGCAAACTTTTCCTTAGTTTTCAATCTTTCCTCTTCCAATCTTACCAGGGTATCGATTCGGCTTTGAATGGCCAGACACAGGGAGCCTTGTGACTCTTGAGCCAGTCTAAGGGCAGGGAGGTATAGGTTGGGTGCCAAAATGGCTTCTTTCCCATACACAAGGAAATAGGGAGATGTGCCGATTGATGTTTTGGGAGTGACCCGGTCAGTTGATACAGAGCTACTGAGGGCGTTATGCCAATTCCTCTGCTGCAAAAGCAGGGTTTTCTTGATGATAAGGATGATTTTTTTGTTGGTTGATTCTGCTAAGCCATTTCCTTGGGGATAGTAGTTGGCCGAATGTTTCAATACGATGCTATTTTCTAGAGAAAAATCATACAATTTTAAAGACGAAAAATAAGTAGCGTTATCAAAGACAAGAGAGGTTGGAACACCGAACCTGGCTATGATGCACTACTTAATCAAATATATTACCTCGTCTTCGTTAACTTTACGCAATGGAACTGCCTCTACCAATCGGGTGAAATAGTAGGTGGCTGTGAGTATGTACCTGTGTTGTTTTGACGAGTTTGGCATGATCTCTCCTATGATGTCCAACCCCCATTGTTGAAAAGGATCCTCCACTGCTATGCGTTAGAGTAGGGTAGCGGACCTTGCTTGTCTACCTACATGTATCTGGCCGATAGGACACTTCCGCGCATAGGCATGGGTGTCTTTGAATAGTGTGGGCCAATAGAAACCCGCCTGCATGATTTTATGAGTCGTGGTGTTGCCTGCATAGTGACCTCCTGCAGGCCCATCGTGTAGATATTTCAGCACACGTTGGGCTTCATCATATTCTAAACATCTCAGTAATATACCAAGGTGGTGTTTTCTGAAAAGGTTTCCTTGCACTATTTGATATGAGGCGACCTTGAGCCTAACGGCCCTCTTCTGTCTGGCAGACATAGCTTCAGGTAAAGATCCCTTTACTAGGTACCTCTTTACATTGGAATACCATGATGAGATGACATGTGAGCTGAGGAGTTCATTCTGGTACATTTGAATTTCGTGCTCCCATCCTTTCGTTTCCTAGCTCAGTCGATCAGGCCCTGTGTTTTGAGGATCAGCTGCTTCGGCGGTCAGTTTGCAGAGTCCGTGTCCTTTCACAGTGTGGGAAGGTTTGAATTCGAAATCATATTCTTGGAGGGAGGTCATCAAGTTGGCTCTCCTTTCTCTAATCCCCTGTTGTACGAAAAGGGATCTAACGGCTTGGTGTGGGACCATTACTGTGACATGGTTTTTTAGGACGTATGGTATGAAGAGTTTCACTACTTTGTAGACAACGTACACTTGCTTATCGATGTCCAGGTTGTTAAGCTCTGCACCTTGGAGTCTTGTACTCATGAACAATATGGGACATTCGTCATGATCACAATCCTTCTGTGTAAGGACCGCAACCAATGATGAATCTGAGGCGAAAGTGTATAAGACAAAGTCTTTGCTGAAATTAGGGCTAGAGAGGGATGGGGCCTCCGTGATCGTTATCTTAATCCAATCAAAAGATTCATTTTCCTCTTGATCCCATTTAAATATTGTGTCCTTCTTAATCATGTTCTGTAAAGGTTTGACAATTTGTGCAAAATCTGAAATAAATTTACGAAGGAAATTAATTTTTCCAAGGAAAGATTGCATACCTTTATTGGTGCTTGGTTGGGGGATCTGCGCTATATCTTTTATGTGATCTGGATCTACAGTGATTCCATTCTTGGTGATGATGTGCCCAGTAGATTACCTTCCGAAACTATGAATATGATTTTTTTAGGGTTGAGGGAGATCCCATACTTCTGGCATCTCTTGAAAATCTGCTTTAAGTGGTGGAGATGGTCGCTCCTTTTCTTCAAAAAGACAGTGACATTGTCTAGGTAGACCACCACACTTTGACCCATAAGGCCTCAGAAAGTGATATCCATTTCTCTTTGGAAGGTTTCCCTGGCATTTATCAATCCGAAGGGCATGCGGCGAAATGCAAACGTCCCCCACTTAGTTCGGAAGGTTGTTTTGATCTGATCTGGTTCGGCTACCAAGACTTGATTGTAACCAGAGAAGCCATCTAACAGTGAGAAAACTTCAGATCCTGAAACGGTCTGGAGGATCTATTCCATGGAGGGGATCAGGTAGTTATATTTATCCAAGGCTTGGTTAAGGTTTTGGAAATGGATGCAAAGACGTATCTCCCCTGATTTCTTACGCACTGGAACTAGAGTAGATACCCATGTGGAGTGTCTAACCTTGAATATAATGTGCGGGCATCCAATAAATTCTTGAGTTCCTTTTGAATGAGAGGTTCCAAAGCAGGGTGCACCTTCCTCAGTTTTTGTTGAAAGGGCTTGGCCCCTTCTTTGGTAGGGATGACATGCTAAATAATGCGGGTATCATATGTTTTCAAATCATCATATGTCCAAGCAAACACATCACGGTATTTTCTAAATAAGCTGATGAACGCCTGTCTTTCTTCTGGGGTGCACCCTACCCCTAAGTTGACATACTTGGGGTCGGACTCAGTCCCGAGGTTGATTTTCTCGTGCGAGAGAGTTGAACTATGAGTTTTGGTATTCGGGGGGGCCCTGAAATGGCTCTGGAGGTCGAACAGTTTTTCTAGTGTCACTACCCCTTTAGGTAAGGGATTTCCTTTACGCAAACCTGCTTCCTCTTCGAGTGATCTCTCGTGTTCCTCTTCATCGATAGTTGAGTCTTTGAACACTTTCGCATTTGTCATGAATTCCAGAATCTGTTGGTCATCATTGAAAACGCGCAAGTTAGTTACGTTGTCAAGCACTACTAGTTTATACATAATTTCAATAGAAAACCCGTCTCTAAGGGGTGTGAACCTGGCTGCAGCATTAGCTAGAGTGTCGGCAACAACATTATTAAACCTAGGAACAGAAATAATATTGAAAGCTTTAAATGAATTTATGAGACGCCATACCTCTTTCTGGTAATTCTTGAGGTGTGGAGATAGACAATGAATGGTATTGCATACCTGTCTTGTAATGATTTCTAAATCCCCAATAACCTTCAAGCAGTCCGCTTTGAGATCGATGGCCTTTTTTAGGCTCAGGACCAATGCTTCATATTCTATAGTATTGTTGGTGCATTGGAACTCCAACTTACACAAGATCAGGGCCCTGTTTCCTTTAGGGTCCTATAAGATGTAGCCTGCCCCTGCTCCATCGTGAGTTTTAGATATGTCATAGTACAATGTCCATGTCTCAGTGTTGAGGGTAGGTAAACCTGATGTATTTAAATTTAAGGAACAAACTTCACTATCGGGGCTTGGGGTTTGTACGGGAATTTCGATCTGGACATCCTGAGGAATGGTTGATGTCTAGGGTTGATAGCACCCGAACAGGGACTCTAGAAGGCATACTCGCAACTCTTTTTTGGCATAGTTGATTGGCTCATTGGAGCCCTCGAGGTCGGTTACATTGTGTTTCATACAAGGTTCACTATTGACCCTAATTTGGTTATTCCTTCCCTTGTACAGTAGCCATAAGTGAGACCAGTTTGTGGCAAAGTAGCCCTGCAATTTACAAGACCAATCTCTACTAAGGAGAAGACCGTAGGCCTCTGGGATGTCTACAACTATTATGTCAATGCATTGGTGGACTCGGGAATCAGAAGATAACCGAATGATGACATTATTCAATTCTCCTATAGCCAGGACTTGAGATCTGTCAAGTTGGATAATTTTGGCGTCAGTATTTCCTAGTTGGATGTTCATCTTCTTGCATACCGACCAGGGCATGGCATTGGTCAATGCTCCAGAGTCGACGAGGTAGTTGTGTACGTTAAAATTAAAAATCTCGAAGGTTAAAAGGAAAGGAGGGGTCGAACCTCTCGAGTTGGTGTTTGCAGCGTTTACTATAGCTTGGAGGTCGACCACGGCTGGGGCTCAGCCTGCAGCATTACCTTTGCTTGATGTGGAGGATTTTGAAGGTGTAGGAGGGAAAGCAAAGGCCTTGGCCATTAACTCACGCTGACTGGCCAACTTGCATACCTCATACAGAGAGATGTTTGCTCAAGTTTTCTTCAAATCTTCTATGATATTGTAATCTAAAACCACGGATGAGGTTTCTTGTGCTAAGTGTTGCGTTGTCGAGGCGGTTTTGGCCGTAACCCCTTTAGCCAAATTTTTAGGTGTAGGTGAGTCTCCTTTGATACCGGTTGGTGACTTGCTCAGACTCACCCCATCTATCCCTCTGGGAGAAGAAGAGGATGGTTAGCTGGCATTTGTGGGGGGAAGGATCCATCGTAACAATGCTCATTTCTTGTCTTCAAGAGTAGAGTCCGGCACAATGCCTTTACTCCTGAGATTGTAATTCTTGGAGGGTTTTGGGCAGGCATATCCAACGAAGGCCTCTTGAGTAGTGCACACCTCACCACCATGGATAACATTGAAGGCCAGCACAGCAGATGGGGTATCATCACCGGGAGGGGAGGCTTCCTATTCAGAATCGTTAGTGTCCTCTTCCCCTTCTCCGATAGCTTGATCCTCTAACGTGACTATGACAGTCATGTTATGAAGCCACTATGGGAAGGTCTTCCCAAAGTGGGGATCTTGATGGAAAGTGAAGAAGTTATCCTTTCCTAATTCTTCCACATTGAAAGTTGAGCTGGAAGTTTGAGACACTTTAGGGGGAAGGTTGTTAGTTTCCTAGAAAAAGGTCTTAGCGGGCTTGGCTCCTCTCGAAGCATCACTGGTTCTTTGCTTTAGCTCAACCACTTCATTAGTCAATTGCTTAATGGATTTGGCCAATCCCTCAAAATTGAAGGAGTCTTTTTCCTTATCCAAGGTTTTACTTGAGGATCCCTGATTCTTCTTCCCAATGGACTTTGCATCCTCCTGGGATTCATGTCCTAAGGCACCGATCGAAAGAAGGTCCTTTTCGACCTCGAGTGCAATAGCGAAATTCTCAACTAGGTTGAGTTTGTCTTCTCGTTTAATGAACACAGAAATATCCCGTGGCAAGGCCTTAGTGTAATAATCAATCATGATGGAATCATCAAGGGCTACATCCATGGGGAACTTATTCAGGATGGTGGTGAAACGTTGATTGAAATATTTCACCTTCTCCTTCTTATGGCATTTCAGTGTGTTGAGCTTGGTGAGGAGCATGGAAGGAGTCTTGTCTTCTGAGAATTTGTCCAGGAAGGTTTTCCAAAACTCATCCCAAGTTTGGATAGAGGTGACAAGCAGCGACCGATACCAGGTGGTCACTTTATTCTCAAGGGTGTGTGGGAATAGATGACATGTTACATCATCGTACTAGACCTTCATCATCTGCAAGGCTAAGTAGAAGTTTCTTATGTGGTCATCGGCTGAGGTCCCTTTCTCCAGGTCAAATTTCGGGAGGTGCTTCTCAGAATGGCGAGGCATATCATGCAATAGGCCTCTAAGGTTCAAAGGGGATTGAGCCATCCAGGCGAGCAGCCGCGAACGACGATTTTCTCTAGGGTTAAATAGGAGGCGATGATTATTACCTTCTTATTCACTATCAATGCCTGACCCCCCACTTCTTTTTTTTGGGGGGGGGGCTGCCTTCTCCTCGGGGTACTCTGATATGTCCTAGATCTCTAGTGTTTCTCACATTTCTGGTATTCCTCAGTTTCTTAGGAGACGCTAATTGTTGTAGAAGTTTATATGGTCTCTAAGGTAGTCCCCAGCCCCTACTACTAGGATCCCATGAGTGCCCCCGGTGAGGGGTTGATTGTTATCGGGGGTCTCGAGTGATATGTCGATCAGTCTTGTGCACTTCCTCCCCATGAGACTGGTTATTTTCACCGGTAACAGTATTCCTAGGGTCACCTCCTTCATCTTCAGGCTGGCCTTCCAATCCCTCGATAGATAGTCTCTCAACAGCATCTCCATATTCATCTAGCGCTAGGCCGATGAACTGCAATATGGAGTTAACAAGGACTCCTTGGAGTGTATGATGTAGGTTGGAGGTGCACATGTTGGATATGGAGTTAGTGGCGGGGATGCATTTAAGACCCCTGGCGAATTGTCGAGTAATAGGGCATAGAGCCCTAAGTTGTTCGTTAGTGACCTCGAAAAAGGGAAGTTCCTCCCGTCCAGGAGCATCTTCAGGGGGGGGGGATTTGGGATTCTTCCTAAAGCGGCTTTGTGAAGGCTGGCCCATAAGGGGGAATGTATGGTATCTTAAGGGGCATGGGAGGTTGAGGCTGACTACTACCTTGATGGGAAATTTTGGTGTGAAGGCATGGATTAGTACTTGCCATGGCCCTCCTCCTAGCGCCAAATCCCTTGACGGGCTAGAATATTCTTCCAATAATCAAGGGGATCTCCCTAGTGTAGGCTCCCAACTAGAACCTGCATCATTTGTGGTAGGGATCCCTTCTGGTATGTAGGCCCGGCTGCCATTCAATTTTGTAGAGTTTGCTTTGGACGAAGGTGAAATGTAAACCCAATTGAAAGCATGAACCTTAAATAAATACAAGGAAATAATTGACAAATATCCTATGTCGCATATACCATGAATAGCCAAACCATAAATGACATAAAACCTTATGTAAAGTTACTGTTAGCAGACTCTAAATAAGACTTTTTATTCTAAGATAAAATGCTTAAAAATTGTAAATCAATTCACAATGATCAAACATTTACAAACATGCATAACTTGTGCGATTAAAAATAGATTATACCAACACCAAAGAAATAGTTCACTGGCACGAGTATAGAGTTAGCGAAACAAATACCATTCATACGAAGCAACATAAAGTGTAGAATATGAGACAGTATGTGAGAAGACCGCAAATCAAATAGCTTTCCAGAAAAATTGATCCAGCAAGTGAAGGAAACTACTCATGGCATTAGCACATAAAGCATTTGAATAATCCAATAGTAGAAGCTTATAATCATTCCTTGCATATATTAAAAGGACATAAATTCTCTCAAGCAATGTATGTTTCCAAAAAAGTCCTCAGCAAAAAGTCCTTGACAAATGAATCCTGAGCGTATATTTATGGGGTAAGGGCGACTCTGGGTCTACCCTTGACTCTAGAACTACCTCGTGACCTTTCGTATTCTCCACATGACTTTTGGTATTCTACATGACCTTTCATACTCACAAGGTATTTTATGCTACTTGTTGGGCCTTGAAATTGTCATTCACTTCCATTACATTTTCACTTATATTTCCATATTGTCACCTTCACTCCATGTCTATTTCATTACATTTACCTCCATTTCATTACATTTACCCTACCATTATCATTATTGGGTCACATTTACGTTTTTCCAAACTTTATTAATTCTTATCATTTTTAAGTGAATTTATGGTTAAAAATTAGAAAATAATGTGCATATGCTTATACCTAACAAGTGGGATGAGATTGTTGACATGTGTAGGTCAAAAGGAAGCTTCTAAAAGACCCTTATGTGGCCTCCTAAGGCCAAATTCGAATTTGAATGGAGAAGATCATGGGATCATGAAGATATGTATCTCATTTCCTATTTGTATTGAAACTCTAAAAAGACATGTGTCTTATCATTTCCTATTTGTATTGAAACTCTAAGAAGACGTGTTTTATCATTTCCTATTTTGATTGTAACTCTATAGATATAGGGAGAGATTCATGAACTCTCATTAATGAGATAGCTTCTCATTTTTTTTTATAAATAGGGGAAGTTTTCTCCTATCATTTTAGATGTGAAAAGTTGGGGAAATGCTCTTATTTTGAATATAGAATTTGGGTTTGGCACCATACTCATGAGTGATGTTCACTTTGATTTGGTTATGTTTGTATGTGGAGTTTCTCAACTTTCCATCCCTCATGCTTTTGGATTGGCCATTTATAATGTGTGAGATTTATTGTTTTTCATAGATTAAGATATATTGTTTTTCATAGATTAAGATTTATTTCTTTCATATCTTTTCCTGTGTGAGAGGTTAAGAGTGATTGTTTTTATTTGCTTTCATATCTAGAAGTTAAGAATTATTGTTTTTTCTTTCATTTCATACCATGTGGTTTTGATTATTCATTTCATAGGATCCTAATTTGATAATGCACACATGATTCCTTAGAGCAGATTTCATTCCATGAAATTTCATTTTTGAAAGAGTGGTGTGCTTTTCAATTCCCACAAGTGTGGTAGATTAAGACTTCAATTCCTGCAAGTGTGGTAGATTAAGATTTCAATTCCTGCAAGTGTGATAGATTAAGATTTAAATTCCAAACACTGTACTATAATTTCCTTTGAATTGATTTTTAAATTAGAATAGGTGAATTTGGTTTGTCATTATTTGGTTTAGTATTTAGATTGATCTAAATTGGAAGTTAATTTCTAGCATATATAGTGCATGCATGCTTCGCAAGTTTTACAAAACCCCCAGGTTGAAAATTAAATTATAGGTAATTAATTTGCCTCAACATTTTGACGCTGTTGCTGGGGAAGAGTGAATAGGAACTAGCTTTCAATTTAGAGTGTATTTTATTTGTTTTTGTTTTTACTAACCATTTGTGGACAAAGGGTCTAGAATGCAGCCCAAAGACTACATTGAGGAATGGTATCAAAAAGCGGTTACGCCACAATATTCATCAATTCTTCAAGAGATCCTTACGGAAAATCGAATGGTCAAGTCAATTTCGCATATCCTTACAAAAAATCAGGTAATTTTTTCAAGTTTGGATATGAGCATTTAAAAAATTCTAATCCATAAATGGCTTCATTGGAAGCATGAATATACTTAAAAAAAAAATAGATAGATACGAAAAATAAAAATAATTTTTTATAGTTTTTAGGATAAATTTGATGTTTTGTTGTGCAGTAAGAACCACCCATCTACTAACCCTTGGCAAGAAATATTTGCAATAAAACAAATGATTGAGAACAAGGAGTGCAAGCAAAGATCATGAACGATAATTTAAGGTATGAGATCAATCATTTTCATTTTATTTTTGCAAAATTTATAGAGGAATCGATTGATAAAATCTTGACTATGCTAACAAAACAAAAATTAAAAAAAAAATCTCAAGTATGCTCTCCTTTTGCACTTCATGTGACCTGGAGGATCAGAAAAAGAAATTGTTTTGTTAGTATATCATAAAAATTATTTAGCTATAGAATGCAAATCGGCAGCTAATTTCTGCTTTCATGATTTTTATTTTTATTTTTAATCAAAATGCATTTTCTTTATTAATAAATTGTTCTGTTTAAATGAAATATATATGTATATATTTTTAATTAAAAAAAATGTAACATATATAATTTTTAGAATAAAACATTTAAAAAAATAAAAAATAAAAAAATGCTAGTTAATGTTATGAAACCAGCTCAAGAAAAGATAGAAAAGATATATCAACGCCTTAGAATTCAACCTCTTCGAGGGGGCAACCTCCTTTACATTACATAAATGAACAATTCTTGGATGATTCAAATGACAAAACCTCCTTTCTATATATAGGAGTCTAAGGAGTCACAATATAATCCAGCCGACCTAACAATAATAATATAAAGCCACAAAAATAACAATAGAGGGATTCTATGGGCACATTAATAACAATATGGGGGCAATGGGGGCACAACAATATAAATAAGGGGTATAACTACAATAGTAATGGGGTAATCACTAGTATTATAGGGACCCAACATGCCCCTCTCCTTCAAAAAAGTGTTGTCCTCAACGCTTGAGTAGTTCTGGATACTTCTGCATAAAATTCTCATCCTCCCATGTGGAATCTTCAGCGGATAAGTTCTTCCACTTGATAAGATACTCTGAAATTGATCGATTTCGTAGCTGTCGAGTTCTTGTTTCTATGACTGCTTCCGGTTCCAATATAATTTTTCCTTCCTCGTCAAGTTCTGGCAATATTGTTTGAACTGGGAGCTTGTCGCCTATAACCTTCTTTAAACATGAAACATGGAAAACTGGGTGCAATCGAGAAGCTGCAGGAAGCTCCAATTTGTATGCCATAGTACCAATCTTTTGCAACACCTTGTACGGACCATAATACTTTGGTGATAATTTATTATCCTTCTTAGCTTGCTTGAGGGACATTTGCTTATATGGTTGTAGCCGTAGGAATACCCAATCACCTACATCAAAACTTCTTTCACTGTGATGTTGATCTGCCTGTTGTTTCATTCTATTTTGTGCCAACACGAGGTTATCCTTTAAGAGTTGGAGGACTTGTTGTTGATGTTCGATGTGATGTTCCACTGCCTGAACCTTAGAATTTTCTCTTAAATATGATGTGATGGATGGTGGTTGATACCCATAAAGTGCCATAAATGGGGTCATTTTTGTTGCTGTATGGAAGGAAGTGTTATACCACCATTCAGCCAGAGGCAACCATTTGACCCATTGTGTCTGTTTATCAGATACAAAGCAACGAAGATATCCTTCCAAACATTTGTTTACTATCTCAGTTTGCCCATCAGATTGAGGATGATAAGATGAGCTATGAGCTAACTGAGTACCAAGACAAGAAAATAATTCTGTCCAAAAATTTCCAGTGAAAATGGGATCTCTGTCACTTACAATAATCTTTGGGTTTCCATGTAGCTTTTGAATTGTTTCCATAAATGCAGTAGAAACTGTACTGGCTTTAAATGGATGTGATAATGCACAAAAGTGTGCATACTTGGTAAGTCTGTCAACTACCACCATGATGACACTCTTTCCCTCAGACTTGGGTAAACCTGTGATAAAATCCATTGAAACCTCCTCCCAACGTTGGCTTGGAATGGATAAAGGTTGTAATAGACCCGGTGTCTTAATTGTTTCAACTTTATTTTGTTGGCAAACCAAACATTCTGCCACAAACTTTTGAATATCTGATTTAAGGCCATCCCAAAAAAATTCCTTCTTAACCCTGTGGTAAGTTTTTAAAAATCCTGAGTGCCCTCCTAAGGGAGAAGTGTGCAATTCCATAAGAATCTTTTGTTTTAGCTGGGAATTCTTACAGAGGTATAAGCGATCTTTGTACCATAACGAATCATTTTGCCAGCTAAATGTATCAGACGTACTGGAATCTTGTTGTAGCTTTCGAATAAGTGCCCACACTTCTTCGTCATTCTTCCATTCCTCCCTTGCTTCGTTTATCCAATCTGGTTGGATAATAGAAATGGCGCACAACAATGCTTCCACATCCTCATCCTTTCTTGAGAGTGCATCTGCCACCACATTTTGCTTCCCTTTTTTGTAGATGATTTCAAAGTCATAACCCAACATCTTTGTGACCCACTTTTGTTGCTCTTCAGAGGATAATCTTTGTTCTAAAAAGTATTTAAGGCTATCATGATCCGTTTTTACCTTGAAGTGTCTTCCCATTAGGTAGGGTCGCCATTTCTTAAGTGCATGGAGTATTGCCAACATTTCCTTCTCATAAATAGCTTTGCTTAAAAACTTTCCCTTGATTGGACGACTTTCAAAAGCAATGGGTCTTTCATCTTGCATTAGAACAGCACCAATTCCATTTCCTGAAGCATCACATTCCACAATAAAGGTTTTTGTGAAGTCCGGTGTAGCTAAGACCGGTGCTTGGCACATTGCCTCTTTAAGATGTTCAAAGGCCTTTGTTGCTTCCGAAGTCCATGAAAATGCATCTTTCTTCAATAATGTTGTTAGAGGTGCTGCTATTCTCCCATAATTCTTAACAAACTTGCGATAATACCCTGTCAACCCAAGAAATCCTCGCAGATGCTTTATGGATGTGGGGATTTTCCATTCCTTAATGGCTTTAATTTTGCTAGGGTCTACCTTAACTCCTTCATGAGATACAATATGACCCAAATATTCCACCTCCTGGACTCCAAAGAAACATTTGGATCTTTTTGCATATAATTGTTTCTCCTCCAATAGTTGTAGCACCCTGTCAACATGTTCAACATGATCCTTCCAAGACTTGCTGTAGATTAGTATATCATCAAAAAATACTAACACAAATTTTCTAAGGAATGGTTTGAAAATTGAATTCATCAAACCTTGAAATGTTGAAGGTGCATTGGTAAGGCCAAAAGGCATGACCAAAAATTCATAATGACCCTCATGAGTTCTAAATGCCGTTTTCGGAATGTCTTCAATCTTCATTCTGATTTGATGATATCCTGAACGAAGATCCAACTTGGTGAAGTAAATTGATCCATGCAATTCATCCAGTAATTCATCAATGACAGGAATGGGGAACTTATCTTTAATAGTGAGCTTGTTGAGCTCCCTATAATCCGGACACATGCGCCATGATCCATCCTTCTTGTGCACCAATACTACTGGAGCAGAGAAAGAACTTTGACTCGGTTGAATTATACCAGCCTCTAGCATTTCTGCAACCATACGTTCAATTTCACTTTTTTGGACATAGGGATATCTGTACGGCCTGATGTTTGGAGGAACACTTCCTGGAATCAGATGAATAGCATGATCATGATCACGCATAGGTGGGAGACCTTTGGGAGTCTCAAATACCTTGGAATGATTGTCCAAGACTTTTTGGAGATCTGGAGAAATAGATGATTCCAATGTGGAAACATCTAGCGAACATAATTGTGCAATTACACCTCTTTGCTCCTTTTTTAGAAGCTTTGTCATACCATTAGAGCTGATTATCTTTCCTGGTTTCCCTGCAATACCCCTTAATTCAACTTCCTTTCCTTCCGTAGAAAATTTGATGAAAAGTTCTTGAAAATTAAAAGCTATTGTACCCAAGGATTGTAGCCATTGGACTCCTAGTACAACATCAGCACCTCCCATTGGAATGGAAAGCATTGGGCTAGTCAATACATATTCTCCCATGGATAGCTTGATATTATGGCACTTTCCAGAGCAATTTATTGTTCCTCCATTTGCAATCATCACTTGACACTCTGGTGCTGGATATAGGAAGCAATTCAATTCTTTTGCTACCCTACAATGAATAAAATTGTGGGTGCTTCCTGAATCAATCAACACTATTACCTTTTTCTTCTTGATTTGTCCTTCTATCTTGATGGTTTGAGGAGTGGTAATTCCCGCCAATGCATTACAAGATATGGTCGGATTTATTTGTTCTTCATCTAGGCTTTGTTCCTGGAGTATATCCTCTTCTTTTGACCTTTCTTGCTCCTTTTCTTCTTCCTCTTCACAATCTATGTAGAATAATTTCTTCTCAGCACACTTATGACCTTTAGTGTATTTGCTATCACAACTGTAACAAAGCCCTTTTGCTCTTTTTTCTTCCAATTGTTGTGGTGTCAACCTTATAGGTTGTGGAAGACTAGGGGCAACAACACTTCCGTCTTTATAGTTGTGAGTGGTATGCTTCCTAGTTGCCATAATTTTGCTTTCCATTTTTCTTGCTAACCTGAATGCCTTCTCTAATGAATCAGGTTCCCAAAGGCGAACATCATGTTGGATATTATCCTTTAAAGACCCTATGAACACATCAATCCTATGCTCCTCTGGAATATCTTTTACCCTTATGTTCAATTTTTGGAACTCCTCAATGTGCTCCATTATTGAACCCTTTTGTTTGAGACTTATCAATTGGCTAAAAAAAGTGTTGCTTTTTGTATCCTCATAATGTGCTATCAATTCTTCCGTAAAAATTGCCCAAGTGATAAATTTTTTACGAGAGCAAAGCCATTGATACCATACAAACTGATTTGGTTCCAAATATAAAGTTGCCATACGTACCTTTTGTGTGTTTTGCACATTATTGAGATCGAAGAATTGCTCCATCTGTAATATCCATGTGGCGGGATCCTTGCCATCAAACTTCCTCATATCGATTTTTGGAATATGGTGGGTCTTCGATCCAACATTAGAGTCTATGGAATCATGATTAACATTTCTTTTGTTCACATCATGAGTTTCCTTTACAACCTTTTCACCATTAGTAAGTATTTCTTGTAGAAAATTTGTCAAATCTGTCTTCAAATCTGCCATGTCTGTCTTCAAATCTGTCCTCAAATCTATCTTCAAATCATCCATCTTAGCTTCCATGCCCTTTATCTTAGATTCCACGCCATTTATCTTAAATTCCACGCCATTTATCTTAGCTTCTGTTAGCTTTTGTGAGTGTGACATTTGTTGCACTTGTTCTTGTAATTTTGATATATCATGTAGCATTTCTTCCTCTTCTTCATGAGTCATGCTAGAGCTTTCAGGTTCCTTACTAGGTGTTTGCATTTTCTTTCCTCGGGGCATCAGTTACCGATAATAATGCTTTACTATGCCCTTTGAATTCCTTCAAACCAAGCTTATGCAAAAATTTTAAAAAAACTACACACCTTTTTTCACTTTGTAGAAGCCTGATATTGAATCTGATGTATCTCTGTAATTTCAGATCATCCAGTTCTAAAATTTTGACCTGTAGTAGCCTTCTGAGTCCTCTTCCCAATGCCACAAGTCTGACCCAAATTGGTTTCTCCAAGGAAGAGTTATACGAAATCTCCCACAGTGACTTGCTTATAGACTAGTTCAGTAGAGCAAAATTGTACGACGTGCCACAAGTCATTGTTTCGACCTATGGATCTGAAAAATTCATACAAGAAATGAAAGTTCATCCTCTTTCTGCACCTTCTTACGAAATTTCAATCCGATCCTCAAAGAGAAAGTTATGACGATTTTCCCCAGGTCACCTGTTTTGAATGTAATTCAGGAGTCTGAAAACATACCAACTTCCTCAGATCATATCTCCGAAAATATCGCGCAAAAAGCTCTGAAATTCGGACCCAAGGTTCAACGCGATTTCTTCTCAAACGGGTTTTTTTTGTGACTTCTGAAACGTCACAGAAAAAAATTTATAGCGAAAATGACACGATGACCTGTTTGGAGCAGCGAAACCCTAGAATCCAAAGCTCTGATACCAAATGTTATGAAACCAGCTCAAGAAAAGATAGAAAAGATAGATAAACGCCTTAGAATTCAGCCTCTTCAAGGGGGCAACCTCCTTTACATTACATAAATGAACAATCCTTTGTATGATTCAAATGACAAAACCTCCTTTCTATATATAGGAGTCTAAGGAGTCACAATATAATCCAGCCGACCTAACAATAATGATATAAAGCCACAAAAATAACAATAGAGGGATTCTATGGGCACATTAATAACAATATGGGGGCAATGGGGCACAAAAATATAAATAAGGGGTATAACTACAATAGTAATGGGGTAATCACTAGTATTATAGGGACCCAACAGTTAATGTTATGAAAAAGCTCAAATCATAAAACAAAATTAAAAGGCCATGCATAAAATGAGGCTGGAATAAAACAATGAAATGAGGATTAAGTGCGTAATGTAAAAACCTGCAATTCAAGTGGCTGGTTCAATCAAGTCTCAGACTTGATCTCACATCTCAACCTGCAAATAAAACTTGACTGCGCAACCATCCTAGCTTTGACTTAATTGTAATGATAATTGGGCGGTTGAATTGTTCGGCAGATCTGGTTTTCTTGACATAAAAAAATGTTTGACAGGTGTGACAGAATGATTAAAAACGAGTGTTTGAAAACGATGAAAGCAAACAAGGTTCAGATCCGATGTTTCTTTCTCTACTGCTCCGAGCTTCAATAAACCTGCAAATAAAACTTGAATTCTGTCAAGCTTGTGCGTTTATGGTTTGACACCAATTTGTTGAATAATAGGTCGGCAGAGAGATCTGATATTTTTGGAGCAGGCATTCATTCAACACATGCTCCAGCTCCACAGCATATGATGGGTGTGGTATCTTAACCTCCACGACTCAGGGTGTCTCGACCTGCACATCCCACACAACATACTAGATCACCATTGCCAGAATTGAATTTTATTGCCAGATCACCATGCTAGAAATTGCACCATTTTAGACACGCATTTTTAAAACGGATTTTCTGAGCAAACCAAGGCAAATCTAAAAAAATGGGACAAGATTTTTTTTTGGAACGGGATGAATTTAATAACCCAGAAACCGTTTCCTCAGATTCCTAACTGTTCTGGAGAAAATCGCAGTTCTTCGGGACCCTGTTTGGTGATTGCATGAGGAAAACAGATTCTTTTTTTTTATGCATAAGGTTTTGCTGGAAATAACACATTTAATTCACTAAGACTTCTAATCAAACAATGACTCTTGCTCCTCTGCAAAATTTCAACAGCTTTACCCTCCTTACATCCTTGAACACTTGGAACAAATTGCTAAATTAATGTTTTGCACCCATGTGTATACTCATTTCATCACGTACCAGTGCAGTCAAAGAATGATTATGTTTTGAATGCTATGAAGCGTGAATACAGATTTGTGGTTGATAAATTAATTTGACTTTGGTCAAACCTGCAAATCAAAAATCCAACCACCAGAAATTGATTTTGGTTGTCGAAACATTTCTAGAAAACGTAATTGTTTTGAAAAACGATTTTAAAACGCATTTTCTAAATAAAACAGGGCGAATTAGAAAAATCGAAGACGTGGGTTTTTTTCTAGAATAGAGGCATTTAGGTAACCCAAAAACCGTTTTCAAGATTTTAAAACCAATTGAGAGAATTTTTTGGTTCTCTAAAGCCCTATTTTGTTTTCTACGTGAGAAGAAAAAAACGATTTTTATATATACACAGTGAACGGTTTTCAACAAGTTTGTTGATCTTGACTGTCACTTGCGTGATGAAATTGTATTGTTAATGGTATCGGCCCATCTACTTGATGGATTTGGAATCAAATTAGCTATTACTCTTGTGCTAGCTTATATATCCGAGATTGCACGTGGATAGTTGAACACTCTACCTCAGTTATCTGGTTCTTTTTGGATGTTCAATAATGACTTACAGAACAATTGGAAAATTATTTAAATGATTTTTGAACATTTGGCATTAATATTGTTGTGTATTTTTCTTTTTACGAATTTTTCACTTGCAGGACACAGCGAATCTTTGTGATGCCAATCATTTTACTAAGCACAGTGCATGAAGTCATCCGACAACAGGGAGTTAATTTATTTTTCATAGTTATTTCTTAAAAATGGATTGTTATCAATATCATGAATTGGACTAAATATAACACTTTTGATTTTCCTTAGTCTTTTTCATTTGACATTTTGTGTAAGAATCAGAAAGGAACTAATCATTTCTTTTTTAACACACTTATGTTCTTTATGTCAAGTTTTTTTTGTAGGTTTAGGATGATCGAATGATTATTGAAGAAAACTAATTGTGAGCACAATTGGTCTCTATTTCTGCCTCAATGGTTGCTTAGAACTCTGCTATGCTTGAGTTTACTAATCGGAGTGTCTTGTTCTCTTCCTCCATCTTCTTCTTTCCTTGTTCTAACATGTTGGCCCTCTGTTCAGATGTGTAAAGCCTATTTTGTAAATCTGCAATCTGTTTTCTCATCCTGGCCACATTATGTTCTGTAGCGACCGTGAAAGCCATCCCAGCCGACGCAATCATTTGAGGGTTTGCTATAATATTAGGCACAATATCTTTGGTCGTGGTCACTAACAGAGACTCCATTGTATTCCTGCTGCAAAACTTCTTCCTTTCTTGTACAATATTGAGGTTTATCTCATCGAAAGTGAGCCGAGTGAGATCTAGGACCTCCTTGTCTTGATCCTCTAAGATGCCCAGCTCTTGGAGTGGGAAATTTCTGCCAGTGAGGGTAGTAGTAGGGAATATGTCTAATGGAGGAAGCTCGTCTTGTCCCATGCTGAAGTCAGTTTTTTTGCTGGTCTCTCCTTGTTCACTTTCTCTGACTTCCTTTTCCTTATCCCTCCTAAGCTCTTCTTCTCATTGCCTTCTCTCTTCTTCTGCTATTGCCCATTGCCTCTCTAGTTCATCTTCCATGTTCTTTAGCTCTTGTTCCAACCTCCTATTTTCTTCCTGCCTTTTCTTCTCAGCTTCTTCTTCTTCACGTTTTTTCTGTTCCTCTTCTTCCTGCCTTTTCCTCTCTTCTTCTTCCTAATTTTTCCTCTCTGCCTCTTCTTGTTCCCATTTTTTTTCTTGCAACTATTTCTCCTTCTCTTGTTCCTCACATCTTCTCCTTTTCTCGTTCTGGCTCTGGTTGCTGGAATCTGGAGGTTGTTTGTTCTCTAGCTCCCTTTGCCGCTTGAGCCCCTACTTTTTCCTTGCCAAGCGGGCATTTCTTTTTTCCAGCGTTATATCCTCCTCCTTGTTGTCGCTCACAGGGTCTTCCACCTCCTTCCCTTTGCGTTGCTCAACCTCCCCACTGCCAGTTGGTGCTCCAAGCTGCTTTTTCTTTATGGCAGAAGATCTTTCTTTGAGGTTTATATCTTCCTGGGAATCGTCTTGGGGTTCATCCTCTGCATCTTGTTCTTCACTTGGGCTGAATTTTCTTGTAGCATTATACCAGTTTCTCACCTTGTCTTCAATGTCCTTTTGGGTGTGAGAATATGACCAACTAAATTTTTCCTTCTTGCAATGGCCAGCTATTATCTTCTTCGGATCATAAGTTTAGTGGTTGAGCATTACGAAAATGCTTCCTTTCAGCGCATCGGCCTCTGCCTCTACCTGTTTGAAATTTTCTACCACGTATGCCCTGATGCTGAGGGTGAAGGTGGTTCAAGGTTTCTTCTTGCCTTTGTTCAATATCTTTGAAAACCCTTGCATCATCTGGTAACAGACCTCTCGCAGGAGCATCCTATCTATGGAAAACTTAGGTAGGGCATGCAGAGGCTTATGGGTACTGAACACGCTAATGAATGTCCCTTCTTCAATGGGGAACCAATGTGCTACCTTGATGAGTGTCTTCATGGCCCTCTTAGACATGCATGGTGGTTCCTCACCAAAATGTAATTGGTATAATGGGTTGATGAAAGTTTCGGAGATGATATCTAACATACCTCTGTAGCCCGTGTCCCAAAAAAATTATAATGGCTATGCACGGGGTTGGCTACCGATGAGTCCCAGTTACAACTCCAGTTTTCGAAGTAGCATCTTGAGTAAACAGCATCGAGGAGGTATGACGACATATAGAATTCTGGAGGTTTTTCTAGTTGTGGGTTCTTGGAATCCGTTATGCTTGTTTTCAATGATGAGCATAGGATGATTGCCCTATTAAAAATGGTCCCTCAAGTGGCAACGATGTACATGAGGGGAACCCAGAAGCCATAGAAAATGTCACAGTCCGACTTTCCATACAACTGGCACATCATTGCAGCAATCAATTGATACACTTTCTGCAATACCTCTGTTTTGTAAGCTTGATCTATTTTAACCCAGAACTTTGCAGGGTCTTGCCACCATACCCTGAGGATGTCTTTTGTGGGAGTCGAGAACCCAGTGAGCCACCTAGTATTGAAGACCTCCTATCTCTCGGGGAGCCTGTAGTAAGCACTGATATCTACCAGGGAGATAGCAGTTATGGGTGCCCCATCGTTGCCTCTGATCAACTAGGCTTCTGTGTCTGTGCATTGCAAGATCCACTCAATGGTTTTTGAGCACGGGAAAACTGGGGGGTGTGCTGCCACCTTGTGTAACTTCGATCTTTGAAAATTTATGTACACTTGGAAGTCCTCCTAGGTCTCTGGAATATCTTTATTAGAAAACTCCTCGTAGATGGTGTACCAAGAGAGCCTGGTGGTTTTGCTTATATTGCAAGCAGTGTCCCCGAAGATAGGTGGCTCCTCTTCTAGGTAAGCTTCACATGACCCACTTCCCAAGGCCCTTTGAGTAGCTTTAACAGTGGGGGGAGCCATCTCGTCCTCAAAAGAAGAAATGGATATGCACTCTAGATCGATGTCACTTGGCATGTCAAAAACACAGTCCCACGATGAGAGAGACGACATGAAAAATCAGTTAAAACTGCAAAACAGAAAGGGGCCAGTAGGTGACAGGTCATAGGGAAGACAGGTCGCACGGTCGTGGCTATGAGGATGCAACTAGTGACATAGGTTGTGATAAAAGGGAGCACAAGGTCATAGATTTCAGGCTATGGTTGTAGGTCGCATCAAGATGGAGGTCGCGGGGTCGCAAAGTCACAAGGTCATGAGGGAAGGGGGATCACAGTTTCAAGACGCGCGACTTGGGCTTAAAAAGATCAGGGAGGCTACTACATGACTTAAGGGGGTCAGGGTCTCCTTCAGATGAGTGAATCCAGGCTTGCTGGTAAAAGCAAAGGGAGCTGGGTCGAGGAAAAACACACTATCTAGGTCAAGGAAGGGAAGAAGTAACCAGGGCAACCTTTCCGGCACAAAATGAGAAAGAAACATAAGTAACAAAGAAAAACCCTAAGGTGAGGGAATTCCAAAGGTCAGGGAACGCAAACACTGACACTTGGAAGAAAAAAATGATTGTGGGACAATGGATGGTCACTTACCCAGAGCTGGACGCGAGCACGAACTCATGTTAGAGGGCCTCCTAGCTCTTCGTGTGATCGAGGGAACGTTTACAAATGTGACTTGGGAGGCTTCATATATATATAACTGGTCACACATGTGAGGTCGCGGGGGGACAGGTACATGACTTTGTGACCTATGCGACCACGCGACCTGGCAGGTCGCATAGTCACAACGGTCGCATGGTCGCGTTGATGAATGTGAGTCAACGGTCGACCTTGCGACTCGCAAGATCACATAGTCGCATTGTCGTGTTTATGCTTGGCAGGGAGAGGCGCGATCTTGCAACCCTTGTGACTTTTGCGACTTGGAAGGATGCTAGGTTGTGAGAGTTTAGGAGGATGGAAGTTGTGACTTCGCGACCTCTGTGACCTGTGTGACCAGTGAGTCGCAATGGTCACGATAGTCGCAATGGTCGCAAGGACCAGTTTTAGTCGTGTTCTGACTCTGCGACTGAATTACTAAGGCAGGAACTGGTAACTTGCCTTTACCTAGCTAAAAACCAAAATTCTTCCTTAGGCTCCTTGATACTGTTGAACTGTTTGAGTAGAACTAGGTGGGGCTAGTGGCTTGGCCTGGTGAAGGGGCTCCGAAAATTTCAAGGCTCTCAGATTTTTGGAGGGGTTGTTGTAGCAGCTACAACAAGGTGATAAGTCAAACTCATATTGAGAGATATTCCTTCTTGGTGGCAGAAATATTTCCAAAAGCTGACTTTTAAATTTTGAATCTCTATCATTGACAATAACCTTGGGAAAACCATGTAGTTTGTGAAATTTTTTACAAAACACTTCCAAAATTTTCTTGGTTAATTCAATCTTTCTAATTGTCATGAAGTGGGCATATTTTGTGAGTTTTTATGTTGCGACAAATATATTTTCCTTACCATCATACATAGGTATTTCTTTAATGAAATCCATCAAGATTTCCTCCCATGTTTTATTTGGAATATGTAATGGGTGTAGTAAACCAAGAGTTGGAATATTTTCACCCTTATTCCTCTGACAAACATCACATTTAGCGACATACTTTTGGATTTCCTTACTCATACCTTTCCAATAGAATGATTACCGAATGTTGTTGTAGGCTTTGAAGAATCCAACATGCCCAGTTGCAGGAGAACTGTGAGATTCTTTTAGAATTTCCATTCTAAATTTGGATGATGGAGTTAGATAAACTTTACCTTTGTACCATAATATGTCATTTTTCCATTCAAAGTTGGCATATTGACTGATATTTTCAATCATAGAACCACATTTCAAATCCTTGGCATACTCAACTTGTATTTTGTTTAACCAATCAAGAACAAGTACCAAGGCGAAGCATGTTGTGTTTTCATCATCTTTCCATGAGAGTGCATCAACTATGACATTTTCCTTTCCCTTTTTGTGCAGTATTTCTAGGTTGAACGTCAAAAGTTTACCCATCCATTTTTTGTTTTTTTGTTGATAATGTTTTTTGTTGAAGTAGGAATTGAAGACTATTGTGATCGGTTCGAAATAAGAACTTACTTCCGAGCAGGTATTGTCGCCATTTAGTTAATGCATGTATGATGGAAAGCATCTCCTTTTGGTAAGTTGACTTCAAGATTTCCTATTTGTTAAGATTTTTTATTTCATTTATATATATATGAATATTTAATTCATAACATTACCTCTCCCTTAAAATGCTTTGTCCTAAAAGCATATACAATGATGGGTGTTGTTGGCGAAAACATTCTCCCATGATGAATCTTCTTCTGGTAGTCTCTTCCATTTGATAAGGTATTCTTTAATAGTCTTGGTTCATAGTACTTCCTCTCTAATAGAAAGTATGCCTTCAGGTTCTAATATTATCCTTCCTTCTTTTCCAGTCTCGTGTATCGTTGTTTGAGCTGTTTGATTTTGGCCCAGTACTTTTTTAGACTTAATACATGAAATGTGTTTTGGATTCGACAATTGTCTAGTAGCTTCAATCCATAAGCCACGCTACATATTTTTATTATTATTTGATATGGTCCATAATACTTGGGAGATAACTTATTTTTCCCCTGTTGTTTTAATGAAAATTTCTTATAGTGTTGAATTTTGATGAAAACCCAATCTCCTTCTTCAAATTCTCTTTTTGTACAGTTTTGATCGTCTTGTTGCTTCATTCTATTGTGTGACATTGTTAAATTTTATTTTAACAAGTTAATAATTCTTTGGTTTTCCTCTAAGTGGTTCTTTACTACTTGAACCTTAGAATTGTGCAATGCAAAATCCTTCCACCTGGGTTGTTCATAACCATATAGGGCTTGGAAGGGAGTCATTTTAGTTGAAGTATGATAGGCAGTATTGTACCGCCATTTTGCCAGGTGTAGCCACTAAGACAATTTTTTTTGTTCCTCGGTGACGAAACAACAGAGATATGTTTCCAAACATTTATTTACAACTTCAATTTGACCATCTATTTGTGGGTGATAAGTCGAACTCATGTTGAGAGATATTCCTGCTTGGTGGCAGAAATCT
Source organism: Pinus tabuliformis (assembly GCA_031772625.1). Lineage (NCBI taxonomy): Eukaryota > Viridiplantae > Streptophyta > Pinopsida > Pinales > Pinaceae > Pinus > Pinus tabuliformis. The sequence continues at coordinate 278,330,869 of CM062810.1, read as the reverse complement.
TTCCAAAAGTTGCCTTTAAATTTTGCCTCTCTATCACTAATGATAACCTTCGTAAAACCATGTAGTTTGTGAATTTTTTTACAAAACACTTCCAGAATTTGCTTGGTTATGTCAGTTTTTATTCTTGTCATGAAGTGGGCATATTTTGTGAGTCTGTCTACTGCGATAAATATATTTTCCTTACCATCAGACATAGGTAGTCCTTCAATGAAATCCATCAAGGTTTCCTCCCATTTTTTATTTGGAATATGTAATGGGTGTAGTAAACCAGGAGTTGGAATATTTTCACCCTTATTCCTCTGAAAAACATCACATTCAGCAACATACTTTTGGATTTCTTTAATCATACCTTTCCAATAGAACGATTACTGAATGTTGTAGTAGGTTTTGAAGAATCCAGCATGCCTAGTTGCAGGAGAAATGTGAGATTCTTTTAGAATTTCCATTCTAAATTTGGATGATGGAGTTAGATAAATTCTACCTTTGTACCATAATATGTCATTTTTCCATTCAAATTTAGCATATTGATTGATATTTTCAATCATAGAACCATAGTTCAAATCCTTGGCATACTCAACTTGTATTTTGTTTAACCAACCAAGAACAACTACCAAGGTGGCGCATGTATTGTCACCATTTAGTTAATGCATGTATGATGGAAAGCATCTCCTTTTGATAAGTTTACTTCAAGATTTCTTGTTTTTTAAGATTCCTACTTTTGAAGGCTATAGGATGGTTGTCTTGCATTAATACTGCTCCAATTCCAAATCTTGAAGCATCACATTCGACTACGAATGATTTGGATAAATATGGAGTTGCCATTAAAGATGTGGCTCACATTACTTTTTTTAGATTCTCAAAGCATTCACCTACCTGGTTATTCCATTAGAAAGCGTTATTTTTTAACAATTTTGTCAATGGCACAGTCAAATGTGCATAATTGTTTATGAGCCTTTTGTAATACCTAGTTAAACCTAGAAACCCTCTTAGTTTTGATATGTTCTTGGGTTTTGGCCATTCTTTAATTGCTTTAATTTTGTTGATGTCCTAGGTATTCAACTTCCTTCTGCCCAAAGATACATTTTGACAACTTTGCATAAAATTTATTCTTCTCAAATACAAAGAGTACTTCTTCTAGATGCTTGAGGTGCTCCTTCCATGTTTTGTTGTAGACAAGGATATTATCAAAAAAGACCAATACGAATTTCCACAAGTATGGGTGGAACAATTCATTCATGGTTTAATGGAAGTTAGCTGGTTTCCCTTCATGAGTTTTGAACGTAGTCTTCTCGACGTCTTCTAATCTTACTCGAATTTGATAGCAGCGTGACCTAAAATCTAATTTTGAAAAATATTTTGCGCCATGGAGTTCGTCTAGCAACTCATCAATAAATAGAATGTGAACTTTGTGTTTAATAGTAATTTTGTTTAATCCCTGAAAATCTATACATAACTAGAAGGACCCATCCTTCTTCCTAACTAACACTATTAGTGTAGCATATGGACTTCTTCTTTTCATAATGACTCCACACTTTAACAAGTCTTGTGTCATCCTTTCTATTTTTGTCTTATGATGATGGGGGTAACAATATGGTTTTATAATTACCAGTGTCGAATCTGGTTTGACTTCAATGATATGTTCAATTTTCCTTTCTAGAGGTAATTCATTAGCAATTCTTGAAATAGCTTGTCATATTTCTGGCTTAGGGATGTAACTTCAGACTTTTGGTGAATCCTTTCCATTGATAATAATTCTAATTGTTGGCATTATGTGACAAATACCGGATCTCTCTTGTGAATAAGCTTATCCATTTGCTGAGAAAAAATTATTTGGGTAGGTGGGGCTTGGAATCTGAACAGCTTATACTTCCTCCCATCCATTTTGAACTTAATGAATTTCTTTTGGTGATTTGAAAAATACGTCCCTAGTGTTTGCAACCATTGTAATCCTAAGAAAACATCTACACCTCCTAGGGTGACTGTATAAAAATTGGACTCCATTTTGTATTCATTTAATTGCATTTTAACTTTATGGCACTTCCCTACTCCATCTATTCATTTTCCATCTACCATCATAACTTTTAAATATGTTATGGAATAGGCAAAAATTTTAAACCTTTTTGCGACATTTACATCTATAAAATTGTGTGTACTTCTTGAATCTATTAACACGATAACGTTATGCTTCTTAATATGTCTTTTAATATTTAATGTTTGTATTTGAGTTATCCCTGTGATAGCTGCCAAAGAAATTATTGGCATATTTTCTTCTTCTAGATCTGGATTAGTAGCCTCGTTTTCTTCATTGGTTTCTTCATCGAAGCTATTCTTTAAAGATTCCTCCCCTTTGCTGCTTCGCAGTTGTAAATTTTTTGTGTAGTGCATCTCTGTCTTGGAGAATATTTATCTCTACATGTCCAACATTTGCCCTATTTTTTTCTTTTTGAAATTTGACTATTATTTTCCTCCTTTGTGCATTGGTGGTGGAATGTACTTACCAGTGTTTTCTAAAAACGACTTACTTGACTTCCCTTTTGAGTAGTTGTTTGATTTTTCATTACTGACATATAGTGTTTTATGGAGCTTATATTTTCGCTCAATAATTATTGTTGCACGTCTAGCTTCTTCAATGGTTTTGGGTTTATAAAGTTTTAATTCTTCTCGAATATACTCTTTAAGCCCACATCTATACATTTTTAGCAGTTCTTCGTCGGAGAACCCCCTTTGTCTTATAGCTAATACTTCCCACTCATGGGTGTATTCACTTACAGATCTTTCTTGTCTGAGGTGAATGAAATTTTCATAAACATCGTCTTCTTCTTCATCATGGAACCTTTTGAGCAGGACGTCTACAAAATTTTTCCAATTGAACAAACAAGACTCACATCTATTGGACCAGCATAGGAACCAATCATATGCTTCAGCATCCAAGTTGTTGGATGCGGTCATGACCCTCTCGTGTTCACCTATTGGCGGGATTTCTCTGAAGGTGGCATCCATTTTATTTATGCACACAATGGCACCCTTATGGTCCTTACCATCTTACTTGGGTAATTCCATTTTAATTTTGTGGTATTCTTTTTTGGGAAACTTTGTATAGTACTTACTTCCTTGGAACTATATATTTGGTATTCGTGGGACTTCGTGCATCAACGGAAATTCATGACTTGGTAAAACTTCACCTTCTGGAGTCTTGGGACTTTGCGGTGACTCTTATGTGCTTAAGGGTTTAAAAGGTGGATTGACTCCTCCCATAAACTCGCTCATCATGTTCTCTATTTTTTATATTAATTTCCATTTGGTCTTGAGTACTAATTATCCTATCTTGGCCTTTTCCAAATTCCTCCTACTTCTTTTCGACATTTTCAAAGTGTTGGCGCATTCTATCGATTTCCTCCTGAAATTTTCTTGAATTTGTGTCATCATTAATACTCCCCATTTTTTACTTGTTCATTTTTGTGACGGAACCAATTTTTTTTCTTGTTTATCAAATAAAATTATTTATTTATTTAAATAATTCAATTGATATATAACTATATTATATAATATAGTATATATTTAATATATGTATAAATAAATATAAGTCAACTTTATATAAAATAAAAAATTAAATATATATATATATATAATAGAAAATAAAAACAAAATAAAAATTCACGATTTCAAAAGTTACGATGTATCCAACCCGCAGGACTTCTCACGGTTTAACGCGGCACTGTATCGAAGGTCAACAAGAATTGTCAAGGTTCGGTGCGGTGAACATCAGTAGGTAGGAAGTGATAGCAGGGACTATCGATGAACATGAACAGGCGGCGCAGAGGCAGGTTCAGGGCCGTGGTGTCGACAGTTGGGCTAAGAGTTGTCGGTGGAGAGAAGACAAGCATTGATTGGTTACATATAGGGAGTGGATTGAGTGCAGTGAATGTATAAGAGAGAGGGTGAATATGGAGTAGGATCTTGATGTGGTTGGTATATTTGGAACCATATGGTGAATAGTGGGTCGAGTGTTAGACAGGGGCAACAGATAGGCAGGGAAATGAATATGATATGGGTGGTGAATGTATGATGGAAGAGGAGATGGTGTGAGCAGCAAATATGAATAACAAACAGTAGAAAAAGTGGAGGATGTCGACATGCTCTGATACCATAGAACAAATAAACCCTTGTTCTTTGGACCTTTCCAATCATAGACACATTTATGTGCATACCAATATATATTATTATTCGATATTCAAATGATGGTTTTACAATTCCTTTGGCAGTTCTCCTTTATAAGAGTTGACTTGACACAAGGATTAAAGAACTTGTCTTTTGATATAATTTCCCTTTGAAAATTAATTTATTAATTATTAATATGTATTTCTTATTTTTTATTTAATTAAGCTAAGAACTGATAATGGTAGAGAATATGTTAAAAACACATTCATCAACTTTTGCACCGAAAATGGAATTTAAATGCAACATATTGTTCCACACACTCCACAACAAAATGGTGTAGCTGAAAGGAAAAATCGCACCTTAAAGGAAATGGCTAATTGTATGCTGCAATCTAAAGGACTCAGTCTTAGTTTTTGGGCCGAAGCAATTAATTGTGCAAATTATATAATCAATCGCACTCCTACTAAGGTTCTAGAGAATATCACTCCAGAAGAAGCTTGGAGTTCCATTAAACCAGATGTAAGTCACTTTCGTGTTTTTGGAAGTGAAGCATGGGCCCATATTCCAGATGAAAAGCATAAAGCTTTAGAACCTAAGAGTGAGAAATGTACTTTTGTTGGATATTCTGAAGATGTAAAAGGTTATAGACTTATTCCATTTAAGTCCAAAAATGTTATCATTAGAAGAGATGTAAAATTTGATGAAAATAAATCGGCCTGCGAGCCTAGTCCGGCGAATGTGCCACCTCTTCCTATCTCTTCTACTTTTGAAAACATTTCTTCTTCAGATGATGAAAGTGAGGATGATAATCCTCCCCCACCTTCTCAGGATCCTCAACTTCCAAGATGGGTCCATGCTACTCGGGATGCAGCAGGTGATCTTGCCGGTGATCCTACAGATCAGCGACGTACACGTTCTCAGTTTGAAAGAGCCTCTTCTTTACTAGCTCAAGCTCCAGTAAATCATGATCCTGACACTTTTGCAGAAGCTTCAGGCCATCCACATTGGGAAGCAGCTATGAATGAAGAATATCATTCATTGTTGGCAAATGATACATGGGATCTTGTTCCTCTACCAAAGGGACGCAAACTTGTTAGATGTAAATGGGTTTACAGAACCAAGTATGGACCAGATGGGAAAGTTGATAAACATAAAGCTCGTCTTGTTGCTAAGGGCTTTTCACAGGTTGAAGGCATTGACTACACTGAAACCTTCTCCCCTGTTGCCAAAATGAACTCTATTCGCCTTGTTCTTTCCCTTGCTGCCTCTTTAAAATGGGAAGTCCATCAGATGGATGTTAAATCTGCCTTCTTGCATGGGGACTTGCAGGAAGAAATATATATGGAACAACCCATTGGCTTCATACAAACAGACTCCAGCCTTGTTTGTCGACTTAATAAATCCCTTTATGGTCTCAAGCAAGCTCCTCGGGCTTGGTATGCCAAAATGGATAGCTTTCTTTTAGAATCTGGCTTTTCTAGGTGTTATTCTGACAATACTGTCTACACCAAGAAAGTGGGCAACTCTCTTATCATCCTTGTTCTTTATGTTGATGATCTTATTCTTACTGGTAGTGATCCCAACCTTATAAACCATGTGAAGTCCAGCCTTAAAAAGAAATTTGAAATGACAGACTTAGGACACTTACACTATTTTCTCGGTCTTCAAGTCTTGCAATCCAAGGAGGGTATTTTCCTTTCCCAGTCCAAGTATGCTTGTGATATTCTTCGTCATTTTCACATGGAAGACTGTAAGCCAGCCCCTTCTCCCTTTCAGTCTGGAGTCAAACTTTCAGTCTCTTGTACTTCTCCTGAAGTTGATGCTACCTTATACCGTCAACTTGTAGGAAAACTCTTGTATTTAACCCATACTCGTCCTGACCTTTCCTTTGTTGTTGGCCTTGTTGCTTGTTTTATGCAAAACCCCCGTGAAAGTCATTGGAAAGCAGCTAAAAGAATACTTCGTTATGTTCGAGGTACAGTACAGTTTGGGATTCATTACAGTGCCAAAGCAGCTCCTCTATTAGTTGGTTTCACTGATTCTGATTGGGCTGGTGACCCTGATGATCGGAAGTCTACTGTCGGTTATGTCTTCACTCTTGGTTCAGGACCTATTACATGGGCTTGTAAGAAACAGGTTGCCATTTCTCTTTCGTCAGCAGAAGCAGAGTATCGTGGTGCCGTGGAAGCTAGTAAGGAAGCCTTGTGGCTTCGTCAAATCCTATCAGAGTTTGGCTTTGAGCAGCAGCATCCAACCACACTTTGGTGTGATAATCAAAGTGCCATTCAGCTATGCAAAGATCCAGTCTAGCATCAGCGCAGCAAACACATTGAACTACACATGCACTTCATCAGAAAGCTCATTCATGACCATGTTCTTGAAGTGCAATATTGTCCAACAGATGATCAGGTTGCAGACATCTTCACAAAGGCTCTCACAGAGGCAAAGTTCACTAAACTTCGATATATGCTTGGAGTTCAGGAAGTTGTCACTAAGGGGGGATAGGCTCTAGTGCCTCCTTCCTTCTCCTATTGTGTCATATTTGTAAATCCTTCAATCCTATCCCAAGTTGTTCTTAAGGGGGGATGTTAGGATATTCCGACACATAGGATATAGTTAAGTTCAACTTGGTCTAGTGTAGAGTTAGGTATAGAGTTAGGTAAAGTGTGTTTCTTTACCGTTGTACATTTTGTAACTTACAATCCGACGGTCACGATATGTAGTGATCCGACGGTTCATTCTCTCCTCGGTATTACCGACACTTGATCCGTGGCTTGACACCCGATTGGTCCATGAGTTCTATTTAAAGCGCATGGAGGGTCATTGTTCGGGTAATCCGTGCATGAGAGAAGCTTATGTAAAATTTCATTCTTTGATTAATAAATTGCCTGTAGTAGCCACGTTGGCGCAGGCCGTGGACTGTTTCCCTCTTTTAGGGTTTTAACCACGTCAAAAATACTGGTGTATTGATCTGTGATCTGGTTGTGAGCGGTGTCCTTTTGGTGTTCTTTCTGAGGAACTTACCCTGTAAATTCCTACAATATACAATTATGAATATTTTATTCATAACAGAGTCGTGATGTTAGTGAACATTGGCATAGAATACTTGGCTATTTACATCATGGTGCTTTGAACATCATGTAGCAAATAACCACAGGCCTCCCCAAAGGAGCCCTAGAGCAAAAGGATACATGCAAAGGGTGTACCTTGGGGAAGTACAGAAAAGCCACTTTCCATGATTTGGACAGCAAAGCACATGTAGTCCTTGAAAGGTGTTGGAAATACTAGGGGAGATGAATCAATATTCCTTAGAAATTAACACTTTTAAAGTTTTTCAGAGCATTAGCCAATCTTCAATTACTATTAATGTTTATCCAGTAACAACATTAAATAAAGGAACACAATAGGCACAAGAATTTTAAGTGGAAAACCCCCTCCGAGCCAAAAACCACCAAACGTTTTTCTAATGAATTCTTTAATCTTCAGCCCCAACTAAAATGAAAATTACAACTTCCTAGAATTCTAGAAAATCATTCTTCTCTAGCTCCCACTAGAAGGACACCCCAACGCCCTAGTTTCTTCAGTAGTCAACTGAATGGATGCCCCAACAGCCTAGACTAACCTACCACCATGAAGTGTTCACAGGATCCAACATGTAAGCGACTTCATGCACCTTCCTAGCACCTCCCTACCACCCTATAATGATCAGAAGTGAGACAAAAGTATGGACTCCCGTACCAGGGACAATGATCCATGATACAATATGCTTTACAATTATTTTCTTGTACTTGACTGAACACCCAATCACACTATGACCTGCAACCCAACCATGATATCATGCCAACAGTGACTCCTATACCTCCCAACAATGCCTCTTCCAATCTAGGCAGATTGACTCTTTTACAATAATGACTCTTTCAATGGTGACTCTTTTACAAATTTAAAATGATGACTCTTTTACAACACTGGATTTTTTACAAGACCTAACACTTGACTCGTTGTTTCTTCTTGGATCACTTGCAATTGCTGAGGTATTGTTGTGCTTGCTTCAAGTAATGGTACTTTGGCATTACATGTCCTTCTAGTATGTGTCTGAGTTGTTCTAAAGTGTCATTCTTCCTGCACATGCATTAACAAGCAAGACCCAAACAAGTACAAAACAATATACTTACATTGTCCTGCAAAAACATATGTCACAAATGATACTCAAAATTAAAATGCAAACACTAATCATACATACCTTGCTATAGCATACTTACCCTTGACTGTTGATGTGTGGTCCTTACTGCAATGATCCTTGAATGCATACTTTTTCTTTCCTTTTAGGAGCTCGATATTGAATATGTTGTATCTACGTAATTTCAGATCTCCAAGGTCTGAAATTACATCTTGTGGTATCCCTCTGAGTCCTCTTTCCAACCTCATAGGTATCATATTGGATTCTTCAAGAAAGAGTTATGCCCAATCTCCCACGATGACCTGATTATAGACTGGTTCAGTAGAGAGAACTTGTATGAAATGCCATGTGTCACTGTTTCGACCTTCGACCCTGAAAACGATACCCAAAAAACTAAATTTCGTCCTATTTCTATCATTATTAATGAAATTTGAATCCAATTCTCAGAGAGAAAGGTATGATGATTTTCCTGAGGTCACCTGTTTGACATGGAATTTGGGAGCCTGCAAAAACCCTAACTTCCTCAGATCATATCTCTGAAAATATAGTGAACCAAGATCTGAAATTTGGTCATGAGGTTCATCATGATTTTGGCTCAAATTTGTTTTAATTTCATCTTTTGAAGCTTTGTAGAAAAAAATGTTATAGCGAAAATTCCACGATGACCTGTTTGAAGCAGCGAAATCCTAGAATCTAAGGCTCTAAACTTGCTTCAAAACAGACCTTAAAACTTGATCATAATTGTGTGCCCTAACTATACCTAAATGAAACATTAAACTACCTGCAATATATCCTACATTAGAAGCTCATGAGAACCGAAAATTACAAAGGTATTCTCACAAGATAGTTTGTTGAAAAGTGCTTTCTAGAGGAGGATATGAGGGTCACCATTTATAGAAATATCTTGAGTTGAGAGAGCCCTCAACAAGTGAATGTTGGAGTGATTCTAGGAGCATAAAACATTATTAATTATTGACTATTAAATGACCACAACCAATGATGAGTTCCATGCCACAACCCCATGGGGTTTTAGCCCACTAACTGGGGTTACTAACTTCCAATATGAATAACTCTCAAACCGTGAAGAACTATGTGGCATGCCATATATCAACGGAAACATCTTGAAGAGTAGAATCCATCTAGAAGATTATTGACTCAGAATAGAATGGTTTTTCAATTCAAAATTATCATTCAAGATCGGGGTAGCCCCTAGTGTTGCTTGGGTTGACATCAATGACAAACATTGATCAACAATCTCCCCATTTGGCATTGATGGCAACACAAGTACTCCTCCTATGATCATGACACCTCTTCCTACTGCCTTCTCTCCCCGTTTGTCATCAATGGCAAAGGGTAACTCCCCTTGACAAATTTTCATCCTATGGACTTGTACACACCTCCACTCCCCCTTTCTACTTAGTTAGATAAGAGAAAGAGTCTAATGATAATTTGGGGGAATCCTAAGCTTTTTGTGAATACTCAAATGATTCACGAGGTAATGGTTTGGTAAAGATGTCAACAATTTGTTCTTTTGTGCCAACATATTCAATCTTGATGTTATTTTTGGCAACCTTCTCTCTAACGAAATGATATTTGATTGGAATGTGCTTTGTTTTTTAATGCATCATAGGATTCTTATAGATACTAATGGGACTAGTGTTTCATAGAAGATGGGAATAGGCTCATCAAACTTGACTTGAATATCTTACAAAGTTTTCTTCGTCCAAATAACTTGAGTATAACAAGTTGTTGTCGTGATATATTCTGCTTTCGTTGTGGATAATGAGATTGAAGACTTTTTTTACTTAACCATGAAACAAGGCAACCACATAGATATAATGATACTCCACTGGTACTCTTTCAATCATCAACACTTCCTGCCCAATCTGCATCTATATAAGCTTGGATAACTAGATCATTTCCTTTCGGATACCATAAACCATATTCTTTTGTGCCCTTAAGATATTGAAGAACTCTTTTAATGACAATAATATGAGATTATTTTGGTGCTTCCTGGAATATTGCTACTTGTCTAACTTCCTGCATTACGTCTAGCTGAGAATCTATCACATATAGAAGACTGCCAATCATATATCTATACAAACTTTGGTCCACATTCTTTGATGAATCTTCTAAACTTAACTTGAAACCTATTACCAGTGGGGTAAGGATAAGCTTGCAATCTTCCATATTGGATTTCTTGATCATTTCCTTGATGTACTTGGGTTGATATATAAATATTCTTTTATCCTACTGAGATATCTGAAGCCCTAAAAAGTATTTCATCTCGCCAAGTAGAGACATTTCAAACTCACTTTGCATCTTTGTGGCAAATTTTTTACTTAATATGTCATCATTTCTTCGAAAGATTATATTGTCCACATATACCTCGATAATTGCTAGGTTATCTTGATCCACTTTCACATAGAGATTATTGTCAGCACTTCCTTTCTTGAATCCTTGTTGAAGTAGATATACATTAAGATAAGAATACCAATCTCTAGGAGCTTGTTTGAGACCATATAATGCCTTCTTTAATCTACAGACATAGTCTTCCTTGTTAGAGAGCAGAAAACCTTCGGGTTGTTCAATGTAAACTTCTTCTTCCAATTCACCATTTAGAAAGGCTGACTTAACATCCATTTGATACACCTTGATTTTTCTCAAGCATGCATAAGCGAGAAACATCCTGATAGCTTCCATTCTAGCAATAGGAGAAAATGTTTCTTCAAAATCAATTCCTTCTACTTGTGCATATCCTTTACATACTAATCTTTCCTTATTCCTAGTAACCTGTCCGTCCTCATTCAATTTGTTTCTGAAGACCAATTTAGTTCCAATAACATTTTTATCTTTTCTCATGGAACCAATTCCCAAGTGTCATTCTTCTCAATTTGATCCAGTTCTCCATTTATAGTTGTTACCCAGTGTTCATGTTGACTAGCTTCCTCAAAATTTCTAGGTTCAAAAGTTGCTAAAAGAGCAAGTTGGGCTTGTTGTGATGAACGTAGTTGTCAACTTCTTATGGATCTAATTCCTTCATTTATGTTGCTAATGGTCTGATTTTACGAATGATTCTTTTGACACATCCTGCTAATAATTTCTTAGTTCCTCTTGGTTGATTGTTGTTTCCTTATTTGATTGGTCTTGTTCTAGAGCTTCTTCTTCATCCTTCACAGATTCTACCTCAAGGCCCTCAGAGACAATCTCATTGTTATCCTTTAGAACATAGTCTTTGTCAAAAGTAACATTTATGATTTCAACTATTTGTTTTCGCCTCAGATTGTAGCATCTATAATCCTTTATTTTGCATGAATAACCAACGAAAATACCTTCGTCAACATGGGAATCAAAATTTTCCAATTTTTGGGCTTTTCTTTTGATGTAGCATTTACTTCCAAATATTTGAATTATTTGACGTTAGTTGGTCTTCCCTTCCATAGTTCGTACGGAGTCATGTTACAATTGTTCCTAAGCAGACCTTTGTTTATAATGAATATGGTTGTATCGATTGCTTGAACCCAAAATTTATCATCCAATTTTGAGTCATTTAACATTGTTCTAGCCATTTCCTATACTGTTATGTTTTTTCTTTCAGAAACTCCATTCTGATGTGGTGTTTTGGCTATTGAGAATTGTCTTTTTATTCCATTTTGTCACAGTATTGCTGAAATACTCTGGACGTGAATTCTCCACCATTATCTGATCTCAGAGATTTGATCTTCAAATCGGTTTCATTTTCGACCAATTCCTTATAGATTTTGAAAAATTCGAATGCCTCATATTTTTTCTTTAATAAACTGGCAGTTTTCATTCTGGTGTAATCATCTATCATTAGCATAAAGTATAATTCATCATCTAAACATTTTGTTGTCAAAGGACCACATATAAGTATGTACTAATTGCAATGGACGTGACGCAAACTATTTCTTTGTCTTGAACTCAAATTTTTTTGTTTTCCATGCCAACATGATTCACATATCGTATTGGTAAGTTTTTAAATTTTATGCATTTCTCTTACTGCTTCATTTTTGTTGATCCTAATCAAATTGTTGAAATTTATATGTCCCATTCGTTTGTGCCATAACCAACTTTCATCTTCTTTTTCCAAAAAGCACCCTTTAGGTATTTCATCCAAAATGTATATGTCATTTGGAGCTCTGCTTGTTGTAGCCACAATTTTTCCAAATTTTCCTTTCCTTATTTCACATTTCTTAGAGTTGAATAGCATCATGTGTCCTTGATCGCACATATGTCTAACACTGAGCAGATTGTGATTCATATTTTCAACCAACAACACATCCTTCGCTAATGCATCCTTGCTTCCAAGTGTGACCGTACTTGCTCCTATGACGTTTGAAGACCCGTCATTTCCAAAAGACATTGTTCCATCCTTCTTTTCCTTCAAGGATATGAACTTATTTTTATCTCTAGTCATATGCATTGAGCAACCACTGTCAACATACCAAACGTTTCTGTTGCTTTGAGCCTTGAGAGCGATAGCACATTTTTCAGTCTTCTTTTTCCATACTTGTTCATTCTGATTTTGCAAGAATTCCTTTGAAGAGCTTCCAAGTCTGCAATCTTTAGCCAGATGTCCAAAATTGTTATATTTGTAACATTTGACATCATTTCTCAAGTGATCAAATCTGTTGATATTCTATTGAGTTCTGGAATATCAATTTATGAAAGATCTCTTGGAACTATATTCATTTCAAAGATACACGTGACATTCTACAGCTCTATGTTCAAACCTTCCACATGAATAACAATTACCATAAAAGATAGCTTGATACCTCGGAGGAAATATTCTTCTAGGAATTATTTTCCATGCTTCTTCCTGCGAGTCTTGATCTTTGAAGATTCTTCGGCGAAAATCACATAGAGAAACTTTTGTCGACATGTTTCAAACCAACCAGTGTGGTTCATCGTCAAGACAAGTTGAATGAGCAGATCTCGCTTTGCACATTAAATAGATAGGGCAGAATATCCAATGACTCAATTTTCTCGATAAGGTAACGACTAAAAAGACAACAGCTAGATTTGACCAAATAACGGCTAGTTTGACTATGATAAAGGGTATAAATTATATATATATATATATATATATATATATATATATATATATATATATATATATATATATATATATATATAATTTATTTATTTTTATTATTAATTAATTAATTAATTTCCTTTTTTCTTTTTTTTCTTTTTTAAAGAAAACTCGGTTATTAATATTCAAATTAGAATGTAAGGGTCCATGTTACAAATAGAATAAGTAAATTAATTAAATTTAACATTGTTGGAATAAATTAATTTAAAATTGTTAGATAAAAATATTAGTTAGTTATAAAAGCCAAAAATAGAGTCATAGTTAATTATATTTATTAATTAAAATATATATTTATAAACATTTATAAAATATATATTTATAAATATTTATAATTTTAAATATTATATTGTTAGATAAAAATTAGAGAATTCAACTGTTAGAAAAATATTAAAAATTAATTCATAGTCTTTTTAAGGATCAAAAAATAGAATATTAGTTTTAAATTAAATTAATTATAAAATAGATTAATTTTTGTAAATTAATTATCTGATCTCTTGATTTAGCTGAGGGATCTACCTGCTTGGTAGATTTTTCATATCCATCTTCTTTTGTTGTCATAGAAGGACTTGACTCCTTTTCAGATTTTTCTTTGTAACTAAGACCACTCTTTTCACTGCATGATCATTGATTGCTAATGATTTCTTCCAATGCCTTTGAGATTTTGGTGTAGTTTTGAATATTTTTTCCATTTTTTACGTCCTTTCGTACAGAGACTATTTCAGTTTCCAATGCCTCTCTTTCCTTGTTGCTTTCCTTTAATTCTTTCCTAATCGATTCTTCAATTCATTTTTATTCTTCAACCTTGATTTTAAGATTTAGGACGTGTTCCCTTTCTATGTTTAATTCATCTTCACGAGTGTTGACGTGCTTCTCTTCGGCCTTGAGCTCTTTGATAACCCTAATCACATCGTTTTGAAATTCAATCTCAGTCATCTCTTCTTATCCTTCTTCGTCAAATGCCTCTTTCTTATTGTGCTTGGCCATAAACAATACTCTTCCGTTGATTTCTTCTTTGTTATCACTGTCTTCATCAGATGAAGAGTTATCTTCTTTGGAGAACAAACTCTTCTTAAACCATTTCTTCTTTCCTTGCTTGTTGTACTCCCTAGGACCTTTCTTTCCCTTCGTAACAACCTCAATTTTGTGAGGACATTTGGCTGCAAAATACCCAACCTCACCACAATAAAAACATATTAATGGAATTTTACCTTTGAATTTTCTCGTACCTATTCTCATTTTTCGCGTGAAGTAGGCAAATTCTTTATCTGAAAATTATTCTTCATCTTCTTCCTTTTCTTCATCCTTACAACTGCAAGTTTTTTTTCTTTCGGAGTCTGCTTGTCCTTACTAATCTTATTGGATGCGAGAAATGTTGTTTCTAAGTGAGAAGTGACATCCTCTTCTTCAATCCTCATTTCATATGCCGTAATAATTCCATGCAATTCATCTATGCTGAAATAGGTCAGATTCTATCTATCTTCGAAGATAGATACCTTTGGGTTGAATCTTGCTAGCAAGGTTCTGAGGATCTTTCGGACAACAATTTTTGTGTCAACAGGTTCTCCCAAACCTTCCAATGTATTTGTTGTTTCATCAACACGCTAAAAGTATGCAGCAATATCTTCATCTTCATTCATTCTAAGTTGCTAAAAATTTTCCCTGAAAATTTGAAGCTTTGCTTCTTTTACCTGTGAGTCACCTGCATATATATTCTCAAGCTTGCCCCATACCTCTTTAGCAGTTTTTCAACTCAATACCTTAAGATAGACAGATTCGATAAGCCCACTAATAATAAGATCTTTAGCCTTTGCATCATATACCATATTTTTCTTACCTTGTTCATATGGGGTCGATGTGAAGCCTTTTTCAACGATTTCCCATACTTTGTATCCTTGTGCCAGCAAATGAACTTGCATTCTTCCACTCCAAAGTGCATAGTTATTTCCATTGAACAAAGGAACTATATTCTTGGTGTATTCCATGATCTTCCCATTGTTAGACTATTATTGAAGGAACCAAGCTCTGATACCAGTTGTTAGAAATACTGGGGGGGTGAATTAGTATTCCTTAGCAATTGGCACTTTTAAATAATTTTAGAGCATTAGTTAATATTCAATTATTATTAGTGTTTATCCAATAACAATAGTAAACAAAAGAACACAATAGACAAGAATTTTAGGTGGAAAACCCCCTCTGGGTCAAAAACCACCAAACGTTTTTTTCTAATAAATTATGTAATCTTCAGCCCCAATTGAAATGAAAGTTACAACTTCCTAGAATTCTAGAAAAGCATTCTTCTCTATCTCCCACTAGAAGGATTCCCTAATGCCCTATTTTCTTCAGTAGTCAACTGAATGGATGCCCCAACATCTTATACCAACCTACCACCCTAAAGGGTTCACAAGTTGCAACCTGTAGACAACTTCATGCACCTACCTAGCACCTCCTTGCCACCCTATAATGATCAAAAGTGAGACAAGAGTGTGGACTCCCGTACCAGGGACAATGATCCACAATACAATATGATTTACAATGATTTTCTTATACTTGATCAAACACCCAATCACACGACGACCTGCAACCCAACCATGACATCATCCCAATAGTGACTCCTATACCTCCAAACAATGCCTCTTCAACTTTAGGCAGATTGACTCTTTTACAATAATGACTCTTCCAATGATGACTCTTTTACAAATTTACAATGATGACTCTTTTACAAATTTACAATGATGAATCTTTTACAGCACTGTATTTTTGACAAGACCTGACACTTGACTCGAAATTTTTTCTTGGATCACTTGTAGCTGCTGAGGTACTGTTTTGCTTGCTTCAAGTAATGGTACTTTGACATTGCATGTCCTTCTAGTATGTGTCTGAGTTGGTCTAAAGCATCATCCTTCCTGCAAATGCATTAACAAGCAAGACCCAAACAAATACAGCAAAATATACTTATGTTGTCCTACAAAAACATATTTTAAAGATGATACTAAAAGTTCAAATGCAAACACTAATCATACATACCTTGTTGTAGCAGACTTATGCTTGATTGTTGATGTGTGGTCTTTACTGCAGTGATTCTTGAATGCATACTTTTTATTGCCTTCTAAAAGCTCGATATTGAATATGTTGTATCTATGTAATTTCAGATCTCCAAGGTCTGAAATTATGTTTTGTTGTATCTCTCTGAGTCCTCTTTCCAACCCCACAGGTCTAATTGAGATTTGATTCTTCAATAAGTAGTTATGCCCAATCTCCCAACATGACCTGATTATAGACTAGTTTAGTAGAACGAACTTGTACGAAGGTCCATGATTCAATGTTTCAAACTTCAGCCCTAAAACCGATACCTGACAAAATAAATTCCTTCCTCTTTCTACCACTATTTACAAAATTTGAATCCAATGCTCAGAGAGAATGTTATGACGATTTTCCTGAGGTCACATTTTTGACATGGAATTCGGGATCCTGGAAAAACCCTAACTTCCTCATATCATATATCCAAAAATATAGTGAACCAAGATCTGAAATTCAGTCACAAGGTTTATCATGATTTCAGCTCAAATGGGTTTTAATTTCAGCTTCTGAAGCATTGTAGAAAAAACAGTTATAGTAAACATGCCACGATGACCTGTTTGAAGCAATGAAATCCTAGAATCCAAGGCTCTAAACTTGCTTCAAAACAAACCTTCAAACTTGATCATAATTTTGTGCCCTAACCAAACCTAAACAAAACCTTAAACTCCCTACAAAAAATCCTACATTAGAATCTCATGAAGGCTGAAAAATTACAGAGGTCATCTCACAAGATAGTTCGTTGAAAAGTGCTTGCTAAAGGAGGATACGAGGGTCACTATTTATTGAAATGTCTTGAGTTGAGAGGGTCCTCAACAAGTGAACGATGGAGGGATTTTAGGAGCATAAAACATTATTACTTATTGGTTATTCAATGACCACAACCAATGACAAGTTCCATGCCACAACCCCATGGGGTTTTAGCCCACTAACTTGGGTTAATAACTTCAAACATGAATAACTCTCAAACTGTAAAGAACTATGTGGTGTGCCATATATCAACAGAAACATCTTGATGAGTATAATCCATTTAGAAGACCCTTAACTCGAAATAGGATGACTTGTCAAGTCAAAATTCCCATGCAATATTGAGGTAACCCCTGGTGCTACTTGGGTTGACATCAATGAAAACCAATGATCAACAAAAGGATCCACTTTGATGTTTGTGGACCTTTCTCGACAGCCTCCACTACTAGGCACAAATATTTTTTCATTTTTACTGATGACTTCTCACAAAAGTGTGGTATCTTCTTCATGTGGAAGAAGGATGAGACTTTCTCCAAGTTTGTAGAATTCAAAGCACCAGTTGAGAAAGAAACAAGAAAGAAGGTGAAGGCTCTTAGGAGCGTTAATGGAGGTGAATATGTGTCGAATGAGTTTAAACATTTCTATGCAAAAGAAGGCATTTTATGAGATTTTATAGCACCCCACAACCCACAGTAAAATGTGTTATAAACATTTTTGTGCCTTACAGCATGAAGCATGAAATGTCAATAATCTGAGGGATCCAAAGTCCCTAAACATGTTGTTCCTACCCCTAGAGGAACAAGGTCAGCAAACCACAGCACTAAATATCAGTTCTCCGCCTGAAAACACTCAAAAACAAGCTAATTCTGGATCATGTCAACTGCTCCACTGAGCATCTGCGCTAAATGTCAACTGCTCCACTCTGTACCTGCGCTGAATGTCAAAAGCAATGAAGGCTACCTGCGCTGGGCGAGTTTGGCCAAGTGGCACAGTCATTCCTCAATGTGTCAAATGCCCAGGAAGCTTCCAAAATGACACTTGGATCAGGGAATTCGCCTTGTGATGAGTAAGAGGGTCTAGATCTCCAAGTGGAAGCAAGAACCTCCAAGTGGACTCAAGAACTGAAGAATAACTGAAGTGGGAGAGGACACTAGTCAGCTCCATGCCAAGCTCAAGCTGACTCATCCTTTCTCCAAAACTCCTATATATAGAGCTCTCTCATGAGGTCTAAGAAGGCGGGAATATTGTGAATGTAAGGAAGTGCTATTGGTTTGAGTATAGAACTATTGGGTGATTTGCTTGAAGGAGGTGAAGAGGAGATTTCTTTCTGCTGGGAGGTGTTGCTGGATTGGGCCTCTTATGGTTGTAACACTCTTAGAACTTTACTTCTTCCATTAATAAAGCATTTGAGGTTCTTCTATATGCATGTGTCTCAATGGCGTATTGATACTTGTATATTTGATTTATTCTAATCCTTGAATCAATTATGAATGTATGGTTCTTGTAGTTTCTCCCTCTTGTTATTTTGCAGGATCTTGGTGTAGCTGGGCCAGTGAAAGAGCAAGGAGCTGGGAGCAAGCAGCAAAGAGGGAAGATTGGATCAATCATTAGCGGAAGATAACGGTTAGTGGATCTCTTTCTCCTCTCTCTTACATCTCATAAAGAAGTAATCTCGAATAGCTTTGCTTTCGGTTGTTGCTGAGGTACTATCACCCTTAGAGTGGGATAGGGTCATTCCGTATTGGATACTTTTCCCAACAACAAATTGGCGACTCCGCTGGGGATCGTATCTTGTTGGTTGTTTGTGTTTTTGCTATTCATTTCATAAACACAGGGAGTACCGAATCGAACTGCATTTGGATCTTTCAAATGCAAAGTAGAGGGCAGCTACTCTAGCTCAGTTTCTGGGCAAGTTTATGATTTGAAGAGCTGATCCACAAGGACTCTAATAAGCTCTTAGTGATAGCTTTTCATCCTCCTTTTCATCCCTTAGTGTGTACTTGACTGATAGCTTCTGATTTGGCCAAAAATTGTGAATTTTTTAGCAATCTGTGACCCGGAAACCAAGAGAAACGAAAGTTTCGTTCTTCAGTGCAGGCTGTGTGAAGGCTGTCTGCATTTCAGCGCAGTTCCCGAAGGGGCTACCTGCACTGAAGGTCAAACTGCCTGTGTCCCACCTGCGCTGAACCAGTCTTGCCTTGTGCTACTGGGGTTTCCTGCTGTTTCTTGCCCTGTTTTCACCCTTGTTTTTGCAGCCTGTTACCAGTCAATGTGCCTATCTGAAACCAACTTTCCTTGCCACTATTCCACCTCGGTTGTATAAAGAAACTGTATTTGTTCTTTGTGTATTTCTTGTGTCATTTGCAGTTTCCCACAACGAAAATGAACTAGTCTTGCTGTGGCCTCTTAGATCTAGACCTGTGATAAAGTGTCGTTTTGATCTTAAGAGTTAGTTTGTTTGCTGTTCATAGCTGATTGAGCTTTCGCTTTCGTCATATGGTTTGAATTTATATATTTCTAGTGTCGAAACAAGTAAATCTTAAGGTGTCTTTTGATTTTGGACAAGCTTGTTTGCTTTCACTTGAAATTGAATTCGAAATTATACAACAGCTTTCTTTTTGTATTGCACCAACATTAAGAAAGAGAAAAGAAATACTTGCATTGTGCATGTGCATTATGACAGTTTGCATGTTGATTTAGGAAAAAGTGCATTAGTGTGTGCTCTATGATCTGTGTGAAAAGATGTTGTCTTTCTTTTCCCTCAGTAGTTAAGATTTTCAAAGTTGAAAGATTGAAAAGCTTGCTTATCATCTTAGACTGCATTTAGGAGTGTTACTATACATCTCGTGGTGATCCATAAAGGAAAACTGCTAAACAAGATCAACCTTAAAATAAATTGAATTTACATAACAACGCATTGAAACATAACGCAAACACATAGAGGTCTAAGCTAGAGACGTGTTCCGGCGTCGTTAAACGTGATTTCTTAGCGTTGAGTGGTTGGGTGATTCCTCCACGGTGAAGCGATAAGTATCAATACGGACTTGTGCTCCCACGTACCGTCGCGTATATATTGGGAGACCCCTATAGGAACAAAGCCTTTATCCATAGGAAACCGTGTTGGCCGCCCTACTGATCGCAATGCAGTGAACACAGCATTCACGAAGATCGACCACTCGTACCGTAAAACGTATTCTGTGGTTTTGCGAAAAGTTTGGCACACCCTCTGCCTAGAACTCCAGAGCAGTTTCTTTTGGCCTTTTTCAAACTCTATAACTGAAAAAGTCCATCTGAGCATTTGTCACTTCGGGCTCGTTAAAACATCGAAGGAGACTAGAGTCATCTTTAGGTTTTTCTCGACTCTTAAAAAGTGAAAAAGCAAGTTGTGTCTAAAGCGTCGTTATAAAATTTATTTTAAACGGAACATAATCACCTCCTATTCCTACGTTGATCTTTAGGTTGAGAACATGGAACGCCCCAACCAAGGAATTCCACATGATGGAAATCCTAGTCCTTTCTCCTCTTGGGGAGAAGTTGGTGCGCCCCACATGGCCACATTGTCGCTTCCAGGACTGACAATTGGCCTGCCTATTTGGCTATTCTCAACCAATGTAGTTCAGACCACCATGGTTCCTGAACAGTCGAGTCAACAGTTAGATGAGTCTAGAGCTGCCCACCAGCCTTCAACTTCCTATAACTCTTCCTCCGATCCTTCATCTTCGCAAGGTAGAGCCGTCAAAAGCCAAGCTCCCATGAAGAAGAAGGAGAAGGAGAGAGAGAAGAAGAAGAAGGAGCCTAAGGCGACTGGGGGCAAGCAAAAGACATCTGACAGAAATCCACACACAGCACAGACCGGGCCCAAATCGCCATGTGTCATATGTAGAGGAGACCACTTCCATAGAGATTGTCCCTGTATTCCCCGGATACTAAGGGACTGGTCCCCTCGTTTGCACAATTCGGGAGCATCAACCTCTGATAGCCATGTTGAATGCTTACCGTCAACCAGCGAAAGTGAAGGTTCAAGACAAAGAGGGGGAGAAAGACCCCCCTGCAAACTGTGTAAAGGCGATCACGCCATCCACCGTTGTCCCTTCTTAGACGAAGCGAAGAGAGTTTTGGAAGATCGCCCAGTTTCACCGTTGAGACTTCCTCCTGGATACAAAAAACTCGTGCCAAGTCCTTCGTTGGTTGAAAATACAGCTGGCCCGCTCAAGTGGTCAGCTGAAGCGTCAGTCATTGAAAATGAACCTACTGAATCCAGACCAGACGAAAGTCTAAAGGTCGATACGACAGTTGACCCGATTCTTCCTTCAGAGGTTTCATCCTCAAATGACACCGTCACTGAAGATTCATCTTCAAATGACACCCTCA
Source organism: Pinus tabuliformis (assembly GCA_031772625.1). Taxonomy (NCBI): domain Eukaryota; kingdom Viridiplantae; phylum Streptophyta; class Pinopsida; order Pinales; family Pinaceae; genus Pinus; species Pinus tabuliformis. The sequence continues at coordinate 278,309,225 of CM062810.1, read as the reverse complement.
CTGAAGAGAATAAGGATGACACCATCCAGATTCTTTTCATCAACACAGACTCTGATGAGCATCAGGGCAATGCGCCCATTCCTTTATCGCAGGAAGGAACATCGTCAGGGTCATATCCGGCCGTATATTCGGTCCCACCGCCAAGCAACCTGGTTGTGTCCTTTGATTGGAACCAACTAGGCAGACCCCGGTTGCCAGCCAGTATACCATTCAAAATCATAGTCCAAATCTACAGAATGGTAATGGCTGGAACTATCATTGATGAAGGGGCATCTGTGAGTATCCTTTCCTCTATTGCTTGGAAAGCACTGGGTTCCCCGGAGCTTTTGCCTGAGATAAGAAATCTCTCGGGTTTTGATAAAGGAACCAGTCGACCATTAGGGATCCTCCCCAATGTACCTGTTACATTGAAAGGGAAGACCGTTCAAATGAACGTGATGGTCGTTCAAGGACCCTTGGATTATAACCTACTCCTTGGACGAGACTATATATATTGCATGGGAGCTATAGTCTCCTCACTCTTTAGAGTAATGTGTTTTCCACACGGAGGAAGAATGGTCAAGCTCGTAGACCAACTTTCATTTCTGGGATCACGCATCGCAAATAGTCACATACCAACCCTCAATGGTCTATTCACTCAAGAAATGTCTCCACCCCCAGTCCTCCTTCCCGATGAGTGCGAGTGATTTGGAAAGATGGGACTGGAACCCAGGGGGTATGCATCCTGGTCTGCTTCGGGCAGAGGAAACCTTGGGTATAAGGTAGAATTTCCGCGAAAGAATATGACTAGTCCGTACCCCGTCCGTGGATGGAAGAGGGGTTGTTCTAGAACAAGATTCTTTTGTCAAGGTTACTTGAATGACAAAGGTCATTCACCATTGTCTACTTCGGTAGACAGTGCCGAGGAAATGTTTTCGTTTGATGGTGTTAACAAAACAATCTTTGGGTAACCAGAAAGAGGCAAGCCTCACCCTTTAAAACAAATGTTTTATCGGATAAGTAGGGGCAGCCTTGAAATTGTACTTTATACCTGGGGGCATGCAAACCTTTTGGAGTGCAAGCTAAGAGCGGTTATTTATCTGTTTTTTGGATTAGCCATTTCCGAACTTGCATAAAGAAAGGAGGAGAAGGAGCATAGCTTATGTGAGGTGCGAGCTCTATAAAAAATGGAATCTTGCAGGAGACATTCTTATCTTATGACTGGTATTATCGAGCAGTTTTACCGCGGAATTTATGCTCGTTAAAAAATAGAAAAGCGAAGATCCGAGCAGTTTTAGCACATAGTTCATGCTCGTTAAAAAATAAACATAAGATTGAGCAAGAGTTTCCTCCAGAGTTTAAGCTCATTAAAAAATGAACCTATTCCGGTAAATAACCATTGTGATTGTAAAATTATTAGCCATAAAAAGCCTTGGTCGTGTTTGCACCTACCACCTCCATTTCATTTGGCCGATCGTTCACCCCCATATGATTGTTTACCCATTTTCAGGAACAGCTGCGAAGAGTGATTTCACTTAGCCATCCTTGTGACACTGCCGTGATTGGAAAATTCCAACCTATACCTGGAATCTGCTGCTATCCCTGTTTATCACTCGTTCCTCAAAAGATGAGTCTTCTTTGAGCTCTTTTCTCCTAACTCGTAAAATATGAAAAGTTTGCCGAGTTTTGGCCTTCCAGCTCGTTAAAGTGACCGGAAGAGCTATCCCTCCTTTAGATTTTAATATTTTTGGACCTGAGGGATTATTACACAAAAAGGTCGAGCGCTTGTTTTATTCGGCTCGTTAAAGTTATTGAAAACTCATCCCTTCTGTATTGTTTTATACTTTTTCGGACTTAAGGGATTAGATGACGAAAAAGGAATTTTGGAGTTAACTTTCTGTACCTTTTCAGACTCTCTAAAAATGAAAAGGACCGAGTTTTCCTTGTCGTTAGACTCGTTAAAATGATTAAATAGCGACAAACTTGTCTTTAGACGAGAACGAGTTTCCCTATCGCTAGGCTCGTTAAAACATAGCGATGGGCTTGCCCGAAGGGCAGGTTATAGAACAAGCATATGTTATCCTCCTCAAGCTTGACAAAAATAAAGAGGTACTGGTCAGAAATGACTGGGGAAAAATTGGGAGAACCTCAAAGCTTTAATGGTAGCAAGTCGCTCTTGAACATGACACTTTGTCCTCCGTATCACATCGGGTTGGGTTGTTTCATTCACCGGTCTCATCACCATGGTCCTCGCCAAACCATCCACATTTGGGGTAATGCTACCGATCCATCACATCAGTGTCGTTATATGTTCAAGAGATGTTGTTCAGAAAGATTCAACCGTGTCCCATCCACTGCCATACATTATCCTTCATCCACCCATGATCGCCACCCTGAATCATATCTCACAGATTGTTTTCACCTCCACTAAAATCATTAGCTCCGTTCCGTGTCACTAATGTGGGATTCATTAAGGCCCTCCTTTAACAGATCGCTTCTTGTCGACTTCAGCTCATTATCCAAGAAGTTGATCTAGGAACACCCCCCTCAGTACTTTGAAGCTTGCATGCCTCAATGGCAAGTTTCTCACTACCGGCGACAGGTATACATCAATGACCTTCGACCGGAAGATTTTGCGTGGTGTTCGACGCCAAGTCCTTTATTCACACCACGTGAATTGTACTGCAGTATCTTGAGGGTCATTGTCATTATTGGTGATTCCTCTCGCGCTTGTTAACGGTTTTCATTATTGACCGGTAATCAAGCGATGTCTTTCCATGTTCGACTTCAGCGCAATTCTCACATGGATCGACTTGTACTTAGAGTGAAGATCGAACGAGTTTGAAGACCCCGGATCTAGTTTCATCCATCCGGGCTGCGATATATATTCAAGAAATATAAAAGCATTTGATATGTACATCATTGCAGCAGATGATCATCCTACTCAAAGGATGATAATTTCAGCAGAGAATTATCAGTCTACCATCAGACGGTCGTCTGTTATATGTACCAAAATGAATTTATAAAGTTGAGCATGGGAATGCCCGCCTCAGCTAGATCATGAAAGCAGAATGAAAAATAATGTATTGTATTGTATTTTATTACAGGGCACCTCTCAGCGATTGAATGAACTTCGGATCCTCCTGATAAAGCATTTCACCCGATAAACGACCTCATACTTTAGGGGGCAACTGTTATAGACATTTTTGTGCCTTACAGCATGAAGCATGAAATGTCAATAATTTGAGGGATCCAAAGTCCCTAAACATGTTGTTCCTACCCCTAGAGGAACAAGGTCAGCAAACCACAGCACTAAATATTAGTTCTCCGCCTGAAAACACTCAAAAACAAGCTAATTCTGGATCATGTCAACTGCTCCATTGAGCATCTGCGCTAAATGTCAACTGCTCCACTCTGTACCTGCGCTGAATGTCAAAAGCAATGAAGGCTACCTGCGCTAGGCGAGTTTGGCCAAGTGGCACAGTCATTCCTCAATGTGTCAAATGCCCAGGAAGCTTCCAAAATGACACTTGGATCAGGGAATTCGCCTTGTGATGAGTAAGAGGGTCTAGATCTCCAAGTGGAAGCAAGAACCTCCAAGTGGACTCAAGAACTGAAGAATAACTGAAGTGGGAGAGGACACTAGTCAGCTCCATGCCAAGCTCAAGCTGACTCATCCTTTCTCCAAAACTCCTATATATAGAGCTCTCTCATGAGGTCTAAGAAGGCGGGAATCTTGTGAATGTAAGGAAGTGTTGTTGGTTTGAGTATAGAACTATTGGGTGATTTGCTTGAAGGAGGTGAAGAGGAGATTTCTTTCTGTTGGGAGGTGTTGCTGGATTGGGCCTCTTATGGTTGTAACACTCTCAGAACTTTACTTCTTCCATTAATAAAGCATTTGAGGTTCTTCTATATGCATGTGTCTCAATGGCGTATTGATACTTGTATATTTGATTTATTCTAATCCTTGAATCAATTATGAATGTATGGTTCTTGTAGTTTCTCCCTCTTGTTATTTTGTAGGATCTTGGTGTAGCTGGGCTAGTGAAAGAGCAAGGAGCTGGGAGCAAGCAGCAAAGAGGGAAGATTGGATCAATCATTAGCGGAAGATAACGGTTAGTGGATCTCTTTCTCCTCTCTCTTACATCTCATAAAGAATTAATCTCGAATAGCTTTGCTTTCGGTTGTTGCTGAGGTACTATCACCCTTAGAGTGGGATAGGGTCATTCCATATTGGATACTTTTCCCAACAACAGAATGGGGTGGCTAAGAGGAAGAATCGTAGCATTATGGGATTAGCAAGGGCGATGTTGCATGACCAAAGCCTACCTCTGCACTTGTGGGCTGAAGCATGCAACACGGTGATATATTTGCAGAACACGAGTCCTCATTAGATTCTTGGCATGATTACATCAAAGGAGGCTTTCTATGGGAGAAAGTTGGAAGTGTTACACTTCAGGATTTTTGGAGTCTTTATTTACTACCATGTCTCCAAAGAATCAAGGAAGAAGCTAGAGTTGAAAACAGAATTTGGAGTATTTGTGTATTACACACAAACTCCCCACAACCACCGTGATTACTTTCCATCCCTCGGAATGAAAGTTGTGCAAAGGGTTGTTAAATTTGATGAAGACAAAGTCATGTGGTGCTCTCTTGAGAGGCAGCCTTAGATCCCACCAGAGGAGGAGCTTTTAGATCCAATAAAGGATCCTCAGGATGTTGTGGAGCATCCACAAGTCGAGTAGCAGAGAATGGAGATATCCACTCAAGCAAAACCAACCATAGAAGAAAGGAAAAGGACAAGGGAAGTTAAGGGACTTGTACAGGATGCGAGGGATAATGTGGTTGCTCCTTCAAATTAGCGCAGGCAGAGAAGGTCACCAGATAGGTACACTGGCTACATGGCTCTAATAACTGAGCTAGTAGAGACTAAGCCATCCTCTTTCTACAAATAAATAGAGAAACCTATATGGGTTGATGAAATGGTGCAGGAGTATGAATCCATTGTAAACAACAGTGTTTGGGAAGTGGTCCCAAGACCAGTAGACAAATCAGTTGTGGGTTAGATATGGATCTTCAAGGTGAAGCATGCAGCAGATGAAAGCATAGAAAAGTACAAGGCCATATTTGTGGCCAAGGGATACTCTCAAGTTGAGGGGATTGACTATGAGGGGACCTTTTCTCTCGTAGAAAGGTACTCATCCATCAGATCAGTCATTGCTCTAGTTTCATAGATGGGGTGTAAGATCCACCAGATGGATGTGAAAACAATGTTCCTCAATGGATTTATTGAGGAAGAGGTGTATATCGAGCAACTAGAAGGCTTCAAGACTTTTGATCAAGAGTCTCATGTGTGCAAACTCAAGCGAGCATTGTATGGTCTCAAGCAAGCACCGCATGCTTGGAACACCAAGATCGATAGTTATCTCACTGGTTTTAGCTTCACCAAAAGTGAAGTGAATGCAAACCTCTATCACATTTTGGTAGAAGGTAAATCTTTTATTATTGTCTTATATGTTGATGACTTGATTTTGACCAGTTATGAGCAGATGGTCATATCTTGCAAGGAGGAGCTTGCAAGAGAGTTTGAGATGAAGGACATGGGTCTCATGCACCACTTCCTGAGATTGAAGTATGGAAAGGCGATGGGGAATTGTTTGTCTCTCAGGGAAAGTATATCAACGAGATACTTGAGAAGTTGTACATGGATAGGTGCAAACCCATGGAGACTCCTCTAGCAACCAACTGGAGAAATAAGATGCCACTTTAGGTGAGGAAGTGGATGCTAGCATTTACCAAAATTTGGTGGGTTCACTCATGTATCTTGTGACGCACGACCAGATATGTGTTATGAAGTCAGCCATCTGAGCCAAGCTATGGTTAGGCTAGCCAAATTATTTTGGAGGGCAGCTAATCATGTTCTATTGTACCTTAGAGGCACTACCCAACATGGACTATGGTACAGATGGACAAAGGGAGTGAAGTTGAGTGGGTTCACAAATGCATATTGGTCGGGGATTCCATTAGTTGGAAAGAGTACATCAGGTGGAATTTTCATTGTTGGGTCCGCAACGGTTTCTTGGTATAGCAGAAAGCAAAGATTTGTGGCACTGAACTCAGCAGAAGCAAAATACATGGTTGCAATTCAAGCAGCATGTGAGGTGATATCGATGAGAAAGATACTTGTTTGGTTGTTTGCTCAGATGATGCATCCAACTGTGATTTACCGTGATAATCATAGTTGCATCAAACTCTATGAAAATCCTATTTTTCACGCTCAATCCAAGCATATTGATATCTAGTATCACCATTTACAAGATTGTGTGCAGAGGCAGATTATGTTGTTGTTGTACATTCCAACAGAGGAACAAGATGTTGATATTTTGACAAAGGCCTTCTCAAGAGGGAAGTTTGAGTTCCGTAGGTACAGGATAGGGGTGGTTGATAATCCCTTTCTTCCTGAGAAGGAGTGCTAAAAATGCAGCATGAAAATATCAATTTGACTTTGCCTTGGTCAAACTAGAGAAAATTTGAATTTATATTTCAGAAGAAATCTTAGAGGTAGTTTACTAAGGTGACATGGAACTTTTCACTCAATTATCTCAGTTAATTCGAGTTTGGGAAGCTTGATTTTAGTTCAGTATGATTGATTTCTAATCTGTATCAATCTGTTTCAGTGAATTTTAGTTATTGTTAGTTAAACTAGTTCTAACTGTTAGAAGAACTAGTGGAGGTCAAGTTGTGGAAGTGGAACTTCAACCACACCTAGTTATCAACTAGTTAACTGACCAGTCAGCCAAAAATGATTGTTGCATGCAGAGAATTTAAGTTACCCAGTTAGATGGAGATTCCAAGGCAGTGTCCTATCATTTGTAGACTATTCCCATGTGTACATGTGGTGCATGAAATCAAGCGAAGGACGTAGAGGAATTGCGCAATTCAATAGAGGGAATTTCCTAAATAATAGGGGATAATTTCCTCAAGGAACAACACAAGTAAATAGGAGCTTGGATGGCTTCAAAATTGTGTAAGTGTTGGCCAGAATTAGTCAGTCAAGCAAAGGGATAGACTATACACTTGCAAGGTGTGCTCAGGCTTGAGAAAGCATATGTATTTCATATTTATTCTCCGATTAATGCAATACATATAGGAAGGGGTTTTGAGTAGTTTTTTTGCCTTACATGAATCTATGTGCATGTGTTATGTTTCCTTTTCCAAGTCTATGATTTGTGTTCTAGATGGTGAATTAGCTTCCGCAGATCAGTAGAGTAGCTTCGAGTCTTGTGATTTAGTAAGTTTCATGAGCAGTTTTGAATATACACATTAATTTCTACATATTTCTCCAGTTGTGAAACCTCTAACAGTTACTTGAAGTGAGACTTCTTTGAGCCACATTATCCTGAAAGACTAACTGAGGCTAAAAAGGTTCTCCAAATAGAATCGTACTTTCTAACATAATTGAAAATTTTGCATGTTCGGATTCCTTTGCTTTGGGAAATTCGAGATGTCCCAATTTATTCTAAAGTAGTTAAGCAATTATGTGGCAAAAATCTAGGTAGAAAACCTAGGGACCCTTCTACTGTGCATGCCATTGATAAATTATCTGATTTTATTTTAGGAAATGATGTGCCTACTAAACATGAGGACCCCGGGAACCCCATTATAACAATTCACATTGGTGGAACAACCCTTCCTAATACTTTGATTGCTTTAGGGGCTTCCATAAATATAATAACTAAGGAAGTAGAGCCCTTGATTTCCCTCTGCTCTCTCCCAGGACCTTAAACCTCCTAGCCCCCTTCTCGCCCTCATCCCCATCGTTTGACCCCGCACCTCCTGTGGACCACCTCTTCCCAGTAAATCCTTCCTCCTCCCTGGGCCTCAACATTCCAATGGAACCAGCACCTCAGCCCTAGAGTCATGACCCCCCAGTGGCTCCGTAGCGGTGATCTCTTCGACCCCTCCATCCAGATTCTTTGAAACCCCTGTCATCAGGGTAAGGACTGCGGATCAGAAAACTCAGCAGGAGAATCTTAGTCCTATGGACCCATTGCAGGACCACCCAACAGCACCGAGAATAGGGAAAAGAAAAACCAGTGCTTCAAGGCCTCCAAAAAGGACTTCACCATCAAATTTGGGGAAGGACTCACCATGGGAGTAGAAAACATGGCAGGCAAAGTTCTGGTGGGAAGGGTTTGAGGGAGAACCTATTCAGCGAAGCATCTTGGGCTATGGGTTAAAGAGATTTGGGGGAAATATTTAAGGAGCTACCTGAGGTGCAGATCCTACCCCGAGGATCATTCGCGCTCCACTTCGCTCTAGAAGAATACACAAATATGGCGCTCGCCAGGTATTGGCACATAGAAATGGCCCCGGTCCTGCTAAAGTGATGGAGCCCTCTCTTCGATCCAGAAAGAGAGCAGATTGGAGCTGGCCCCCTTTGGGTAAGATTGTCGGGATTTCCCCTTCAATACTGGTCTGAAGAGGTATTTGTATGCATTGGGAACACTCTGGGCACATACCTGGACTATGATAAATCCTTCATTCAGTCAAAGAACCGCACTCTAGCCCGCATCCTGGTACACCTGGATACTCGGGAAGGCTTGGAGGAGAAAATAACTCTACAGTGGCGGAACTTTATGAGGATTCAAATCCTAGATTATGAGGGTGTGTCGTTTAGGTGTCATCGTTGTCACAAAGTCGGGCATCTTTTCAAAGAATTCCCCCTGGTTCAAAAGGCTCCCAACTCTCCAGTGGGAACAGATGGAGGGATGGACAAGACTACTACAACCACCCCTGAGAAGACTCCACCAGTAGCATTCCCTTCGTTCGGAAAGGATACCTCAGCTCAGCAGTCGCATCAAGCTCCTGTCAACCCCCCTCATCCACCATCATCACCAATGACTCGATCTAGGGCAGCAGCAGAGGCTGCACGCACCTCGGGTAATCCTCCTCTATCTCACCCTATTTTTTCTTCTACTATTGCATGTTCTGCACTCCATCTGCACAATGCATCAGTATTAGATCAAACTTCCATCCTCCCTCCCATCCCCTGCCCCCTGATCTCCCATCATCCTATTTTCTCTACAACCTCCCCTTCTTTCCCTCTGGAAGCCTCCTCTAGTCCTCCCCCCCCCATCCTCTACATCATCTGACCCCCCCCCCCCCCACTCATACAATCTGCGGCCCCGCTCCCTCTCATCTGAATCCTCCCCTCCCCACTATGGATTTGGCCTAACCACCCCTTCTCTACCCCTCAAACCCCCTCGCAACCGAAAATCCTTCCTCTCGAAATCCATCCTACAGGCAGGGGTTGAGGTGGTCTCTGGAAGACAAACATCCTTGGACCGAGTTCTTAGAGCATTGAACACCCATGATCAGTTACCTCCATGAAGTGGCTATCTTTCAATTGTAGGGGCATGGCTAGCTCGCCCAAAAAACTAGCCCTCTGTAGACTTTTTGAATTTGAGCCTGTTGACATCATATTCCTACAAGAAACCCTAGGTGAGGCAGATCACATTACCCATATCCTGGGATCTCTGAAACCTGGCTGGACTTTCCTCTCCCTAGATGCAACCGGGAGATCTGGCGGTTTGGCTCTGGGATATAACCCTCGCTCCATCAACCTTAAATCTACCTAGGGAGGGGTGGGTTTCATTGGGATAGATGTGTTCTCTACTGACCTTGGTATGGACCTTCGAGTCATCAATGTATATGGGCCCTGCCAAGGGAGAGAGGCCTTCTGGAATCGACTCTTAAACCTCTCCATCACCTCACTGGAAAACCTCATCATTGGTGGAGATCTAAATTTTTCCATTGGATATGGCGAGTCCTGGGGCTCTTCTGCACAGGTTGACCCACTCTCTGATACCATGGAAGCACTTTTGGAACTGGCCCAATTGACTGATATCCCCATGATTAAACCATTGCCCACATGGAGAAACAGGCGAGTTGGGGAGGCAGCTTTAGCCAGAAGACTGGACAGATTTCTAATCAAGACCCCACTGTTACAGAAATTATCCCTCTACAGACAATGGGTCAGCTCTGGAGGTATCTTAGATCACTCCCCTATCTTCTTGGAAATCACAGGTCCTCCAAAAAATCCCAAAGCACCATTCAAATTCAACTCGACCTGGCTACAGACACGACCTATTCCAAATTAATCACTGATTTTTGGCTGGCAAACCCTCCCACAAGGGGACGCACCCTAGCTGAAGGATTCTGCTACAACCTCTCTCAGCTCAAGAGATTATCTATACAATGGGCAAAGGAAAAAACCCTAAAGGATGACAACACCCTCGCCACAGTCGAGTCATCATTGGCTGTTCTACTGGATGACCAGAATAGGGGCTTCATATCTGCAGAAGCAAAGACCCACCTTATTGAATTGGAAAATCAACGATCCAAAATCCTGAAGGAAAGGGAGGAGTCATGGCACCTCAAGAGCAGAGTGACCTAGCTAAAAGCTGGAGATGAGAATACAAAGTTCTTTCAGAATTATGCCAAGGGGCGAAAAGTCTCAAACACTATCTGGAATATGCCCACGCATGATGGAGGTATTGCTAATACATTCAGCCATCTTTCACATCTAGGAAACTCTCACTTCCAACAACTCTACAAAGCACCACCAGCTACAAATCTTACAGAAATAATTCATTTGGTAGGACATTTCCCCAGTTTTGTCGATTTGGACATAGCAGAAGAATTAACTACCCCAATGACTTGCAGAAACCTATTCACTTCATCATCATCCTCAAAAACTTTCCAATGCTGGACATTATCAGGCAATGATGGTCTATATTTCATTTGAACTTCATAAACTAGTCTGGGAGGCATGGGAGGGATAAACATGCTAGCAGACACAGCAAGGGAATCAACAAGCTGATTTTTGGCTCTAGGGATGTATGAGATACAAAAATTATCAAAAGAATTTTTGAGTCTCCATACCTCATCTCTATATGCTTTCAGCGTTGGGTGCTTTGCTTGAAATGTTTTATTTACTTGCTGAATGATAATATCAGCATCTCCAAACACCCTTATGTTTCTAATTCCTCTGTATTTAGCTGCGTTAAAGCCCAATATCAGAGCCTCATACTCTGCTATATTATTGGTGACTTGGAAAGCCAGCTTAAAAGATAGATGTGTGCTTTCTTGTTCTGGAGATATCAGCACCACCCCTGCTCCTACAGTCTCCCTTGAACATGCTCCATCGAAGAACATTTCCCAAACCTTACTTCCTTGCTCTCCCTCGGCCTGATTCACTGGTTCCTTGATCTGCATTGAGGCCTTCTGGGATTCCTCAATTTGGAGAATACATGCTCCAAAATCAGTGTCCACAGCATAAATGGGATGATTTGAAGAGTTCTTCTAATCACTGATGATGTAGGCCGGCTATGCTTCTCTATACAATCTCTTGCTTTCTCCTCCAAAAACTAGGACAGTGGCATAAGATAAATCATTTTGTAATGTCCCGCCTAGTCTCTTAATCCAGCCTCTGGACAGCAGCATGCCAAACTTGGAAGGGACATTTGCTACCACAATATCCATCATCATGTTCTTCATGGGTAGCTGAGTTAGGGTAACAGCTAGGTCTTTGATAAATTCGAGGCATTTTACCTTTCTTGAATCAAATGAGAATAAGTCATGATATGGTCTAGTGATATCAAGGCCTAACTCTTCCATGATAGCTTTAGGCATCAAATTATGGCTGGCCCCTGTGTCTAGCAGGCAATTGTGGAGGGTTTTTTCATGAATGGTCAAGGAGACATAAAATGATGGATAATTATCATCAGCAGGTTCAGTCATTGGGCTAAGCACAACTGCAGGCTTATCATCTTGCAAATTGACATAGTTAGTGGAGGCTTGTGAGGCTTTCAGCTCAAGATCATCAAGGATCGGCTTTCTAAAAACTTCACTCTTTGCAAGTTCTATCAAAGGCACGGATATTTTTAACTTCTGGACTTTTGATTCAAAGCTGAAAGGGGAAAGAGACTTATCAAGACCTCTTACCTCTGGAGCTGGTGCTTTGAGGATGACAAGATCAGCTGCTGGTCTTTTCTGTCTGCATAACAGCCTCTTACATTGTTTACTTTTGACCTCAGATTATATCTTTGTTTTTCATCAGTCTGCATAATAGCCTCTCTGTCCCACTCTTGACTGGTTTGGTCTTGGAGTAATGATTCTTCATAGGCAACCAATGTCAAAAAGGCAGCATTGCCTTTATCTTCCATGCAATAAATTTCATCCTCTTCTTCAAACTGCTTCTCCTCCATGACTACGTTTTGGAAAGGACCCTTAACTCTTTTTTCTTCATTCACTTCTTTACCCCTCTGAATGATTTGCAATTGTTCATTCACTCTTCTGAATGGATTTGGATTTCTTGGAGCAAATGTGTTTGGAAGCCTTGTCTTCCCAGAGTTCTGCTCAACTTTCAGCTTAGATATCTCAACAGCCAATGACTCTATCATTTTGGTCATTTTCTCTAATTTAGGCTCTAAAGGTGAAGCAGAGGAAGAAGAATCCTCACCTCTCTTCCTCCTTCTATCAACATGACTTTTGAGCTTTTCTGCAGCCATGATATTCGACTCCACCTCTAGAGTTGCATCTTGCATTTTAGCTAGAGTGGCACATCTTCTTTCTCTTAAAAGTAGGCAGAAATCAGAGTCAAAAGCATTGGCATAGGTGAGTTTGGCAGAGGTGGGGGTAGGCTTTACTTCAGCTGGTATCTTACTATACATATGGTTAAATCTTTTATTAAAATCAGGCAATGATTCCCCATTCTCCCTCTTTAGGTTTCCAAACTCTGTATGGTAATAGAGCAGGTCTTTTTTATCTCCCCAATGCTTCAAGAATACATCATCTAAGGCTTCAATGTCTGTTATGGACCTAGGGGGCAATTCTCTGAACCACTTTCTAGCCTCTCCATCAAGGCTCTGGACAAACACTCTCATCCACACATCATCTTCACTGATATCTAGGTTATCAGCATAACTATAAAAAGACTCAAGGTGTTCTTCAGCTGTTACTCCCTCTGTACCAGTGAACTTAGGCATATATTTCTAATACTCTCCTGCAAGCATGGCATTCAAAGGAACAGGCAAGACCAGGGGTCCATACCTAGCAGCTATGATTCTTTCCATCTTTGTGGGTGCCTGTTGGCCTACCATGACTAGGGTAGGTGGAAGGATACTGGCAGTTTGAACGGTAGGGAGCGGTGAAAAGGATGACAGAAACAAAGGAGTGTGAGGGACTATATGGGAGATTTTCTTTGGACTGAGATCCAAAGGGGAACTAGATGAACAAGGAGATTTATGAATCTCTGAGGGTATTTCTTCACTAACAATGCTAGGCTCTAAATCTTCAAACTATATATCCTCAGTTATAATCTTCTCTTGCAGAGATACATAAGATTTCTTAGGCTTACCTGATCCTGATGCTCCTTTCTGTGATGTTTTCCTTTGCTTAGCAATCTTCTCAGGGTCAGGAATTGGGTCAGCTGGTGATTTCTGAGGATTTCTCTGGGTATGCCTCACAAACTGAGCTAGAACTGTAATGTGGAGTCGCCACTAGGTTGGTTCTCCAATAGAGTCGCCAGATAGATGATTACAACCTGAAATGTGTCCAGACCTTGTCTATCATCAAAGCATGGAACTGTGTCATTCTCCCAAGGAAGCTAAGCTTCAATCTCCTCTCCCCGGCAACGGCGCCAATTAATGTTATCACCCCAAGAAACTCTCCTAGGTTGTACCTCGGAGATGCTCGGGAACATGTGAATTCAACTTAATGTTGCAAATGGATGAATGAAAGGAATGATGCTTGTTCAAGCCAGATAACCACTTCTACTTTGATTGACTCCAGACATGTGTGAACACCCCCAGACTACAAGGCTTTAGACCACCAATTACTCACAATTTAAGGATTGGGTGAATATGGAGAATACTGACCACACTAGCAGATGCACAAGACCATGTGACGACAGGCTGCAACTAGTAAAGAAGTCTGTAAATCTAATTCCCCAATACACAGACAAGATGACAGCTCTTTGGCATTAGGTGAAAAGAAACTTGAATAACTCATCCACTGATACATACAATACTTTAACACGAAGGTAGGATGACAACTCTTCTAATGCTAAATATCAAGAGCTCAAAAATACAGCATATCAGGCACAGCTTAGAACAGAAGGAGAATGAAAAGTGAGTAATTAACAGCAAAGGAATCTTGTATTAGCTGAAAATGAAGACGAGACACTGCAAGTATCAAAATAGTCATAGTCTCCAGAAGTTGAACCTTACATCAAAACTACAACCATCAACCTTAATTACATCTTGTTTCTGGGTATATATAGAGTTTCAATACAAAGGCACTCGGCCATTCTAAGTATAGAGGGGTCATAATTGACCACTAACTGCCTTAACTGCTTGATGGAGTTTCTGGTGCACTTTCTTGCTTTAGTGAACAAATCTGATCTTTTCCTGCACTCTGCTATCCTCTCAGGTAGCTGAAGTATCATATGGGATGAAGTCCCATAGCTGTTAAATGCATTTATCTGTTCATGCTCTGTCCTTTACCTCCTCGACCATACTATCTGTTAAATACGGTTGTTGAGGAGGAAATGCACCGGGTAATGGTAGACGGTTGTCCTCGTCCTTTGGATGCACGGAATAGTCAGGGTAAGTGGACTTCATAGAGAGTATACGAGTAGGACGGAGGAGGAAAATCAGTCGTCGGATCAAGAGGATAGACGGTGGGGACTATTAGGTTGTGGGTATCGGAAAAGCAAGGCGGCATGAATGTGAACCATTGGATCTCAGCGGGCAGATCCGATGGTCATCGAGCGATGGAGACCCAGGGACGTTAACAGGCGAGAATGGAGGATGAGAGGTAAGTGGTATTGCTTGCACCACCATTGGGGGTTGGGCAGTAAAGGTACAATGACGAGCGATACCACTCAGAGTGTGACGCGTGGCGGCAGGGAAAGGACGAAACCACTTTTCATCGCGTATTATTGTCCTGGCGATTTGAAGGCATGGGGAGAGCGACTGTCGTCCGATCGCGGCGGAGATGATCGGATGGCGGGGAAACAGTCGCGCAAGTTACTGCAACGGGAGCCGTTAGATCGGGGTGACGGAGATCAACGGTTGGGGCTACGGTGAAGATTTTATGGAGGCGCGTGGTCGTATGGGCGCGGGTTTTATAGGGTTTTGTGTGTTTAACGGTCGGGACCTGAAAAGGGGCTTTTATATGATTTTCGACGAAAAACACGGGGAATAGAGACAAAAGAAGGGTGAGAGAGGTAGAGGAGAAGGTGAGGGCAACCACTATAGGCTTTTCTTTGAGCACGACCAAGGACCAAGTTGGCCTCCAGCTTTAGAAAATCCAGATTATATAGCAGAGCTAACAAGTATTATCCTAAAGATCGATCTTGCAAAGGCTTTTGACCGAGTCAGTTAGCTTTATATAAAGATGATTCTTATACACCTGGGTTTCCCATCAGCATTCACGGATTGGATCATGTGCTGCATCACCTTGGCATCCTTCAATGTTTTCATAAATGGATCAGCCTCACATTTCTTTCATGCGGAATGGGGACTTCGACAAGGATTCCCTCTCTCCCCTTCTGTTCCTGATTGTGATGGAGGGACTCAGCAGGCTCATTGCAACTGCAAAAAGAGATGGTAGACTCAAAGGACTGAAAATGAGCGATCTCTGTTATCTCACTCACCTCCTTTTTGTCAATGATGTCCTTATCTTTCTTGATGGAAGCATCCGGGACTCCACCACTTTCCATGAAATCTTAACACTCTTTGCACATGCCAATGGCATGGTTACTAATCAAGCCAAGTCCACTATCACTCTGTCACATACCTCCCCTTAGGAAGACAGAGCTTCCCATCATTTCTTCCCTTATCAACTTCACCCTCTAGCAAATGGCCTAAAATATTTGGGGTTTTGGATCAAACCACATAGCTACCGGATTGCAGATTGGATCTGGTTGGTGATCAAAATAGAGAAGAGACTGAAAAATTGGAACCATAGATTCCTTTCCAGAGCCGGGCACCTTGTCCTCATCAAATCTGTTCTGGAAGCCACACCTGTGTACTGGATGTCGCTGGCCTGGATCCCTCAGGGAATTCTTACCCGTATCCAGAGGATATGTTGCAGATACCTCTGGAACGGACAAAAAGAAGGAAAAATATTTTCTTGGGTTAGTTGGAAAAAAATTTCTTTACCAAAAAAATGGGGCAGATGGGGATTCAAGGATCTGGTTGTCTTTGCACAAGCTTTAGCAGCAAAGATGGGTTGGACTCTCCTCACAGCACAGAATCTCTGGACCACTGTCACATACCACAAATATGTCTGGCCACAGCAACTCATGGATTGGGTCTGATTGCCAGTTTGGCTGCGTACTGGCATTTCTATTGTTTGGAAGGCAATTCTGCAAACTATGCCTTTTATCAGAGTTGGCCTGGCTTGGAGAATAAATGATGGCAATCAAGTGCGCATTGGTATGGATCCATGGATTGGGGGAGGCAACAGATATCAGCTCCCTCCTGACCTGATACACCACCTACATCAAAGGGACATCAAGGTGGTTGCACAGCTAGCAGACAGGGAACACTACACTTTATTCGAGCAAGCATGGTTGTCAGCCCACAATTTTGGCATCCCTATACAGTGGCATCAAACTTGGGAAGGATACTTAACTGCTCTGTCTGAGGCGCATGTTCGTATTAAAGAAGGACCAGACAAACTTGTTTGGACTCCAGCTGAACATGGCAAATACACCCCGAAAATTGGCTACCTCTCTCTCCTCTCAGATCGCAAACCAGTGGCAGTACAGGAATGGTGGCACCACCTATGGAAATTGAAAGCACCTCCTCAGGCCCGTCTGTTTATGTGGAGTGTGCTCAGCAATAAAACACCCACGGGAGATTTCCTCATTCACAGATCTATCTATGGGCCGCATTGGTGTGTTATGTGTAAACAGGACTCTAAAACAAATGAGCATTTGTTCCTACACTGTCCTACTATTGCTCAGTTGTGGCAATCGATTGCACAGTCTCTTTCCATACGGGAAAGGTGGCAGGGACCCACTATCTCACAAGTTTGGAACTCTTGGTTTGATGCGCACCATGGCACTAAAAAACTATGCTTACCCCTTCTCCTGTGCTGGACTATTTGGCTTACCCGAAATAATATTATATTCAATGAAGTTGTGGCTCACTGGCCTCTCATCATTACGAAGGCAGTGGTAGCTTACCATGAAATCCCGGAAGTCATCCATCCCCCCACTCGGCGTACTCTCTCCCCAGGACCGATTGACAAATCCTGCCCATGGTCTTTCTTCGATGGCGCAGCCCAAGCCCATGGTTGTGGAGGCGGTTTCATTTTGCATATATCAGAACAACACTCATACAAAGTCCAACTTGGTTTGGGGGAGGGGACAAACAACTTCGCTGAACTTATCACCCTCAGACACCTATTGCATTTTGCATTAGCTCATGACTGCACAACCATTCAGATTTTCAGGGATTCTAAAATCACTATAAACTAGTTCAACAATACAAATCATTGTCATGCTCATTCACTTAGAAATATTTTGGACGAAGTTGTCACCTTCAAAGCAAATTTTAACTCAATTTCATGTCAACATATTTACAGGGAATATAACGAAAGTGCTGACAGGATTTCCAAGGAGGCCACGATACTACCCCGAGGTCTGTGGATGATACAGGAACGGGATGATGCTGAAAAACACCAATACTATCACCGGCCATATATAGATCATGCATATCAGAGGGTGGACAAGCCCTACATTTCGATTTTATTTTGGGTTTTATTTATAAACCGCTATTATTTTGAAAATATTTATGTACATATATATATGGATCATCAGACTAAACACCTCTACGAGGTAATTTTTGTACATTTTTGAATTGCTACCTACAGGAAATGGCAACCACCATAACTTATCTATTGATATGTATCTAGAACTGGCCATGGGTCAACAATTATGCATACGCCTTGGGCATCTACTATATGTAATTTTTCTATATAATGAAATATTATGACTTTTCCTTTGGAAAAAAACCATACGCCTTGGGCATCTACTATATGTAATTTTTCTATATAATGAAAGATTATGACTTTTCCTTTGGAAATAAATAACTAAGGAAGCAGTGGAACTACTTGGGATTATCAATTTAAGACCAACTCCTATTGTTTTAGAGTTAGCAGATAGGTCTAAAATCTTACCTGAAGGGGTATTAGAATATATTATTATCTCAGTTGATTCTTGGCAATATCTAGTAGACTTCATGGTGCTTGAGCTCAAAACATGTTTAGGTGGACATCCTTTGATTTTAGGAATACCATGGTTAGCTACTATTGATGCTTATATAGGATGCAGATCTGGGTGTATGACTATTTCAGGTGGATATACTACTAAAAACCTTGTTCTATACCCTATTTCCAAGCCAAGTTTTGGACTTGAAAATCATAGTTTGAGTTGGAAGAAACTGATGCTCATCCAGTACTTACAACAAGTAAAGCCTTACAGCTTAAAAATGAGATTGAAGATGATGTTATCAGTAATTTTATTAATGACCATTTTGTTGTTACACCCTGTACATATCGATTGATTAATGTCATAATAGATAAATCTGGTGAGGAAGGAATTTCTAATGAGCCTATTACACATGACATACCTACCACTTCTGGTCTTAAAAGTGTACCTATAGAAATTAAGCCTGGAAAATCCCTTAACATTAATCCTAATTTATCTGTCGAACAAAGAGAAAAACTAGTGTTGTTACTTAGAAATAATAAGGAAGATTTTGCATGGGATTATAAAGACATGAAGGGTATCCATCCTACTTTATGTACTCATCATATTTATTTAAAGGAAGGATCCCTGCCTGTCGGACAAAACTCATCGTAGAATGAATCGGGATTTAAAAGGCATTGTGAAGGAAGAACTCCATAAAATTTTGGATGCAAATTTCATCTATCATATTTCTAACAATCAATGAGTATCTCCACTAGTCATTGTTCCTAAGAAAAATGGGAAGTGGAGAATCTATGTGGATTATAGGGAGCTAAATAAGGCCACTCAAAAGGACCATTTTCTATTACCTTTCATTGATCAAGTCCTAGACACTTTGTCCGGTAAGAAATTATTTTCTTTTCTGGATGGATTTAGTGGTTACAATCAAATTCAGATTGCCCCTAAAGATCAAGATAAAACTACCTTTACTTTCCCCTAGGGTACTTATGCTTATAGGGTCCTACCTTTTGGATTGTGCAATGCACCTGCAACCTTTCAACGGGTAGTATTGGGGATTTTTGTTGATATGGTTAATGATTGTTTATAAATATTTATGGATGATTTTACACCCTATGGGAGTGGATTTGATGAAGCCTTGAACAACCTTGAAAAAGTACTTGAGTGTTGCATTCAAACCCACCTCTATCTCAGCACTAAAAAATGCCATATGATGATGACTGAGGGTATTTTTCTAGGACATTATCTTTCTGCTATAGGTATTCAAGTGGATCCAACAAAGGTAGAGGTAATTTTAAAAGTTCCTACTCCTAAAACACAAAAATAGGTACGTAGTTTTTTAGGGAAAGCAGATTATTATAGGTGATTTATAGAGAATTTTGCTAAAATTGCATTGCCTTTATTTTCCTTATTGACAAAGGGCAAGGAGTTTGAATGGACTAATAAGCATAAAAACACTTTTGTAGAGCTAAAGAGGCGTGTAATAGTAGCTCATTTTTTGAGAGGACTAGATTGGAATTTGTCGTTCCACATCTCTACAGATGCTTCTGGTACAGCCATTGGAGTTGTTCTTGATCAGCAAGAAAGAAATTAACCATACGCCATATATTACATCAACAAGATTGGATTTTTCAAAGGTAAATTATACTATTACAGATAAGGAATTTCTTGTTTCTGTACATGTTATTAATAAATTTAGGCACTATACCACTGGTTACCAAAATTTTGTGCATAAATATGATTCGACTATTATATTTTTAATGAAAAAATCTATTACAAATGTTAGGGTTACTAGGTGGTTGTTGTTACTCCAAGAGTTTGATATTACTATCATAGATAAATCTGGAAAAGATAATGTTGTTGCAGACTTTCTTTCTAGGTTAGCTAATTCTACTAATGATCTACATGTTGAGGATTATTTTCCAGATGAATATCTATTTGCAATGTCCACTTATTCACTTTGGTATGCAGATATTTCTAATTATCTTGTTGTAGGAAATCTACCTCATCACCTTTCTCCTGGAGAAATAAAGAATATTGCACAACAGAGTGATACATATTTCTAGGTGGATGGAAACCTTTTTCACATTAGTTTTGATCAATATATTGGAAGGTGTGTGAGGGAGGATGAAATCCATGAGATCATCAAGGCCTTCCATGATGGACCGTGTGGAGGACATTTTGTAGATAATAGGACAGGTCATGGGTGCTGCAAATGGGCTAATTTTTGCCCACCATATTTCGAGATGCAAGGATGTATGTTCAAGGATGTGACAATTGCGAAAAAATGGGTCAACCGACATAATTAGATGAGATATTATTACAGCCCCAGCTGGTGGTGGAACCTTTTGATATATGGGCATTAGACTTTGTGGGTCCGATCAATCCCCCATCTCAGTATAAGGTTTACATTCTTGTTTGCACAAATTATTTTACCAATTGTGTAAAGTCCAAAGCACTTACTAGGGAAACTGATCATGTTGTTTCATATTTCTTATTTGAAGAATTGTTTGCTCGATATGGAGTGCCAAGGGAAATAGTAACAAATGGAGGAGCACAGTTTACCCCTTGTCTGACACAGGATCTTGTCATAAAATATGGATTTCATCATAGGATCGCCTCACCCTATCATCCTCACAAAAATGGGCAGCTGGAAAGTACTAATAAAGTACTTGAAGTTATTCTTACAAAAACTATGGCAGGAAATAGAAAAGATTGGGTGGAGAGACTTCCTGAGGTATTATGGGATTATAGGATGAGCTAGATAAATACCACATGTTTTTCCCCTTATGAATTGGTTTTTGGTAAGAATCCCATCTTCCCCATTGAATTTGAGATTAAAACATTTAGGATTACCTTGAAAGTAGATTTAAATTTGATTGCAGCTCAAGAGAATGGGTTGAAACAACTGAATGAGGTGGATGAAAGCGCTTGGTTTTTGTGCAGTGAAAAAATATTATTCAATACCAGCATGTTAAATGTCATCATAAGTTTATTAAAAATAATTTGTTTTAGAAGGGTTATTGGGCCTTACTCTATGATTCTAGGTTCAAGGATTTTAAGGGAAAGTTGCAAACCAGGTGGTTAGGTCCCTATGAGGTAGAAGCAATCTTTGACAACGGGACTGTAAAATTGACAACCATTGATAATTCTCAAGTATCTTTTCTAGTAAATGGACATCATCTCAGGTTGTATCATAAACCTACCTCTAAGGATTCATTTGTGAACGTTGTCTCAATTGCAAGTCCAGACCTTGAAGTTGTTGGGGCAAAGGAGGTTCCTCTTGTGCTACCAATTACTTAGTTTTTTTTCAATAAAAATAATAAAATAAATTAAAAAGAGAAAAAAAAGGAAAAAATAAAAATTGATGATACTAATAATATTAAGAAAAGAAAATTTTCAATGGTGAAAACCCCTTTGGGGCACTATTGGATGATTGTGATGATCGAAAACTAGCTTGCTGGCAGTCATCACCTTTTTATTTCTCTGTAACAACACTGTGACAATTCTTCCTAATCATTAATTTATTATTTTAAGTTTTTTTGTACATATTCGACTTGGGACTCATTTGGTTCATATAGTTTATCCTTGATTGATATTTTTCTATTACAGCCGAATTTATGACCAGATGTCAACTTTATTTATAGTTTGATATGGTTGTTACTTACATCACTGTTATAGTCAAAGACCTTTCTGGAGATCCATTTTTCTTGCTTCAGATTAACATTTGGTCTCAGAGTTAATAGAGTATCTGTTGTCACAGCATGGTGTTGAAAATGCAACAAGAAAGTCTCAATTTTGATTTTTTCCTTAATTAAAATTGAGAAAGTTTGAATTTCCATAGCAACAGACAACTTGGAGGAGTTAACTGAGGTGACATAGCACTTGTCACTCAGTTAAGAACAGACAATTCGAGTTAATGAGTTGAATTTCAATCTACATGAGTTGATTCCTAAAAAAAAGGAGTCTAGCACAATTAATTTGAGTTAGGGGCATGAAGTTTAGTTGAGTGCAGTAGGTTCCTAAATTTTAGGACCCTAGGTTGAATTAATTTTAGTTGTAGCAATTTAATTCAATTAAACTAGTTCTAATTGTTGGAGGAACTAGTGGAAGGTCAAGTTGTGGAAGTGGAACTTAAACCACACTCAGTAATCATCCAAATAACTAATCAATTAGCCTAAATTATCTCATGCAGGTAAGGAATTCAAATTTCTCAATTGTGGTGGAGTTTCCAAGGCAATGTACAATTAATTATATACTAGATTGAATGTATAGTTCATTGTATTGGTCAAGTGATCAATCCTAAGAACTGCGCAAGCTTTTTGGAGGAATTTCCTAATTAATAGGGGTCTAATTCCTCAAGGAACAGTGCAAGGAAATACGAACTTGGAGGCCTGAAAATTTGGCTAAGTATTGGTCAGGTTCAGTCAGTTAGACAAATGATATAAGATACAGGTGCAGGGTTTGCTCAAGCTTGAGTAAGAATATTATATTCATCCAGATTCTTTGATTAATGCAATACAGATAGTAAGGGGTTTCGAGTAGTTTATTTCCCCTAAATAAATCTGTGTATGTGTGATGTTTCATTTTGCATGTCTACGATTTTTATTCTAGATGTTGAATTAAATTCCGCAAATTAGTAGAGTAACTTCAAGTCTTGTCATTTAATAAATTTCGTGAGCAGTTTTGAATCTACACATTAATTTCTACATCGTATCAAAGCAGGATTCACATTAGAACTAGTCATTGAAGTCCTCATGTACAGTTATCATTGAAGAACTAATGAGTTGTTGGAGCTATGGAGCCTGTTATCGTTTTGTATTTTTGAGGTTGTGGGAGTAAATACATTGGACAACATCAAACCACTTTTGAAGCTACGATCTAGCCCTGCCAGCTTCAAAGAGGGATCTCTCTTTATCGTTTAACTTGGTTTTTAAGTTGATTTTAGGCTAGTTATGATTATACTTGGTTGTTTGTTTTAATTTGTTTGATTGGTTTGGTTGGTTGATCTGATCAAATTAATTTTTTTCCATTGGGATATGGAGTCAAATAAAGCTAGATGTTGCACCAAATGTTTAAAACAGTAATCACAGGGTAAGCTAGTTACATTTACTGGATATTTTAAGTTGAATTACATGTAGGTTTTAACCCCGTACAAAAATTACCTGCATACGAATTCTAAAAACACAGAAAATAAACAATGCGAGAGCATAACACATAAAACACATATAAACAGAGATTTTCCCCTTGATCCCTAAACTGGGACTACCAACTTGATTTTTCATATGTTCCTTTCAATGTTACAATACATATTTATACATGTCGAAGCATCCAATACCATGGACCAAAAACCATCGCATCCAAAACCATGTGCCGAAAACCATCGCGTCCAAAACCATGTGCGAAAAACATGCACAAAACCATAGGTAGGTCCACCCAACCTAATATAGGGTCCAAAAAACAAAAATTTTAGGGCGCTACCCTGGACCCCATAAAGGGGGGTTACCTGCACCCCTCAAACCCCCTGTGACCTCCCCGCTACGCAATCGGCGCAACGAAGGGGGGGCTCTCCCCCCCCTCCAACCCCCCATTTAACTACATGGGCTAGTTGTGGAAAGAATATAATACAACCCAACATTATGAAATGGAGAAAAAGTGTGTTTCAGTAGTGATTGAAAAGAATTTAAGAATTTTTCAATCAGATTTCAGAAGAAAACATACAGATTGTAAAAACAATCCAAATAAGGTGTTCAATTAACATATATTATTTTTCACATCTCATGTTTTACAATTAGATTTCAGATGATAAACATATAGAGAATGAAAGTGGAAACAACAGTTACAATAAGAAAAACATCACCAGTTAATCACAACACAAGAATCCTGTGAAAAGTATTTGTATTAATGGTGCTCCAACATCATGGAAAAAGTATAGTGCTTGATAAAAAGAGTTACAATGATCAAGAACCGACCCTCAATACTTCAAATAAATGAAGTATTTAAACATAATTTCCAAAAAAGATTACAATTAATGCCTCATCGACATGGCATTCTATTATTAACTTCAAACTAACATAATGAAGTAATGCAACCAAAAGAGGTGAATTTGGTGAAGTGATATGGACATCTGACACTGCTTTGGTGGAGAACAGTCGCTGAGTGGCTACTATTTGGGTGTTGCGTTGGAGAAGTTGACCTTTTCTTTAATCCTAGTATTCACATAATTTATCCCACCGCTCCTCATCTGGAATGGTAATTTTTGTTGCTTTGTAGTAGATCTGATCTACCTCGGTATACCGAGCGAATGTGGGTTTTACTACAAAAAAGTGCTTTATCTCATGCTGGATAAAACTCATGTTGTTAATAGATTCGTCAAAAGATCTCCCTGCCATAGCATCTTTAATGTGGGAAGACTTGGCAGTATCCTTTGCAATTTCTTTAAGCTTCTTCATATAATCTTCCCTGGTCATCAGTTTGTCATTGATCACAAATAAAGAAGACATGCCCTTCTTAGTTAATGCTTATATTCTAGTGAAAAACCAGTTGACTGCTACCTCCAAACTATGACATTTCTATGTCCATTGCACAATCAAATTCTTCTTTGTCATAACCTTCTTCACTTCTAAGATTGTTTATGTGTTTTCATCTACTCCCAAATCATCCAATTCATATATGTTTTTAGAACTGAGAAATTTGATGATGTTGTTGGTTGTGGTAGGCATTTCTCCCAACTCAGTGTTGATAGTGGAAATGGCCTGCTTGGCTTTCTCCATCAACTCTTTCTACTCAAATATAATCTATATACAAGGCCATATTTCATCCACTGCCTCAATGATATTGTTCCAGATAATTTCTTTAACTTGGGCCAGTGTGTGGCTAATATAGGACTCAGTTGTTGATTTCCTCCATACTTCTATCTCGTTTTGAGCTCTCTGTATCTCTGCTACATGGAAATTTCCAGTCTTTGCTTTCTGGTCTTGTAGAATATTGACTTGAGCATGCAATCTTTTGATTTTGTTTGGAGAGACATATTCTGCACTACACTTGCCAACTAATACATAGCATTCCCTGTGTCTGTTGTAGAAGATGTAGTTGTAGGAATTGTTGTAAGAGCCACTGCTTGCAAAGGGACAATATACATCCTGGAAGCTTTCTCCTTTTCTTTGATGATTTTCTCCATCTCTGTTTCCATTTGTTTCAACTGTGCACTCTGCTCCATGATGAGCTTCATCATGTCTGCCTTTTGTGACTCTGTCTCTTCAATGTATTTGGCTAGAGGGTCTTCTATGGTCAGTAACTTTAACTACTTTCTCAATGTTGCTATGTCAGTATTCTTCGTTCTTACAAGATCTTCTGCAACATTGATATTTGCAGGATCATACAATACTTTGATTACCAAGTCCTCCA
The DNA here is from genome assembly GCA_031772625.1 of Pinus tabuliformis. Taxonomy (NCBI): domain Eukaryota; kingdom Viridiplantae; phylum Streptophyta; class Pinopsida; order Pinales; family Pinaceae; genus Pinus; species Pinus tabuliformis. The sequence goes on along the minus strand of CM062810.1, from coordinate 278,283,553 downwards.
AATATTTGATCCTTGTGTCTTTAGCCAGTGCAGAGAGTTTCTTCATATTTGATTGTGATTGGACGTTAGCTAAAGTAACCTGAAATTTAGAGAAACTCATAGCAGTGTTAATGAGAGAAGATGAAATCATTTGTCTAATCTGCTTGTGCATCTCCATCTGGTTAATGGGATGTATGTCTTTCACATCAAATTCAAATGAAGTATTCTTGTAATATGATGTTGCCTTGGGTTGTGGGATATGTGCTTGAAGGAAGGCCATTTGCATTTTGTCTTTCTCTGAATCAAAGGCTGACACCAATCTGCTTTGAGAACTAGAAGTCTGCTTCCATAACTGATTGTATGTGTTGATCTTCAAGGCCTCATTTCTCACTTTAATCTCTTTGAAAATGTCAAATATACTCTTTTTGTCTCCCCTGTAGTACATGTGCTGGTTTTCAGAACCTACTACTGATCCTGTGAAGCTGTCGAGGTAGTAGGATAAAGTGTAGTCTGATCACCTACTAGTGAGGAAACAAGTGGCTCTTTGGTGGTGGAAATATTCTCTTGATCTGAATCCTTGCTCAGTTTGGAATTGAGCTTGGTCTTTTTCCTGTACATGATTTTAAAACCTTCACTAGAAATCTCAGTCACTGAAGGTGACTCTTCTTCTCTGTTTCTTTTCTTTGTTTTCTCCTGTGTGACAGGAGTCTGTACTGTCAAAGTGGACACCAACTGCTCCTTTGCCTCTTGTAGAGTGTTCTCAGTCCATTCTAGCTGGTTTTTATATTTTTCAATCTCTGGTCTGGATGTATGAAAGTAAGCAGTAGATTTGTTCTCTACCCTTAACTTGGAGATGACCCCTAAGGGATGATATGACCATGTGAAACTGAGACTGAACTGCATTTCTTTCAGCAACTTGTATGCTTCTTCCCTTGCTGCCCTGTTGTTTCAAATAAAATACCATATTTGTGTTTTAATTTTGAAATGATATTTCTTCTTGGAATCTACAAAATGAATCTCATCCATATTAAGCATTTTCCTTATGTATTCTAGAGCAAAATTCCTCATTGGGAGGAATTTTGGTAGTTTGTAAGGGGGAAATTCACACCCTAATATCCTTAACTCTGTGTAATTCTGATAAAGGTACCAATCCCCTGTGTGGACTTGGTCTGACAACTGCAAGATTTTCCTGATATCTTCACTGATTCTTGGCTCTGACCTGCTGCTTAGGAGAGTGAGTGCTAGATGTACAAACATTTCTATGAATTGTTTGTATGAATATTCCTTTCGTTCCTTCATCACCAGCGTAGTCCTGAAGATGATTAATTGCTGATTTCCTTCTTCATCTAACTTTTGTAAGGCAAGCTGGAGGTTGTCTTCCCAAAAATATAAAAACATATAAACTAACACAGAAGCATATTTAAATACTTCCTCGATTTGGAATTTGACAAACTGTTCATGGATGGAATCTGCAAGGAATTGGCTAAAGTTGAACAAGATGGAAGGCTTGGAATCTGCAGAGAAAATGGAAAGAAATCTTATAATTGCCTCATCTACCCACTGATCTAAGTAATAACCAAGGAGGTAGGAAATAAATGTGATGATTTTCTTGGCTCTCTCAGGGAAAATGGAGGATGGATAGGGAGGGTTTTTCTTGGGTAATGGGGCATCTTCAGTCAAGAAAAGCTCAAGGGTTTTGGCTCTTTTTGCAAAGTCCAGTTTCTGATATAATTCAATAAGTGGTTCATGAGAGAAAGGAGTGGCATTCTCTGTTGTAGGAGCTTGCATCATTTGGTGTATATCTTGGGGATTTATAGCGAATAGAATTTCTCTAGTAGGGGCAATAATAGCTCTTTGGCTAAGTAGATAGAAAGCATGACACTTCCTGATGAATTCAGGGGTGCTTTGGGTACGAGGAAAGATATAGTGGGGCGAATTGGATTCCCACAGTTGAATATCATCAGATTTATCTATAAACTTGTCCTCAAGTCAGCAGTACATCTCAAATAGATCAAATTCACAGAGGGTTTCATGAATTTTATAGTCTCTATATGCCAAAGGAATATGTTTAAAGTCGAAGGGAGGGTGGATCAGAGGACTCACTGGTTCTTTTAGTCCCTTGCCTTTTGGAGGCATGATTGGATAAAGCTAAGGACACTGGTAAAATCTGGATTGTGCAGGTTTACAGTGTGCAAAGAGGACTTGGGATTTAAGCTGACATGAAAACAAAGTACTAGCCTAAAATTTAGTTAACTAGCAATATCCCTTGCCGGGTGAAATTGTTGCAATTTGGATTGGCACACCTGTAACAGAGCAGTGGCAATGGCAGTGCATAAAATCAGTAACTAGTGAATGGGTGAAAGGAGGGATTTTATAATCTTTTGGCTTTCCCGTTGATGGTGGCGTGGGTCCGTTGGATTAACAGTTAAGCAATTTAATTGCTTAACTCATTGATTTTGGAGGGAGAAGATGTGATTGCCGGAGCAACGGATGGATGACGCGACGATGGGTGACTGGTAGAAGCGTAATGGATAGGGCAATGGTATCTCATGATGGAAAAACCACTTTTCGGGGGGGGGTGATCCAGTTGGCTCCAGAGAGACACACAAGACAAAGAGGGCTTATGAACGCTTGAAAATCAAAGTGCTCATAATGACTTTGACCTAGGACCAGAGCATAGATCTCGTCTGCCTGATCGTGCCGGTGCGAAATATTCGTCAATCCAAGTCCGAATGCGAAAGTTAGAAGCAATGAAAGTTGGGTTGATGTTAAATTGGCAACTAGGGCCAAACTCCATGTGGTTCTGTTATGAAACCAGCTCAAGAAAAGATAGAAAAGAAAGATCAACGCCTTAGAATTCAGCCTCTTCGAGGGGGCAACCTCCTTTACATTACATAAATGAACAATTCTTGGATGATACAAATGACAAAACCTCCTTTCTATATATAGGAGTCTAAGGAGTCACAATATAATCCAGCCAACCTAACAATAATAATATAAAGCCACAAAAATAACAATAGAGGGATTCTAAGGGGCACAGAAATAACAATATGGGGGTAATAGGGGCACAACAATATAAATAAGGGGTATAACTACAATAGTAATGGGGTAATCACTAGTATTATAGGGACCCAGCAGGGTCAGCTTATTTATGGCAGCTAATACTTTTATTGGATCCCTCTTGTTGAGAGGTGTAGGATTGATCCAAATATCATCCGATTCCGATAAGTATTTATGGAGATATGAATTTATTTTGATTATGTAATTATTATCAAGCCAACCAGCTCTTATGTAGGCTCTAGAAGCCCGAACTTCATGTCTATTCAACCTATATGTTTTTTGGTATAAATAGATGAGGATTTGATGTCATTTAGACCACTCTTAAGGTGATCTCCTCTCCATGTCTTGGGTTTTTGGAGTAGGAGACACCAAGAGTAATACGCTGCCCTACAAGACTCGAGAAGAAATGCAGTAAACAAAGCCCTAAATTACAGTGATATATGGAACTCGTAGTCTATACGGGAAACGCAATCAAGTATGGAAATACGCACAGCAATGAAGAAAAGTAATACGTTGTTCTTGGAAAACCTAGCCGCAGTTCATGAAGAGATACGCATCAACTCAGTCATGATATATGTTGTCCAGAAGACATATATACACGCAGGTCCTAATCCATAGTGAATCTAAAAGCATGGTTACTCACAACACTTATACGCAGTTTATACACGAGTTCATATATACACTGGGGTGATACGCTATATGTATATGCTATTCGATGGATAGTGTATGCTGGTCAATGGGTAGTGATATGCTATGACCTATCTGTAGCCATATACGCAGGAAAACCACGCAGTCATATACGCAGCTATATATACGCTGTCATTCACAGCATAGAAACCTTACCACGCAGTCATATACGTAGCAATATATACGTTTTATGAAAACACTTCTCACACTATTCATGAATACATACAGTGATGCCCTAGCTGCAGTGGCCGCAGTGAGGAAGACACCTAGCCACAGCAGCCGCAGTGAGGAAGACTTAGCCACAGTGAGGAAGACATAGTCGTAATAGTTGATTTCATACGCAGTCATGGTGACAGTTAATATGTTGTTCATGTGATAACTCTATTCGTTGTATACGTAGTCATAACCGCAGTCAAAGACTTGGCATAATGGTGAGACGCGGTATCAATGATGAACAGTCTCGGCCTAGATGGAAGATAAGATCACACGTTGGATCTACTTCATAAGAAATCAATGTATATGTGATACATTGAACTTAGAACCCTTACTGTTCTCCCTGTCTCGGATTAATGGAGATCACAATGATCCTTAAGATACAACCTCAATCTCGATATATATATTTTGGAAATTGCTGGAAGTCTAGGCAGAATGAGAAGCAGTGACGAAGGTTTCAAGCAATGTCAGTGTTGTTGTAGTAATGATAGTGATAGTTACATTCTCAGCATAATGGAAGAATCTATGTCAAAAATGATCAGTGACAAAGTCATGATCTAGTTCTTGTAAAATCATGATCTCATTGAAGATTCAAAGATTACCTCTATGGTATTTCAAGGGAAAGTCAAAGCGTAGCAATGATGCAACTGTGATGTCAGCATAATGTATGTGATCATGAGCAGCATGATGATGCATTGTTGCAGCATGATGAAGCAACGAGAAGGAAGAGGCAGTAGCATGGTGGGCAGCACTATGAGATCATGGGTAGTACAATGATACATTAGCAGGGGCAACATCATGATGATGATGCACCTTAGTTTGAGTAGCATTATGATGGATAAGATCATGGACATGGGCAGCATGATGATAATCATGATTAGAACAGCATGGTGTAGTATACAGTGATGCAACTAGAGGACCAGATGCAGCACGATGATAGGTATCAGTTGAAGCAGAATGTCTTCAATTGATCTCATCATTATAGGAGATGATCTATGCTTAGATCTAGACAAGTCAAAGTATTGACTTCTGTTGTAAATGTACTATCTCTCTCTCTCTTTCTCTGCTAAACTTTGAAGAACATAAAAGAAGAATTGATCAAGGGTTTCCCCACACATTGTGGGGTTTGTCCCTGGCTTGCACCACATCTTGTGTCCTCTTGTCTTGGCTTGTCTTCTGCGATTTATATTTGGGCTCTATCTGCAGTTTATCTTAATGTTGATGTGATTGCTAACTATGAAAATTCAAATAAATTGTTTTAGCATAGAACATACCTAAAATTAACATGGTGTCAGAGCTGAGGTGAAGACAATGCCCAAGCAAGAGTGAAAGAGCAATCACCAAAGACAGTTGGGACAAGACAGAAGGGTCAATGGGTTCCTCACAATTCACTTAGGGTGAAGTCGAAGCGGAGCATATTATCAGAATGGTGCGGCGGAAGTTTCTGATAGCACATCTAAAGATCACTTCATTGGGGAGTTCGGATCTAAGGGTGGAAGGAAAGGCGGATGCCTTGTTGAAATAAGTTCAGTGGTTATGCAAAGGAGTGTCCGAACGGTAGAGACACATCTCTTGATGAAGATAACAATAATTCCTAGGACATCTTCAATGATGAAAGGAATGACTAGTAATGCAGGTCATTAAGGAAATGGTCAACTCTTTCCACGAAAGCAAGGAACCCCAGAATCTCTTTTATGTACTTGATCGCAAGAAGAACCTGGTGTCCATCTCAGAAATGGAAGTCAAAGGTTACAGGGTTGCACTTATCGATGGAAAGGTACGTGTTTGAAAATAGATCTTTCAAAGATGTTTTTGAGTTCAGGGTTGTATCAAGTTGCAGGAAGTCCACTGGGGACCATGTCCATTAACTCAGCACTGAAGGTCTATGAGTCAGATGGTGACTAGGATGCCTGAATTTAAAAAGGAGCATGAAGGTACATGTCTGAAATGTACCGAAGGAAAATATTATAAGGGGACCATTCCCCTCATGCAGCAGGTCCACATGCTTGGAACAACCCTAGGAGTTTGAGACTCATGATCAGGGATCTCATGTATACAGGTGGAAGAAAGCCCTCTATGGCTTGAAGCAAAACACCTTAGGCGTAGTATGAGAGGATTGATAGTTGTCTAATGCAGCTGAGATTAACTAGGAGTGAAACTGATCCAAAGCATTACTCGAAGGTTGTGGATGATAAACCTCGCGTACCGGCACCTATGTCTGACAGGTGCAGACCCTCTCATTTATAGGAGAAAGAGGGAATTGGATTCTGAATGTGGAAAGATAAGCTGCAAGCCTGTGACTACCTCGAGGATCTTAAATTTCAAGAAGTTATATGGTAGTGATGTCGGACCTGATTTGGGAAATGCCTCTGAGTTTCATAAACTCATTCGAGTTGATGTTCTTGGAGAACCTCCGTCTGGACATACGTGTTGTAGTTAGCATGGTGAGCTCATATTTGGTTGAGCCTCACTGGATTGATGCCAAGAGTCTTCTGAGATATCTTCAGGGCAAAATCTCTCATGGATTGAGATACACTGCCGAAAATATGAAATCACATGATTATTCAAATGATGAGTGGGCAGGCAGTGTGGAGGATCACTAGAGCACTTCTCAGTGATGTTTCTCTTTGGAATCTGCCTCGATATCCTGGATGAGCAGGAAGCAGAAGTTGATGACTCTAAGCACCACCAAGGCAGAATACATTGCTGCTAGTATGGCCTTCTGTGAGGCAGTTTGGTTGTTGAAGCTCTTCAGTGAGCTGTTTGTACACATGATGAATACCACTGTGATTCTCTGTGACAACTAGAGGTGGGATTCGATTATTGAGAAATCCCGTATTCAACGATTGCTCCAGTAGGTAGACATCAGATACTGCCTTATCTGGGATATGGTAAGTCGATGAGCAAGGAGGCTCCATCGCATTGAGACTGATGTACAGGTCGTTGACATTTTGACAAAGCCCCGGGGAAAGATCAAATCTGTGATTTTCCCGTACGACTTGGAGTCATCGAGAGACCCTTGTAAAAGGGTCCTGCATGTTGCATACATTGAGCTCTGGGAGCTCTGGGGGCTTGCGATTCTTACTGGAACAACATACGACCACAGGGTGACTCACCCTCCCCTGGTGGTGCGCACTGGAACAAGATGATTTGCTCTCTTGTGGAACAGGATGATTCGCTCTCCTGTGTAGCAAGATTGATGTGTTCTCCTGTGAGGCCTGGATTGATGTGTTCTCCATGGCGATTGTAGCAGGATTGATGTGTTCTCCTGTGAGGCCTGGATTGATGTGTTCTCCATGGTGGCTTGGATTGATGTGTTCTCCATGGAAATTGTAGCAGGATTGATGTGTTCTCCTGTGAGGATAGGATTGATTAAGTTCTCCTGTCGAGGCATCCTACCCATGCAGTCCGGGACTCATGGGAAGTACCTCTCATCTGATCAATGAGTAGGGAAATGAAGTTAGGGACCATAGTAGTACCGATGGACGCATCGTTGTATCTATCGTACTACCTACACTAGGATGACCTCAATTGATCTGGGATCAGTGATACTGGTCTGGGACCAGTGGTAGGAATTGTACATACTATGACGCTGACTTTGGGTCAGCTGAGACTGGTTTGGGATCAGTGGTACATACTCCGAGACTGACTTCGTGTCAGTGCAGGACTGGTTTGGGACCAGTGAGAGTCGTACATACTATGACATTGACTTCTGGTCAGTTGAGACTGGTCTGGGACCAGTAGTACACTCTCTGAGCTGGCGATATTGGTCTGGGACTAGTGTTAGGAGTTGTACCTACTATGACACTGACTTCGGGTCGGTTGAGACTAGTCTAGGACCAGTGGTACATACTTTGAGACTGACTTCGTGTCAATGCAGTATTGGTCTGGGACCAGTGGGAGTGGTACACACTATGACATTGACTTCGGGTCGGTTGAGATTGGTCTGAGACCAGTGGTATACTTTCTGAGACTATGATACTGGTCTGGGACCAGTGGTAGGAGTGGTACTTACTATGAAGCTGACTTCGGGTCGGTTGAGACTAGTCTGGGACCAGTGGTACGCACTCTGAGACTGACTTCGGATCAGTGGAGAATGATATGACTCATTCTTGATCAATTCTTCTTCTTCATAGTTCAGCAAAGCTAAGTTGAGCAGAGCAGAGCCAGCAGAGCAGAGCAGAGCCAGCAAAGTTGGGTAGAGAAATGCAGTGCACTGATGGCAGAGATAGTACAGTCAGACTTATGGATCAACAGATGGAGTTCTCCCTAGTTGAGAGGGAGTGTTAAATTGGAAACTAGGGCCAAACTCCATGTGGGTCAGCTTATTTATGGCAGCTTATACTTTTATTGGATCCCTCTCGTCGAGAGGTGTAGGATTGATCCAAAGATCATCCGATTCCGATAAGTATTATGGAGATATGAATTTATTTTGATTATGTAATTATTATCAAGCCGACCAGCTCTTATGTAGGCTCTAGAAGCCCAAATGTCATGTCTATTCAACCTATACGTTTTTTGGTATAAATAGATGAGGATTTGATGTCATTTAGACCACTCTCAAGGTGATCTCCTCTCCACGTCTTGGGTTTTTGGAGTAGGAGACACCAAGAGTAATACGCTGCCCTACAAGACTTGGAGAAGAAACGCAGTAAACAAAGCCCTAAATTACAGTCATATATGGAACTCGCAGTCTATACAGGAAACGTAGTCAAGTATGGAAATACGCACAACAATGAAGAAAAGTAATACGTTGTTCTTGGAAAACCTAGCCGCAGTTCATGAAGAGATACGCATCAACTCAGTCATGATATATGCTGTCCAGAAGACATATATACATGCAGGCCCTAATCCATAGTGAATCTGGAAGCGTGGTTACTCACAACACTTATACGCAGTTTATACACAAGTTCATATATACGCTGGGGTGATACGTTGTATATATATGCTATGAACAGAGTATGCTGGTCAATGGGCAGTGATACACTATGACCTATCAGTAGCCATATACGCAGGCAAACCATGCAGTCATATACGCAGCTATATATACGTTGTCATGCACAGCATAGAAACCTTACCACACAGTCATATATGTAGCAATATATACGCTGTCATGAAAACACTTCTCACACTGTTCATGAAGACATACAGTGATGCCCTAGCTGCAGTGGCCGCAGTGAGGAAGACACCTAGCCGCAGCAGCCGCAGTGAGGAAGACTTAGCCGCAGTAGCCGCAGTGAGGAAGACATAGCCGCAGTAGCTGATTTCATATGCAGTCATGGTGACAGTTAATACGTTGTTCATGTGATACCTCTATTCGTTGTATACGCAGTCATAACCGCAGTCAAAGACTTGGCATAATGGTGAGACGCAGTATCAATGATGAACAGTCTCGGCCTAGATGGAAGATAAGATCACACGTTGGATCTACTTCATAAGCAATCAATGTATATGTGATACATTGAACTTAGAACCCTTACTATTCTCCCTATCTCGGATTAATGGAGATCACAATGATCCTTAAGGTACAACCTCAGTCTCGATATATATATTTTGGAAATTGCTGGAAGTCTGGGCACAATGAGAAGCAGTGACGAAGGTTTCAAGCAATGTCAGTGCTGTTGTAGTAATGATAGTGATAGTTACATTCTCAGCATAATGGAAGAAGCTGTGTCAAGAATGATCAGTGACAAAGTCATGATCTAGTTCTTGTAAAATCATGATCTCATTGAAGATGCAAAGATTACCTCTGTGGTATTTCAAGGGACAGTCAAAGTGCAGCAATGATGCAACTGTGATGTCAGCATAATGTATGTGATCATGAGCAGCATGATGATGCATTGTTGCAGCACGATGAAGCAACGAGAAGGCAGAGGCAGCAGCATGGTGGGCAGCACTATGAGATCATGGGCAGTACAATGATACATTAGCAGGGGCAACATCATGATGATGATGCACATTAGTTTGAGCAGCATTATGATGGATAAGATCATGGACATGGGCAGCATGATGATAATCATGATTAGAGCAGCATGGTGCAGTATGCAGTGGTGCAACTAGAGGACCAGATGCAGCACGATGATAGGTATCAGTTGAAGCAGAATGTCTTCAACTGATCTCATCGTTATAGGAGATGATCTATGCTTAGATCTAGACAAGTCAAAGTATTGACTTCTGTTGTAAATGTACTATCTCTCTCTCTTTCTCTGCTAAACTTTGAAGAACATAAAAGAAGAATTGATCAAGGGTTTCCCCACACATTGTGGGGTTTGTCCCTGGCTTGTGCCACATCTTGTGTCCTCTTGCCTTGGCTTGTCTTCTGTGATTTATATTTGGGCTCTATCTGTAGTTTATCTTAATGCTGATGCGATTGCTAACTGTGAAAATTCAAATAAATTGCTTTATCATAGAACATACCTAAAATAAACAGTGGACTTTTTTATGACTGGGCAGGGTTAAGGAGGCCACAATTTCAACCAAACCTAGCCATCAAATTTCGCCCAGATTCTAGGCAAAATTGTGGGGTCGTTAATTTGACTCCTACGGCTTTAAAAAAAATGAATTTTAAAGAGGTGCATTATTGTTATTAAAACAAATATATATATATATATATATATATTAAGGGGGTGGGGGCCACCAATCCCACCACCCCCAACCAACCTACGTACCATGTAATGGTGAGGCCGGCAGGAGTTGAACCCGCCCGGCCACATGGGCCGGCCCACCGGATGGCCCCATTAATACAAACCAACCCCCATTAAAAACAAAAACTTTATGCACCCAAACTTAAACATGATACGACCGTTACACAGCGCGCGCAGGTATGGGGGTGGGCCGCCCAATGTGGACCCGACCCCCCATTTATGAATGTTGGTTTTTTTCAAATTTTATCATGTGAAAAAGAATAGGAGGGGCGGGTTTTGACCACCCGACCCCTCCTCAACCAATTAACCTCTTTACCAATGCACCATAACTAATTCCTTGGCTTATCCGCCCAAAAATTAACATAAACCAAATTTATTTAGTGCATAGAGAGACGTTGAGGAACCATGAGTGGGAATGCAAATCGAGGTGAATTAGTCAATTTTTAATGCAGGAACCATGAATTTTGCAAGGGGGCTGAATTTTCACTTTGTCAGATTTTGACAAATTTTATATGGATTCAACACCTCTCATCGCCACGAACACAATGGCGATGTCCATGTCTCCATCAAAGTTCTACATTTTTTTTCCATTTTAGGATGAAGGTGGAACCATGATTACTGCAAAAACATGGAGCGGAACCATGAGCCTTGAAATTTTCCCGAGGTAAATTTTATCCATGTCAGAATATAGTCAAGTTTATACTCGTTTTTCACAGTTTTCCGTAGGGATCACAATGGCAAGGTCAGATTCACCATTTGAGTTGCAGATTTCCAATCCACCCATGGAGCAGAATCTTTGAGGAATCTAGGGGGAATCTAAAAGATTCCTTGAGCCCCAAATTCTCAACTTTTCAGAATTCGGATTTTGGACAATCGATTTTGCACTATTCGACACCACAAATCTGATGGTGTGTTCAGATTTCTCATTCTCTCATTCTATTCTTTAGCCACTTTTCTAAGTGGAATGTAGGTATCAACATTCATGTGCGAGTAGTCATTTTCATGCGATCGATCCTGTGAGATCGATGGTCCGAACAGCTTCAGCAGTTTGACATCCGCTTCTTCAGATGGTCCCTGGTTGTAAGGTATATGATGTGTTCATGTACTTCTTCTTTATGCATTGTGCTGCACAGATCCTTGATTGATGTTGATGCAGGATCTTTTTTTTTACATGTTTTCATGATTCCTTGCTTGATGTGATGCAGAATCTTCTATGTGATGTACTTGTTGTCATGATTCGTCATGTTATGTGTTGAGATCCCTTGTTGCATGTTGATGTCATACTCTTGTTGTCGTCAAGCATGTTTTGCATTGAGATCCCTTTTATGCCATGTTGGTGAGATGCTCATCATGCGTGTTTTTGTGTCATACTGATAGGAGTCTTTTGATTGAGAGTTCCTGTAGCGGAACATCTCTTAGAGCCACTCCTGCATGAGGGCATTTTTCCTTGTATGATATCGACGTCGCCTCCATTTACATAACCACTATTGACAGCACTTAATGCAACGGCCTACACCATCTTGACACTGGGGCCCAGAGACGTAGTCCCTCCTGGATGAACTCCGTTATCAACAGCTAATGTTTTTATGTTGCTGATGAATGTTTTGTTCCTCTTCTTTATAGCATGCAGATGTATTCATTAATGTTCTTTTAAAAATTCAATTTAACACATCACGAAATTAAAAGGTCTTGGAAGGGTCCTTTGTCACACCCGAACCTGGATCAAGTGGTATCGAAGCGGTCTTTGCATGTATGTGAATTGCAGCATGAACAATGGAACGTGTAGCAGCAGAGGAGGAAAAAGAAATGTACGAGACAATTCTCAAAATTTCCAAAAGGGTGGAAATCGTGTATGAAACTCTACAGAAAGAGATAGAGGAAAAGGAGCGATTGCAGCTTCAGTTGCAAGCCATGGAAGAGGCCCTTGAAGAACTGAAGAACAACAACCAAAGTCTTCAAATAGAGAAAGCTGATTTGAAGATGCATCTACATGAAGAGAAAGAGGAGAAACATAGTTTGCTACGACAGCTACAAGAAAAGGATGAGGCCTTGGAAAAGTTGCAGCGTGACCCATGCGAGGTAAAATGTAATTCTCCAAATTCATGTATGTTTCCTGATGATGATTTCGTTGTTTTTGAAAATCATACCACAGGAATTGGCTCCAAACTATTGAAGAGAATGGGGTATGAAGGAAAATGCTTGGGCGTTAATGGCCAAGGCATTGTCAACCCCATCAAAGTAGAGTAATTACCGTGTCGAACAGGACTTGGGTATGTCAGAAAGGAAGTTGGGGAATGCACCATGACAGTTAGTGAACCACCAACAATGGATGATGAGAAACCCTCATCAGTTCTTTCCAAATCGAAAGAGGAGGTAAAATATGTTGATTTCCTTTCGATTTCATCTTCACATAGTATGATGTCTGTTGGAGATTTGGAGATCCCAATTACAGGGACAAACATGAGGCTCCTTACCAAGACGAAGCATGAGGAGGAAGAAGAACTTGGTGTTAATAACCAAGGCATAACTCAACCTTTGGAGGTTATGCACGAACATCGATTTGCAAGCTCGAGATACACCAAAGGAGAGTGCTCAAAGGTGTCAGAGTCGTCCGAGACATCGTTGAAATCGTCGAGGAAAGAGAATGATGGGAACCCATCCCCATCATCCCATGGCAGTGCCCATTGCAGGGAGAGAGTTGAGGCAAGCTCTCATCACCATACTAACATCAGAGACAACAAGGGAAGGTATAACCACTTTCGATCTTTGAATGTTCATTTCGATTATGATCATGTTGATAATAATGAACGTAAAACATGGCATCGAAAAGCATGCACCTTTTGTGGATTACATAACCATACATTTTCTAAATGTTGGAAAATAATGGTAGCACACAAAAGGATGAGGCGTGAAAGACCCTCTCAATAGCATGAAAATAAATAGGTTAAGCAGATATGGAGGAAGAAAACTTACTGCAGTCATTGCGATAGAAGTGGCCATCAAAGAGCCACTTGTTGGAGGCTCCATCCAGAGCAGCGCCTTAAAGACAAAGTGTCGGTGTGTGAACCAGGTGAAGCAGTTGTTCGACAAGCAAAACCACCACATGGAGGTGACCCATTCACATTAATAAGTGAAAAATGGTTTCTAGACATGTTGTCATTTCATGGCCGTGCTTTTGTAAATCATTTGTTGCTCTTTAAAATGTAAAAGTGATGATGTGTTTTCCATCACTTGTTCAGCAACAATGATGTCTGGTCTTATTTTGAGTTGCACTTTAAACTCTGAACGCGATGTCGTGTTTCCATCACTTGTCGAAAGTAAAAATAGTGTATGGCCTTATCTTCATAAATCATGTGTTGCAGTGATGATGTGTTTCCATCACTTGTTGAAGCAACAATGATATGTTGGCCTTGTTGTCGTAGTTGGGGTATTGCGTTCATCTTAATGTAAACTTGACCACTGAGTATGTGTTATAAACTCATGGCAAGTGTGGGATGTTTGGGTCATTAGTTGGTCATGTCATTCAAGCATGTAATTTTCAAAACAATGTACTACAGGTTGTAGAGGTAGCAAGTGTCGGCTCATCGCTTAAGGATCTGAAGAATAAAGGTGAAGGAGATGGAAGTGAGATCTTTTCAGGACGTTGGTGATGCAGACAGGGTACAGAGAAGTTGCAAATTATTGTTCATGCTTTTGGAGGACCAAAAGCTCCTCAGTGGGGAGGATTGATCCAGGTGGCTCTAGAGAGCACACAGGACAAAGAGGACTTATGAACACTCGAAAATCAAAGTGCTCAGAATGACTTCGACCATGACCAGAGCGTAGATCTCTTCTGCTTGATCGCAGTGGTGTGAACGATTCGTCAATCCGAGTCCGAATGCGCAAATTAGAAGAAGTCAAAGTTGGGTTGACTTTTTTATGACTGGGTAGGGTTAAGGAGGCCACAATTTCAACCAAACCCAGCCACCGGATTCCAACCAGCTCTGGCCATATTCCGGGCGAAATTGTGGGGTCGTTAATTTGACTCCTAGGGCTTAAAAAAAATGAATTTTAAAAAGGTGCATTATTGTTATTAAAACAAATATATATATATATATATATATATATTAAGGGGGTGGGGACCACCAATCCCACCACCCCCAACCAACCTACATACCATGTAATGGTGAGGGGGAGTTGAACCCACTCGGCCACGTGGGTCGGCCCACTGGATGGCCCCATTAATACAAACCAACCCCCATTAAAAACAAAAAGTTTATGCACCCAAACTTAAACATGATACGACCGTTACACAACACACGGGGGTATCGGGGTGGGCTGCCCAATGCGAACCCGACCCCCCATTTATGAATGTTGGTTTTTCTAAAATTTTAAAAAAATGGGAGGGGTGGGGTTTGACCACCTGACCCCTCCTCAACCAATTAACCTCTTTACCAATGCACCATAACTAATTCCTTGGTTTATCCACCCAAAAATTTACATAAACCAGATTTCTTCAGTGCATAGAGAGAGGTGGAGGAACCAGGAGTGGGCACACAAATCGAGGTGAATTAATTAATTTTTAATGCAGGAACCATGAATTTTGCAAGAGGGTTGAATTTTCACTTTGTCAGATTTTGACAAATCTTATATGGATTCAACACCTCTCATTGCCACAAACGCAATGGCGTTGTCTGTGTCTCCATCAGAGTTCTGCATTTTTCTTCCATTTTCAGGATAAAAGTGGAACCATGATTACTGCAAAAACAGGGAGCAGAGCCATGAGCCTTGAAATTTTCCCGAGGAAGTAAATTTTCTCCATGTAGGAATATAGTCAAGTTTATACTCATTTTTCACGATTTTTTGTAGGGATCACAATGGCAAGGTCAGATTTTCCATTTGAGTTGCAGATTTCCAATCCACCCATGGATCAGAATCTTTGAGGAATCTAGGGGGAATCTAAAAGATTCCTTGAGCCCTAGATTCTCAACTTTTCAGAATTCGGATTTTGGACAGTCGATTTTGCACTATTCAATGCCACAATTCTGATGGTGTGTTTAGATTTCTAATTCTCTCATTCTATTCTTCAGCCACTTTTCTAAGTGGAATGCAGGTGTCAACATTCATGTGCGAGCAGTCATTTTCACGTGATCGATGCCGTGAAATCGATGGTCTGAACATCTTCAGCAATTTGACATCCGCTTCTTCAGATGGCCCCTGGTTGTGAGGTATATGATGTGTTCATGTACTTCTTCTTTATGCATTGTGCGGCATAGATCCTTGATTGATGTTGATGCAGGATCTTGTTTATTACATGTTTTCATGATTCCTTGCTTGATGTGATGCGGAATCTTCTATGTGATGTACTTGTTGTCATAATTCGTCATGTTATGTGTTGAGATCCCTTGTTGCATGTTGATGGGATACTCTTGTTGTCGTCATGCATGTTTTACATTGAGATCCCTTTTATGCCATGTTGGCGGGATGCTCATCATGCATGTTTTTGTGTCATACTGATAGGAGTCTTTTGATTAAGAGTTCCTGTAGCGGAACATCTCTTAGAGCCACTCCTGCGTGAGGGCATTTTTCCTTGTATGATATCGACGTCGCCTCCATGTACATCACCACTATTGACAGCACTTAATGCAGCAGCCTACACCATCTTAACACTGGGCCTGGAGATGTAGTCCCTCCTGGATGAACTCCGTTATCAACGGTTAATGTTTTTATGTTGTTGATGAATGTCTTGTTCCTCTTCTTTACAGCATGCTGATGTATTCATTAATGTTTTTTTAAAAATGAAATTTAACACATCACGAAATTAAAAGGTATTGGAAGGGTCCTTTGTCACACCCGGACCTGGATCATGGGGGGAGGTGGTTAATGGTTTTGGCCAAGGGGGGTGCAAAATCCTGGGGTGGTGACACATTGCGGTAGACGCGGGTTTGAATAAAAACCATTTCAGACCTCCCCTCCCCCCCGACAGTAAATTTCGGATGGTGAGGGGGGGCAAAATGTAAGATGGCTCGTTGGATGCGACAAGGTGGGTGCGGATGATGGGAAAGGTGGCGAGATATTAACGTGATGTGACAGGGCGTATGGTGGGGTAAGAAAATATATTTAATGGGGTATGATTGGAGTGTAGTGGGATAGATAGATGAATGAACATATGAGCAGAGGGGTGATTTTGGGGTATTGAAACTTTAGGGATAGGGGATAATATACCAAATATTATTTGATATATCTGACTTTAGAGTAAAACAATCCCTTTGTCTTTGCTTTGTGCATGAAAATATATTTGAAATTCAACTTAGGATAAAACTTTCATGCTTGTCCTGAAATCATCATTGTGCTTCTACCTACCCTTTCTTATTTTAATTCTTTTCTAAGCTAACATTTTCTCTTCTTGCTTTGCAGGGTGCATTTAAACTAGCAAACCCAAATCATTTTTCTTTTATGAAAATCTACCTTATGCTATCACTTATTTCTCCATTGATTCAGATTAAACTATTGAATCAATTTTATTTCTACCTAGCTACTAGTTTACCAAGATTAAACTGTTTGGTAAACCTTTATTCACTATCCTATTCAACACAAATTTAAATGTGTACAATCATGATTAAACTGTATGATTTGAATAGAGATTTAGTCATTGTGGCATTCAAGAATAATTTGCACACAACCTTATTTGATAATGAACTAAAAGAACTAACTTATCAGTAGTGCCACTTAGACTTGCAGCACTTTCAGTCTTATTTTCTATTTTTTCTTTTGTGGGGTTCATATTTCCTTTTTTATTATTTATTTTTTTAACATACCCTCTTTTCATTTTCTTTTTTTCTTATATTTTTGGAAATCATTTGAATATTGAAATTATGTACAATATGAAATCACAAATACAAAATACTCAATCACCTTGAGATCCTATAATTTATAGGACTCTAACAGTGGCTCCAGCTGGGGATGGCCCTTCTCCAATTGAAGTGTCAATAACATATGATCAGTAGCCTTGAGTACTCCATGTTTTTCTGTAATGTCTTCATCTGATTTCTTTGTTGTTTTTAGGATACTATTGATATCTCATCAATCCAGTCTTAGGGCCTTCACTACGGGCTTCAACCTTTGTTAATAAGTTATTCAATCAAAATCATAAAGACTAAGATATTTACAATTATGTAAGAAAAAATTTGTAGGCTAAGAAAAGTAGTGCTTCAACACACTACCATTGACAGGACCTCCAGGTATCTTGGCTCCATCTAGTTCTTTCAGTTAGAATGCATTATTTTCCCTGAAAGTATGAACAATATATGGCCCTTTCCAAATATTATCAAACTTGCCATGTTTTCCTTTATCTTCTCTTCTTGAATCCCATCTCAAGACTTGGTCCCCAATGTTAAAGTCATCAGCTTTTGTTCTTCTATCAAAGATATTTTTAACATTTTCTTGAATAACTCGGGTCCTGTTGTATACTTCCTCCTTGGATTGTTGCCACTAGATAGTTAGATTGATCCTTCTCTGTACATCATTGGGTTCAACTTGCACTTCTTGAATGATCTTCATGACTGGAACTCCTAAGGAGGATGGAAAAACTGCATCCATACCATAGACCAATTGGTATGGTAACATTACAATTGATTTTTTAGTAGTAATTCTGGTGCATAGACCAACTTGTTATGCCAAGATTTTTTGTTGTCTTCTAACAACTTTTTGATGATGTTTACCAAACCTTTATTTGAGGATTCAGCCAACCCATTACCCTGAGAGTAATAAGCTGTTGAATGTCCCAGAGTAATATGATATCGATGGCAAAATTCAACCATATTTTTAGATTTAAAGGTTGCAACATTATCAGTGATGAGTTTTCTAGAACAGCCAAATCTAGAGAGGATATTAGTATCAAGGAATTTAATAATGGCAGTATCAATAGCAACTCTGAAACGGGTGGCCTCTATCCATTTGGTGAAGTAGTCAGTGGCTGTAAGAATCCACTTATGTTGGGCAGAGGAAGAGGGATGAATTTCACCGATGAAATACAATGCCCATTGCTGGAAAGGGCTTTCAATAGAGATAGGCTTTAATGGTAGGGGCAACAATTTTCTTTTTCCCTCAAAAATATGGCATTTATGGCATGAGGTGACTTGTTTGTGAATGTCAAGGAAAATGATAGGCCAGTAGAAACCGGCGCTAAGGATTTTATTGGCAGTGATTTTCCAATAAAGATGTCCGCTGCAATCTCCTTCATGAGATTCTTGCATAACTTTTTCTGCACCATCCTTTAACAAGCATTTAAGTAAAATACCCCCAGCATCTTTCCAATACAAGACATTATTATTAATGCAAAATTTAACTGCTTTTAACTTCAGAAATATTTCCTTTGTTTTTGTCAAACCAGGAGGAGCATTTAAATTAAATAAAACATAAAGCAAGTCTACATACCAGGGTGAGTTCAGAAATGCCTCATCAATTTGTGGAGTCACATGTTCCTCTTGATTATCTAATGAATCAATCAAATTAATGTCCAATGCATGGAAATTTTACTTAGCCATCAATTTGGCTAGTCCCTGACCTTTGATTAACTTGGTGGGCTTGATCTCTAAGTCATACTCGAGAATGACAACAATCCATTTGCTTTGTTTTCCATCAGGTCCATTCTAAACATAGTTACCGATCAAACGGGAACTATTACCTCAAAATGGGTACTTGAGCCCAAAAATCCCAAAAAAACATGAAAAAACACCTTGAAATTGAAAAGTGTTGATGCTGGAATAATTTTTTTCTTTTTTTCTTTTTTTCCTTTTTTTATCAGAGTAAATTTCAATATTTTTTAAAAATAACACTAAAAACAATAAAAGTCATTTTGTTTGGTGCAAGAAACACCTTGAAATCGAAAAGTGTTGATGCTGGAAAACTTTTTTTTTTTTTTAGCAAGGTACATTTTCAACACTTTTTAGTAATGACATTAAAAACAAAATATTGTGACTCTAAAAAACTTTAAATTTCCAATGATTTTCAAGCATGGAATTAACAATAAAATATCACACCTTTGAAAACCCTTAAAATTCCAATGATTTTTAAGCATGACATTAAATTTAAAATATCACTTCTTTGAAAAACCTTAAAATTCCAACAATTTTCAAGCATGATGGTAAGAAAAATATTTATAATTGTTTTCAACGATAACATTAAAGATAAAATATCACGACTTAGGAAAACATTAAAATCTTGACAATTTTTCAACCATGGAATTAAAACCAAAGATTATGACTACAAAACAATCGTAAAGTTTCAAAATATTTCAAACACAACATTATGAAAAAAATATGAATAAAAAAACTTTAAAAATGAACACCTGAATGAAAGAGTTTTTTACCAAGAGTAATTTTTTTAAAATGCTAAATGTATAGCGATTTTGAAATCTTAGCATAAAACAACTTGATACATTGCAAAAAAGAAAATTAAAATCAACTACCAAATTGACACACAGCGTAGGTGAGCTCAACCAATTGTAATGAAAACTTAAAGACCAACCATGAAATTAACACATTGTGGGGCAGACTCGATTCATTATAACGAAAAAATTTAAATCAACTATGAAATTGCACATAATGGGATCGGGTTGTTAGACAAACATCGACACGGACCCTAAAATATATATATATATATATATATATATATATATATATATATATATGAAAACAAAAATTTGAATATTGTAAAAAAAAAATCAAATATTGAAAAAAATATATATTATAAGACATAAAAAAACATGATAAAAAAATCAAACATAAAAAATATATAGAAATGTAAAAATTCAAATATTGAAAAAAAAACAATAAAAAAAGCACAAAAATTCACATATTGAAAAAAAAAAAAAAAAAAAAAATAATAACAAGTAATAAAAGATAAAAAAAAAAAAAAAAAGATGACAAAAAAATTCAAATATAAAAAATATATAGTAATAAAAAAAAAAAAAAAAACTATAAAATGTAAAAAAAATTAACCATACCATATGTAAAAAAAAGGGGGGGGAGTAAAATAAAATAAAAACCAAATAAAAAAACAAATTACAAATTAAAAAAAATAAATAAATTCCCCAACCGCCTCGAAGCCTAATCGACCAGGGGTGGCAAGGGAACGATTCATGACAAAAAAAAATTAAATTTCATTAAAAAAAATAAAAAATCGAATCAACTTGTAAAAATAAAAAATTAAAATATAAAAACTAAAAAATATATATAATTTAACTAAAAAATAAAAATTAAAAACAAAAAACTATTTTTTAGGTTTAAAATAAAAAACAAAAAAAAAACATCATTTAAAAAAAATGTTAAATAATTACCAAAAAAATAATAATAATAATAATTAAATTAAATTTTAAAAAAAAAAAATTAAAAATTAAAAATTAAAAAAAAATTATAAATATTTATATTATAAAAAAAACAAACAAATAAATAAAACAATTTAAAAAATTAAAATAAAATAAAAAACAATTTACAAAAAAAATAAAAATAAAAAAATCAATTTAAAAAAATGATTAAAAAAATCAATTTAAAAGAAAATAAAAAAACAATTAAAAAAATTAATTAAAAAATAAAACATTAACCCATTCCGCCCATCCCTCACCTCCCCTTCCCTCGCCTCCTCCCTCCTCCACCACCCACTGCACTCCTCCCTCACCCCCTACGCTCCCCAACCTCGGCCCTCTGTTGTGCCTCCCTATGCTCCCCCCGACCTTACGCCCCTCTCTCCCCCTCCATCGCACTACCGCACTCCTTCCTCACCTCGCTACCCTCCCCAACCTCAGCCCTCCCCTCTGTGTCCCTCTCCTCCCCCCGACCCTCGCTCTACCTCCTTCCCCCCTCCAACCCCCACCCATATCTCGGCCCCCTTCCCCCCCCCCCCCCGGCGCCCGTCCCTCTCCACCCGCTCCCTCACCATCCTCCCCTCCCTGCCCAAGACCCCAGCCAATAGCCAAGAGACCACATGCCAATTCCGATAATTGGCAGGCGGCCTCTTGGCCGCTGGCTGGGGGCCCGAGCGGGGAGGGGAGGGGGTGGAGGCAGGCAGGAGGGCCAGGGTGGGAGTGGGGGATGGAGGGGTGAGGGAGGCGGGACGAGGTTGGCGGATAGAGGGGGGAGGGTGAGGTGCGAGGTCGGGCGGAGGGGAGGGAAGGAGAGGGGAGCGCCGAGGGTGAGGAGGGCAAAGGGGTGAGGGAAAGAGGGGGTAGGAGCGGCGTGAGGGAGGGAGAGTGGTGTGTGGCGGAGGGTCAGGGTGAGGGGGGAAGGTGAGGTGGGGAAGGAAGGGGAGAGCAAAGCGGGGTAGGCTTAGGCTTGTTGTTGTTATTGTTGTTGTTTTTTTCTTTTTCTTTTTCTTTTTTTTTTAAATCATATTTATTTTTTTTAATTGATTTTTTTTAATTTGTTTTTATTTTTTATGTTTTTTTTAATGTTTTTTTTCTATTTTTTTTATTTTAATTCTTTTTTTTTAATTTTTTTTTAATTTGTTTTTATTTTAATTTTTTTTATTTGTTTTGAAAAAAAAATTTAACAAGTTTTGAAATTCTTTTATTTTTATTAATTTAATTTTGTTTTTAAATTTTTATAATTTCTCTTTAATTGTTTTTTATTTTTTATTTTTTATTTTTTATTTTTTATTTTTTATTTTTTATTTTTTTTATTTTGTTTATATATATATATATATATACAAAATAATTGGGATATTCATCATCCTTCTTCTCTATGCTAACGATATTGTTCTTCTCGCAAGGTGCCCATATGATCTTGATAAGCAACTTAGGCTTCTTAAGGATTTCTGCTCTACCATGGGTATGACTGTTAACACTGACAAAACAAAAATTATGATTATCAAATCCAAGAAAGTCACTTACGCTAATTTTATGTATGACAATAATAACTTGGAGGAAGTGTATTCTTACAAGTACCTAAGAATTGATATTCATCACAAGCTCAACTGGAACTATAGTATTCAGAAAAGGATTAATGGGGGGTGGAAAGCTTATTTTGGTCTTGAAAATAATTGTAAAACAGCAAACCTCGTAATGTGGGATTAAAAGAAGTTCCTCTTTGAAACTTTAGTCACTCCTGTTATCGTATATGGATGTGAGCTTTGGGGTTACAGCATCTCTAGAGAATCCTGGAGAAAGATTGAGCAAATACAGAAGCGTTTTATAACGTATAACCTGAAAATTAAAAGCAATACACCTTATCCTATTCTCCTTATAGAAGTAGGTCTTTCCCCTATCGAGAACCTAGCTATGACTAGGCTTCTGTTGTACAAGCACAAACTCAATAACATAGGAGATCATAGACTTCCTAAGCTAGCTTTAAATTCCAGCCAAACCCACCTAAAGCTCAAGCGGGGGTCGTATAAAGACACGAGGGTCTGGTTAAACCATTGAGAGATCAATGAGAATGATGCATTGCAAAACATTAATAACATTAAAAATATTGTTACTTCTAAGTTCAAAGAAAAAATCTGGTGTGAGAAAGATTTAGCAACTAAAAGAAAATTAAGTTATTATAAGAAGATCATCAACACCACCCTAGAAGATCAAAAGTATCTCTCTGTTTTAACTAGCTCAAAGAAGAAAATTAATATAGCGAAGATTAGAACAAACTCTCATTAGCTCCATAGTGAAACAGGTCGTTGGGCAGTTCCTAAAACACCATGGATGGAAAGAAACTGCGATCTATGTGAGAATAGGAACATCGAGAATGAAAACCACTTCCTCTTAGAGTGCCCCGCGTACAACCACATTAGATCTCAGTTTCATACTCTTTGTCGCAATACTGACTTTCTTAGCCTTTTACGATGTCAAAATTATGGTGAGCTCGAGAAGCTTCTCTCCAAGCTTTTAGAGCATAGGAATAAAATTTTAAATCAAACTAAATAATTTGTTTCTTTAGGTCTGATAGACCAAAGTTTGGTCTCTGTGGACGATAACCATCATTATCATCATCATCATATATTTTTATTTTATGTCATTTCTTTATTTTTATAATTTTAATTTGAAAAAATAATTCTTAAATTTTTATTTTTTTTATTTTTTATTTTTTTTCTTTTTTTTTCTTTTTTTTTTCTTTATTTTTTCTTAATTTTTTTTGTAATTATTTTAAGCTTTTTTTTTCTTTTTCTTTTTTTCTAATAATAAGGTTTTTATTTTTTATTTGTTTTTTGAACTTAAAAAAGAAGAAGATGTTTTTAAATTTTTTTGTGGTTCAATTTGTTTTTCTTTAAGTTATATTTTTTTTTTAATTTTCATTTTTTATTTATTTTTTGTTTTTTCGTTAATTTTTATTCAATTTTTTTTTTATTTTTACTAGTTACTTTTGGTTTTTTTTTTACATTTTTATAGGTTATATATATATATATATATATATATATAGATATTGTATTTGATTTTTTTTGTCATGTTTTTTTATTTTATTTTTATGTTTTACTACTAACATGTTTTATGTTTTATTTATTTTTATTTTTATTATATTTTTTATTTTTGTTATGCTTTTTTATTTTTTATATATTTTTATGTTTTATTAATAACATATTTTTATTTTTGCCATGCTTTATGTTTTATGGTTTTTTTTTATATTTTTATAAGTTTTTCCTTTTTTTTTTTTTTATATATATTTTTTGTATTTTATTTTTTTGTCATATTTTTTTTATTTTTATTATTATGTTTTATTAGTAACATGAAAATCACCAACATTTAAAAAAAAATATCCACACTTAAATTCATTAAAAATTTTAAAGTATAAAAACTAAGCCCTTTAAACAAAAAGGGTTGATGCTATTGAAGTGTCAAAAATAAGCCCTCTAAAAAGATGTGTTGATGCTACATCCACACTTTTCAAAACTGCATGAAAATCACCAACATTTAAAAAAATGTGTTGATGTTGCATCAACACTTTTCAAAATCGGCATGAAAATCATTAACATTGAAAAAAATGTTCATATTTGATACATAAGAAAATTTAAAGTGTCAAAAATACGCTAAAAAAATGTATTTTGGAATCACCACTTTTCAAAATCAGGTGATTTTTTGCGACCTCAAAAAAACAGGTACCAGTTCATTTTCTCGTTTGATCAGTAACTATGTTTCTGTGTCAAAATGCCATTAACCACTACATTAGGTACATAAGCAATAATATGGTAATGCAAAATATATACCCTAAAATCTTTTATTGCTTTAACCAATGCAAAGCCTTGTTTTTCCATAATGTTGTATTTCAAAGATGCATATCTTAAATCTTTACTAAATAATGCAATAGGCTGCTTAAAATCTTCACTGTTTTTCTACAGTAAGACTGCTGCAATAGTGTGTTCAGAAGCAAAAGAGAAGATTATGAAATCTTTTGTGAAATCTGGGTTGATCAACATTGGTGCTTTGGTCAATGCTTGTTTAACTAAGTCAAAGGATTGTTTAGCCTCAATACTCCACTTGATTTCAGAATCCTTTTTAAGCATATTTGTTATGTTTCTAAGAAGTTCTGCCAGGTTATGAATGAATCTCCTTAGGAAATTTATTTTGCCAATAAAAGACTAAAGCTCTTTGATGTTTCTGGGATGACTGATTTTTAATATTGCTTCAATTCTATTGGGATCAATCATAATTCCATCCTTGGAAATAATGTGACCAAGAAGTTTCATTTCCTCCAGACCAAACAATGTCTTCTTAAGATTTAGTGAAATGCCAAACCTCCTACATTTTTCAAATACTCTTCTCAGATGTGCTAATTGTTCCTCATCAGTTTTAGAATAGACTGTAATGTCATTTAGATAAATCACAATAAAACAGCCAATTGCAACAACAAAGGCAATATCCACTTTTCTTTGGAAATTGGCTCCAACATTTGTTAACCCAAAGGGCATTTTCACATACATGAAATTCCCCCATGGTGTAGTGAAGGCAGTTTTATCCTGATCATCAGGATGCACTAAGACTTAGTTATATCTAAGCAATCATCCAATAAAGAAACTCTACTAGACCCTACTACCTTTTGCAATATATGATCCATTTTAGGTAACGGATAGTTGTCTTTAAGGGATACCTTATTTAGATTTATGAAATCAATACACAATCTGATTTCTCTAGTTTTCTTTCTAGCAGGTACAATGTTAGACACCCATTTGGAGTATCTAAGTGTTGTGGGGAAAAATGCCTATGCAGGACGATCCTATCCACCTAAGGTGTGACAGTGCCTTAGCAACAAACAGAAACAGCTATTCTAGTATTCTTCCTTTATGAATTAAGAACGAAGAGAGATGGATGGACTAACCGGTGTCTTCCGTTTGTCCCTCGATCCGGTTTCTCTTCTCTTTGAGAGTTCCCAGCTACTTGCCTTCTCGCTCGCCCAGCTTCAACAGGTTCCTGCAAGATCACAAGAAGGGAACACTACACAAAGACATAGATTCATATTCATAACTAGTTCAG
The DNA here is from genome assembly GCA_031772625.1 of Pinus tabuliformis. NCBI lineage: Eukaryota > Viridiplantae > Streptophyta > Pinopsida > Pinales > Pinaceae > Pinus > Pinus tabuliformis. Next base: position 278,257,540 of record CM062810.1, on the reverse strand, counting down.
GATTAGAAATAAACTAAACATACTAATGCAATCATACATCAAAGACACATCAGTATATAGGAGAAACCAAGATAGCTTTATTGATGAAATAACAAGGTTCAGGAGGAGATACAACCAAGAGAGTTCCAATCCAGCATCTACCTCCCAGCGAATGAAATTCCTATCTTCACCTCCCTTCAAAGCATTAAGCACCCAATGATTCCAATCTCAAACCAACAGCAATTCTTTGCAATAACAAAATTCCAGCCTCCAGATCTCATGGAGAAGAGATCCATATATAGATGTTTGGAGTGAGGATGAGTCAGCTTGTGATCTGACTAGTGTCCTCTCTCTCTGTCAGTTCTTACTTCCACTTGGAGACTAAGAGCCTCTTACTCATCACTTAGTCGAACTCAGCAAGGCAAGTGTCATGGAGGAAGATTCTGGAAGCTTCCACAGTCTTGACACCTCTCACAAGAGACCCTGACATTTGTCATTTCCTGCTCAGCGCACCCTGGTAGTGCTTCCACCTGCGTTGCAATGCAACTAGCCAGTGTAGCCTCTGCATTTCAACGCAGGCAGCTAGTGGAGCTTCTGAATTGATCCTGAATTGACTTGTTTTTGAGTAGTTCCTGGTGGAGAACTTCTGTGAATTGCTGTGGTTTGTTAGCCTTGTTCCTCTAGGGGTAGGAACAACATGTTTAGGGACTTTGGATCCCTTGGATTATGGACATTTCATGCTTATAGCTGTAAGGCACAAAAATGTCTATAACACTAAGAGGAAGTATAATTTTAGCATCATACATCCTTTTTACTTCTTTCTCAACCAAAGGCATTAAGACAGGATTTATCCTACGGAGTTTTTGTTTGAATGGTTTTTTATCTTCTTTGATTGGGATTTTATGTTGTATGATACTAGTGTCATATGCTTTTAGTGTTGGCATTATGATTCTGGTTTGGCTCTATGGTACAGGTTTTGTACTTGATGGCAACTCACTCAAGTGGCAAAACTCTGTTCAGGCTCTCAAAATGATGAAAATTACAAGGTTCGCAGGTGAATGGTTCAAAAGGTGCGGACCCACAGGTTCGTCGTTCATGAAGTGTGGTCATACTCGCAGGTTACCCGTTCAGAAAGTGCGGTCCCAGAGTTCACTCACTTCAAGGCAGAGAAGTGCGCTCACGTGGGGTTTCTTATGTTTGGCCCGTGGTATTTAGCCCGTCATTCATGATCCTATGGTTTTGGCCCGTGGTATAGGATCTAATTTAACCCCGGTTTGGATCCCTTGTATTGGTTATTGATGGTTTTGTCCCATGGTGTGAATAAGGGCTTGACTATAAATAGGGAAGGAGATCACTTGGCTGAAATATCTTTGAAAGTTGAAGATCTTAAGATCTGAATTTTGGGTTATCAGTTTTAAAAGCTAGATCTAAATCAAGGTAAAATTTAAAGGCGAATCTATTGCTAAGTCGTGATCTCTCAGGCGCATGATCAGATCTGTGGATCTGACTGTCTGTGGTAATTTGGAGGACTGTTAATTTGGCCCTAATCAGAGGTTCACAGGCGATCTACAGCGTGAGTGCGGGGGTACGCACTACAGAAGAAGGCGCAGTGTGGGTATACGCAGCGCAGCTGAAGGCGCAGTGCGGGGTACGCAGTACAGAGGAAGGCACAGTGCGGGTATACGCAGCGCAGTTGAAGGCACAGTGCGGGGTACGCAGTACAGAAGAAGACCAAGTGCGGGTATACGCAGCACAGCTGAAGGTGAAGTGCGGGTATCCGCAGGCTTATATTGGTGAAGTTGCGGACCTGTTTTGAAATATTTGTTGGCTGCCGGTTTTCCATTTGCTGTTGTGTTCTGGGTTTAGGTTACTGGTGTTGGTTTTCTGTTTACAGCATTCTGAGAAGTTTGGGTGGCTCATTGGTTTGATTGTATAAGGAGATTGGTTAATTCACATGTACTTGATGTTTATTTGATGTTCTTGGATCCAGTCTGAAAATTAATGAAAAGTGGTCCTTGAAAGAAAAGAAGTAGGGGGTTGTAGCTCCCTTCCAGGAGAGACTGGAAAACGAGAGAGAGTTGTAGCTCTCTGCAGGTTGCAACCTGCGTACTGGTAAAGGACTGCACCAGTACAAAATCATTGTAAAAGGAGTTTCTAATTGAAAGAAGATAGAGACATATTGCAGCAGGTGGTTTTCACCCACATTGGGTTTCCACCTTATATCTGGTGTTCTTTGGTGTGACTATCTGTTTTTCTTGTTCATGCTCATTATTTTATGGTACTGACATACAATATCTGAAGAATAATTCAAAGTATAAATATATTGAAAAGAATTTGATAATACTGATTCACCCCCCCTCTCAGTATTATTTCCAACAATTGGTATCAGAGCGGGTCCTTCTGAAGGAGCTTAATCGCTTGAAGGAAGATCTTTCATCATGAGCAACTACGAGAGGGAAGCATCAATCAGGCCACCGATTTTTGATGGGACAAACTTCGTGTATTGGAAGGTAAGAGTTACTGCCTATCTTCAATCTTTGGGTACAGAAGTCTGGGACATCATAGAAACAGGGTATACTTTTCCATCAGCTACTCCTACAAATCCAGCTGAGAAGAAGAAATATGAAACAAATGCAAAGGAAGTCAATACTCTTCTAGGATGTCTATCTCAATCAGAATTTGTGAAAGTTATGCAGTATAAATCCGCAAAAGAAATATGGGACAAGATTGTTCTGAGCTATGAAGGAGATGATCAGGTAAAACGTGCAAAACTTCAAACCCTCAGGATTCAATATGAAAATCTCAAGATGTATAATGATGAAAGTGTGGCTAACTATTTTCTTCGTGTGGATGAGATTGTTAATTGTATGAAAAATTTGGGTGAAGAAATAAAAGAGGCTGTTGTGGTTGAAAAAGTTCTAAGATCTTTGTCACCTAGGTTTGAATCTAAAGTTTCTGCTATAGAAGAAAAGGAGAATCTACAACATCTTAAAATGTCACAACTACATGGAATTCTAACTGCTTATGAAATGAGGAAAGGAGGTCCATCTGACAGGAGAGAAGCTGCCTTCAAGGCTTCAGGCAAAGGAGAGTACTATGAATCAGGACATGGATCAGAAGAAGAAGAAGAATCAAATTTTGTCAGAAATCTTCAACGGGGTGCTGGACAGTTCAGAGATAAGTTACCCTTCAAATGCTTTGCTTGTGGAAGAGTAGGTCACTATGCTGCCAAATGTCCTCATAAGGATAAGATCGACAAGGGAAAGGAACCTATTAGATAGAACAAGAAACAGAATGCAAATAAGAAAAGCTACTACACTCATGAAGACAGTGATGGTCTATCAAATAGTGATGAAGATGAACGAGGTAATGACCATAAACTTTTAATGGCCTTTGAAGATGATGATTACATGGATGCTATAGATGTGGATAATTTCTATGAAGAGATTTCTAGACTCAAGACATGTATAGAAGAAAAGAATGTGATCATTGATACTCTACAATTTCAAATTGATGAAAAAGAAAAATTTCTTGAAAAGTTAGAATGTGAAATTGTTGGCCTTAGAAAATAAATTGAGAAAACAAAGGCTATTAATCTTAGGTTTGTCAAAGGATCTGAAACTTTGGATGAGATCATCAATGTACAGCGTTCTCCGCTAAACAAGACAAGTCTGGGGTATAATGGAGAAACATCTCAAGCATCCACCTCAAAGAGTTATCTTGATGCAGCAAGAAGGAATGAGCAAAAGCACAATGGAAATCACCAGGTAAAGCAGGGACGAATTACATCAAGAACAAACAAAGACTACCAGGTAAACCAGGGGCAATCTGTCTTAAGGGTGAACAAAAGCTATAACCAGCCACAGGTAAAATCTTCTCAACTTGCTTCAAGAATGGATGACAATAGAAATTACAATCATTTGGCCGGTAGATTTGATAACCGCAGAAGTTTCTTCAATGGCCAATGTTTCTCTTGCCATAACTTTGGTCACAAAGCAGCTCAATGTGTTGCATATAAAACAATCATGACTAGAGAAGCTCAAAAACAAAGAAGTATGACTGGGATTACAAAAAGGACCTATAACAACTTTTCGGCTCTTGAAAATGAAATTGAATGTTCTATTTGTAATAACTTCGGTCATGAAGATTCTGAATGCAGGAGCAGGTTTCAGCAGACAAAGGAACAAGCCTCAAGCACCAGAACATGGAGAATAAAGGAACCACAATCAAAAAGATGTGGGATAGCCTTTTATGCAGAGGGACAGGAAAATCTATGGTACATCGACAGTGGATGTTCGAAGCATATGACAGGTGATAAAGAAAAACTTGAATCATATTCTGCTTTAGAAAAGGGAAAGAAAGTTTCTTTTGGAAATGATACTCCTGCAGCTATAAAAGGAAAAGGCATAGCTCAATTGAAAGAAAAGGTCAAAGCTGGAAATGTTGTGTATGTTGATGGCTTGAAGCATAACCTTCTGAGTGTCAGTCAGATGTGCGATCAAGGAACCGAGGTAATATTTCGATCAAATGGATGTAGTGTTCGTGATCTTGATACAGGGAAAACAGTGATCAAAGGTAGAAGAACTCCAAAAAATCTATACATATTTGAAGAAGGAAAACAACAATGTTATTTGAGCAAGGATGATGAACATTGGTTATGGCACCGGAGGTTGGGGCATCTAAGCTTTTCACAAATAAGGAAGGTATGCAAATATCAGGCAGTTCGTGGTCTTCCAAATATCAAAATTCCAAACAATACCATATGCAAATCATGTCAGTTTGGCAAGCAAACCAGAACCAACTTCCCGGAGAAGGAAGGATCAGCCAGCAGGCCTCTTGAACTAGTCCATACAGATGTATGTGGTCCTTTCAGGACAAGGTCACCACGAGGAGAAGAATACTTGATATTATTCATTGACGATTTCTCCAGGTTTGTTTGGTTAGGACTCTTGAAGCACAAAGACGAAGCATTTGAAAAATTCAAATCCTTCAAAGCCTTGGTTGAAAATGAATCAGGTTACAAAATTAAGTACCTCAGGTCCGACAGAGGTGGGGAGTTTACCTCAAATGAATTTTTCGATTTCTGTGAAGAACATGGGATAAGAAGGGAATTCTCTACAGCTAGAACACCTCAGCAAAATGGAGTGGTGGAAAGGATGAACAGAACAGTCCAACAAATGGCTCGTGCTATGCTTGATGAGTCTGGAACTCCCACAACTTTCTAGGGTGAAGCTACATATGCTGCGGTTGTTATTCTCAACAAAACAAATGTCCGAGTAAACAGCACTCAAACTCCTCATGAGCTCTGGTATGGTGAGACTCCTTCGGTAAAGCATTTCAAAATTTTTGGGAGCAAATGCTATATTAAGAATACTGATGAGCAGCTTGGCAAACTTGAACCTAGAGCAGATGAAGGTATTCTTCTTGGTTATTCTCCGCACAGCAAAACATATAAGTGCTACAATAAAAGACTTGGAAGAATTGTTGACAGCACTGATGTAGTGGTTGATGAAAAAGGATACATTCCTAGGCAAGTAAATCATGAAAATATCAAAGAAAATGAAGACTTCCCTCAAAAATAGAATGATGAAGAAGAAGAACCTCAAGGAGCACCAGAGGAACAGATAAGGATAGAAGAGAAGACTCCATCCAGGTACATTCAGAAGAATCATCCAGAATCTCAGATTTTGGGGCAGAAAGAAGCAGGTGTACAAACAAGAAGAACAATTGCAGAAGCTTCAAGCTATTTGGCATTACTCTCCTCCACTGAACCACAAAATGTAAGAGAGGCATGCAAAGATGAATGTTGGGTCAAAGCAATGGATGAAGAACTTGAGCAGATCGAAAAGAATAACACTTGGGAGTTGGTTCCTAGACCAAAGGATAAGAATGTTATAGGAACAAAATGGATCTTCAAGAATAAGTTGAATGAAAATGGGGAAGTAATTAGAAACATAGCCAGACTTGTTTGTAAAGGGTATGCCGAGCAAGAAGGAATAGATTTTGAAGAAACTTTTGCTCCTGTTGCAAGACTTGAGGCCATCCAAATGTTCCTTGCTCTCTCAAGCTTTCAAAAGTTCAAAGTATTTCAAATGGATGTGAAATCAGCCTTTCTGAATGGAGACTTAGAAGAAGAAGTATACATTGAGCAGCCAAATGGTTTCATTCTTGGAAATGATCTGAATCTTGTATGCAGACTGAAAAAGGCTCTCTATGGTCTTAAACAAGCTCCAAGGGCTTGGTACTATCGTTTGGACAAATATCTTCATCAACAAGGTTTTTCAAAAGGATCAGCAGATAGCAATCTTTATATAAAAATTGAAAATGACAAATTGCTAATACTTGTTGTGTATGTAGATGATATTATCTTTGGCAGCAATGAAGAAGCTATGAGTCAAAGCTTTGCCTTGGTGATGCAGAAAGAATTCGAAATGTCTTTTCTTGGAGAACTGACATATTTTCTTGGATTGCAAATCCACCAAAATGAAGGAGGGATCTTCTTGTCTCAAACCAAGTATCTCAAGCAGATTTTGAAGAAATATGGTATGGAAGATGCAAAACCAGTATGTACACCCATGGTCACAGGATGTAACCTCAGTGCAAATGATGAATTAGCAGCAGTGCATCAACCAACCTACAGATCTATGATTGGAAGTCTACTTTATTGGACAGGTACCCGACCAGACATCATGCCTGCAGTGGGAATAGTTGGAAGATTTCAGGCAAATCCAAAGGAAACTTATCTTTAGGCAGTGAAGAGAATTTTAAAATATCTTCAAGTGACTCAAAACTATGGCTTATGGTATCCTAGAGATACAGATCTCACACTTCATGCTTATACAGATGCAGATTGGGCCGAAAGCGTGGATGACAGGAAGAGCACAAGTGGTGGTGCATTCTTTATGGGTTCCAGATTAGTATCTTGGTTCAGCAAGAAACAGAGTTCAATTGCTTTGTCTACAGCTGAAGCGGAATATGTGGCTGTTGCATCTTGCTGCACTCAACTCCTTTGGATGATGCAGACCTTGCAGGATTTTCAAATCACTTGCACACCACCTATCTCCATCTTATGTGATAATACAAGTGCAATCATCATTTCAAAGAACCCAGTCATGCATTCAAATACCAAGCACATACCAATCAAGTATCACTTTCTCCGAGAACAAGTGCTTGAACAAAAGGTCAAGTTGGAGTATGTTCCTTCTAAGGAACAAGTTGTTGATATACTCACCAAACCATTGCCCAGGGAGACCTTTGAATACCTCAGGCAAAAGCTGGGGGTTGTTGATGCATCATCTTTTTGTTGACTCTCTTCTGATTGATGGTTGTACGCAAGGTTCATCTGGGGTATATGCGTACATTTGCTGAGTTGCGGATTGGTCGAAGATCGAATGGCACAGGTTCAGGGGGAGCATATAATGCATTGTTGGCATTATGGAAGAAGTACAGAAGGAATATTGCTGCAATATGTCTCTATCTCTTTCATGGTCATTTATGGTGTTTGGTGGATTATGGTTCTTCTTGAAGAAATTTCTTTCCTTTGCAGATCTGGTTTATAGTCAGGGGGAGCATGTTCTTAGGGGGAGCATAACCCTTTTCCCTTGATGTCAAAGGGGGAGAATGACGTTGAGGATCTTGAGGTTGCCATCAAGTCCAAAGGGGGAGATTGTTGGCATTATGATTCTGGTTTGGCCCTATGGTACAGGTGTTGTACTTGATGGCAACTCACTCAAGTGGCAAAACTCTGTTCAGGCTCTCAAAATGATGAAAATTACAAGGTTCGCAGGTGAATGGTTCAAAAGGTGCGGACCCGCAGGTTCGTCGTTCATGAAGTGCGGTCATACTCACAGGTTACCCGTTCAGAAAGTGCGGTCCCAGAGTTCACTCACTTCAAGGCAGAGAAGTGCGCTCACGTGGGGTTTCTTATGTTTGGCCCGTGGTATTTAGCCCGTCGTTCATGATCCTATGGTTTTGGCCCGTGGTATAGGATCTAATTTAACCCCGGTTTGGATCCCTTGTATTGGTTATTGATGGTTTTGTCCCATGGTGTGAATAAGGGCTTGACTATAAATAGGGAAGGAGATCACTTGGCTGAAATATCTTTGAAAGTTGAAGATCTTAAGATCTGAATTTTGGGTTATCAGTTTTAAAAGCTAGATCTAAATCAAGGTAAAATTTAAAGGTGAATCCATTGCTAAGTTGTGATCTCTCGGGCAGATGATCAGATCTATGGATCTGACTGTCTGTGGTAATTTGGGGGACTGTTAATTTGGCCCTAATCAGAGGTTCGCAGGCGATCTACAGCGTGAGTGCGCAGTGCGGGTATACGCAGCGCAGCTGAAGGCGCAGTGCGGGGTACGCAGTACAGAGGAAGGCACAGTGCGAGTATACGCAGCGCAGTTGAAGGCACAGTGCGTGGTACGCAGTACAGAAGAAGACCAAGTGCGGGTATACGCAGCACAGCTGAAGGTGAAGTGCGGGTATCCACAGGCTTATATTGGTGAAGTTGCGGACCTATTTTGAAATATTTGTTGGCTGTCGGTTTTCCATTTGTTGCTGTGTTCTGGGTTTAGGTTACTGGTGTTGGTTTTTTGTTTACAGCATTCTGAGAATTTTGGGTGGCTCATTGGTTTGATTGTATAAGGAGATTGGTTAATTCACATGTACTTGATGTTTATTTGATGTTCTTGGATCCAGTCTGAAAATTAATGAAAAGTGGTCCTTGAAAGAAAAGAAGTAGGGGGTTGTAGCTCCCTTCCAGGAGAGACTGGAAAACGAGAGAGAGAGTTGTAGCTCTCTGCAGGTTTCAACCTGCGCACTGGTAAAGGACTGCACCAGTACAAAATCATTGTAAAAGGAGTTTCTAATTGAAAGAAGATAGAGACATATTGCAGCAGGTGGTTTTCACCCACATTGGGTTTCCACCTTATATCTGGTGTTCTTTGGTGTGACTATCTGTTTTTCTTGTTCATGCTCATTATTTTATGATATTGACATACAATATCTGAAGAATAATTCAAAGTATAAATATATTGAAAAGAATTTGATAATACTGATTCACCCCCCCTCTCAGTATTATTTTCAACATTTAGATCCTCATAATTCGAGGCAAAGACACTTATGAACTCTTGAAAAGATCTATGTACCGTTGTTTTGTGACAATAAGAAGTGATTTTGAGAGTTTTATCATCTTGGGTTTCTGCTCACTACCTATATTGCATTCTTCTATGTCTGCCCTTGTGGGTTCTATTTTTGGTTTTTTTGCCACATCATTAAAATCAAAAATTTCGTCTAATGGAGCTAAACCCCTAGGCATAACATTATCCTTAAGCTGAAGTACTTCAAATTCTTCTTTTTTTTTAATCTATTTCATGCAATTCTAATTAATGTACATCTTTATTGACTAAAATATTTATATTAGAATCATCAAGTTGCTTATCTATACTAACACATTCAACAATCTAATTTTCTACTTCACACTCTAAATCTATGATGTACTATTCATACTCATCCTTGGATTGCAAAAAACTTTCAATTCGTTCGTCGCTTCCAAATACCTGCCAAGTCAAGCACAGCATTTTGTAGGCTCTCAACCTAGGATCTTTGGCAGCGTATTCTCCCTTGGTATGTCTTATAATTAATTCAGATCCCCATGAACAACAATTCTTTTAGCACCTAACCTCTTCAATAATTTCAATCCTAAGAAAAGTGCCTCATATTCTGCTATATTATTGGTGCAATGAAAGTTGATTTTATAGGAATGACCTCTGCATGGTTGTTCCCTGAATTGGACACCCAAACACCTGCCCCTAAACCTGCTTTGCTACAAGAGCCATCAAAGCTTATGTTCCAAAAAGGTTCAATTTCAGTGTTTTGTTGCACAATTAGTGTTCGATTCTCATGTTCTTCATCAATATTATTTTCTGCTTTAGTAACCCATGCATCAATGTCCCCATCATTATAAAGAATGAAAGAGTCTAGGTCAGAATGAATAGAGTAAAGAGGATAGTTTGTGGTTTCTCTTGACTACTGACCATACTTCATTAAATTTTCCCTATACAGTGTTCTTTGTTGACCAAAGACTAATATGGTGATGTAAATGATGTCCATTTGTATGGTCCCTTGTAATTTTGTTCCCCATGAGTGTGACAACAACATGTCATATTTAGGGGGAATGTCTGCAACCACTATATCCATCACTAGACTTTTAGCAAGGATTTGGGCTTAAAGTAACACACAAGTCTTTGATAAGACCTAGGCATCTGACTTTTCTAGAGTCAAAGGAATACAAATCTTTGTATTGTCTAGTGATATCAAGTCCTAGTTTTTTCATAATAGCTTTGGGCATTAAATTATGGGATGCACCTGAATCTATCATAGCATTATGGAGAACTTTATCATGAATATTCAAACTGACATAAAATGGGGGAACTCCTCCTTCTTGTGGTTTGCCTTCAACTTCTGGCCCAAATAAGAGTTCAAGTTGATCATCATTCAAGTTTACATCATCAGTCTTTTCCCCAATGTTTAATGATTTCATGACTTGAGTTTCCCCAATGTTTAATGCTTTCATGACCTAAGTCATGTATGTATTTTTGTTCATTAATTCAGTTAAGGGGATAGATATTTTCAATTAGGCAAGTTCATTTTCAATACTGAATGGTGTTTGATTCTTAAGAAGATTTGAAAAATCAGACTTATCAGCAGCGACTTTGTGACCAGTTATGTTTGTTGACTGGTAGAAGGGAGGTCAGTTTGAGTAGTTCTGGAAGAAGTATCAATGGTCTTTTCCATAACAGCTTCTGTTGGCTTTTTTCCAAGATTTTCAGTGGTTTTCTTAGGAATATTTTATGTTGTTTTCTTGGAATCAAAATCAGAAACCCTTTTAATAGGATTTTCCACATTCTTTTTATTGGCACTATCTTGATTTTTCTTACTCTTAAGGTTATATTGCCTATGGACCTCCATTATGGCATTTTCAAATCCTTGCTTGTATTCATCTGACTCTTCAGAATCCATTTCAGACTGGGCTATAAGAAAAAGCTTTTGCTCCTCTTGAGTGAGGGAAATTGTTTCTTCATCACTTTTCCCTAATAGATTTATTTGATTTTCGTCCAAATCTTCTACAATATTCCCCTCATCATCTGTGTAGTTTTCCTGAAAAGGAGGTCGGATCTGTTGATTTGGCCCCTTTTGTTCTCTTTGTTTAATTTGGGGAACATTTCTTCTAAAGTTTTGGTTTCTAGTTTGTGGGACATTTTGATTTTCTCTTGCTTGAGTCTGGTTATTAATGTTCACTCTTTGCATCATTTGATTTACTACCCTAACTAAGTTATCAATCTTATGGTCAACAGCAGAAGTAGAAGGTACTTATTTTGGTTACTCTGCGTTCAAACTTCAATTTGGCCTTTTTCGCCAGGATGTTGGCTTCAACTTTAATTGCATTTTCTTGCATTTCTTCCAAAGTTGTCGGGTCTCTTTCCCTAAGTTGATATTCCATATCTACATCGAAACCATCTGGAAAATCAATCATAGCTAGGCCAAGGGAGGGCTTCATGTCTTGTGGAATGGCATTGTAAATAGTATTGAATCTTTCACAATACTCTTCCACAGTTTTGTTGGGTTTTCTTTTTACCCTTTTATATTCATTTAGGAGTTGAAGTGGGTTCTTCTTGATCTCCCATCTGTCTAGAAAAGTTTGATGGAAAGCATCAAGGTTGGCTATACTTCTTACAAGTAAACCCCTAAACCATTTCTTAACATCACCTCCTAAGCCTTGGGCAAACAATCTCATTTTAACAACAACTTCATTCACTTCTTGGAGGTCAAACACATCATTCATCCTATCCACATGCTATTGGGCAGTATTAGCCCCAGTATTATCAAATGTCACAATTTTGGATGGATAATCCGCAAGCATAGCATTTAGTTGGCCTCGTAACACCAAGGGTGCATACCTTCTTGCCATAACTGTCCTAGTAGATTGACTTGAGGATGGACCTAATGGAGGTGCAGTTTTGATAACTACAGGGATAGTAGGGACAGTAGTTTGAGAAATCAAAGGTAGGGAAGTTGAAACTATGGAATGAGTAGGACTGGGAGGCTGTAGATGTACAGATTGGGAAGACTGACTAGACAAAGAGGTTGTTGCAACAGTCAAAGCAGAGAATTCAACAGATTGTTGAATGAAAGCTTCTTCAATAGCTTGGTCCAACACTGAAACTAGACCTTGTAATTTGTCAAATTGTTGTAAAGATTCAAGATCAGGATTTGTTTCAAGGTCTTGGGTTTGGGGTACATATGGTTGCAGTATGGCTTTATCTATGACAGTTTGATCTATAAAAGCCTCAGACTTGGATCTAAACAAACTTTGTTGAAAAGGCAAATCAAATTCTATATCTTGTAAAGTTTCCAATTTCTCTGGGAGAGAATTATACCTTGACAAAGGAGTATTTTCCATAGGAATACTGAATCTAGACAAAGGACTATTACTACCTTGACTCTCAGTAAAGCTTCTCTTTCTCACTAGTTTCAAAGGGTCATCTACAATTTGAGCAGGGTTGGGATCAGGGTGAGATCTAGTGTGAATTCTTTTGGGAGCTAGGGCTGTTAAAAATCATCACACAAAAATCAAAATCAAAATCAAAGATACAACAGATATCTAAAAAAAACAACCTCAGATCGTGTATTTCATAATGATACAACAATTGCTTACTGAAATATTGATTTTAGAACATGGAATAATAATGTTTTGGAATAAAATGTATTCTTCCCCAGTATGGTCGCCACTATGCTATCGTTCTGTATTTTTGAGGTTGTGGGAATAAATACATTGGACAACACCAAACCACTTTTGAAGCTGGGATCTAGTCCTACCAGCTTCAGAGAGGGATCTCTCTTTATGATTTAGCTTGCTTTTTAAGTTGATTTTAGGCTAGTTATGATTATGCTTGGTTATTAGTTTGAATTTGTTTGATTGGTTTGGTTGGTTGATCTGATCAAATTACTTTCTTTCCATTGGGCTATGGAGTATAATAAATCTAGATGCTGCACCAAATGTTTAAAAAAGTAATTACAGGGCAAGCTAGTTACATGTACTGGATCCTTTAAGTTGAATTATGAAATGGAGAAAAAGTGTGTTTCAGTGGTGATTGAAAATCATTTAAGAATTTTTCAATCAGACTTCAAAAGAAAACACACTGATTATAAAAACAGTCCAAATAAGGTGTTCAATTAACATATCTTATTTTTCACATCTCATGTTTTATAATTAGATTTCAGATGATAAACATATAGAGAATAACAGTGGAAACAATAGTTACAATAAGAAAAACATCACCAGTAAATCGCAACACAAGAATCCTGTGAAAAGTCTTTGTATTAATGGTGCTCCAGCATCATGGAAAAAGTATAGAGCTTGATAAAAAGAGTTACAATGATCAAGAACCGACCCTCAATACTTCAAATGAATGAAGTATTTAAACATAATTTCCAAAAAAGATTACAATTAATGCTTCATCGACATGGCATTCTATTATTAAATTCAAACTAACATAATGAAGTAATGCGGCCAAAAGAGGTGAATTTGGTGAAGTGATATGGACATCTGACACTGCTTTGGTGGAGAACAGTCGCTGAGCGGCTACTATTTGGGTGTTGCATTGGAGACGCTGACCTTTTCTTTAATCCTAGTATTCACATAATTTATCCCACCGCTCCTCATCTAGAATGGTAATTTTTGTTGCTTTGCGGTAGATCTGATCTACCTCGGTATACCGAGCGAATGTGGGTTTTACTACAAAAATGTGCTTTATCTCATGCTGGATAAAATAGCTTCGTAAAAAGATCTCCCTGTCATAGCATCTTTAATGTGGGAAGACTTGGCAGTATCCTTTGCAATATCTTTAAGCTTCTTCATATAATCTTCCCTGGTCATCAGTTTGTCATTGATCACAAATAAAGAAGGCAGGGTCTTCTTAGTTAATGCTTATATTCTGGTGAAAAACCAGTTGACTTCTACCTCCAAACTATGACATTTCTATGTCCATTGCACAATCAAATTCTTCCTTGGCATAACCTTCTTCACTCCTAAGATTGTTTATGTTCTGTCATCTACTCCCAAATCATCCAATTCATATATGTTTTTATAACTGAGAAATTCGATAATGTTGTTGGTTGTGGCAGGCATTTCTCCCAACTCAGTGTTGATAGTGGAAATGGTCTACTTAGCTTTCTCCATCAACTCTTTCTGATAAAATATACTCTAGATACAAGGCCATATTTCATCCACTGCCTCAATGATATTGTTGTTAGGATATTCCGACAGATAGGAAATAGTTAAGTACAACTTGGTCTAGTATAGAGTTAGGTATAGAGTTAGGTAAAGTGTGTTTCCTTACTATGTACATTTTGTAACTTACAATCCAACGGTCACGATATGTAGTGATCCGAAGGTTCATTCTCTCCTCGTTATTCCCGACATTTGATCTGTGGCTTAACACCCGATTGGTCCATGATCTCTATTTAAAGAGCATGGAGGGTCATTTGTAGGTTAACTGTGCATGAGAGAAGCTTATGTAAATTTTTATTCTTTTATTAATAAATTGCCTGAAGTGGCCACGTTGGCTCAGGTCGTGGACTGTTTCCCTCTTTGAGGGTTTTAACCACGTCAAAAGTATTGGTGTATTGATCTGTGATCTGTTTGTGAGCGGTGTCCTTTGGTGTTCTGTCTAAGGAACTTACCCTGTAAATTCCTACATGGTATCAGAGCTATTTGAGGGCCGCGTCCGTTGGTGATCCAAATCTGAAGCCGGTAGAACTGCATCCGACTATCGTTTCCTAGATCTACTATTTCTGACTGCTTTCGAGCCGAGAGGACTGCTCTGTTGTGTTGGGAGCATCTGTTCTAGTGAGGAACCCCTTTCGTTTCACGCAAAAAGGTTTCCGGTAGCCCTAGCTGCGTCATTTTTAAGATCTGGAGGTATACAGTTTTTATTTGCAGTGTACAATTATTTTCTCTCTGTTTATTTCGGTTTTCGGTTTATTTAGTCTTTTTTATTACCGGATCTATACCTTTCATTTCTGTGTATGCTCTTTGCCCTGCGACTCTATGCGATCTAGGCAAATCAGAAACAGAAAGGAAGGATTTTTCTCATGCGTATGCTCTTTTCCGCTGCGCCTTAGTGTGATCTTGGAAAATCAGAAACATTGCGGAAAATATTTAGTTTCCGGCTAAAGCTAACTTCGAGCCGCAAGGTTTGTTTTTTAAAATATCTAGTTTCCGGCTAAAGCTAACTTCGAGCCGCAAGGTTCGTTTTTTTGTATGTCCGTGTTGGGTTTGCTTTCTCAAAGCAAGCACGCAACCCAAAGCATCAACCCCCCCCTCTCTCTCTCTCAAACTTTTTGTATAGCTCACTTGGTGCAAAGCTAATTTATGAGAATAAAGGTCTTGGGTTCAAGTCTTCATTTTGTGGGGGCGGATTTTTCATTTCCGCACATTCCCGCACTTCGTCGGCGACTTCATCAAATTTTCTTCAAAAAGCCATAACTTCTTCATCCGGGAGCCGTTTTCAGAACCGTTTTTTTTTTAAACAGCCTAATTTTTCGATAACTTTCCATTGCAACACTTAGTTTCAGCATCTATAGCTTCAGTTTTTTTTTAAATGGAAAGTCCATGCCAAGTTATTCTTGACAGCACCAACTACTTCCAATGGTGGTCCTACATTGTGAATTTACTTAGAAGTGAAGGTCTTTACAGAATAGCCACAGGCCAAGAGACCAAACCCAAAAATGAAGACAAGGCAACTAAATGGGAAAATAGACAAGACCAAGCACGTGGGTTGATAGGGATGTCTATTTCTCCAGATCTTAGATCCCATATTGCAGAACTTGATACTCCTGATGAAGCAATAAAACAGATTACTAAAGTCTTTGGAATTAAAAATGAACTTAAAGCCCATCAACTTGAAAATGAATTGCTTACATTGGACCCCAATAATTTTTCTTGCATTGAAGATTTTTTGTCCAAGTTCAAAACCCTTAGACTTCTCTTGGAAGGTGTTAAGGTTAAGAAAGAAGATATTAGCCTTATCTACTCCATTCTTACTAAATTGGGACCAGCCTATTCTGTGTTTGTTTCCACCTTCCATTCTACAAGAGAAGCCTTCATTTCTCAAGGACAAACCTACAAATCCCCTTCCTTTGATTCCTTTTGTGATTCTTTAATAAGAGAACAAGAAAAACTTTTACACCTTGGTCTTCTTCATCTTGGAAACTCTTCTAAGAAAGCGTTAGCCACCCAGCAGCAACCAATCCAAAGAATCCTAAGAAGTTGTATCCTAAAAAGAATGGTCCTAAACCAAACAAGGGTCCTAAGCAATTTCAGCCTCAAAATGAAAAATCATTTCAACAAAATGATAAGACAAATAAAAACAAAGGAAAGAAGACTGATAGACATTGCAACTTTTGTAATCGAGATGGCCACTTAGAATCCAAATGCTTTAAGAATATGGAAGCCTTGGAAGCAGCAATGAAGAAGCATAACATCCATTTGGAGCACTCTTCAACTTCAACTTCATCTTCAGGAATGGCACTTTCTACATGTGGTTGTCAAGCATCTCGGTCTGGCTATGCACTAAATGTATCTTCTTCTTCTCATTCTCAAGAGTGGCTCATTGATTCTGGAGCTTCTTATCACATGGCCAAAAACGAAGCCATGTTTTCTTCTTTAAATGATTGTAACACCAAAAATATATATGTTGGTGATGATAGATCTCTTAGTGTTGTAGGGACTGGAACTGTTCATCTAGACAATGGTCAGTTTAATGATATATTATGTGTTCCAACCTTATCCTGCAACCTTCTATCTGTATATTAGATAACCCATTCAGGTGAAGGTAAAATCGTTGAATTTTCACCTCACGATGTTGTAATTAAGGACCTAAGAGATCCTAAACAGATTTTAGCTACTGGCATTGCTGATGATTCTACAAGGTTGTATAAGTTTCACAACTTTGGGTCATCAAATCTTCCCTTAGTATTTGTTGCTCATAATGATGAAGTGAGCAAACTTTGGCATGAGCGATTTGGTCACTTAAACTATCGCTCTCTTCAGAATCTATGTAAAAAAAATATGGTGACAGGTCTTCCAATGGTATCTTGCAGAGATGGTGTTTGTTCCGGATGTGTACTCGGAAAACATCATCGGGACAGTTTTGAAAAACGTGACTCTTGGCACGCCTCAGCCCCTTTACAGCTCGTGCATAGTGATTTATGTGGTCCACTTCTAGTTGCTTCATTCTTTGGCTACAAGTATTTCTTAACTTTCATTGATGATTTCTCCAGACGCACTTGGGTATACTTCTTAAAACTCAAGAGTGAAGTATTTAACATGTTCTTGGCCTTTAAGGTCTTTGTTCAAAAACAATCTGGACATCAAATTCTTAAGCTAAGATCTGATAATGGCGAAGAATATGTTAAAAACACATTCATCAACATTTGCACTGAGAATGGAATTCAAATGCAACATATTGTTCCATATACTCCATAACAAAATGGTGTAGCTGAAAGGAAGAATCGCACCTTAAAGGAAATGGCTAATTGTATGCTTCAATCTAAAGGACTTAGTCTTAATTATTGGGCAGAAGCAATTAACTGTGCAAATTACATAATAAATCGCACTCCTACTAAGGTTTTGAAGAATATCACTCCAGAAGAAGCATGGAGCTCAATCAAACCAGATGTAAGTCACTTTCGTGCTTTTGGAAGTGAAGCATGGGCCCATATTCCAGATGAGAAACATAAAGCTTTAGAACATAAGAGTGAAAAATGTATTTTTGTTGGATATTCTGAAGATGTCAAAGGATATAGACTTATTCCACTTAAGTCCAAAAATGTTATCATTAGAAGAGAAGTAAAGTTTGCTGAAAATATATCGGCCTGCGAGCCTAGTTCGGCGGATGTGCCACCTCTCCCTACCTCTTCTACTTTTGAAAATATTTCTTCTTCAGATGATGAAAGCGAGGATGAAACTCCTCCCCCACCTTCTCAGGATCCTCCTTCAGCTCCTCAGCGTCCAAAATGGGTCCGTTCTACTCGGGATGCAGCAGGTGATCTTGTCGGTGATCCTACAGATCAGCGATGTACACGTTCTCAGTTCGAGAGAGCCTCTTCTTTACTGGCTCAAGCTTCAGTGAATTATAATCCTGACACCTTTGCAGAAGCTTCAGGCCATCCAGATTGGGAAGCAGCTATGAATGAAGAAT
The DNA here is from genome assembly GCA_031772625.1 of Pinus tabuliformis. NCBI lineage: Eukaryota > Viridiplantae > Streptophyta > Pinopsida > Pinales > Pinaceae > Pinus > Pinus tabuliformis. The sequence goes on along the minus strand of CM062810.1, from coordinate 278,239,298 downwards.
ATCATTCATTATTGGCAAATGATACATGGGATCTTGTTCCTCTACCAAAGGGACGAAAACTTGTTAGATGCAAATGGGTTTACAGAACCAAGTATGGACCAGATGGGAAAGTTGATAAACATAAAGCTCGTCTTGTTGCTAAGGTTTTTTCACAAGTTGAAGGCATTGACTATACTGAAACCTTCTCCCCTTTTTCCAAAATGAACTCTATCCACCTTGTTCTTTCCCTTGCTGCCTCTTTCAAATGGGAAGTCCATCAAATAGATGTTAAATCTGTCTTCTTGCATGGGGACTTGCATGAAGAAATCTATATGGAACAACCTATTGGCTTTATACAAACAGACTCCAGCCTTGTATGTCGGCTTAAGAAATCCCTTTATGGTCTCAAGCAAGCTCCTCGAGCTTGGTATGCCAAAATGGATAACTTTCTTTTAGAAAATGGCTTTTCTAGGTGTCATTCTAACAACACTGTCTACACCAATAAAGTGGGCAAGTCTCTTATCATTCTTGTTCTTTATGTTGATGATCTTATCCTGACTGGTAGTGATCCCAACCTTATAAACCATGTGAAGTCTAGCCTTAAAAGGAAGTTTGAAATCACAGACTTAAGACACTTACATTATTTTCTCGGTCTTCAAGTCTTGCAATCCAAGGAAGGTATTTCCCTTTCTCAGTCCAAGTATGCCTGTGATATTCTACGTCATTTTCACATGGAAGACTGTAAGCCAGCCCCTTCTCCCTTTCAGTCTGGAGTCAAACTTTCAGTGACTTGTACTTCTCCTAAAGTTGATGCTACCTTATACCGTCAACTTATAGGAAAACTTTTGTATCTAACCCATACTCGTCCTGACCTTTCCTTTGTTGTTGACCTTGTTGCTCTGTTTATGCAAAACCCACGTGAAAGTCATTGGAAAGCAGCGAAAAGAATACTTCGTTATGTTCGAGGTACAGTTCAGTTTGGGATTCATTACAGTGCCGAAGCATCTCCTCTATTGGTTGGTTTCACTGATTCCGATTGGGCTGATGACCCTGATGATCGGAAGTCTACTGCAGGTTATCTGTTCACTCTTGGTTCAGGACCTATTACATGGGCTTGCAAGAAACAAGGAGCCATTTCTCTTTCTTCAGCAGAAGCAGAGTATCGTGGTGCCGTAGAAGCTAGTAAGGAAGCCTTGTGGCTTCGTCAGATCCTGTCAGAGTTTGGCTTTTAGCAGCAGCATCCGACTACACTTTGGTGTGATAATCAAAGTGCCATTCAACTATGCAAAGATCCAGTCCAACATCAGCGCAGCAAACACATTGAACTGCACAGGCACTTCATCAGAAAGCTCATTCATGACCATGTTCTTGAAGTGCAATATTGTTCAACAGATGATCAAGTTGCAGACATCTTTACAAAGGCTCTCACAGAGGCGAAGTTCACTAAACTTCGATTTATGGTTGGAGTTCAGGAAGTTGTCACTAAGGGGGGATAGGCTCTAGTGCCTCCTTCCTTCTCCTATTGTGTCATATTTGTAAATCCTTCAATCCTATCCCAAGTTGTTCTTAAGGGGGGATGTTAGGATATTCCAACAGATAGGAAATAGTTAAGTACAACTTGGTCTAGTATAGAGTTAGGTATAGAGTTAGATAAAGTGTGTTTCTTTACTATGTACATTTTGTAACTTACAATCCGACGGTCACGATATGTAGTGATCCGACGGTTCATTCTCTCCTCGGTATTACCGACACTTGATTTGTGGCTTAACACCCGATTGGTCCATGATCTCTATTTAAAGAGCATGGAGGGTCATTTGTAGGTTAACCGTGTATGAGAGAAGCTTATGTAAATTTTCATTCTTTTATTAATAAATTGCCTGAAGTGGCCGCGTTGGCTCAGGCCGTGGACTGTTTCCCTCTTTGAGGGTTTTAACCACGTCAAAAGTACTGGTGTATTGATCTGTGATCTGTTTGTGAGCGGTGTCCTTTGGTGTTCTATCTGAGGAACTTACTCTGTAAATTCCTATAATTGTTCCATATAATTTCTTTAACTTGGGCCAACGTGTGGCCAATATAGGACTCAGTTGTTGATTTCCTCCATACTTCTATCTGGTTTTGAGCTCTCTGTAGCTCTTTTGTATGGAAAGTTCCAGTCTTTGCTTTTTGGTCTTGTAGAATATTGGCTTGAGCATGCAATCTTTTGATTTCTTCCGTTTGGAGAGACATATTCTACACTGCACTTGCCAACTAATCTATAGCATTCCCTGTGTCTGTTGTAGAAGATGTAGTTTTAGGAATTGTTGTGAGAGCCACTGCTTGCAAAGGGACAATAGACATCCTGGCAGCTTGCTCCTTTTCTTTGATGATTTTCTCCATCTTTGTTTCCATTTGTTTCAACTGTGCACTCTGCTCCATGATGAGCTTCATCATGTCTACTTTCTATGACTGTATCTTCAATGTATTTGGCTAGAGGGTCTTCTGTGGTCGTAACTTTAACTAATTTTTCAATGCTACGATGTCAGTATTATTCTTTCTTACAAGCTCTTCTGCAGCATTGATATTTGCAGCATCATACCCTACTTTGATTACCAAGTCCTCCAAAGCTTTGATCCTTGTGTCTTTAGCCAGTGCAAAGACTTTCTCCATCCTTAATTGTAACTGGACGTTAGCTAAAATAACCTGCAATTTAGACAAACTCATAGCAGTGTTAGTGAGAGTAGATGAAATCATTTGTCCAGTCTGCTTGTGCATTTCCATTTGGTCAATGGGATGTATGTCTTTCACATCAAATTCCAATGAAGTATTCTTGTAATTTGATGTTGCCTTGGGTTGTGGGATCTATGCTTGAAGGAAGGCCATTTGCATTTTGTCTTTCTCTGAATCAAACGCTGACAACAATTTGCTTTGAGAACTAGAAGTTTGCTTGAAGAACTGATTGTATGTGTTGATCTTCAAGGCCTCATTTCTCACTTTAATCTCTTTGAAAATGTTAAATTTACTCTTTTCTATCTCCCCTGTGGTAGATGTGTTGGTTTGCATAACCTGTTGTTGATCCTGTGACGCTGTCGAGGTAGTATGAGAAAGTGTACTCTGATCACCTACTAGTGAGGAAACAAGTGGCTCTTTGGTGGTGGTAATATTCTCTTGATCTGAATCCTTGCTCGGTTTGGAATTGAGGTTGGTCTTCTTCCTGTACATGATTTTAAAACCTTCACTAGAAATCTCAGTGACTGAAGGTGACTCTTCTTCTTTGTTTCTTTTCTTTGTTTTCTCATGTGTGACAAGAGTCTGTACTGTCAAAGTGGACACCAACTGCTCCTCTACCTCTTGTAGAGTGTTCTCAGTCCATTCTAGCTAGCTTTTATATTTTTCAATCTCTGATCTGGATGTACGAAAGTAAGTAGTAGATTTGTTCTCTACCCTTAACTTGGAGATGACCCCTAATGGATCATATGACCATGTGAAACTGAGACTGAACTGCATTTCTTTCAGCAACTTGTTTTCTTCTTCCCCTGCTGCCCTGCTGTAGCAAATAAAAGGCCCTATTTGTGTTTTAATTTTGAATTGAGATTTCTTCTTGGCAACTACAAAATGAATCTCATCCATATTAAGCATTTGTCTGATGTATTTTAGAGCAAAAATCCTCATTGGGAGGAATTTTGGCAGTTTGTAAGGGGAGAGTTCACACCCAAATATCCTTAACTCTGTGTAATTATGATAAAGGTACCAATCCTCTGTCTGGACTTGGTCTGACAACTGCAAGATTTTCCTGATTTCTTCATTGATTCTTGGCTCTGACCTGCTGCTTAGGAGACTGAGTGCTGGATGTACAAATATTTATGTGAATTGTTTGTATGAATATTACTTTTGCTCCATCACCAGCGTAGTCCAGAAGATCACTAATTGTTGATTTCCTTCTTCATCTAACTTTTGTAAGGCACGTTGGAGGTTGTCTCCCTGAAAATATAAAAACATATAAACTAACACAGAAGCATATTTAAATACTTAGTTTGGTATTTGAAAAATTGTTAATGGATGGAATCTGCAAGGAATTGGCTGAAGTTGAACAAGATGGAAGGCTTGGAATCTGCAAAGAAAATGGAAAGAAATCCTATAATTGCCTCATCTACCCACTGATCTGAGTAATAGCCAAAGAGGTAGAAATAACTGTGATGATTTGCTTGGCTCTCTCAAGGAAAATGGAGGATGGATAGGGAGGGTTTTTCTTGGGTAATGGGGCATCTTCAGTGAAGAAAAGCTCAAGGGATTTGGCTTTTTTTGCAAAGTTCAGTTTCTGATATAATTCAATAAGTGGTTCATGAGAGAAAGAAGTGGCATTCTTTATTGTAGGAGCTTGCATCATTTGGTCTATAGCTTGGAGAGTTATGGTGAATAGAATTTCTCCAGTAGGGGCAATAATAGCTCTTTGGCTAAGTAGATAGCAAGAATGATACTTCCTGATGAATTCAGGGGTGTTGTGGGTACGAGAAAAGATATAGTGGGGAAAATTGGGTTCCCACAGTTGAATATCATTAGATTTATCTATAAACTTGTCATCAAGCCAGCGATACATCTCAAACAGATCAAATTCACAGAGGATTTCATGAATTTTATAGTCTCTTTCTTCCAAAGGAATATGGTGAAAGTCGATGGGAGGGTGGATCAGAGGACTCGCAGGTTCTTCTAGTCCCTTGTCTTTCGGAGGCATGATTGGATAAAGGTAAGGACACTAGTAAAATCTGGATTGTGCAAGTTTACAGTGTGTAGAGAGGACTTTGGATTTAAGTTGACAGGAAAACAAAGTACTGGCCTGAAATTCATTTAACTGGCAATATCCCTGGTCAGGTGCAATTGTTGCAATTTGGATTGGCACACCTGTAACAGAGCAATGGCAATGGCAGTGCATAAAATCAGTAACCAGTGAATGGGTGAAAGGAGGGATTTTATAATCATCTGGCTTTCCCGTTGATGGTGGCGCAGTTCTGTTGGATTAACGGTTAAGCAATTTAATTGCTTAACGAACTGACTTTGGAGGGAGCGGATATGATTGGCAGAGCAACGGACAGATGACGTGGAAACAGGTGACTGGCGATAGCGTAACGGATAGGGCAGTGGTATCGCACGACGGAGAAACCACTTTTCAAGGGGGGGGAGGTGGTTAATGGTTTCGGCCAAGGGAAGTGCGAAATCCTGAGGTGGTGACACGTTACGGCAGGCATGGGATTGAATATCACCCATTTTGGACCCCCCCCCCCCCGACGGTAAAGTTCGGATGGTGGGGGTGGGGGGGGAACATAAGATGGGTCGTTGGATGCGACAAGG